>JAYKKM010000519.1:1062500-1695192 GCA_035772405.1 Chrysogorgia sp. JL179-B06
ATATATATATATATATATATATCGGTAAATACTAAAATTGCAGCCAGGATTGTACATATTAAAAATATTTATTAAGTTGACTCTGACTAACTAAAAACGTATCACAACGTTCAAAATGTTCTTAAAGACGTTTCGATCAAAAAGCTTCGATCTTCGTCGGTTAAAAAGGTAAAAAAGCAATTACAGCTTATTATATACAGTAGGTTAAAAATTATGTAAATCAGTAAAAACTACGAGAGGGATTTATAAATCTCAGGAATGTCAATGTGATCATTTCCAGCATTGGAATTTCTTTGGGAATGCCACGCTTCAAGGAACAGTCTTTTATGATAATTTGTCGCTTTGTCAATAATCTTAGTGTTTTCAAAATCCATATTGTGGTTTTGTTCACTAGTATGCTGGGCTATTTTCGAGTTTTTGTCATGTTTTTGTACTGCTCTTGTGTGTTCTTTAACTCGGGTTCTCAAAGCTCTGTCTGTTTGTCCAATATAAACGAAGTTACAATCTTGGCAATCGATTCTATACACTACACTCCTTGTATCACCTTTATCGAGTTTGTCTTTAGGTTTTGGAAAGCGTTGGCTCAAAATATTCAACGGTTTATAGCCTACTTTAACATTTTCGCGTCGCAAGACCCTAGAGATCTTTTCTGAGACGCCTTTGACATATGGTAATACGACAAGGTTAGTGCATTGTTCATTGGTATTTGTGTTGTTGTTAGTGGAAGGGTGCGGAGTTTTCCTTTTAGCGTCACATTTCTTAATAAACTTGGGAGGATAGCCGTTGTCCTTCAACACCTTTATAACATGTTTCCTCTCTCTTTTTTTACCAGCCTTAGACGAAGGGATGTTTTCAGCTCTGTCGAGAAGTGAGTTCTATATATATATATATAAATTTTATTTGAAAATTTCCGACAAACCCCCCCATCCCACCACAATTTCCGCCACTGGTTGGAGCCCCGATACTAAAAAGGAGTTTCAAGAGAAAAAACAGGAATCAAGGAAATCTAAGAATTTTTGAGAAATCTTTTGAAGATTCTTTCAGCAACAAGCTCATCGGGAACCTGTTGATCCAGTCAGTAATTAAGTCTAAGAATCTAGAGCATAGCCTGAAATTTTTAGGCAGAAATCAGACTGCGAGAAGGCATGCCAGGCAACCACGTTTGACAATATGGCGTCGCTTTTTGTGTCGCTGAAAATATGAAATATTCATGATGCGTGTGAACGAAGACGATATCGATGACCTTGCTCTAATTAAGGGCCACAATAATAATATTATAATACAAAGAAATACGCTCGGTTAGTCAAGGAAATTTGCCTGCATGCACTGCAGGGCTAATCTGTGTACACTTGATGCAAACCGCCGAATTCAATGTTGTTTGTGTGTTTTGTTTTCATAATTAGCCTCGTCAGTACTACCGAACCCTGTTTGCCTTTCAAAAGTCAAGCAGGGTATATCTCTGCTACACTAAGTGGATGGGTTACCACTATAAAAAAATTGCAATTGTCAAAATTACAAGAAATCTCTATTTATTTATTTATTTAGCTTCGCCTCTAAAAAAATACATAAAAGAAGCAGGGTCACCACAACAGTTAAACACCAATTACAGTGGGCCCTTACAAAAATAAAATAATAACTAATAACAGCAAGTTATGTGAGTTATGGGTTCAGTGAGGCTTCACGAAGTGTTGCACTTTAGGCAGACAGTTTTCCAAGTTCGAGGTCGTCAACATTATAACAGGTAATAGAGCATAATTATAATAGTCTAATAATGACTTCTTAAATTTTTTAAAGTTTAAATGATCTAGCCTTAAGTGTTCAGGGAGAGAGTTCCAAGTCCTTGTTGTTCTAATAAAAAATGAGCGATTGAAAGTAGTTGTTTTGCATTTACGTTGACGGAATGAGATTGCATTGACATTTGCGGAGGATCTAGTAAGTCTTAAGGGAACAAGACGTTGTTCAGATATCTGTCCCGGGAGTCTGAAAATCAGTGTGGTCATAATCCAATGAGCATGCAGTGCTAACTGCAGGTCGGGTTTTCACCAAGAGGCTTTATAATTAAAATTTGGTCCAGATCCGCTGGGGTATAAGTGGTTAATTTCAGGGATAGGAGTGGTTAATTTCAGGGATAGAAGTGGCCCCCTACTCGCCTCCGGCTACGGCTGACCAACCTAAGTAAGTATACTTAGCCTCCTTCACTCATGTGCAGGTTATGAGATCGGCCAGAACCTACTTACTTACTTACTTAGCCTCTTTCACTCATGTGGTTATGAGATCGGCCAGTACCTACTTACTTACTTACTTAGTCTCCTTCACTCATGTGGTTATGAGATCGGCCAGAACCTACTTACTTACTTACTTACTTAGCCTCCTTCACTCATGTGGTTATGAGATTGGCCAGTACCTATACTTACTTACTTTACTTAGCCTCCTTCACTCATGCATGTGGTTATGAGATCGGCCAGTACCTACCTACTTACTTACTTAGCCTCTTTCACTCATGCATGTGGTTATGAGATCGGCCAGTACCTATACTTACTTACTTAGCCTACTTCACTCATGTGGTTATGAGATCGGCCAGTTTCAACTGTCGAACTTTACACTATAGTCTACATAAAGAGGCATATATCAACTATGCATATAGTACAAAACATGGACTGGATTCTGGACTAGAACATAAAAATTATGTTTATAAAGCTATTAGTTTTATAGTTGATCTTTATTCAGGATGCCAATGTCACTAAAAGTGTTTTTCAGAAGGGTCCTCTTGGCTTCTCGTTAACTTTTCTCGTTGCTAAGATACAAACTACTAAAATAAATAATAAGTATACACAAGAATCTTCCCAGCTGTGCGGGCTGATTTTCAGGCTGGGGCAGTGCTGAAAATCAGCCCGCACAGCTGGGAAGACCCAGGACAAGTCACGTGACTTTCACTTCTTGAGGGTGTTCAGAGACGAGCCACGAAATTCATACTCGAAGATTATGAATCGTCTTACTCTGACCGTCTTAAAAAGCTTAACTTATTACCGATATCATATTGGCTTGAAATTAAGGATCTTCTCTTTTTTTTGTAAGTGCAAACAAGGTCTCTACAATCTAGATATCTCCCGTTTTGTTACTTTTTCTTCTATCCGCTCGTCTCGCACTCGTTCAAGTCAAAACAACTTGCTTGAAGCCAATCCTTGTAGGTCCTCTCTTTTTAGAAATTCTTTTTACAACAATTGTATTTCTCTGGAACAATCTCTCTCCGATAGTTCGTAACAGTACTTCTGTTCCCATTTTTAAACATGAACTTTATACTCTTCTATGTTAGACTCCAATCTCGATGTTAGTAGACTGCGCACCTGGAAAAGTTTCTGTTCTAAATGTCGTTCTTTCAATCCAAGTTGTTGCTCTTAAATCTTTATTCTTAATTTATTTGTGTATTAGTTTGTTTTTTTGTGTTTTTACTTAATGTTTATTATGCATTTTTTGTTCGGTTGGTCATCATATGGGACTTCTGTCCTGTTGATCATTCCTTCAATCATGTTCAAGTATTGCACTCTTTATTTACTGTATATTTGCATTCTTGTATGGTTGTAAAGTTTATAAATAAATAAAAATAAATAAATAAAATTTTGAAATGGCTTAAAATAGATAAGAGTGCACACAAGAGATGATGAAAGCCCACTTTCATCGACTCTTGTGCACTCTTGTCTATTTTAAAACCGCTTCAAAATTGGAGAGTCGATGCATGAAGTCGATGCAGAGGAACAACTTTTTAGGGCCTACCTTAAGCACGATGTAATTTGTTTGAATGTGTTTTATTTGCTGCATGTTTATATCATAAACTAGATCAATCGGCTAATGAACAGTGCATGCTTACTCAATATAATGAACTATATAATTTTTAAAACGTTTCTCTGCTGAAAACATTCGGTTAAATTTTTTTACATAAATCTCAAAGATATAGAAAATACATGAATCATGGATGGATTGTATAGTGAGGGGGAACTTAATTCCCATTTAAAAACTACTCTCCAAGTCGTGGTGGACTTTATATTTATTTTCATTTGTTAACGCTGCATGCAGGATTATTATATCGTGAGAACTCTCGCGTCTTTGTTTGACCTGGGGCAATTAAAGTCGGAATATAACTCTCATCACATACCGACCGCGAGTCTTTGGCCGACTCTCATGCAACCAACTCTTATCTGACACTAAAATCAACATGTCAATGAATTTTTTAGACATACCATTCCATAATATAAATACCATTCACTTATAGCAAAGTCATGCAATGCAAGGACATAGTTTTACGACAATTTCATTCGTCTGAAAGACAAACAAGATTAATTTAAAGAGAGTCCTTCTGCAAGATAGGTCAAAAGCCACTTGACCTTGTATCGCCGACTAAGAGAAAACCAAGCGTCGAGTGGTATTATAAGTTAATTCAATGAAACACCCTTACGTTCAAATTCAAAGCAGTCAAAACAAAGCACTAACGGCGAAGTATTATCATATACTCATGGTGTTGTGTCGTGTATAGGCAGTGTAGAAATACATACTGAAAGTTTCAAAATAGTACACTGAGTGCAACAAATCTAAATAGGAATTGCTAAGTAAACGTTTTGTAGTGTATTTTTCACAGTTGATATTATGATAGAACAACTATCTGTTACGAACAAAATGTAAGAATGAGTTTAACAAATCCTTTTTAGTGTAATTTATTCCGATGCGAAATGGACTTAAATATGTGTAAATTGCGATGTAGATATAACTCTGACTGAACGAAAAATATTTTTAGGTAAAATAAGAAATAATTTCGAAAATCAGGTAAATTTCTTTCCCCACCACCCCTGGTCTTCTTTGCTCGCAACGGCCCTGACTGAAACTATATGAAAAGTACTATACTACCGAAAAAGTGTGTAGGTAGTTTAACGAGTAACGTCACCTACACATGCGCTCTTTCGGCAATTTAGAGCCAGCCAGGTTCACTTAAGCCAATATACGTGCTCACTGTATGACTATAAGCCTATGTAGTATAAATAAGCTCCGAATTCTCTGGAAAAACACGAAAATCAAAATAGAAGGCCTAGTGTCTAGGCTGTATGACTATATTGTCAGTGACGTCCTAGAAATTCTGAACGGAGGGCATGAAGTTTGTTTTTAACTATAATACCATATTGCTGCGGTTTCCGTGTTTTGCCTGTAATTACTATCCGTGTTGGTAACGGCAACTTTTAAGCTCTCGCTTTGTCAATACTTCTTTCACCTTCTTAATTTTTTTTAGTGACAATTGACAAAACGCAATGCCACAAATTTACTCTCAGGCCCCGATAAACAGAAACATTCCAACAAACAGCTTTCAGCCCCCCCCCCCCCTGCTCTCTATAGCTATACACTACTTTATATATTTTGACCTCTTCCATGAGTCTTAGGGTTCACACCATATATACACTTATATATATTTACATAAAAATATCGTTGCCAACACTACCACGAGTACTGTGTCAGTTCCAAACCGCTCTTTTAAGCTTTCAAATTAATACGATTTTTCAGACCCAAAGCTAGCGCTAACAACATTTTATCGTTAGAGAGGACATACTAAATCTCGTTCACCAGCTTCGGTGTTTCCATGAACCGATATGAGGATCTGAGTAACATTTTAACAGGCTTTTCGAAAACCAGACTGCGTTTAGACAGACGATTTGATTTATAGATACTACTGATTTTCCGCGCTGACTAGATGTTTGACATGTTATCATAATTGCGTCAGTATTAGTCTTGTTGATATGTAATCCTGAGTGAGTGTATAATCAGGTTGATAAAATACCGTTTGAACTGTAGCTTACGATCAGCCAAAACATTGCTTTTTACCGCCTTCGCCTTTGACAGATGGCAAAAGCGCTATTATTGTAGCTTACATATAGTATTAAACTGCTGCCATTCAGATCTATACTTTGCCATGAGATCGACGCGAGACACGTCCTACTTTCGTGTCCCAGCTCGGCTTCGTATCTAAAGCAAATGTCGTGTCGGGGCTGGCTTTTCTCCAGTTTGGCTGCCAGCCGACAGAAATCTACCGGTTCGAAAGTCGTTTCACCGGGAATCGGGAAACGATATCACCCCCCGGTGAGGCCAATCAATGAGGCAATCAAATACAACACGCAAAGCGAAAACATGTACAACCACAACACTTTCTGGCTTTAAATATTAAATCAAGTTCGTTATCGTTATTTTACATTATTTAAGGAAGCTATAGGTAAGCACGAAACGTCTAGGATCATCGCTTTACTTTACAACCAAAAAAGCATAATGTATAATATGTTGCCTTGTCGGCCGTCTTCCAGAACATTCTTTGTAGAACCAGGGCTCTTGCAGCGGCGATAAGGGTCTAACAAAACAACAAAGAGGGAGCGTTAAGGTCATGGCGTTTCCGAACGATATTGAATGCAAATATGGAAGAATTTGGAAACGCTGAGAGTAATGAGCTTTAACCCTGGTCGCTTTTGTGTTGGTCGTTCTGTCACTCGTCCGTCCGGTGCACGCGTGTACGTTGACATCGGTGGCCGGCAATTTAATCGCGACTGTTAACAACGAGATGCTGTTAACAATGAAAAGCGCTGTGCGCTAAGATTTTTCTGTCGCGCTTGATAGGTCGATCGTGTGTTTATATGTATATATATCCCGCGTCATTGGCGATGGTGTGTGTCCGCGCATGCGTACATCGCTTGGGCTACCGCATAAATTGCTTGTGGCAAGTTCTGTATTTACATTCGTAGACTGGCCTTGTGTGGGTTCAGTCGAACTGGACGACCAGCTGCCTGTCGAAAGCTTTTCGCTGACTCGAGGCGGCTTGGCCGGTGAAATCAGTATCTTTTTACTCATTGAAATCGCTCTTGTAACAGACAATTTATTGGTGCGAGTAATTGTTGTCACTTGAGTGAGCGACGATCGTATATACGTGGAGAAAAGGCCGATAATTTCGGCGTCAGTCGTGGACGACAACGTTATATTTGCAGCTGTTCGTTTAATAAGTCGCCCTGATATTCTCGTCTACTCGTCCGCAAAAAGCAACAAGGATGTTCCTCGAAGTGTGAAGGTGCTTACAATAAACAGCTGTTGGAATGAGGACGAAAGTCATGACTGTATATTGTTTGCTGTTTGTCGCCGTGGTGTTTGTCGAACAGGGCATTGCACTCGGCGGCCCGAATGGTACCGTGGAATCCGACGAAAAGTGCAAGCTCAACACGAAGTGTGCCAATGGAATCGTTCTTCCGACGTGGGGAGACCCAGACGAAGACGTGGCGGTGGGCATAAGGGTCGCCCGAGCCTTTGTTTACCTCTCACTTTTAATGTACTTCTTCCTCGGGGTGTCGATTATTGCCGATCGCTTCATGGCAGCCATCGAGATAATTACATCAAAGGAAAAAGACATCACGGTTACAGATAAAAAGACCGGCAAGTTGCGAGTAGTGACGGTGAAGATTTGGAACGAGACCGTCTCGAATTTAACGCTCATGGCACTGGGATCATCTGCCCCGGAAATCTTGCTCACGGTTATCGAGGTGTGCGGCAAGAACTTCGAAGCTGGCCAACTCGGACCGTCGACAATCGTGGGCTCGGCGGCTTTCAATTTGTTTGTTATCATTGCGATTTGCGTATATTCCATACCGTGCGATGATCATAGACAAATCAAGCATCTGCAAGTTTTTGCCGTCACGGCTACTTGCTCTTTATTCGCCTACGTATGGCTCTACATCATCGTCGCGATCAGCTCGAAGAATATCATTACGGTGTGGGAAGGCTTATTGACATTTTCATTTTTCCCACTGCTTGTCTTATTGGCATGGGGAGCTGATCGAAGATTCAATTTCTACCGCTATCTGCGAAAACGCGTTCGAAGACAGAAGAGGCAGGGCGTGGTGGTCGTGCAGACGGGAGACTATGACATTGTCGCCGTGAAAACCAAGGACGTTTACGGACGGAACGCGGAGCTCGATGGAAAAGCGTACGACATGGAGAACGGAGAGGCCGGGAGCGAGCCAGACGAGGAGGCCGAACTGCTTAGCCACGACCTAACGGAGGAACGCCGTCTGACGGCAATTCAGGTAATTCGCGACATTCGTCAGAAGAACCCGCATGCAGACAAGGAGACTATTGACAGAATATTAGAACAGGAAAATCTGAAAGCGCAGCCGAAGAGCCGCGCGTTCTATCGCATCGAGGCGACACGAAAGATGGTCGGCAGCGGCAGTATGTTGAAGGCAAAACACGAGAAGCTTGAACAAGCCGCAGCGCATTCGATGGGGGACGTCGACGTGGAACTGAACGAGATGGAGGAGGAGGAGAGACAGCATATAATCCGCGTTCAGTTCGACCCTCCGCAATACACTTGCATCGAGAGCTGCGGCAGCACGCTGGTCACCGTGCTACGGTCGGGAGGTGACGACAGCAACACAGTTTACGTCGACTTTAAAACAGAGGACGGCACGGCGAAGTCTGGCGAAGACTACGAGAGAACCGAAGGAACTTTGTGCTTCAAACCCGGCGAAACGGTCAAAACAATATCAGTTACAATCATAGATGATGACATTTTCGAAGAAGACGAGCATTTTACCGTTCGTTTGAGCAACATTCGGTTGGCAGGGTCGGATGGAAAGACTGAATCTTACTCGGGCCCGGCGGGCGTTCTCGGAAAGGAGTCTGTGGCGGAGATTGTGATTTTGGACGACGATTACCCTGGAGTTTTTACCTTTCTGCAGAAAACCAAGCAAGTTCCCGAAGCCGACCGCTGTGTGGCCCTCAATGTTGTTCGCCAACAAGGAGCAAGGGGAATTGTTCGCGTCCCATACCACACCATAGAAGGTACAGCCAAAGGTGGAGGTGAGGCATTCGAAGATGCTATCGGCGAGTTGGAGTTTGGCAACGAGGAATACAGGTTAGTGAATTTTGTTTTGATTCAATGATCTATATCTCCCATTATAAAAAATCATGCTATTATGAAACAGTTAAACAGATTTCCGTAGTCGTTCGATAGAAAGAGGAGGTGCTAATGATCACCATTTAATGGCTCGGCTTTGTTGCTGTTGAACGCAAAAAAGGCAGGCTCGGAAATGGGAATAATTTATCTGTTAACACACTGATAAGCAAGATCGTGGACGTTTCCGCAACCAATATTGAACTCAAATGTAAATAAAATTCGACTTGGAACGTACGTGTGTTTCAATTTGTTGCCTGGGAATTCTCACAGATGTTCAGAGAATTTTTTTGTTATCGTAATTATCATTAGTGGGTTTCCTAGTGAAAACAACTGCTTATCAAAACTTAGGGAAAAAGAGTATTTCACTTTAATTATTCACGGTCCCGACACACGCGCTTAATCTCCGCACTTCAATTTTCGCTTCGCAGTTTTCTTAGCAGACAGTAGAAACCCAATATTTTCTTATTCCAGTGGCGAATACTCCCACATAGATTTGTGATTTTAATTTGTACGGTCCACTTTAATGCTCATGGGTTCATGAACCACAGAAGCACGAATGACAGCTTTTAAGAAGAAAAAGTAAACAAACGGAAACGGAACACTGCGAAACATATAACTTTCTGCACACGTTTTGGCAGTTTTGGCAGTAACTGCCTACGAAGCACAACGCTTTTATACATTTCAAGGGCCTTAACAAAAAACATTATCCTTTGTTAATTAAAACTAGAGGCTATTGATAATTTAAATACACTAGCTGAAATTAATGTCTGAGGAGTGTGAGAGTGTTGATGTTATTTCTACCAGAGTGCGTTTGTTTTGACTAATATTTGTGCGCGTCTATATTCAAATTTAAAATAATATATGAGCCAAATAATTTTCTTTGTTGCAAAGAGGCCAGGAAATGTCCTGTTTTTCTTTCTTTGTTTTTAATTTCTCTTTGAGTATTTTGATAAACAGCTGAAATTGAAGATTATTCAAGGTGGAGCTAATTTTTGAATGTAATTATGTTTTCAATTTGAGAAAGTTTTAAAACTAAGAAAGCTGAATAGAATACTTTATACACCAGTACTATACAGTATACATGTGTATGTTGAAAAAACTGTTGAATTTCTAATTCATTCACGTTCTTCATTCACGTTCTTCTATTCTTAAGCATTTAAAGAAGAAAAAATCATTAGGCTAAATATAAATATGTACATTTGACTCTCCACTCAAGTGCAAAAGTTTTTCAAGAACACTATTTATTTGAAATGAAAAAAAACAGTAATTTTTATTTTGCATACAGTAATTCCTTAAATCAATGTCTATCGTATGGGTTTTAATTAATCTTGAATGCGCTGAGAGAAATGCAAATTGCAAATGTGTGGCTGCTTTTTATTAATTACACAATTTAATGACTAATTTGTGGTAATGTTCGCACAAATATTTAAACCAAGCCATTAACTATATTTCATCATTTTGAATAATTGGTTTTTGCAAAGTCTAATTTATTCCCGCTAGTAATATGTACATACATGTATATTCAATGAAGGTTTGAGAAGTTTGGCAAATTGTCTTCTAATTATCCAATATACCTCTTCCCAAATACATTTATTGGCATTAAAACTAATCATACAGTGTATACTAAACTTGTGGCCAAGCTTAGAGCAACAGACTCTATAGCTCAGTGGATGGGTTTGATTCCTAACCAAATTAGGCATTGGAAGAGTTGCATAAATCCATAACTGGCCCTAGTGGGACTAAATTACATACAACAATAATTTCGTTAACATTTTGAGTGAAAATGCTAAATATTTATCCAATAGTACAAACATATCGGCTGATGTTTCACTTTTATATATGTATTCTGAATTCAAAACATAGTCCTACTAAACCTAACACTAAACCTAATACTAACCCTAACTCTTAGATCAATGCCTTAATAATTTAGAAATAACAGCTTATTTTAGTTTTGAATTTTACTACTGATAATCTATGTGATGTCCTTTTGGGATTTATATGAAACTTCACCCAACATAAATCCATTGATAGGAGTCTGTAAGCTTGTTTTACTTATGTTTGTACTACGATTTGTACTAGCTGTCACATGAACTCATTTGTATCAAGGATATAATCTGTACTGTATGTAAGTAATGTGAAACATTTTATGAACCCTTAGCTTGAGATTTCAAAAATGTGATTGCGAGATCTGTCAAGGATCCGATTTATTTCCATCTGTGAATCTTCAAGCCAATTACCAAGGATTAGGCAGATAATTGTTTAAGGGTCAGCCACTTCACCATGATTACCAGACATACAAGGTAGACATACAACTGAACATTTCACTGTCATAAGTCTTGGTCCCACCACTTTTGTATGGTTATACCATTTTTGCACAGCTTGGTAAACCATTTCCAGACAGGTCTTGCTTAAAGCATGTAACTGTGGGCCACTTTTTCAATATCTTATTCTAATTCCAAACAAAAGTTGCAATACAAATTGTGTTTTCCCTATCTCCATAGCAACAAAAATGTTATCTTGAAAATTGTCTATATTTAGAGACTTAAAATTGGTGTGAAGTGCTGGATACACTGGTGATGATTGGTCTGTGATGAGTAACCTTAGCTAGTCATCCATGATTTGTATTCAGGGGTCACATAAAATAACCTTCTTCCCCTAACCCATGTAAGGGAATCTTGATGTATTTCTTACCAAACACACTGTCCTTGTATTTATTTGAGCATGCAAGCTAGCTTTTGAATGGTTCACATTTGGAAAATAAAATAATAATAATAATTTTTTTTAATAATAATTTTTAATTATAAAACAGTCTTCTTTACAGCAGGTCGTTAGAAGTTAGCTGAGTCTTAGTCAAACTTGATGCACAACATAATGGTTTGTTTTTGAAAATAAATGGAACTTTTTGTGTTTACAGGCCCGTTTAAAAGAGGCAGTCTCTTTGTAAGTCTATGAAACGCCATTTCCTGTATAAATTACATAATTTCACAATCTGCACAATTATGACCAATAACAGGTAAAATCAGGGCCGTACTCAGAAAATTTTACAGGGGGTGTTGTAAGCTCACTTCAACCGACTGATGCACAAGCTTGTACCGACTACATCCTATCGATCGAAGCTTGTCAAAATATTGTCTTACCATTAGGTGCCTACTAAAATGACCCGTTGGTTAATAACGCACTCTCAATACGGAATGAAAACATGATGACATTTTAATAAATTTATGTCTTTGGTGCAGTTCTCTCGTTGATTACATTTACATATAAACAAAACATTTAACCAGATCAACATTAGATTTGTGAGTCTTAAATTTGGTAGTTTGAAATTAGTTTAAACTGATAAGCGCTAAAAGTTGATGATACTACTTGTCCGTGTTAAATCGATCACGTCTAAAATATAACTTCTGCCGACTGAAACTCGTATGAAGATTTTTGGGGCCTCGTTATGATTACAGAAGTGCGCGTCGAGCTAGTCGACAGACATTTTAAAACAACTCGACTTAGCTATCTCGTTTCGATAGTTTCGAATTTTCCATTCGGCAAATTTGTTCTCTCGTCTGGTATGCTAATTACCAATCTATTCAATTTTCACAATAGAAATGTTGATTCACGCGAACAAATTCGCCTCGTGGGAAATCGGCTTAACACATGCTTTATATAAACGAGTCCTATCACAATATCACTAATTTGTATCGAATAAAACGGCTCACTATAGGAGAAACAGTATTGAGTGGAGCATTGATATTGCGAAAATTGTACCGTCTAGCCGTGGAAATATCGACAAACATGGTTGGCTAAAAATATTTGTCAATTTATCCTGGCCGTTCCGCGACCCCATCCCCCGCAAGCAATCTTCTTTTGAACGATCTTTTTTAGTATCCGCGAGAGGTGGGACGAAATGAGACTAATAGCGTAGAGTCTGACTGCTATTAATAGCTCTAAAAGCGGACAAACAAACCAAATTTGACTCACAAATGATTGCAAATGAGCTATTTCTTTTGTTATGGCCGCAAGAATTATGGGTAAAAGCGGACAAACATCGATACTGACGTCATCTCGACGAAGCGCTATTGTACTGCTATTATCGGACATGCATGTATGATGAAATACATTATTATTATAGAACTGCCAACCCCCCGCCTGATGGGTTTTCTAACTGGGCCCTGTTTTCATGGAGGTAGGGTTACGTCAAAAGATAGCCTCTGTTTACATGGTGTAGGGTGTCCATTTGCGTGCCACTAAACAAATTGAAAATGGCGGACAAACGAAGAGTTTTGCCTATGGTCGCCGCATTTAAATGCTGTGGTCTATTGCTTGGCTTTTTGTTGTTTCAAAAATGTCATCAACAACAGTTAGCAATTCACGCAGCCAACCAGTACAATGCTGCTTTAGCTCGGGTGTACACGTTCGAAGGAGAGCTGCTCGTCGTCGTCGTCGATTTTGGCGGATTCCTGCTAGAACAGAACAGTGGTGGCTCAACCTGCATTCTGGCGTTTTACTTGAATCTGAAATACACCGAACGAGCGCTTTTATTGCGCGCTTTTTCACTGAAATATGACCCGTCTGGGAGGGTACCCTACCTGATGCGTTTACATGGGTAAACTAAACAAAAAGATAGCCCTGCTGCCAGGGGTTACCCTAGCAAGCAGATAGGGTAACCCTACCCCGGTCACCCTAGGACACATGTAAACGAAACTCGGAAAGACATTGGACTAGGGTAACGCTTCTACTGGAGTAACCCTTCCAGAAAGGTCACCCTACCTCTATGTAAACAGGGCCTAATGGTTTTCTAATACTAACCTTAATAGTAATAAGATCGTCCAGAATACGATTGCTTGAGGGAGGAGGTCATAGAACGCTCGGGTTAAATTGACTACGTATGGCCGGTGGTTACGGCACTGAAATACATCTGAAGACTGAAATCGACAAATATAATATTTTCACCTGTGGGGAAATGTGATCATTAAATAATGTTTAATGTGATGGACACATATGGGGCGCCGAGTGTAAATTTATTATTTAGCATTAATAGTGTAACATTTTCGCTGATTTATTTGGTTATATCAAATAACCAAATTCGCTGCTATATTTTAAGTTGGTTATATCAAATAACCAAATCAATTTGATTTGGTTATTTCAAATAACCACTTTTTCTGTCATGATTTAAGTTAGTTATATCAAATAACCAAATCAATTGATTTGGTTATTTGATATAACCAACTTAAATAATTGGTTATATCAAATAACCAAATCAACATTATTTGGTTATTTGATATAACCAACTTAAATAATTGGTTATATCAAATAACCAAAATAATTGATTTACACTTGGCACGCAAAGGGTACTAGGCGCCCGGTAACCCACTAGTCAGCTGTCGACGCGACCACGTGACTTTCTGGTTAGATGAAAAAGGCGCCACGAATGAACGAAGGATCATGGCAGGTTGTACTCCAAATCGAAACGATCTCGCAAGATCTTTGACAGAGGCTATTGGCAGAGCAATCAATCAGACATTAAGTAGCACAGAGGCAAGTACTGTTCTTATAGAAGGAATTTTGCGCTTTTGTCCAATTCAGTTTGTCATTTAATATTCATTAATCCACCTTTGTCGAGTACGTATATAAATATTTAATGGCCGCGTTGCGAGTGCCCGCCACTCAGCCAGTTGAAGCAATGATTTTTCATGTTCTTGTAACGTTGCAGTTGCCAGTTCAAGCAAGTGCTACCAGTGGTAACAACACGGTACGATAATATTGTTTTAACAGTGATCTTTTTTATTCTTATATTAAAGGGGTCCTACTAAATACTGCCCGGAGCGCCCGAGAGTGCCCGGGAGCACGTGAGAGCGCCTGGGAGTATACAAGATAGTATAAATCAGTGTACGATCCTTTCTGAGCTTCTTTGAGTCTTCTTTTATATTGACGAAAAATAATATTAAAAGTGATTTTCAACCACCTTAGCAACAAACAGTGCAGCACGGCCGCCCACACAGGAAGCTATGCGAAACATGAGATTTTAACTTTAATTATGAATGTAATTATATAAATATTGTCATTCACCGTATATAAGCTATTCTGCGTCTCAAACACAAGATGGCGGCAGGAAAACTGCTATCAGCCATATACAACAAGAGCGAATGGTATGATTGTTAAATATTTGCTTAAGTTTTTTTCATTTTTTTGACAAAAAACAGTTGAAAAGTATCGAAATTTTATGAGTCATCCAGCCATTGTGTCGTTTTGTTTACGCGGATTCGCTGAGACGCAGAATAGCTTATATACGGTGAATGACAATATTTATATAATTACATTCATTTAAAGTTAAAATCTCATGTTTCGCATAGCTTCCTGTGTGGGCGGCCGTGCTGCACTGTTTGTTGCTAAGGTGGTTGAAAATCACTTTTAATATTATTTTTCGTCAATATAAACGACTCAAAGAAGCTCAGAAAGGATCGTACACTGATTTATACTATCTTGTATACTCCCGGGCGCTCTCACGTGCTCCCGGGCACTCTCGGGCGCTCCTGGGCGCTCCGGGCAGTATTTAGTAGGACCCCTTTAATATAAAGAATAAAAAGATCACTGTTAAAACAATATTATCGTACCGTGTTGTTACCACTGGTAGCACTTGCTTGAACTGGCAACTGCAACGTTACAAGAACATGAAAAATCATTGCTTCAACTGGCTGAGTGGCGGGCACTCGCAACGCGGCCATTAAATATTTATATACGTACTCGACAAAGGTGGATTAATGAATATTAAATGACAAACTGAATTGGACAAAAGCGTAAAATTCCTTCTATAAGAACAGTACTTGCCTCTGTGCTACTTAATGTCTGATTGATTGCTCTGCCAATAGCCTCTGTCAAAGATCTTGCGAGATCGTTTCGATTTGGAGTACAACCTGCCATGATCCTTCGTTCATTCGTGGCGCCTTTTTCATCTAACCAGAAAGTCACGTGGTCGCGTCGACAGCTGACTAGTGGGTTACCGGGCGCCTAGTACCCTTTGCGTGCCAAGTGTAAATCAATTATTTTGGTTATTTGATATAACCAATTATTTAAGTTGGTTATATCAAATAACCAAATAATGTTGATTTGGTTATTTGATATAACCAATTATTTAAGTTGGTTATATCAAATAACCAAATCAATTGATTTGGTTATTTGATATAACTAACTTAAATCATGACAGAAAAAGTGGTTATTTGAAATAACCAAATCAAATTGATTTGGTTATTTGATATAACCAACTTAAAATATAGCAGCGAATTTGGTTATTTGATATAACCAAATAAATCAGCGAAAATGTTACACTATTGATGCTAAATAATAAATTTACACTCGGCGCCCCATAGACACATGTGTGCGGAGTGCCGGACGGAGCTTATTATAATCCAAATTAAAGTACTTGTATGAAAGGAAGTTAAGAGTGTCAGTTTGCCAATCCAATTCATTATCTGTTTTTAATCTGAAGAGTTTTTATAATGTGAGAGCGATAATGTGCGAGAGAACATCTGCAGTTGTGACGAATTATGAAAGTCATACAGAATACCAGGTTATTTATACAATATGAATCAATCCCAGGGTTCACCTTTGAAATATCATCAAAACTCATTACGCTGCCCACGCAATGGCCTTTGAGGCAGCACTTTCCTTGCGATAGTAATTTCTAGTAATAAGTAATAGATAAAATAGCACGAGCCATTGTTAATGCCCATCACAGATCGGCCGCGAGTATTTTATCTTACTTGTGAAATGAATGGAATATATAATACATACTTTATTTGGAAGTTGTTGAAACTGTACAAAGAAATTATTTTTACTCTGAAAAAGCTCAATTTGTTCACTTTCACTTCGATAAAACGCCCAGGTTAAGCCACTAGTGTCTTTTAGCTTTGATAAAGCATTGATGTTTTATTAATCAATGCTTTATCAAAATTTACAGATATTGATTAAATATTAATTTCTTTTGAATTTTCTTCGTGAATTATTAATGAATTTTACAATATACTATTGCGAACATATTTATCCTTAAAAACGTAGATGCACGTACGCATTTGCGTACCTATTTTTATAATGTGAGGCAACGGTTGTCTGTTTTCTGTTTATGACAGTTAAGTGGCCTACTAAAGGACAAATTGGACGTTTCGCGTGCATTCCATATGGTGATTATGGTTACGTTCATCCCATTCAAATTTTTTTATTTATTATTAGCCGTTGACTTGATATAAACATCTGAAATTTTAGCTTGTGACCTCTGAACACCTGTTACAATTCCGAGATTTTTAGATCTTTATCACTGATCTCTAAATAAAGACTGGATCGAGCAACTATTCTTCAGAAAATGAAGCTGGAAGTCCGCCATTACTAAGGGACCAACTGAGAATCCTATGAGGTTTTTTGATGGTTTATGTGCTCTTACCATCGACAAAATAAAATAATATTACTATAAAGAGGACCAGAAAACATTTTTCAAATCACTGGGTAAAACGATTCATCGCCTACCTACAGATTTACTGCGACTTTGGTCCCTTAGCAATGCCCGCCGTTGGCTCTAATTACCCAGTGAGAGAAGCCTGATATGAGACGTCAAATTAGGTTGAAGATTTTATGCATTTAATGTTAACAAAGAAACTATATTGGCCAGACACTAAACCTATTTTGCTAGCGTCACAGTTTGATTTGCTTGCAAACTCGGAGTTTCTAATGATCTCTCGTTAATTTACATTATCCAAACTCGCAGGCTTCAAAATCAGCTCATCAGATACAATATAGAAAACTCAATCCAGTGTTTATTTAGAGATCAGTGATCTTTATACTCTGATGGCAAGGCCGCTCGAAAGTGTTAGTATTTCGTTCCTAAAAATCTTGGCAGTTCACCACCTTTTCTCTTTACTATATGGCGAAAACAATGCCTACCCAGCAGTAGCACTCTACTCTTTGTTAATAGCTAGTTGTGAGTTCGACACAACAATACTAATACAAATTGTCAAAGTTATTCCGTGATCTCATTAAAAAAACATAAGTGTTTATTTACACCTTACAGAACCAGCTTGGACCTTAGTGTGTTACCATGGTGACTAAACATCACAACGTGTGAGAAAAAAAACATGTATTAGATTGGATTTTGTGGCCTTTTAATATTGATTGTGTCTACGTTGTTGTGACATGCTTTTTCTTCAAACTAGTATCAAGCTTCGTTCCCACTTAGCGTGAACGACCCAGGAATTAACTGAGAATTGGGTTGTGCCCACTATAGATAATATTTATAGTAAAAGTAATTAAATTTTACCTCCACTTAAATGAAATGGATCACTGTTATAATTGCTGCCTGGGCGGGAGGTTATATTTATGTTTAACAGCCGTTCTCCCTGCTGTGTTTGGTGTCAACTTAATAATGAACAAAATGATTGTTCGATTCCAATCTGTTGTGTTCAGCGTGCTCTGGTGCTTGTGTATCTAGTTATTGGTCTCCATTTCATACCAATCTCAGAAATCTCAGGAATTTCAGAGCAAGCGGCAAATCAGTAATTTCTGGCCATATATATAGTCCAAAACTTTTTTAAAATTTAGAAAGTTCATTAGTTCTAAGGTTTAATTAAGAAGATTTAATTTAGATTATTTGAATTGAATGTAGACCGCCTTTCTGTGCGGATCCGGCTGCGTGATAGAATTTTTAGATTTCCATAAAACACCGAGTTTAACAGCTGGGTAGATGTGCAACCGCTTAAAATTCGACACCGCGATTGTTTAATCTTAAGTGAACAATTGCTCTCGGCATGGTTCGCTTTTGTATTCTTAGAATGATGACGTGACTGTCTTAAAACATAACATTCCCGCATTTTTAAAGTCTTTAAGGGAACAATCGCTCTCGGCATGGTTCAGTATATCAATATGCAAGTCAACAAAGAAGTATAGCTTCGCTTTTGTATTCTTGGAATGGAGACGACTGTCTTTAAACATAACATTTCCCCATTTTTAACCCATAGCTGACTTGTCTGACCTTGAAATCCGAGTCGATATTCGGCGATATTTATTAACGTCTGCAGTAAGAGTTTGCGGGGTGGGCAGACGTTCGGAAAAACCATCACGCAATACGGTGATTGTGCCGCAATTTGTATCAATAACACGTCACACTGCGGGCCTGCCTCGTCGAGGCAACTCGAGCGGGATTTTAACTCTCACCTTCTGGATACCCAACTACAAACAGTATGTGTTCATATATACACTGCTGTAGTGTATGTGGGAGAGTTTGGAGTAGACAGACGATACATGGACGATCGTCAAGCTCGTATCCTCAGAAAAATGATCGGAATCCCAGACATTCTGATTGCCGGTGAGACGCTCTCACCATTGAGCCACCGAGACTCAGATGGAGACTCAGGAAGATTCCTGTCCGCAACTCAGAATCATCTTTCTGAGGATACGAGCTTGACGATCGTCCACGTACTTAAATATACTACGATATACCATTGCATTGTCAGAGTGCGACCATTACGGGGGCAACATTTTTAAGATAGTCCATGCGAAATGTTCTAAAATTCGTAACGCTCGATGCAGCGTTTTCGCATCAGACTGAGAGATTGTTTTTCTAAATAATATTTTCTAAAAAAGTGGGCTACGATGAAAATTCACCCCCGTTTTTTAGATTTTCTTTAGCATAGAACAGTGTTTTCATGGTCGAAAGTGATCATCGATGTAAAAAAACTATAAAATGGTATTTTGAAGTAAGTATTTTGAGCTCTGCGACCACTACTAGTTAGGCCACCATTACTAAGAACGTGTTCCAAGTGAGCCAGCAATTTCAAAAGGTAATATTGTTTGTGACGCTCGAATAAAATATAATTTTATAATTTTCGAATAAAATATAACATTTAATTTATAGTGCATAATTAATGATATAATCAATGTTTATAAGGTAAACGAAAATGAGTTCACTGGTAGAAATAATCTGACCAAAATAATTTGACCGGTCATGCTGACCTGGTGTGACTGATTTCTGGCGATCAAATCATGAAAATCAGCGGTCAGTGACAGCTAACCCGCCATTATTTCGAGCGATGTGCAGTTGTGCTGCGTAGGCAGTGTAGAAATACAAATCGAACCAATAGGCTGCGGCCCCAAAACAAGTATGATTTAACAGTCACTTTAAAGATACATAGCGATATACAACACGCATTAAATACATCAAATTTACTACGATATCTACTAAAAGCAACACGATGGTGGGTTCATTTTAAGGTTTCGAGCTGTGTTGCATTTTAAACATATGCTTTTCCATGTTCGTGGGTCACCTATGTCATATGTGTTGTTAAGTGCGCATAGTAACTTCCGGAAGTTTGAGAGTGTGATGTGATCATTACAGGTGATATAATGTCGCAAAGCATTCTGGTACAATGTACAGCTGCAATCTTTTTCGGTACCGCGTCAATTGCTTATTTTTATCTGTTTTAGCAAGAAGATTGAAATTGTTATCGTTGATGACGAAGATTACGAGAAGAAAGAAATATTTCAAGTTTACCTTGGTGAACCGTACGTCGTAACTGAGGACGGCGAGGAACCACCTCCGTCTCCACAAGGAAGCACACCTGATGAAGAAAGGATACGAGAGCTTGGCAGACCACAACTTGGTATGTCTACTTTGACGTTGGTCATCTACTGAATGTTATGTCTGTGTATCTTTCAAAATGTATGTCTATACAGTGAATTTATTGTTGCTGCCGACCCTCAGGGAGGCAGCACACTAATCTTCACTTGGGTCCTGTGTTTTGTGTCCAGACCTCTTCGCGGAACTCAGGGGCGAAACTAGACCTTTTTCGCTGCGGGGGGGGGGGGGGGGGGTGTGCCCTACAGCTTTGGTGCGCCTCACAGCTTTGGTGCGCCTCAATCTAGATGCATTTGAACTAAATTCCTATTGTCAGTCTGGTATGTGATGGCAAACTGGCAATTGGCAATACATAGAGTTAAAAATAGATATTAACTTACAGCAAGACCACGAGAGTAGGCATTCAGCCGTCTCCAACGAGGATGACACAACTACAGCCCGTGCGTTTCAGGTTTCCTAAAGCACAGTACGCATGAACAGCTGCACAACCGCTGCGTGCGCGGACTAAGTTCGTATAACATACAGAATTGATCATCGATCGTGCATAAAACTGATAAAAGTATAATCGTCATGCATTATTTTTCTGGAAGGAGAGGCGTAGGAACGGATGTAAAGTGGACAAGCAGGTAACCTCGTTCGAGTAAATGTTGTTCGAATTAGATGTATGGCGTTCAAATGGTCATATTGAATTTTGACATTATAAACGCGCCATATGTTTACCAATTACCATATGTTATTTCAACGTTTGTTCGATTTGAGATAACTCGGACGTTCAATTCAGCAAATATTACAAACGTGAAGTTCGATTTGGCAAGAGTGTTGCTTGAATGGAAAATTTATAACTTCGCGAGGCTTGCTCTTTCAAGTAAATGTTGTTCGAATTAGATGTATGGCGTTCAAATGGTCACATTGAATTTTGACATTATAATACCGTATGTTATTTTAATATTTCAAGGCCATATGATCGCCTTAGCTTGATACGTCGTTCAGATTCTACATTCTATTTATTTGATCCTCTATGCTATAAGTATAGAAAATTTCTAGCATCATTCTGTTGGCATATCTGATCCTGAACACTGCTCTAACCTCGTACCCACTGCTCTTGTGTCCAGGGGCGGACTGGCTATCTCAGAGGGGCCCGGGCGATTTGGTGTAAAAGGGGGCCCGGTGACGCGGGTCCCTCAAATTAATTGACTA
Source organism: Chrysogorgia sp. JL179-B06 (assembly GCA_035772405.1). Taxonomy (NCBI): domain Eukaryota; kingdom Metazoa; phylum Cnidaria; class Anthozoa; order Scleralcyonacea; family Chrysogorgiidae; genus Chrysogorgia; species Chrysogorgia sp. JL179-B06. The sequence goes on from JAYKKM010000519.1 coordinate 1,084,268, forward strand.
TAACATTCTCGTTCCCTAACGTCTCCGGCGTAAGTGGCTCTGGCGACACCTGATTTTCTACGTCGGAATTCCGACGCAAGCCTTCCAAACCTTGGTTGAGTACATAACGGGTTTTCGTTTAATCCTTTGTCGCTTCTTTTAAGAAATAATACTCACAATGAATGAGAAACGATGTGCTGCAGGTGAGACTGACGAAACTGAACGACTGCCTTAGCTGAGCACGAACGGTGCAAGGTGTGACCTTCGACTTGCGACCTTCTTTTCACGCCTTTTCTGTGCACCACCATGCACAGCGGTTAAGCAAGCATGATTACTTCATGTTAGGTTCACATATACCTACCTAAACACGTTACTTTAGTCACGTCTCAATCCTGTCGTATTTGAGAACGTTAATGTCCAGTCGCTGGTTCAATCTCGCTATTTTTTTCACTTGCTTTCTATGGTTTCATGGACATCATGAAAAGAAAGAACAATATCATTTCAATGGTACGGAAGGGGGCCCCAGAAGCAGGGGGCCCACCGGGCGATCGCCCGGTAAGCCCGACTAGCCAGTCCGCCCTGCTCTTGTGTCAGTCCAGAGGCAACATTTCACTTCTGATAAGAACTCCTAGTCTATAACCCTATATTAACCAGACCACCATATACCCCCAAAACAAGTGTTCCTTAAATGAAAGTTATTTGTCGCCTTACATGAGAATGGGTATTAGTTTTCTTCTAATCTTTTTAGGAAAATTTGGCTTTGTTTATCGTATTTTGTAAATTGAAGGCCGCCATTTTTTTCTGATTGCGGCCGAATGTGGTCGCTCCCATTAATTTTTGACGTCAGTGAAACACTACACAAAGAAACCCATCACAATAGCATGACAAGAACGTGGTCTGAGACTATGTGCACACGGTGTCGTTTTCAAGCGTTTTTATCTGAAACGCGTTTCAAAAAGTATCGTTTTCACGGGGTGTTCACACGAAAACGGATGAAAACGACGTCAACTGACGAAAACGTTTTCAATAACGAAAACGATATCTGATAACCGTTTTCGCTATTGAAAACGTTTGGGACTGTGTCGTTTTGCCTTTTGTTCTCGTGTGAACAGGGGAAAACCTTGGGAAAACCCTGAAACGCTAAAAATTCAAAATGGCGGATATTATGATATTATTTTTGTTCGCCGGGAACTTGATCTTTCAGCTGGCAACCCTGGTTGTGAACTCGTTATTAATAACAATAACAACAAATAAAAGAAAAAATGCAGCCATTCAATTATTTAATGAGTCAAAAAAGCGATTAAAACGGCATTTAAAAGTCTTAACAGACGACAGGCCAAACTGTAAACAATGCGATGGATATTGCGAACTTCGTGTGAACGGAGTGCCAAAACGACAAAATTGAAAACGACACAAATAAAAACGCTTGAAAACGACACCGTGTGCACATAGTCTTAGTCTATTGTGAAGAAATTCCTTTCAAAGTGTTTCTGTCACTCAATGACGTCAAAAATTAATGGAGCGACCGCATTCGCCCGCAATCAGAAAAAAATGGCGGCCTTCAATTTACAAAAAATGCGATAAACAAAGCCAAATTTCTCTCAAACTAAAAATATTAGGAGAAAACTAACACCCATTCTCATGTAAGGCGACAAAGAACTTTCATTCAAGCAACTTTTGAAATACTTCTTTTCCTGTAGGTGAAATATCAAGTGTAGAAGTGTCCATTACGGAAAGCAAAGAGTTCAAGAACACGGTAGATCGTCTGTTGGCCAAAGCCAACCTCGCCTTGATAGTAGGTACGACGACTTGGCGAGAGCAGTTCACCGATGCGTTTACTGTCGGCAATGACGATGACGACGACGACGGCGAAAGCACCGAGCCTTCACCACCAACCTATGGCGACTACCTCATGCATTATCTCACCTTATTCTGGAAGGTTCTCTTCGCGACTGTCCCGCCTACAGACATCTGGAGTGGATGGGCTTGTTTCTGGGTCTCCATCATTTGGGTTGGTATCCTCACCATGTTCATCGGCGACCTGGCCTCCCACTTTGGTTGCACCATCGGCCTATCGGACAGCGTGGTCGCCATCTCATTTGTAGCACTGGGCACTAGTGTTCCAGGTAAAGCAAGATAACAGAAACCATACATGGACGATCGTCAAGCTCGTATCCTCAGAAAGATGTTTTTGAGTCTCGGACAGGAATCGAACCGGTAACCTTCTGATTGCCGGTGAGACGCTCTAACCTTCTGAGTCTCAATAAAGTAATTGGTTTGAACCTAGGGATATCATTAGATGTGTGAAGTTGATCGTCCAGGTTGTTGTAGTCTTGAGAAAGACTGTTGTTGCTGACGCGTGTTTGTCAGGGTTTGCCTATATGTACGTCTGGTAAACTATAGGCAAACCCTGACTCTGAAGATGACCGCCGCTGAGGCCGTCGAAACGTCAGTCACCAACAATAGTCTTTCTCAAGACTACAACAACCTGGACGATCAATTTCACACATCATCTGAGTCTCGTTAGCACAATGGTTAGAGCGTCTCACCGGCAATCAGAAGGTTACAGGTACAAATTAGACACTGAGTCAGCACCCCAAATTTCTGTGCATCGTGATAATATGAATGTGTATGCCAGTGCGCAGCGGTTTTACAAGAATTATCTAGTACAAGAATTATCTCAGGAGTCAGGACTCCGCCATCTTTGAGTATAGTCGAAGTATATATAGCATTCTTCACTTAGAAATCCATCGATAATTCATAAAGAAAAAAACAAAAGAACTGACTTGCTCGTGATTTGTCTTCTCTTCCAGATACGTTCGCTAGCAAAGTTGCCGCCGTTAACGACGAGTACGCGGACTCGTCCATTGGCAACGTCACCGGAAGTAACTCCGTGAATGTCTTCCTGGGTGTCGGCCTAGCCTGGTCCCTGGCGGCCATTGTACACGCCATCCGCGGCACAGAGTTTCGCGTGGAAGCAGGTTCCCTCGGCTTCTCCGTCATGGTGTTCTGTGTCTTCGCCGTCTTTGCCATTGCCGTGCTGATGATCAGGCGGCATCCGGCCATCGGTGGGGTGCTCGGCGGCGCACAGAAATACAAACTACCAACGACCATCTTCCTGGTCTTCTTGTGGGTCATGTACATTGTGTTGTCGTCGCTCGAAGCATACTGCCATTTTGATGCGTTTTAGGCGCGCTGTAATTGCGAATGCGATTTTTATATGGGGACCGTATCACCTTAAAAGCATGTTTTGTTTGTGAAGCGTATAGATTCACATCGTGTTGTGGTGGCCAACGTATTGCCTGGACGGGAACAGTTGCATTCAGACTGACGAGATGAGGAGGGGATTGGCACGAGTATAGATGCAGCTGTTATTGTTTATTGCACGCACCGCGGCAACCTGTAGCTGATTCACAAATCAATTCCGGAGCGAGCATTGAAGATCCGCGCCGTAAAACATGTACCTATGTTTTGAAGATAAAACAGCAAAGTTTTTCTTCGGATATGGAGGTTGTACAGAGATGAACTGACTGAAAACAGATATCGAAGAAAGAATAGAATAAGACCGAAAAGGGGAATTAACGAAAGAGCGAATGGAGTGGAAGAAGCACCAAAGGATTTTTCTCGGTCAGATCACCACATGGATATAATAATGTGACGACTTTTGCCAGTGTTGTTCAAAGCTTGGAAATCCATGGACTACTGTTCGCTGGTTGGATCTATCCAGTGAACGCTTACAGTGATGACTTATCCAGGCATCGAAAAACCAACCCGGCGACTCCATATTTACTAATGGTTGATAGCCGTACTGGCGTACGGCTATCGTACGTTGGAGTTTTATGAAAATGGACTATGTGGAAATAAATTCGAGTCTAAATCAAAGTTTAATGTTATTTAGATATTTAAATTATAGTTAGATTATTATTAGCACGATGGTGACCAACCTTGTACCCAGGGTCTTATCTCCGCTCCCCGCACCACAGCGGAGATAAGACCCTGGGTACAAGGTTGGATGGTGACTGGCTATGAAGAAGTTGAAATTTGTGTGGTATTGCTGGAGGGCTGGCCCCTGATTGATATATATATATATATATATGTATATATGTATATATGTATATATGTATATATGTATATATGTGTATATGTATATGTGGTCGAGAACAAGGTCATTCCACAGTGTGTAATATTTCATTTGAAACATAACAGTACAATTTTATAACATATTCCTGTCTACGTTAGTATTTTCAATGTTGGGACGATACGAATAGTTTAATTTAAATTTAGATAGATCATTTTAGTGTCATTATGATATAACTGATTCATTGTAATCGAAACTGCATATGGTGTTTTGTTATCTTTCTTTTTTTATTTTTAAACGCAGCTCCAGGTGCGATTTATTCTTTCTTAGCTTCTGTAAGAATGAATCGCACGTGCAGTGTATATAAAGTTACATTTGGCTTGACTATAAATTAATAATTATTATTATTATTATAAACTTAATGTGTCAGTCTTCTGGCGAACTACAAGTAGTCTTGTCCTAAGCCTCCCTTTTCAATAGAAAAGGGAAGTGATGGGCAAAAAGGAAAGTAGCGATCTTGCTGAGCTTAAAGCTTTAAATCATTTATAGAAATGCAATTGAACTTATCGGGTGACTGGTCATTCACAACGAACAATGGCGGGTTTCATGTTTTTAAATGTAGAACAAGCATGTTCGACTCAACATTGTTAACAAATTGTAACAGTATTGATGATTGAACAATGCTGTAACAACTTGTAACACGTGCGTTTTTACGCGTGAATTGGGCAACAAATGTTGTGACCGCTGTACTATTACTCGTATGCACGTGTGATTTTCCCTCGTCCCTGGGTCCTTTGCGACAGACGCCAAACAACGACTTGAGTTCGGAATCAGGGGAAAATCGGGTCGATTTCCCATTGTATCGGATGTGATACACTTGCGAAAGGAGCATTCGCGAGCAATGTGCTGGACCCATGAACAATGTTATTCTATAAGTTATTCTTATTCTCCCAGTATTCTTTGTGAAATAAATTACATGCATAAAATGCCAAGTGTAAGGCGAGACAAGCCAGAAATATCACAGCGTATGTGCAACAGCGCCGTCTTCCAGTACACATTCCCCTGATCTGTTATTAAGAATAAATATGAAAACTACCAAGATTATAGACGATGTCGTTCATAAAAATAGGTACGCAGTGCGCACATGCATCTGTCACATTGAAATTGTAAATTGCAGACCAGTAGCGTTATTGGATTGAACAATGTAAGTTTGAATGATGTAAACAATGTATTTGAGTGTCCTTCAGGTCAGATTGCTTCAGGTCACCTGAAGGACACATCTGATCGTCTGAAACGACGTCCATCAAATGTATATATTCCAACACTCGAAATTTTCCTTCACCAAAAATCCTTAGAACCTGTAATTTAATCGAGTGAAATGCCAAATATTACTTGTAATATACCCAGAATCTTATCCTGGCAGGCTCTCGACAACGGCTTCCGTAGCTCAGTGGTTAGAGCACTGCACTAGCATCGCAGGGTTCGAAGTAAAAAGTTTAACAAATGTGACGGAACGCAAAAACTTTGGTTTCCTTTTGGGTCGCGGGTTCAATTCCAACCGGAAGGCCTCTAAGTTGCATTTTTCGCAACTGGCCCCGGTTTGGTCTTAAAATGTATATATTCCAACACTCGAAATTTTCCTTCACCAAAAATCCTTAGAACCTGTAATTTAATCGAGTGAAATGCCAAATATTACTTGTATTAATATACGTAAGTACTCTTACTTGAGCATTTTTCGACACATTGAAGTTCTCTTATTTCTCCTTTTCATATTATATGTGAATGGGTTTCCTGATTGGCTAATAGCCTTTAATTCGCCCCATGGGTTAGGATACGGATGAGTTCAGGATAAGCTTCCTAATAACAAATTGTCAAATCTCATTTATGCCATGGTAGCGAAATTTGGTCTCCATCGAATGTCTCTAAAGACCAAAATTGAAAGAATCCAAAAACGCGCGACAAGATGGATTTTAAGATCAAAAATAGGCGAAATTTCGTGTAGGGAGAGACTGCAAACTTTAGATATGTTACCGCTCTGCTATGACAGAGAAATTCGAGGTCTTTTTTACAAGGCACGCTATGGTCATATGGAGTTTTAATCACGACCGTACACGACTTACTTTAAATCCTTGTCTTAAAGTTCGGTTATGTAAAACAAGTACATTCAAGGGCTCGTACTTCAACCAGACTGTTCATTTATGGAACTCAGTGTGCAAAACAACTTCACCTACTAGCTTCCTGACATTATCTAGTTTTAAGAACTTTCTTCGTCGCACTTATTCGTCCTTACTTATTTCAGTTTTCGATGTAGACATACCATGTACTTTGTCAGTTTTGTCTCTTGTCTTGGTCTCTTGTTCGTGACTGCCCTTGTCACAGATATTAATTAGTTTTTGTTATGTCGTTGTTTTTTTATGTATATTTGTACATAAAGGGAGCTACCTCGCATGGGCGATGAAATAAATATTCTGCTTTTGTTATTGAAGCTATATGTATTCCATTACCTTCGATTACTTTAGTTTTCAACTGCACATAATTTTTTTAGAGTTGCACAAATTGATTTAGAACTGCACATTTTGTGTAGAACTGCACGTTAAAAAAAACCCTGGTTCGCACCTTTCCCGTTTGGGTTATATACTTGTATGTAGTTTTATTTAATTTTCCCAATAAAGTTCTTACATGTCTAGCTCTTAACAAGTGGCCAATCATGAGTAGCCTACTTAGTATACGTAGAAACTAAATACCGACCCAAAGACAGACATACAAAGATGTTTGAAGTTTTCTGTTCAGACATCGTACAAATATAGAAAGGTTTTCTTCATTGAACTAAAGTTGCTGAACAAAACATGACAAACAAAAGAGCCATTCAAATTTAAAGAAAGATTACCGTTCATCGCACTTTACGTTAAATCAAAATACAGAGTTCACTTGAGGTTTTCATGCAGCAAACATGAAATGTCTGCGCAATTTAATTCAATAAGTCATTGAAAATAATTTGTGGTTGGATTTGATATCGTACACATGTTAATTACGTTTCATTATAAGGAAAAACTACTCGGGGGGACCAGTCATTATTTATGGTCAAGCTGGGGGCCGAAGAGAAATACATTTGGTGCTGAAAAGTAATGAAAATCTTTTACCCAACCCAAGAAGAAAAAAGATAGATAAAGCTCAATTCCCAGAATATCGTCGATACAAGTTTTAATAACAAACCCAAATAGATATACAGACAGATCCTACTGTAACATTCAAATTATTATCTCCCTATACAGAGCAGGAATCCAAGGAAAACAAGGAGAGGAATACAATAATAAAAGCTAATATGCAATAATAACTAAGGAGAACGGATGACGAGATTTCGATTATACACATGAAAATTTTGCTACCCAACCCTTCAGAGAAGTGATTTTTTTACCCAACCATTTAGGTCTTAGAATTTTCAGTTACCCAACCATTTTCTCTTCGGCCCCTGCCATAAATAATGACCTGTCCCTAATTCGATTGAACTTCGCGGAATCATGTCAACTCTGGTTCGTCGCTAATTCCTTTCTTTATTTTCAAAAGAATTGTGGTGAGCCATTGATCCAGTCGCGAGATGCTGTCGTAATTCTTTACCTAAAGTCGAAGAAAAAGCGGTTAAAAACAGACGATAAGCCGTAACTGCTTTCCCGTATTCTAACTCAACATGATATATAGGTGTTGTGCTGCATAGGCAGTGTGGAAATACAAATCGAAAACTCAGGTTGGTGTACTGCCGAAATAGTCTTAACGCGCTTCGCTAGAAGCGTTACCTCCTACTCACGATTTCGACAGTACACCAACCTTTTAGAGTATTGGAATCGTGTCCGTGATATGCCTATTTTACTAAACTTACTGCTTCCGTGAATGCCTCGACATTCTCTTCTTCCTGAGCTTTGAGAAGGGCCTAAAAACAAACGATATTCAAAAGGAAAAATATAACTTATACGATGTACATTGATATAAGTGATGTGCAATGTGTTATATACACTGTTGTAGTGATTGTGGAAGCTTGGAGTGGATAGATGATACATGGATGTGCCAAATCCATAGAAAAATCTTTCTGAATCCTGGACAGGGATTGAACCTGTAACCTTCTGATTACAGTTTCGATTCCTGTGTGGGACTCGACACATTTTCTGAAGATTTGAGCTTCACCATCGTCCATGTATCATGATGTACAGTGCATTGTTAGCTCGATCAAGCTGACTTTAACTGTTTAACATGAATACGAGGTTTAGGGGCCGTTCACCCTAGTGAGTTAGATCGATCTAAGAAAAATCCCCCCAATGGTGCGAACGCTCAAATACTGTTAGATCATAGATAGTATAGGCGATGGTATGAGTATGATGCAATGTTCATGTTATTGTATTTGGAGAAAGTATTTGTTATTGGTAGAAGAAAGGAAATTCTAGGGACACGTGACGGCAAAAGACTCACAACACACGTGACGATGAAGGACAACACTAATTAAATCCGAACGTTGTTATTGGATGACTGCTTCATTATACAGAACATACAATGCGTTCAGTGACCGCGAAAGTGAACAACAACATATAGAACAATGACTTTTGTGGACCTTCCAAACCATCCCTTCTTCTAACCATAGTTAGATCGATCTATAGTTTAGCCAGCTGCAGGAATAGGTGGTCTTGGATGACATCATGACAGTATTGCTAAGTGTCTATAATGATCTTGTCCATCGTTACCTTAAGAAGTTTACACTCTCTTGTATCTTGAAAAGCAGTGTACATATCACAGTATTTCTCTACAGCCCTTTGAGCTTCAAGAACGTCAATACACATCTGACACAAGGCAGCTTTGAAGAAATATTCCTTTGCACTATATTTTAAGAGAGAACTCTCAACTGCATCAGCAGCAACCTTAACAGACAAAGAAAAATTTAAGAAATAATTAATGCAATGTGTTATATATTATATATATTCATCGCTGTAGTGAATGTGGCAGCTTGAGTTGGGGTAGACAGAGTAGACGATAAATGGATCTTATAGCTCAATGGTTTGAACCATCATTATCAATGGTTAGAGCATTGGTAGCAATGGTTAGAGCATCTAACCGAAAATCAAGAGGTTGCAGGTTGCTCTATTCTATTATACAAAGATAAAAGTTTCAGATTCCTTCTCGTCCATGTATTGTCTGCCAATTAATGCAAGATTAGACTTGCTGGTTGCTGGAATCCAACACACTTTTAAAGCATGCATTTATGTTTAATAAACTCAACTAAACCACTACCTGTTCATAGATTTCTATGGCTTTTTGGTAGTTCTCCATTTGTGCCGAGTATTGTGCCACTTTTAACACGCATTTGTTGGCTGAACTGTAAGTAAATCAAGAGCACACAGTATAGTAATCAGTAAATGGTAAGACTTTCACATCTTTTTGGATAATGACATTAAATCATGTAGGTCAATGCTGACTCACTGTGTGTTTATCATAATATTATGACAAAGTGATTTAAGTTTACCTGTTTGATTCTTCCCCTCGATAGAAATCTGCTGCTTGTTCATAATGTGATATTGCCTACAGGGTATTAATATGGAACATGATAGTGTATTCACTTAATTCTAATTTCATTTATAGGACATATTAGCTGTCCATAATTCTTTACACTGTACTTAATTGTGCCAAAATACTCTGTGGTAAGACTGGTAATCAGGACCGCCGAGAGGGTAGGGTAGCCAGGGCAACTGCCCCGGGGCCCGGCCATAATCTAGGGGCCCGCCATAAACTACCTCCGACATCTGAGGCATTTAGGGGCCCATGAGACTACATGCCCCCTGGGCCAGTCCTGTCTCTCGGCGGCCCTGCTGGTAATTAGTTGCACAAAACCATCACAATTTAGAAAACCACTACATAATTTCAATATGTGACCACCACCATATACATGTATCTATATCGCTGTTGCTGACAAGAGGATGTATGTCTATTGAAAAATTTGTTCAATCATATTGCCAATGATTATATTACCTTCTCTAGATCTATAACACTGCCTTCATAAATTTCTGCAATGGCCATATGTTGTTTGGCTGCAATTGTAAAACGACCCTGTGGAAAAGCGTAAATCATCAGAGAATGAAATGTGATGCTTTTTCAAGTATTCAATCTATAGAAAATGTTTGTAAACCAACAAGGAGAATTGTGTTGGAAATTTGTTGGCAAACAAATAGATCTGCTTGCAATATCATCTTATTCATCTACACCATGAAGAGATGGTACCGGTAGATGGAAATTAACAGTGCAAAGATTAATCAGCAGTAACTAACCATGTCAGTATATATTTCAATTCCTAGTTGAAAGCAACTTATAGCCTCTAAAATAAAACAAATATAAAAGAATACCATATTAATTATTATACCATGTTTATAAAAGCACTCAAATAAGTTGTAGGCAAGAATGCACAATAATTCATCTCGTCCATTAAATGCAAGTTTTGTGTATAGTTGATAACTCTCGATCATTACTCAACAAGCTCAATTTAATGTCTTACCATCATTATCAGACTTTTTGTAGGCGTTTGCTGCATCAATGTAATGAGTCGCAGCTTCGTGTTTATTTTGTAAACTGTTTAACTGGAGTTGAGCTGCTTGACAGAAAGCATTACCAGCACCTAAACAAAAATTAGGATTTTAAAAATAAAGCTAATGTAAATCACAGAAAATAATTGCTGTTCATTGTAATGTCTAACGTTCACATTCATGTCACAATGATCACTGTAGTGTATATTATATAAATGAAAAGCATGTAAACTATACAGAAGATTACAACATCTTATTGTATAGGCATGTGAACTTGTGAATTTTTATGTGTATAAAATAATGTTAGTCCTGCATCTCACCACTCCAGTTTTTAGCCAGTTTGTACATATTTGCAGCCCTTACAAAAAGGTCAGCTGCTTCCTCTTGTTTTGAAGCACCTCTAAAATAATACATACAGTACCAATAATTACAACATGACTGCTGATTTAAATATGATTAGCTAGTGCACATAGCACACCTGTCATACCACGATAGTATTATTGATATAACAGGTTTTTTATTGGTCATATAAATAGATCGTTTTCATGATGTCATGATGACGTTGGTGTACATCAACAATAGAATGGCATCTTTTGTGAGGTACACCAACATGGCTGCCTTTGAACAAAAACGTTACATCACGGGCGTAGAGGGAGGATGTGCATGCCATTTATCCCAGTCAGCGGCAAGCAATCATTTTCTGGATGATCCTTTTATTAGTAAGGTTAGTAATAGGATTTTTACTTAGCTTTCCTGTATCATGGGGGTTAGGGTTAGAGAACCCATTGGGAAGGGGTAGGGTTAGGATCTAAGTTGTTTTGGGGTTAGCATGCAGTTCTATGATGTATATCATATTATACAATAACCTGTTTACTATGCGCATTCTCATTGGTTGTTGCCCATGATCTATTAGAGGACAGATGCATGGATCACGTCAGCTCACGCCATATCACGCCAGATCACGTCAGCTGACTGCTTTTATCTTTTTTCATGCCCCAGAAATTGCCAAAGTGGCAAAGAGCTAATAAGCCTTTTGAATGGTTTGTTTTCAATTTTTATTGTATAAAACAAATAGATTCCATTTTTCCATTTTACCATTGTCTGTTCAGTTATAGATGCACAGAGGACGTCAGAACGTGGTAAGAACATCAGTGACCCATCACCCACTCCACTATCGTCTCATAGGCCACTTTTTTGTTCTTACTACGTTCTGACGTCATCTGTGCATCTATAACTGAACATGAGACAATGGCAAAATGGAATCTATTTGTTAAATATAAGCATCTCTTGTGGATACTAAAAAAGATCGTCCAGAAGATGATTGCTTGCTAATCCATATCTCTGGCGTAGAACTTACATGGAATGCAGCCTGAACAGCAATGTACTGTATATGGCCTCAGTAGCTCAGTGGTCAGAGCGCTGCATAGGGACAGGTATATTATGCCGGCATTTCTTTTAGCATAATAGGGAATCCTTTTGAGATCGAGCATAATAGGCAAAAAGCGAGCATAATAGCATTAATAGGCAAAAGTTTCGGTATGACGTCATTTTGCCAACGTAATTACGTAATACGCATATGCGCCAACCATCTGCGGGCCAGCGGCGTAGCGTACACCGTGTTACTTTCGGCAAATACGTGGTGTATGTACAATATTTGGACTAATGGCGATTTTCATTTAACGAATAATGAATTAATGATGCCGTGGTCTTGAGTCTCTTGACTCTTGAATCTTGATTGAATATGATGTAGCATAATTATGGGCATAATAGGGGAAAATTTTGGGCATAATAGGGTAAAGTCAGGAGCATTTGAGAATAGCATAATAGGCAATTTTTTTAGCATAATGTACCTGTCCCTAGCGCTGCACTAGCATATCACAGGCTCGCAGGTTCAATTCCAGCCGGAAGGCCTTGATGTTACATTTTTCGCAACTGGTCCTGGTTTGGTCTTAAAATATATATATTCCAACACTCGAAATTTTTCTTCATCATAAATCTTTAGAACATACAGTTTAATCGAGTGAAATGTCAAATATTACTTAATTTAGTTAATTATTATATAATTGGATTCTATAATTCCCCAATCTACACGGTTTAGCTATTTATTTCTAACGTTATACTAAAAGAAACCCAATTCAAGATACATATCAATTTTAAAAAGAAAGAAGCGTTGCAATTACAATTACAAATAAAGTGAAACTGTATAAATTTAAGTTAATATAAACATATAAAACGCACCCAAATAAACCGCCAAAGAAGCCTTGGGAAGACTTCAATTTTTTATCAGCCTGAACCATTAAATCAGCCGCTTTCTCTTCACTCGACATTTTAAATTTCAATCTTTCCAATCCCAATCAAGAACATAAAAACATTAAAAAGATCAATGCATTTCATTATTTGTCGAGCGGGCGGCCATATTGCATCATAAGACGTCATTAAAACATGTACATGGAGTGACATGGAGTGTAGTGAGGGTTAGTGGAGGATAGAAAGGATATTGGGAACGTTTAATGAATGGCGGGTCTACGCGGGAAATCAAAGTAGCAAACAGTTTGTGGAACAGTTCAAGAAAATGGGGGTGAGTTTTCAATAATTTTCATTTTGATTAGTGAGACAGAATTCATGTCTTCAACAAGTAAGAAGTGTAATCGCTTCACTCAACTTCACTTGCGTTGTCTTCTTAGTTATGCTGATTTTAAGAAAATATTCAATGGTCTGTATCGCTATATTGACCATTGGCATTTCCCTATATTGCTATATAACATTTATATTATTAAAGTATATTAAAGTATATTCGGAACCATTTGCGAAAAATGCAACTATAGGACCTTATGCTTAGATTGTTTATTTGATTCTTCTGTAGAAAAAATCTGGTAAAGGTAAAGAGAAGAAATTAAAAAGAAAAGAGGTATTATAATATTTATATGACTATGAATGCATGTTTAAATCATGTAATGTCTCGATCAATTCCAAGCGCGACCACTTTTGTTTTTTTATTGTCCAATAATTATATTTTTTCTTGTAGGAGTTAGCAAAAATTTCTGCTGCTCAATCTTTAGTGGATGCTGCCAATTCTGTGAGTTTAAAATGCTGTACACTGTTTGTAATTGGAGACCTTAAGCCCACACCACATTTGGCTTGCATCTTTATGTAACTGCATTCACTCCTTTATTTTTTTTCATTTTCTAAAGGTTGATGACCTTATGAAGACATTGGTTCCCTTCACCAAATACGATAGAAACAGGTGTGGTCTGAAATAAATCCAAAATAAAAAAAACATTGATTTTATAGTTTAGTACAGAGTGAAATATAACGGTTGGCCACTGGCCATATTCCGTGCAAAACGTGGATATGGCCGTCAACTGATTGCTCTGCACGGACATTTTGGCCGACCATTTGGCCGCAGTAATTTCTCCCTCATTCTCGCAAAATCAAAATGTAATTGGTTACACGTGCAAGGGAAGATATTTTCCTGCATTGAGCCAGCCTTATCTAGTGCACTCTGTTTTGTTAAGTGCGAAATATCGCTTATTTGCTTGTTTTTAAACTTTGAAGCTAATTTCTCAAACTGTCCGTATAATCTGCAGATTGCATATAACATGCAGATTGGACCAGGGGAATCCTTGAATCCTTTACATAGGCGACTTTGCTGCGATTTTTCTGACCCTGACGTATGCAATATAGTGGATGACTCACTAAAGTATTGAACGTCATAGATCTGCACAAATGGTTCAATACATTAATTTAAGACAATTCACTTGATCGCATGTGTTAAAAAGAGAAAAATCGCAGCAAAAATATTCTGTGTAAACTGGCCTTTACAATGCATGAATTGGATATCTTAATTTGAAACTGAATAAATAATTTGTTGAAACAAAATTGGAGAGTACCTCGCATTCGACAAAGACAAATTGCAGCGAAATCTCATTCGGTTCAATCACCATTAAATTCAAAAATAATTCAAAAATTCAAAAATAATGTCCGATCATGTCCGACCAAAACCTGGGTTGGTCTGACATTCTGACATAATGTCAGACCAAGTTTTTGGAATTATATTGCACTGTGGTTTTAAGTATGTCTTCTGATCATCATTACATCTCAACATTCAGTCTTGTAGCAACTGTTGAGTGCAAAAGAGTTTCTGACCTGAGCGATGATGAATTTCAATGGGCTTTTGATCTAACGAAAGCCAATATGGAGACTATGTAAGTTGTTAAACATATTTTTGTAGACCAAAGGTTACATTCAGTCTAATTGTTTGCAAGACCAAAGGTTACATTCAGTCTAATTGTTTGCAAGACCTGTATTTTTACAAAATTCAATATGAACCTTCATCTTTGCATATTTTGCTGTCAATAGGTATGAAACAAGTTCATGGGGATGGAGTGATAAGAAAAAGAAAGAAGAAATGAAAGAAGATAATGCATGGTGAGAGTGAAGTAAATACAGTGACTGCTTTAAGCCTTAGGATCGGATCAAAATGCAAATTCTCCTTATTGGTCTCCAAACATTTCTTATAGTACTAGTTGGGAGAAGTTGTTTTAAAAACATATCATTCAGTTACCATTTCCTTTATTCTTATTACCTACAGTAGATAGTTGGTTAACTGGCATAAAGTAATTCTCTGGACAGGAATTGATAACTTTGTATTGTATGGTGGCCCAGGAGTGCAGCCATAGCATTTTTATTTAAGAAATAAAAATGTGTCGTGTGTGATTATCCAGTTATAATGGCACTTGATTAGCCTTGTATCCAGGTATTCTTTGACTTCCTTTTGTGATTTAAACTACCTAAAATCTGTCAAAACAACAAAATCTACGCGAGGAATCACGTCAGCTTATGCTTTATTGGGTTATAATGACACGGTTTTTGAGCTCAGTAACCAATCAGACAGTGTGTTGTCGCTCATTTACTTCCATTTATTTTATAATACTGTACTCTTTAATTCTTTATATGGTTATCTTTTTTCAATTACTTTTATTTTCATTATATATATATATTTTTTATTTATTTATTTTTTTTCTAAAAAATTTTCTAAAAAAAAATACAAAAATAAATTAGTGGCATGTCCCAGGAGTGCCATAGTAATTGATCCAATCTCTCGCTGAGCACTTCATCAGTCTCTTTGCATGTGGCCCGGTACATTCTGGTATGAATAACATGTATCAGACTATGTTCTAAAGAATCACCCTGCTTAGCTATGCTTAGACCTGCTTAGCTATGCTTAGACCTGCTTAGCTATGCTTAGACCTGCTTAGCTGTGCTTAGACCTGCTTAGCTATGCTTAGACCTGCTTAGCTATGCTTAGACCTGCTTAGCTATACTTAGACCTGCTTAGCTGTGCTTAGACCGGCTTAGCTGTGCTTAGACCGGCTTAGCTGTGCTTAGACCGGCTTAGCTGTGCTTAGACCTGCTTAGCTGTGCTTAGACCTGCTTAGCTGTGCTTAGACCGGCTTAGCTGTGCTTAGACCTGCTTAGCTGTGCTTAGACCTGCTTAGCTGTGCTTAGACCTGCTTAGCTGTGCTTAGACCTGCTTACATGTAGCTATGCTTATAGACCTGCTTAGCTATGCTTAGCCCTTAGCTATGCTTAGACCTAAGCATAGCTAAGCAGGTCTAAGCATAGCTAAGCAGGTCTAAACATAGCTAAGCATAGCTAAGCAGGTCTAAGCATAACTAAGCATAGCTAAGGATGTCTAAGCAGGTCTAAGCATAGATAAGCAGGTCTAAGCAGGTTTAGTTAGAAAATAGTTAGAAGAAAAAAATAAAATAAAAATAAAATAATTGTGAAAATAAAAGTATATAACCATAAATATAACCATTGAAAAAATATATAACCATATATAAAGATTTAAAGAGTAATAGAAATGCTCTGGCACTCCTGAGCCACCATAGTATTGGTCCACAGAGTGTTATCATTTATGACCAATAAGTTAACTAATAACTCTTTTAATAATTGCTGTCAAGGTATCTGATTGCTAAAGATGATAGTGGAAAAGGGGTTGGAGTTTCCCATTTCAGATTTGATTTAGACAACGATGTTGAAGTCCTTTACTGGTATGTCTTGCAAAATCATTGCTTGTTTTGCCATTAGTAGATATTATTTTAGAATACAGTATTTACAATTACTATGTGATTTCTTTTTAGCTATGTGAGTGAACATACCTACAAAGTTTTATTGAACCAAAAATTTGATCACATATACACATCTTGTTTTTAATGCCTGAGCTAAAAATAAATAAATAACTGTTTTATCAATGACCATTGATTTTAATAGGTACACTGTGTACCGTACACTGTATTTACATATACATTTACCTTTTTGTTAGTGTGAACACTTAAAAATGAAGGCTTGTGTCAACAGGTTAAAAGCTTAGTAATAAATAATTAATGGTTCTTGTGGTACTCACACAATTAAATATAAAGCACTGTACATTTAGTAATTCATGTACTTACTACTGTAATTTTTAACAGCTATGAAATTCAAATTGAAAAGGGTGTCAGAAGTAAAGGACTTGGAAAATTTCTCATGCAAATTCTTCAGCTTCTCGCTCACAGGTTAGCTGCTTGACCTCTTCTCTTATTCTACTCTTCTTTGTGTCTTTGCTGCTGCTTAAATTTAAATATTTCTGAATAAACAAAGCACTGAAATTGTGTGTCATACTGTAGAGTGTAATGTCCAGTTTGCTGGTTATTTTGTTCTATTTTAAAAACAAGAATTAATAGTGCTTGCCAGTATTTATCACGTCATGGCACATGAAGTAGCGAAGGGGGGTATTGGGGGGTGTGTCACTCCCCCCCCAACTTTTACAAAATTGCAATATTGGGAAAATTCACAGTTCTATTTGGAAAATTGGGACCTGTTTTCTTTAAAGTGCCTATACAGCCCTTTCATTTTTTAGTTATCTGTATAGAGGATGAAAAAATAACTAATAAGTTAAGTTATAGTTTTTAATTTCGATTTTTCGTTTGGAAGATATCACTCTTTAAACATTGCTATTTATATAAAAAAGCCGCAAATTAGAAAGGCCTGGAACGAGCCACACTGTGACGTCATTTAAGAGACGAATGTGTGTTTTGCCTTGGGGAACTTGTAAACACTGTATTAAACACACTGCAAATTCTCTATGTAATATTCATCTTTACTGTCCGCGTATCGTTCAAGTAAGGAATCGTTCAAGTAAGGTGTCGTTCAAGTAAAGATTACGATGGACAGATATTTTTCTTCCAAATTCGCTTCATTAGAACATCCATACACTGCGTATCTGTCTGGCATGATTGAATAGTTCAATATAAACGATAAATTTTATAGTATAATCTGGGAATCGAGCTTGTTTGTTTACGAAGCTGGGAAGATCCTCGACTCATCTCTTCAATGACGTCACAACCTAGTTTCCAGACTCCAGAATTGGCAGAAATACGTTTTCGGTTTTTAATCGGAATTTGCTTACATTTCTTAATTTGGATGCAAAATATCTTCTAAACGAAAAGTTCAAATAAAAAACTGTAAAATAACTTATCAGCTATTTTTCTATCCTCTATGCAGATAACTAAAAAACGAAAGGGCTGTAACGTAAGGCACTTTAAGACAATTTCAAGAGATTATGTCAAAATATACTGTTTAAAGGGACACTCCGGCCCAAATACAAATGCAGTTCATATGAAAGATCTTACTGACTTTAGTTTATTTCCAAAGTTTCAGCATTCCTATCAATTTAGTTGAGAAGATATTGCTAGTTGAAGTTGAAAATTTGTGGATTTTGACGCCATATTGGTTTTGAAAATATGACGTCATTGAGTGATTCGTCAGTGGAGTTGTTTTGATGGCGATCACATAGTGATAGTTATTGTGAATGGTCTTTGGATGAAAATTAGTCGAAATAAACTATTTAGTTCATCATGCAGGAAAGTAGAGGAGCTTCTTAGGCATAATACGAGATCACCACACGTCACTCAGTGACGTCATATTTGAGAAACAAAATGGCGTCGAAATTGGACAAACTCTCCAACTTCAACTAGCCACATCTTCTTAACTAAATTGATAGGAATGCTGAAACTTTGGAAATAATCTAAAGTCAGTAAGATCTTTCATATGAACTACATTTGTATTTGGGCCGGAGTGTCCCTTTAAATGTACATTAGATGTACTGGTAACAGAAAACGTGTCAGTTGAACGTAAGTTAACATGCAGATATGGAAGTAATTGATCACATTTTGTGTAATAGATTTAGTATATGGGTAAAATGCAGTACAGCCAGTACTGTTACTACCATAACTGTGATAAAATATGTCCTTTTTGTCCTTGTCGTTTGGTTTTGGCAGTTTGCCAGAATTCGTTGGGGGGATATTTGCATTGGCACCTCCCAGCAGTTATAACATATGTTCGTCAAATAATTTGTTTGTTTTATTTTTGAAAAAGATATAAAATGCAAAAAGTCATGGTAACTGTTTTCAAAGGTAAGATGTAATTACATGTGTTAATATACACACTGCCGTAGTTGATGTGGGAGAGCTTGGAGTAGACAGACGATACATGGATGATCGTCAAGCTCGTATCCTCAGAAAAATGATTCTGAGTCCTGGACAGGAATCGAACCTGTAACCTTCTGATTGCTGGTGAAACGCTCTAACCATTGAGCCACTGAGACTCAGGTTCGATTCCTGTCCGGGACTCAGAATCATTTTTCTGAGGATACGAGCTTGATGATCGTCCATGTATCATATGTAATAACATGTTAGTAAATAATATTATACAATGGTGACATTAAATCTAAATATATATTTTATATATAGAAAACCATCTTGTTATACTGTGTAATAGTTAAAACTACTGCCATTCTTCTTTACAACCTCAGACAATGAAAAAGCAATGGACTTCTTCTTGAAGCTACTAAAGTAAGTCTGCAGTATTAAGTTTTTGTCTTTTTTTGTAACTACATGAATTCAGTAGTATGAATCGGTTTTCCGTTCACCTATAAGAGTGATAAACTGAATAGTCGAACGCTTAAAACATGAGCCTCTAGTTCGGATAAATAGGGCAACATTATCCTGCGTGATCAACTATAGTAAATAAATCATACTCATTTCACTCTGTGACAAATGACCTTTGCTTCAAACATTAGTCCAGTCCTATACAGTATTTCTGTAGTACACCAACCTTTTAGAGTATTCAATTTGTATTTCTTTACCCTCGTGTTTAGACAGCATGCAATTTTTTTCACTCATTTGTTCTTTATCAGTGTCCTACTGCCAAAATCTAGCTGTGTTTATTTTGCGATATTTTCATTTCTAGTTTTGAAAATGATGAAACATCGCCACGTATCTATGATCCACTCCATCCAGAAGATTATTGCTACGAGATATTGAGCAAGACATTAATGAAGAAAACTGAAACCAGCTAGTCATTTATGATCTTTTCTAACGTTCAGTTCTGTATGAGCTGTGAGAAATTGCGTGCATGTGGAGTGATATACAGTAGATTTATAAAGTGATACAGTTGTCTTAGTTGGGCTACAGTCGTATGCATCACTTGGGATGTTGCTTGGCTCACGAAAAGCTAAAGACACTCGCCTATCGGTTCGTGTTTTTTATGTTTTTCGAAAGTCTCGCAAATAATTACATTCCAAGTGTTTCGATCACACTGTGACCCAAACACTTGGTATGTGTCTGGATCACAGTGTCATGCACTGAAAACCATTTGGTACAGGCTTGGACTGGCCTATGTATGGCATGGCACATAGACGCCTGGCCAGACACACCCATAATCTCACACACCCAATGCACTGTCGGGTCCTGCGAGAAAACATTCTCAAAGTTGCGCTTCATCAAGAATCGACCGAGATCTCTGCTTAGTCAACACCATTTGGAAACACCATTTGGAAGCATTTGTTCTGTAGAAGTTGATTTACTGAAAGCTGTTGATAACGAGGCAGTGTATCAAAAACTTGCGTCAAAGTCCTCGGAAATGGAGCAGCTTCTTATGTTCTGAAATGTTAAAATTGTTATGTTCTAAATGTTGAAAATGTTACGAAATAATTTTTCTTTTTTTTTCTTATTTGTTCTGGATCCAGATCTCAAATTGCAAACATTACCTGTTCACCTGCATGGACCCTAAATTGGGCCCAGTCCAAGCCTGATTTTGGTATTTGTTTTATAAAGTAACGACAGTGAAATTGAAGTTAACTTTATTAAGAAATTAACTGGCGGAAAAATTCGTGTTCAATTAAAGAAATACCTAATGGTTTGCGTGTTTGGATGACCTGATCGAAACACGTTTGGATGTAGCGGTATATAGCTAGGCGAGTGTTTTTTACGCTTTTCTCATCTCGAGCAACATCCCAAGGTTTGGATCACCATCCAAACACGCAAACCATTCATTAGGTATTTCTTTTATAAAAGAACAATAACGCACTACTTTTGTTTCCTTTAAATCCCGTGTTTGTATGGTCTGATCCAAACATCGGTATTGACCAATCAGAGTTTGCGTAGTAGATACTCTGATCCTGCACGGGTATCGACCAATCAGAACGCTTGTTGCTTGTACCTTGTGGATATTCTGAACAATTGTGTGACACTCGATATTAACTCCAGGTTTTATTTGTTTAGTGACATTTAATTTGTTTATAGTGGTGTTTTTTTTAATCTGTGCAAATCATGTGTATATCGAAATTAAAGGAACCAAACTTTTTAAAATCATCTCTGCTATTAACTCTTATTTACTTTTTATCTCACATTCTCGGCCATTTGTGCGAGGATGAAAACATCATTTTATTACTTGTGTTGTAGCACTTAATATACCATAAAATCCGCGATACTATATTTCAATATGAAATAAAAGTAGCCGTGAGCTGCGTAGACAGTGGAATATAAAATAGAAGTAAGTGAACTGCAGAAACCTTTTTGCGTTTTGAGTGAACAATCTCACTTGAAACGTCGGAATAATATGCTTACGTTATTTTTGCAGTTTGCTATTATAATTTTTACTTTTAGCTCAGTGCTAGATGACCGGCGTTTTCAAGACGAAACTTTGAACCTTTCTTGTTTGTACAGTACGTGTTTCTGTATACATGTTAGTATTTGGAATCTTGTTAAACTCATCGCCGTTTTTTCTGGCCTGACTGATTCATTAAAGGACTACAATACCACCTCGAACATGGAGCGAAAATGCCATATCGTGATACAACACACCCCATTGGTTTTTCTTCTTCGAACACTATATATAGACTTCAACGAACAGCTAATCGACAAACGAAAGAAGTCAAACAGAAAAAGATCAGTAGAGATCCGTATAGTCGCTAGATTCAAAATGTCATATTAAAACTTTAATCTGTATATAATATATATATACTTATTTAATTAAGAAACAATAATATTGCAACATATCTACACATGTAATTTGTGGAAGCTTTCGTCGCATGCGCCTGCAAGGACATTATCAGAGATTTACTTTACTATTACGTGATAGCTGATGTTTTCAAAAAGCTCCGGGCGCATGGCACGAATACTAAGCTAATATAAAATCTCAGAAACATGGATGTTTCCACAAATTCACTTCTTAAGATATCTACACAGTTTGTAATAATATGTTTAGGAATTTAGAACTGGTATTTTTGTACATTTTTATCTTTTTTAGCACATTTAGAAATAACTCTGTTGTTGAAAGAATAAGCAATCTGGCTGGCGTATACAGTTGGGCCTGGAATGCGAGGTGAGCTGAAATATTGAAGGCTATTTATTAAGCCTGGTTTTCCGACGAGCGACGCAAGCATAAGCGCAAGCCAAGAGTCCTTATTTCACAGTGAAAATATGAGGCTCGACGCAAACGCAAACACCGACGTAAGCGCAAGCCAAGAGTCCTTATTTCACAGTGAAAACATGAGGCTCGACGCAAGCGCAAACACCGACGTAAGCCAAGAGTCCTTATTTCACAGTGAAAACATGAGGCTCGACGCATGCGCAAACACTGACGCAAGCGCAAGGATGGAAAAAGTTTCCTTTTCCTTTTCCTTGCACTTATGCTTGGGGTTGCGTTGTGATCGTGAAAACCGAACACAACGGAGTATTGGATATCTAATTACGTATATATGACCAATCAAAATACTCGTTCTAGTTCCCTCGTCTAACCGCGCGCTGTGATGTCATACAAGATGAAAGATTGACGACAAGTAACGCAACGCAATATAACACAACATGCTGCGCAGTTCGTTTTCACTTGACGCATAACTCCAGTGCTTGCGTCGCTAGTGAAAACCAGGCTTTATGTCAACATCTCAAACTAATTAATAATTCATGAGGAAAACACAAAGGAAAATCATAAAGCCACGGTTACACACGCCGATTTGTGTCGCAACGCCAATACGACAAATCGCCGTGTGTATAACATACCCATGCAATGCCGATTTTCATGTTGCCGAAGCATTGCAAGTTTTTGATGTGGGATCAAAAACTTTCAACACGTTGCTGCAACGGTATTGCAAGTTGACAAGTGTAACAGGCCAGCCGCCGATGTCGGTACCAGACCAAATCGTGCAAAAAACTCCCAATTTCCAATGAATCCAAAGGAGCATTAACGTTTCAAAATGGAGGACGATAAATTGGACGACAGGGAGAAGTCCTTGTTTTTATGGGATTCAAATTACAATGGAGGGAAAAAAGATATAGGAGATGCGATAGTATGATCATGAACGAGTTTTAGAGGAAGTATTAAAGAGAACGTTCCACAGTTCTTTCCTTCGTTAAATCCATTCTCTCGTCCAAACTGTTCTTGTATCAGCGTCCAATTCAGCTTCCAGGAATAAACATATCGCCACTCAAGCATCCCGCCATATTGATTGTTGTTTGAAGTTTTCCCGCAATGCATTAATATACAATTAATATAAACAACACAAATCGACGTGGGGTGCCCGATTTGTGTCGCAATGGCGTTGCGATACAAGTCGGCGAAACAAATCGGCGTGTGTAACCGTGGCTTAACCGAGACGTTGTTTGTAAATGTGATCTTAATTAGCATAAAATATCGACAACTTTCACCTCGATTTTCTCTTAAAATACTGATTTGTTTGAGATGCTATACCATACACTCGAAAGCCGTTTATTATCTGATTTCCAAACACCTCGAAGTGTGTTAAAAAACTCGGCCTGCGGCCTCGTTTTTCAACACACGTCTCGGTGTTTGGAAATCAGATAATAAACGGCTTCTGGTGTATGATATATTACTTAAATGTTAACTTGACTGTCAACTTAAGTAGAAACTTAACTGGCATGCGTAACATATGTGACAGCAGTTCCCCTTACATCGAGTCCAAAACGAGGCTCCGCGTCCGGTTTGCGCAGGCGATGTACTTCAGTTTCGAAAAACCGTTGCGTCACCAGAGCACGTGGCCTGGGTGGCTACACGAAGTAACAAACGTTGGCGACAAATCATCGCGAGTTTTACACCCGTGTCTCGCGTCACGTGTAGTAGAGCAATAACTCGCGCGGTTTTCAATCCCCCCTGCGATCCGACGATTTTTGAAGGACTGATTCGCACTTGAGATCCATTGGCTCACATAGGGTATTTAAGTCCACTCTATACAGGGGGACTATAGAATCATCTATGCCCCTATATTCAATATAAACTAATCCTAACTATTTCTATGGTGAAGCGGGATATGGATGATCTTCGTCTTTGCCGCAAAGAGGCTCGTAGTCATCTGGATCCCTTGTGTCCCTCTCGTCCTCCCTTGTGTCCCTCTCGTCCTCCCTCGTGTCCCTCTCGTCCTGCGTATCCCGATCGTAGGACTTCTTTGACTTGTCACGAAGCGGAACCATTTCATGATCGTCGTCATCAAATACTGGCGTGAGACAGCTGAACATCATCCCAGGATGGTCGTCTGGCACCTTGGCGCACATCTCCAAAATCAACACAACGAAAGACAAACCAATGAGGAAGTAGAGGACACATGACATTTTGTACAACGATCTGTATTTGTTATCCAGCCACTCAGCTCCGTCGCCGGGGGTGTAATCTCCCAGGCCGATCGTCGTCAAGGTGATAAAACAGAAGTAGAGCGCCTCGAAGTAGCCCCATTTTTCAATGTAGACGAAAAAGAGCGCGGGAAGAAGAATGATGAAGGTCACAATGATCACGTTTAGAATGGATACGTTGATCGCACGGATTACAGACTTAGGAATGCCAGGCTGTGTGAAGTAATGGCGTTCCATGAACCTCTGGATTATCTCTGCCGCGCCCAATAGCCGCTCGACAATCGCCGTCAGCAATACGGCCGTCATCGGAATGCCGATCAAGGCGAAAACTATGGCGAACACCTTGCCGCTGTTCGTTAGTGGAACTATTTCACCGTAACCTATCATGAAGAAGAATGAATAAGCATACTACAAAAAGACTTATTATCCGCGGATATCCTAAATCTTTAAAGTGCCTCTGATCGAGCGAAACCCCTTGGTCTTCATCAGAGCAGAGTAAAGGCCCGTTTACACAGGCGATTGTTGCTGCTATTTTTCTGACCCTGACGTATGCGATATAGTGTGGATGACTCACTAAAGTATTGAACGTCATAGATCTGCACAAATGGTTCAATACATTTACGTCAATCCATTTGATCGCATGTGTTAAAAAGAGAAAAATCGCGACAAAAATCGCCTGTGTAAAAGCGAATATGGTCGCGCGGATGGCATTTCTATTGCACAAATTGAATGGACTTCTACTTGGTTGCACACGAGCACTCATAAAACAAAAGGAGAATGTCGCTCGCGCCACTATATTCGCTCAATCGAAATCCAGCTTTACTTTAGGGGAGCAGAAAACAATGGTCCCATTACCTGAAACAATATGAAAACGCTAGGAAAACGTATACATACATGTGGATGTGGTCTCAAAGGCTTCTCTGATCAGTGATCATAGTTGGTAGAGGGGGGTGGTTTGGAAGCTGTTATTGTATTGGAGAAAGTGTTTATTTGTTGGAGAAAGTGTTTATTTGTTGGAGAAAAGAAATTCTATGGACACGTGATGGCGAAGGACTACAGTAATTAAATCTGAACGTTGTTATTGGATGACTGCTGCTTATACAGAAAATACAATACGATCAGTGACCATGAAAGTGAACAACAACATAGAATAATGACTTTTGCGGACTTTCCAAACCACCCCTTCTACTAAGTATACTAAGGCCAAGAGATTTCGCTTGAAACGTCAGTCAATCATTTCCAATTGTTTGACAGCTGTTAACGGCCATTACTATATAAACTAACAGTTTTAAGCCATTGTTACGGTGATGTGCTGTCTATTTTATCTATGTACATACACAAGTCCTGAATCCTAATTAATTTTTTCTCAGTTTTCATGGCATATAGCTACTATAAAGAAAACTCGAAACCGGAATTCCTAATGAACTTATCTTGCATACTTCGTGCTGTCATGGCTTCGACGACATCACTAGACCTCTTTCATAATAATTCAAAAATCTTTGATATGCGAACTCTTTGGAATTCTTTGGAATTACAAACACACGAACGAGGTCAGAAAGGCTAATTTAAATGAATATAAAAGAATATTTAAGACTGCGTGCCAATAAGCTCATTAAAATAAGCCGTTCAGTTCAGATAACATCTACACCGCTCGCTATTGAAATAAATTAAAAGCTGACTTTTTTCTCCTTTTCAATTCAGCTAACAATACGCGGGCAACATTTTGACATTGCAGCATTAACTCATGTTACGAGGCGAGTTTAAATATGTATATTCAATCGATTGTTCAAATATCATGCATGCCATAAAATTATAAATTGACTTCAGAAACATTTTACTATTGAATTCAGTCGTCCCACCGTCAAAACCTGCTTAGGTTATACCACGAAAATTAAAAGCTTTTACTTTTAGCTTGATCGTATATTCCCTTCACTGTTTCAGTGATCAATGCTTTCGACTGCTGCATGTACACGCTTTACCTGGCTGAGAATAAAGCCTGATTCACATGAGAGCATAAACATAATCATAAGGACAAGACGAAAGGCAAAACAAAGGAATGAAGTCAAGCCTGCGACATAAAGATGGACATAATCGTAAGCATAAGAAGCATAAGGCAAGAGCAAAACAAAAGAGGAAACAAAAAAATTCTCGTTGTTTTGTCTTCGTACGTCCCCGAGCAAAGGTCATGCTTTGTTTTCTTGCTTATGCTTATGTTGCTCGTGTGAACCTTAGCTGGCAAGAAGCATACACAAGGGACATCGATACATCCCCTATCGATCATTAGTTACTTTATTCTGGTCAAACGCCGATGGTGGAATTTATAGTCGCCGTCCATCGCGTTTCTGGCTTTACTGCTTAACAAGCTTTGACCTGTGGCTATATTAATTACCCCAAATTCCGGCTATTGTACTCGGTATTTTATTAATTTTGTGTTGGGGTGTTATATATATATATATATGTATATATATATATATATATATATATATATGTGTATGAGGGTGTTTCCAGTCTTGTCAAATCACTGAAGCTGCAGACATTAAGTTACGGTTGAATCAGGCTGACTGCTCATGGGTCAAATTACACGAATCACCTGCTCCGTCCGTCTCTGAATTAGTTATATACTCGTCCTATCCTTACCTATTGTGGTCACCAAGGTTCCCGAGAATAGAAAAGCGCTAGCGAAGTTCCAATTGGGGAACGTCGTGACGTTTTTCACCGGCTTGATGCCGTGTCTTGTCGCCTTGATCATTCGCAAAACATACTCCTCCAATTCCCGGTCGTCCACACACCGATTCTTATTGAGGAACTCCAAACGAATCCGCTTCAAGTCGGCAATTTCTTGTTCCTCGACAGGAGCCTCTATTGTGGCGAAGATCAACGCACCGATACACAAATAAGCGATATAAACAACAGCATACAGCAACAGTCTTATAGTGCCTTTCTCCATTGCTATACGTTGTGAACGAGCGAAGAAATGGCGGCCGAGTAGCGGCCACTTGTCAAACGAAACCGAACTGAGATGATATATATATATACGTTAAATAATTATCTTTATGCAAATCGTGCTACGTGTGTCTATGGGATCCGGTCGGCTATCACCTGGAGCGGGCCATTCGTTAATAGGTATAGATACCCTGCAATGGCGGTTAAAAAGCCAGGTATCTACGATATCAGTTTATCTTTATCTCATATCAGTTTTAGTTTTATGTAATTCTAGTTTTTAACAGATAGATAGATAGATAGGTAGATAGAAAAACGTTATTTAAACACGCTAACCATTGTCAACCTAGGCTGATTTCCGCAAGGGGCGTGTATAACAACATTACAACAATATAGTATAGTAACATATACTAAATATATAGTATAGAGTAAAAATATAATATAAATATATATATATATACATAATGTATATAGTATAGTAGCATATAGTAACATAATAAGAAAGTAAACTAGAACAAGAATTTTAACTATAGAAGGGTATAGTGAAACATATCTATTTACAAATCTTTTCATACGATTTCATTCAAAGATGTGAGTAGCGGCGATTTTAGTTTCAAAAGAAATTAGGGAGTTGCTTACCCTAATTTCGTTTGGCAAAGAGTTCCAAGTGTGTGCCCCGTCAAACATGAAACTTTTTTTCATGCTATTAGTACGCGGCTGTGGTAAGCAAAGAGTACTTTTAATATCTCGAAGTTCATAATTTGTCATTGCACTTTTGAAAGTTTTACAAATTTGAAAGTTTTTGAAAGTTTTACAAATCGAATAATAGGTTGGTGTACTGCCGAAATAGTGTTGTAGGAAGTCTAACTCGTTTCGAGCGAAGGACCTTCGTCCGAGAGAACTTTACTCTTTAATAGACCTACACCTGCAGAACCTTCCAGATTATCATCGATTTGTATTTCTACACTGCCTACGCAGCATATTTGTATAACTCAAATGTTACTTTTAGTTATGTACACTCATGTCTATGAGACGCATATGTTATGTGCATTCATGTCTACCACACATGTCTATGAGCTGGGAGACTGGGGTTCAAATCCTGGGTCGGAACACCACTCAAGGTCTTAAAATCATTGAGGAGAAGCTACGTGCTGTTGTAAAGACAACAACACCAGCAAATAGTAAGATTTTTTTGCAACTTCTATAGTCTACCATTAACGAATGTTTGAACGTTGACATGAAGCTAGTGCACTCGCCTCCCGGCAATGCGTCGGACCAAGCACGGCTCTCTGGAAGATCATCATGCATATTTATACGAAGAACCAGAGGAGATTTTCTGTGGCTGAATGTATATTTTGATTGACTGATTGATTGATTTATCTATGCGACATGATCGAGAAAGTTTGGCGAAAATTCAAGGTTCATGTTACCCTGGTCCCGCGGGTCAAACTTTAGTTGACCGGTTGAAACTGCAAAATGCTGCAAATTTTAAGTATTTTTGTGATAAAAATAACACTTCTCTTTCGCATAGTACAGAGTCCTAAGCAACTACATAGGACAAAGTCGAAGAAGGAAGTGACTGACTTGCGAGGAGTGAAGGAAGTGACTGACTCGCATTAATCAAAAGGAACAATGATCGAATAGCCTAAACGCCAACCTTTGTATCAGAAATAACATTTGAAAATTATAATAATGGTAATAACTTAATTATTTATATTGCGCAGATTCCATAAAAATTGCCAGCGCGATTACTGTTGGCGCCGTGCCGAAACTGTGGAACGCCCTTCCCTGGAGAAATTGCAAGCTTGATTCTGTTGATACTTTTAAAAGACAGTTTAAGATCTTCCTTTTTAGAATAGCTTTTACTTAGCCTCTTATAGGATCAATTAGACATGCACAATTTATATTCTATTTTATTAAAATATATTTTATAAATACGTAATTACATGTAACGCACTTGGTATCTTGTAGGCTTGGTTCTAATTGAAGGATAGCTAAGCAATAAACTACTAGCTGACCTAACCAAGGTTATATTATATATACCACCACTATGATATACAGAACTCGTGACTAGGCTCTCGGCAACGGCCTCCGTAGCACTGCACTCGGAAGGCCTTGAAGTTGCATTTTTCGCAACTGGTCCCGATTTGGTCTTAAAATGTATATATTCCAACACCATAAATCTTTATAACTAAGGTTGTAGGATGAATGCTTAAAGTGACCAAGTTATTCTGGGTCTAATCCACGGATGGCCTTTATATAAGTAATTAAAAGTAATGATATATAGTAATGATATATTATAGGTAATATTTGGCATTTCACTCGATCAAACTACATGTTGAAAGGATTTATGGTTAAGGAAAATTTCGAGTGTTGGAATACATACACCCCAAGACCAAACCGGGACCAGTTGCGAAAAATGCAACTTCCAGGCCTTCCGGCTGGAATTGAACTGCGATGCCAGCGCAGTGCCCCGACCACCGAGCTACGGAGCCGTTGCCGAGAGCCCAGTCACGAGTTCTGTATATATGGTGGCGGTAATGACGGGATAAGATTCCGGGTATATATATAGCATCATGATATATATAGCATCCATCAACCTAAATATTCTACAATGTATTTATGAACATATTATAAGAACTAATACAAATTAATTAAGTCTCCATTGTACTATTGTCTTGAGGCTCTGGTTTTCATGCCCCATACCTTTTGAAAAAAATATTGCAAAAGCCGCGTAATTTTCCCAGTAATTTTAATTTTACCTTAGGCGAAAAAAAGGATTGTGTTTCTGGTCAGCACGCGCGTCATCTTTGACTGTGCGCGTCAACGGGTTTTTTTTTTTTATCAAAACTGCTGATCAGTTGCCTGTTCGTGGGCACGATGCGTGTTGAAACATTTGTTCTGTTAAAAGCATAAAAATCAATGTTTGCCCTTTATATAGAAACTAGAAAAGTACTCACCATTTCTGCAGAAAGCGTTTCCTTAAAAAACAAATTGAAAAAAAAAGCCGCGTCGCCTCGTCAATTATGGACCGACCCACTGACCAGAAACAGAATACTTTTTTTTTGGCCTTATGTCTACTATTTGCTGGAGGCAATTATCAACAATTACTGAGACTTCTTCTCACCCACCAACGAACAATAGGCTGACACAACACCCACTCACACTAATTATGACACAAAGTTTTTTCAGTTTTTCGTAATTGTTACGCATGTTTAGAAAACACTGATCAAGTGATTCAGCAGCTAGTGCTGTTAGGAGCATCAGCAACGCAATATCTTCCACCGTGTTTTGGCCATCTTTTAACTACTTGCAAACATCTGGACGTCACACCAAGTCACGTGGTATTTACCCGCGCGTTGAAGTGACCATGTTCGTTGTTTTATAGCGTATTTTAGTGGCATAATAACGTTTTAAATAATTTTTTCTGTTCGATATGTTCTAAATGCATATTGAACATTTAAAAACTACTGCAAAAAAGTTTCATAGAATCTTTAACACTTCCCACGCAGGAAGTGCGGGCTCTCGCTTTCCGCCTTGCCTCACTTTCCGCCTGCTTCGCTTTCCGCCTTGCTTCGCTTTCCGCCTGACATCGCTTTCTGCCTGTCCTCGCTTTCCGCCTAGTCACTTTCCGCTTTGCCTCGGTTAAACCATTAAACCCCCAAACCGGCCCCAACCCCTTCAAACCTCAACGCATGCTCAATGTCAACCTGCGTTTTGGCGTAGCCTGCGTTTAGGTGTAGCCTGCGAGCAGGCTACGGGGGTGGCCATCCTTCCGGAAGGGATTGGTTCCGACTCGCAAAAGCCAACATGGCGGTTTCAGATTGGGTTTGGGAGGTAGATGGTTCTATTGAAATAAAAACCCAGTCTGTGTCTTTAACCTATTGTTCGACGCTGAACTGCATTATTGTGTCGAGTAAGGATCATTGTATTGACATCATAGACGTGAACTCTGGCGAAGTGATCAGAAGAAATCTCTTGTTAGGTAGGTCCGTAGCGGTACTAGGCCACATAAAGACTTGATCTTCATTCAAACTTATTGCATAATTTGTTACCATACGTTTTTTTATTGTTCGGATGTCTTTTTATTGTTCGGATGTCTTTTGTCTTTAAACCTTGAAGAATTAATCATCTACCTACACAAATAAGTATCATATTATACCGTAACTTCCGTCTTTCTGTTGAATATTCAAAATATGCATGACTTCATATTAATATTTGTAAGTAAAGGTTTAATTCCACTGCTGTCTATGAGCATCTATAGCTTTTCTCTGCTATGATTTTATCCATTAAGAGCATGATCAGCAAAATGTCAAAATACATTAGTCATGTTTTCCAGTGGTGAATAATTATCATTTACATACTGTAGCTTAGTTTAGTTTAGTTTAGTTTAGTTTAGTTTAGTTTAGTTTAGTTTAGTTTAATAGATTTATCACTCTTTTAGGTGAATGGAATACCCCCAACAGGCTAAAAGTCCAGTTGATAGGGGTTCCGAGGGCCTACGATTTAAGGTCGTTATCCGAGAAGACCTGAAAGTCTTTCCATTTGCTGGTATTATTGCAAAGGCAGCACTTTCTCCTCAATTATTTTTAAGACCCTGAGTAGTGGTTCGACGCAGGATTTGAACCTGTGTCTCCCAGCTCATAGACATGTGTGGTAACCACTAGACCACAACAGATGGTTATCCGATTGCAACAGGAATTTTTATGAATATTACCCGAGGGATCATATATCCCAAGGGCGAAGCCAAAGGTAACAACCTTAAAGTGCCTATAACGTCTGTGGGGATTTAACATATTTGTAATCTATGGATTCTCCAAGATAAATTGTAATATATCTTGTCAGCTGAAAATTTCATCTTCATAGACTTTTTTGCTGTTAAAATTGACGAAAATGACGTCAAATCTGTAAAGATGTTTTCATGTAGACAGATTCCCTATTTGATGTCATTTCCGTCAACTTTAACAGCAAAAAAGTCTATGAAGATGACATTTTCAGCTGACAAGATATATTACAATTTATCTCGGGATAATCCATAGATTACAAATATGTTAAATTCCCACAGATGTTATAGGCACTTTAAATCGGATAATGGCATTAAATCGGACAATGACCTTAAATCGGACAATGACCTTAAATTGGCGTTTAGGGGTGTTGCGGGTTATGTGGAGCACATTTTGTTGTTGTTTCTGTATTGCTTAACCAAGTACCCAGTTAGTTTATGTTATGAATGGTATATCTGCAGTTAGTAATTTTGTATTTATTTTTCTATAGTTGAGCTGAAATTGGTAATAGTATATCGGTCTAACTGATAAAGCTGTACTAGCTATCTGTGGCTAAATAAAGGTTAAGCTTGTGGCTGATTGCTGCAGCAGCTCCCAGCTGTGTGTGAGAAAAGCATTTATTTTAACACAATATGTTTAAAGCAGCGATACTAATGTCGTCCTTGAGAATTGATATTATATATTTAACTTATAGAGAAATATTTGAAGTTCAAGAAAATTGAAACTGACTGAAAATAATAATAAAGACGTTTTAGGAGCATTATGCAATAGTCTCAATGCTCTTACAACACTAAATTCTTAATGTTGCTAACGTTACTTATAACTAAATACATTTAATTATGAAATTAAAACTACTACATATGTAATAGGGATGAGCCGATAACGAAAAATCCAATTTACCGATACGATAAATTCAGATATGATTTGCGGGCTTATCGGCCGATATATATGTAGTTACCGATATTGGTCGTCAAGAATTTTTAGCACTTGAATTTAGGGCGAAACATTGGCAAAATGCATTAAACAACAACTGATAGACCAGTAAAAGAAACGTGATTACAATATTTAATGTACTCTCGTACAAAATCATGCGATTTTAAAAAGCAAAAAGAATTGAAAAATGAAAATGTATATACTTGTAACCCTGTGGAATGTTCTAGAACTAAAAGGTAAGGTATTATTTGACTAAGATGATGTGATCGGTAGGCATTTGCAAAACGGAATTAAAGTAATGACATCTACTATATAACTGATAATTAAAGCTACGATAACTACAAAACTGTAAAGGAAAGTCTTAACTGCTGACTTAAAGCTATTTGAATTTTGAACAGCTGTTCTTCTAATTTGCCCTGGTAATTAATTCCATTCCAATCGAGAATGTTCTATCTCCATGGGTAATAGTCTTAATAGTAATGGTCTGGGTATTCTGAATAAATATTATTATTATTATAATAGTAGATTTTGAGGTACAAATAACAGATTTTGGTTTAATATTCATTAACCAAATTGTCCAATCACATTTCCGTATTTAGTCATGCGCAAGGCTTTTATACCTGATAAAATCCGTGAATACTAATCAGCATGAAAATTATATAAAGTCTCTACGAACTTTATATAAAATTCCTGCTAATTTGCGTTTCATACATCAACCCAATTTACCTCTAATAGAAAATAAAAACCAGTACACTCCCTAGTGATTACAATCAATTGTTTTTGAAGCTATTTAAAACACTTGAACTCGCGTTATAAAACGCTCCTTCTCGTGTTTTAAATACTACTTAGATGATTTTGGTTAGATGATCTTAGATGATCTTAGATGATCATTTGGTTAGATGATCTGTTTATGGAATAAGATGATCAGATAAGAAATGCTGACCTACAGTTTCTTGTTTTAAACTTAGATATAGAAACATGAAACTACATTAAGTTGTATTTTAAATAGCTTAGTACTCTTCAATTCTCAATATGTACTTAAGATTGTTATGTATTTTAGACAGTTTCGTATTCCTAATCCTTGATACGTATATATTTCTTATTTACCGTATTTTCCGGGCGATTACGCGCACCGCGTATTACGCGCAGTTGCCAATTTTGGCATCAAAATAATTTTTTTACGACACATTAGACGCACCGGAAGATAACGCGCATTGCAGTTTTATTTTTTGAAAGTGCAAAAAATGTTAAACCAGTCAGTGTGACGTAATAAAAATAGTTGTTGTATAAATCTATTTATTTTTTATTGAATGCCGTTTTATTATACGTTTCGAAGTATTATGGTTTGATTCTTTCGTAAATTTGGTGGCTCTAAAAACAGCCGTTTTTGGGTGAAAATCTTTTAGAAGTCGTCTTCTTCGAAGCCTTCAGAATCTTCGTCTTCTGTGTCGCTGTGGAGCAAGGCCAACAGACCAGTCCGCGTGAACCTGACTGACGTTTGGGCAGACGATACGCTTCGAGTTTCATATTTCCGACTAACTCAGATAAAAGTACTATTTTTAAATAAAGTACTATTTCTAAGTGGTGGGCGAATTTTAAGCAATTTGACACCATTGAACACTATCTCCCCTTTGGAAAAACCCATTCAGTTTCTTGTGAAACCTATTTAACTTATTTTTGAAACTGTAAACTGACTTGCAGCAACTTTAAAAAACGAAAAATCAATAGATAACGCGCGCGTAATCGCCCAGAAAATACGGTAATTAATCCTTATACATAGAAGGCATCATGTAAACCAGCCTCTGGCTGCACTGATTTTACCTTCTTTAAATAAAGCTTTTATTATTATTATTATAGTGAAAGTATAGGGTATATCGAGTCTGTAGTAACTTGATGTTTTAGAACCAGAAATAGTTACCAAGTAGAGTGTTGCATAGACAGTGTTTTGGATATATAGCAAAGTGAAAAGGTGGTAAACTGCCAAGATTTTTAGTGACGAAATACTGACGTTTCCAGCGGAGCCCTTCATGAATGGCTCCGCTATTTCGTCACTAAAAATCTTGGCAGTTTACCACCTTTTCACTTTGCCAGAAATAGTTAATTTGGTTTATATTTGTGGTGGTTTTATTCTAGGAAAATATGAGAAACAGACGTCTGGTGGGTTACATTGTATGTTCAATTCCACCGTTGGCAACCTCACAGTAATCGATGGCAGTCGTATTGGATTAAGAAAGGATTTGAATGGCATATACCTTCTCGAGACTATCCTTCAGCCTCCACTCCAGGACACAAGAGATGAATGTGAAATTATTGTGGAAATGACACTGCAAGATGTATGTAATTCTTCCTTAACACTAAAATCAGGCAACTTTACAATCTAATGTAAATGGATTGAACCTAGGAGTATCATTAGATGTGTGAAGTTGATCGTCCAGGTTGTTGTAGTCTTGAGAAAGACTGTTGTTGGTGACTGACGTTTCGACGGCCTCAGCGCTGCGGTCGTCTTCACTTGACTCTGAAGATGACCGCCGCTGAGGCCGTCGAAACGTCAGTCACTAACAACGGTCTTTTAATAAGAATCAGTGTTATATTAAATCTATAAAGTAAATAGTTTGAAACTAGGAGTAAGCCGCTTGGGCCATTCAAACGTCAGTGACCAAGAATAGTCTTTCTCAAGACTACAACAACCTGGATGATCAACTTCTTACTTTATCAACTTCTTACTTTATCAACTTCTTACTTTACATGTATCTCACTCTTGTTTTATCTAGATGAAGAATGTTGTTTTGGGAATGCAGATAGGAATGAAAAATTCCCAAGAACCACAACTGGCTATGATGGGAAAGATGACAGCAAAGTTGAAGGAAAGTATCGTGAATGTGACATGCAAGGGCGATGAAGAAGACCGCAAGTTACAAAAGGCAAGCCTGGAAATAATTATTTTTGCTGTACTTGTCAGAATGACCAGCACAAATGAATTTGTAATGAATGGACACGCAAAAGATTGTACCCTTACGGTACAACTTAGCGTAACGTCTAAAAACTAAGTGTGACGTCTCAAAAATTAGCGTAACGTCTCTAAACCTAGCGTAATGTCTCAAAACTTAGCGCAATATCTCCAAAGATCGCGTAACGTCTCACAACTTAGCGCAATATCTCCAAAGATAGCGTAACGTCTCATAACTTAGCGCAATGTCTCCAAAGGTAGCGCAATGTCTCCAAACTTTGCGTAATGTCTCCAAACTTAGTGTAACCTCTCATGACGTCGCGTAATGCCTCAAACTTAGCGTAACGTCTCCAAAGTTAGCGCAATGTCTCCAAAGATCGCGTAACGTCTCACAACTTAGCGCAATATCTCCAAAGATAGCGTAACGTCTCATAACTTAGCGCAATGTCTCCAAAGGTAGCGCAATGTCTCCAAACTTAGCGCAATGTCTCCAAACTTAGTGTAACCTCTCATGACGTCGCGTAATGCCTCAAACTTAGCGTAACGTCTCCAAAGTTAGCGCAATGTCTCCAAAGTTAGTGTAACGTCTCACAACTTAGCGCAATGTCTCCAAACCTAGCGTAATGTCTCCACATTTAGCGCAATGTCTCAAAACTTAGTACAATGTCTCTCATCTGAGATTGTACAATACAAAATCTAAACGAGTCCATTTAACACAAAAATGTTTTACTTTCACAAAAAGTTGACTATAATCTTCGGACAAGATGAGCGTTGGACAAATGGAAGTGTACAACATTTGTTACAAGTTGGCCGTCATTGGATCAACATTGTATCCACGTAGTGTTGTTAGTATTGCAACTGCGTTAATTTTGATTTTTGTTTTTCTCAGTGGGCAACTTGTTCTGTAAGTGTGGAAGGAGAGCTGATTCATTCGACCCTCACAAATGTTATCACTGTCCTTCAAACCATCTCATTCAAGGGTCCCTCACTGTCTGCGTCCTCTGCTTTGTTGTCTCAAGTCAATGGCTTGTTGTCATTTTCTGGGGTGGAACAATCAGAGGCGATTTCTAACAAGAAACGAATGTGGAGTGAAGCAAACAGAAAGAAGACATTCTGCAACTGGCCTCATAAAAATTATAAATGGGCTGTGCCAGAAACTATGGCCCAAGCAGGCTTCTACCATCAGGTGTGCAGTGTTTATATGATTAAGACCATTTACCCTTTCATAAAACGTAGTTTCTACTTTCTTATATGTTTTTGCTGGGGTACCACATATTGTTATCTACAGTAGGTACTGTATGTTGAGCCTGAATTGTCCAATACACCACCACATATTTTTTGCAGTTACTGTACTGTCATAAGCTATGACGGGAGCTACAAAATGATCTCTAGAACGCTTTATATTCATATTTAAAGTGGGGTTGGGTGAGCCAGGGTGGTGGATTCAGGGGTACTGATTTCCATTTTGGACTATTTACCTTCAACAGTCTGATCGTAGAATGTATCCAAACTCAATTGACCGAGCAGTGTGTTTCACTTGTAACGTTGGCCTTGTCTGCTGGGAACCAACGGATGAACCATGGTAAGGCGAAAGACATTGTCTAAAATAATGGTGGTAATGATGATGGTAATGGTGATGAAAATGGCGATGTTGGTTGATGATAAATGATGATGGTGATGTTAACAGCAATGGTAATAATGATGGTAATGGTAATGGTAATAGTGATGACAATCAATGGTAATAGTGATGGTGATAGTGATGGTAATGGCAATAGTGATGATAATGGTGAATATGGTGATAATGGTAATGGTGATAATGGTAATGGTGAAGATGATGGTGGTAATGGTGAAGATGACTATGATGATGGTGATGGTGATGTTGAAAATGCTGATGGTGATTGTGATGGTAATGGTGAAGATGATGATGACAGTAAATATGATGGTAATGGTGAAGATGATGATGGTGGTAATGGTGAGGATGATGATGACAGTAAATATGACGGTAATGGTGATGGTGAAGATGTTGATGGTGGTAATGGTGAAAATGATGATGATTGCGATGGTAATGGTGAAGATGATGATGACAGTGGATATGATGGTGATGGTGAAGATGATGGTGATTGTGATGATGATGGTGAATATGATGGTGATTGTGATGGTAATGGTAATGGTAATGGTGAAGATGATGATGATGATGGTGAAGATGATGGTTATTGTGATGATGAGGTGAATATGATGGTGATTGTGATGGTAATGGTAATGGTGAAGATGATGATGATGGTGAATATGATGGTGATTGTGATGGTAATAGTGATGGTGAAGAGGATGATGATGGCGAATATGATGGTATGATGGTAATGGTGAAGATGATGATGGTGGTAATACTAATGGTGAAGATGATGGTAATGGTGAAGATGATGATGATGGTATTATGGTGAAGATGATGGTGCTTGTGATGGTGATGTTAATGACGATGGTGATGTTAATGGCGATGGTGATGTTAATCAATGATGCAATAGCAATAGTACTGGGGATGGTGATGGTAATGATGATGAGGATACATTTTATTAAGTGCTTTCATTTGCTGTTTAGGTCCGAACACGAACGACATGCACCCAACTGCCCTTTTGTAAGGGGAGACTGCACCGAAAATGTACCATTGTCCGGTAGGACTACAATTTATTTTAAACTGGTAGGTGTGTTAGCATTTATATGAGACAAGCCTTAATAATTATTTTATTGTATTTTTGTTAGTTACTGTCGCCACATCACCTGCCCAGTTTCATAACGAGAAGAGAGAAAAGGCAAGCTCTTGTATTTCCATACGGAATAAGATGTCGCTCGCGTTAGATTTCATGAGTTTGTTCTGTAACGCATACCAATAGACCAATTGCATGATTGTTTTTCAATTATTAATGATAACATCATTGCGTTTCAGATTGTGTGTTTTAGTCGATCATGCTCAGTGCCACTAATAGCGACGGCAACTTCTGATGGTCATGTCATAGTCTGGGATATACAAGATGAATTGCAGGTTACTCAACCTTCTTTCTTGTTGCTGTTTTAAAATCGTAAAATCAGTGTTCTCATTAGAAGCCGGTGGCCGGAGAAGTTCACCGTAAACTTGCTAAATGTTTGCCGTGTATTCACAGCTTGCTTGTTTTCATCCAGGTTCGTTCGCGACTGAAACTAAAAGTAGACGAGAAGGTATTAGCCAATGAAATAGAGGAACAAATTGATGTCCTTGAACCTGTACAGATAAAGGATTTAAATGAGGATTTAAATACAAAACAAAATACGACAGAGGTCATGGCTGGATTTGTTGAGCTCTTCGAAGAGAGTAGTGCAGGAAACAGTGAAGTTGCTGCACCGAGTGTTTCTTCACCGAGTGTTTCTGCACCGAGTGTTTCTGCACCGAGTGTTTCTGCAACAGGTAATATTTTGTTTTCTAATTAAGAAACATCTGTTCAACCATTCATTCGTTTATCCATTTTAATCGAAAATATTGATCGCATCAGACCTGGAAATAATTCCAACCTTTGTTGGATCCTACACTAAGGACCAAATAATTTCTTTGAAACCACGGTGGTCGCACTACGTTTCGCAGGACTAAAAGTCTAAAATAATCGTTAATAAAGCCGTGCCTAGCAATTTGCTAGTAGCACTGTAGAAAAATACATTGAATTGAATAATCTTTTATCTTTTGAGTTTAGACAGTTGTGTATTTATGTTGCTACAGAGACTGTCACACTCATAGACTAACCACTACAGTGTTACTTTGCGGTACAGCCACAGGCCCACTGCGGCACTGCCCAGTGCCCACATGCACATGTGTTCTATGCCTGGGGTTTAAGTAGTTAAAGTGTCTATGAAGTGAAAAAATCGCTAGCATTTTTTTTGCTGTGACGAACAAAGTAGCACGGAAGGATCGTTCACTGAAAATTTCAAGTGAATCTGCTGCATAGTCTTCGAGCTATCAACTCTCGAAAAGTTTGTCCATGAATTGGCATAGTTTAACAAAATAGGGAAAGACTGGCATTGAATATATGTGGTATATGACGTATGCAGGTGGATCATTAATGTTCAAATCGATTGTTCTTATGCATAGTAAGTACACCTGCATACGTCACAAGACAATGAACCGCGCGTTTCAGATTTCACCAAAAACATTTAGCCATGCCAAACTTTGAGAGTTGATAGCTCGAAGACTATGAAGCAGATTCACTTGAAATTTTCAGTGTACTCTCCTGCCGTGCTACTTTGTCCGTTAAAGCAAAAAAATGCAGCGAATTTGTCACTTCATAGACACTTTAAGCCAGAGTAGCTACTGCATTGGGACTAAACTGCTTTTTAAATATTTTAAGTTGGGAGTCGGAGTTGTGACTTGCGAGCCAAAACTTTTTTACAACTCAAATATTTTCTTTGAACGACGATCCCAGGATCCACCACTATTTCCAGGTGGCTGTAACGCATGTGCTGTAAAAGGTAATTATATCTGACGCAGGAACCTTTGCGCGGCTTAACTGGATAATAAAATAATATTTTTATTAGCTTTCTTGATAATGATAAATAAATATGGAAAACGAACGTTCCTTCAGTTCGGATTGACATTGGAGTATTTTACAGTTTCATAGTTATATTGTATCTTTCAGATGGTGGTGGAGACAAAGAGCAAAATGAAAGTACGAACAACTCTGAATATTTCAACATAAACGTGACTTCACTTGGTCTTCTAAAAAACAACCAAGCGCCACCTCTTAGTGACGAAGAAACACCGCTCGTACACAAAGTATTACCAGAAGCGATGCTCATTGCTGCCGTTCATGTCGACAGCAATGACTCCTCTCACCTTCAAGACCAGACAAGCGAGTACCTTCTCGTTTGCGAGGTGCCAGCTGACAAGAACAAGACGCGCGTAGCAACGAAATCGGAAAAGCCGGATAACAACGAGAAAGCAAAGCCGAAGCAAGTTTCGTACAACATGCAGCTTTCGTTCGAAAGCGAGGATGAGTTTTACGATCCGCTCTTCTCTGGCGCGATGCCCCACGATGTCTTTCAGAAAATCTCAAGCCCAACAAAAGACGTCTTCCACGAAGTCGGCAGCGGTGAAAAAACCGACGCGTCGCTGAAAGACGCGAAAATCGTACAGTGTTTGAATCTCGGGAAGTTTGTGAAGCCCGACGGTTTTGCGGTGACACAGGTGGTGCCTTACGACGACGGGGGTCACGTGCTCCTCGTGTTGGCGAAGAGAAAGCTTTCTGGGAACGAGCTTGGTTCCACCGCGTTATGTTGTGGTGCTTCAGTACACGACGCATGTCAGCCAAACGGGAAACACGAAGTGGAGGACAGTGAGTGTTTTGGTAGTGACCTGGAAAACCCTTCGTGTAAGATTGCTAATGACGACAAAAGTCTGGGGTTTGACAGTGGGTGCTCAAAAGGGAATAACGGTGGTTCTTCGGAGGGATCTTCTCCATCTAGCGAAGAAATCTCTTATGGGATTACAGAAATTTTCGCAGACGGAAGAGAATGTAATTCACCTGTCGAGAATGAGGAGTCGATTCGAGATTCAGCAACAACAGCCGAAACTCAACCCTCTGGTGGTTTGCAAGAGTCTGGTGCGAGTGTCCAAGATGTTAACTTGGAATGCCTTGGCTTCGAGGTCATTAATCCAAACGGGAAAGAAGGTCATTGTGGTGACACCGACGATGTTACTTGCGATAAGGAGCACCGTTGTCTCTTGCTTTTATATAAAACAGAGAGGACGAGAGGACGAACATTGATGGAAGACGAGCCTTGTAGAACAATGATGTGCGACCGTGTACCGGATATCCTGAAAGATCTATTTGTTTTACCTGAGGATGCCGAGGAATCATTCAATCCCGTCGCCATCGAGACCGACGCTCCGTCTATATACCTTGCTGGTGTGACCGGCGACGGGAGCGTGCTCGTCAGGGATGGTCTTTCCCTCGAGATCCTCACCAGGTTCCCTTCGGATAGCGAGGATCCAGGAGGATGTTATAGACACGTGGTGTTTTGTTCTGGCCTCGGCTCTTTTTGTGCTTCCACTGAGACTGGAAAATTGCATTTCTTGCATCTAGTGAAGAATACGAGTGAACATGAACGATCCTTGAGTCTCAAGCAAACGCCTGACAAGGAAAAACAACCGACAGGTAAGAGCATAGAAAGAACATTACACTCCCCCTTGCTAGAGTAGAATTGGAGCTACTTTATGGGGGGAGGCGTTTAGAACGACCAGAAGAGGCTTGACAGTGTCGGTGGCCTAACGTAATGGAGTAAATCGAAATAAATCAAACTCAACATAATGATCATCGCAAATCCTACCTCTACGAAATTGGCTGGAGAATATGAATTGATATTTTTATATTTACAACGAACGCAACCCTCCCCTCCCAGCGTACAAGTTCTATTTTCCTCCGAAAGAGATATCATCTAACTTTGTAAAAGTGAAGAACAAGATGAATTTCATGATATAGCGCAGGATTTATTGAGGAGTATTTCTTCGGATCTGTTGTTGCACGACCGCGTTTTGAGAAGAATGGCACTATTACCGGTATGACGTCATACTGGTAATAGGGTTTATTGAACAAAATAATATTCCAGTGCTTGATATTGGTTTGTCACTCATCACTCATCCAAGAGTAAACAGTATTCCAAACTTCACTAAAATAAAACCAAAATATACAGTACTTTCTCGCCGTTTCATACCGGTATCACACCACATACCGGTAGTACCAGGCTTTCTTTAGGCGGGGTCGTTGTTCAAATAAGTTTAGCAAAAGGGCTGAATACTCGATCTTTACCAGATCATAAAAGCGGAACCGAGTAACCATTTTCAATTCTTTCTTCTGTTTTGAATTGAACTTTTCGAATTCTAACGAAAAATAGAATAACCTCAAACAGGGGCGAAACTCGAGGGGGGGTGTGGGGGGGTGTGACACCCCCCAAAATACTAAAAAAAACCAATTGGCAGGGCAAATGGACAATCAGAGATCTTGCAGGCCGCAGGGCAGTTCAGTCGGAGGCTAGGAGAGAAGCTACTTACGGTAATCTACCTACGGGCTTCATCTACACGAGATTTTACAAACGGGTGTTGCCTGAAGTGTTAGCCAACCCCTATACCTTGCCACGCGACAATTTCATTCCCGAGTCTGCGCAGGCTCTGGCAACGAGATTGGCCACGCGAGTGTTAGATTGGTTCCCAGACCCTTCTGTCAGTACTGGGCGCAAAAAATGGCGGCACTTGGTAAGAGGCAGCTGCAGGTAAGCTTGGATTCATTTGAAATATGCTCGCTTTGTAGAATTAGATGAAAACGTTTGCTCAAATTGCTGCAAATTGTCTTTCCGAGCTTCTAGATTTCAAAATTTTCCGGGGAGCACCCCCGCACCCCCCTAAAAATGCGGTCGCTGCAGGCCAACAAAGATTTTAGCAGGGCAATTTTACCGTACACCCCCCCCCCCCCCCAACGAAAAAGGGCTAGTTTCGCCCCTGACCTCAAAAGGTATAGTTGACCTTTAACTAAAACGTTTTGGCGTTTGTTTTTACGTAGAATCCAGCAGTAAAATTCCTTGGGAGCATTTGTCTTTGGATAATCTGAAGTCTCTAGTTGAAATGACGACGTTTGAGAACCTTGTTCCACGTTACACTGCAATTGTTCCCGTGTTTTGGAGCGAGATTCAACAGGAGCAACAGCAAAGGCGTCATCCGCAACATTTGCTTCAAAACTCGCAAGGAGACGCCAGCTGCCATACACGAACCTGGAGGTTACAAAAGAAAGGGTAAAATGTTGTTGTTGTTGTTGTCGTCGTTGTTGTTGTTAATATAATGTCTGCTCTATCTATCTGTTTGTCTGGATCCATTTTCATCATCCCTCTTATCACATCTTCTTTTTCCTCTTCTTAGAACTTTTTTGTTTTTGTTTTTCATTTTTTCATTTTTGTTTTTCTTATACCTCTTTTTCTTCT
This sequence comes from Chrysogorgia sp. JL179-B06, assembly GCA_035772405.1. Classification (NCBI taxonomy): domain Eukaryota; kingdom Metazoa; phylum Cnidaria; class Anthozoa; order Scleralcyonacea; family Chrysogorgiidae; genus Chrysogorgia; species Chrysogorgia sp. JL179-B06. The sequence continues at coordinate 1,128,430 of JAYKKM010000519.1, forward strand.
ACCTCTTTTTCTTGTTCTTGTTCTTCTTCTCTTGTTCTTTGTTGTTGTTGTTGTTGTTGTTGTTGTTGTTGTCGTCGTCGTCGTCGTCGTCCTCCTCCTCCTCCTCCTCTTTCTCCTCCTCTTTCTCCTCCTCTTTCTCCTCTTTCTCCTCTTCCTCCTCCTCTTCCTCCTTATTCTCTTCCTCCTCATTCTCTTCCTCCTCATTCTCTTCCTCCTCATTCTCTTCCTCCTCATTCTCTTCCTCATTCTCTTCCTCCTCATTCTCTTCCTCATCCTCCTCTTCCTCGTCCTCTTCCTCCTCATTCTCTTCCTCATTCTCTTCCTCCTCATTCTCTTCCTCCTCATTCTCTTCTTCCTCATTCTCTTCCTCATTCTCTTCCTCCTCATTCTCTTCCTCCTCATTCTCTTCTTCCTCATTCTCTTCCTCATTCTCTTCCTCCTCATTCTCTTCCTCCTCATTCTCATTCTCTTCCTCCTCATTCTCTTCCTCCTCATTCTCTTCCTCCTCCTCCTCATTCTCTTCCTCCTCCTCATTCTCTTCCTCCTCATTCTCTTCCTCCTCATTCTCTTCCTCCTCATTCTCTTCCTCCTCATTCTCTTCCTCATTCTCCTCCTCCTCATTCTCTTCCTCCTCATTCTCTTCCTCCTCATTCTCTTCCTCCTCATTCTCTTTCTCCTCATTCTCTTCCTCCTCATTCTCTTCCTCCTCATTCTCTTCCTCATTCTCTTCGTCCTGCTCCTCCTCCTCATTCTCTTCCTCCTGCTCCTCCTCCTCATTCTCTTCCTCCTGCTCCTCCTCATTTTCCCCTTCCCTCACGTATTATATCGCATCCCTCTTATTCTAGTCTTGTCGACGGAGACCAGCTCTTCGAACTCATGCTCCCGCGGCCGTGTTACGTCGGTCACATCGACATCAAATTCACGATGAATAAATCCATGACGTCGAAGAACAAAGTCCAGGTGATCCTGTCAAAGCCACGGACCTCCTCGTTGCGCACCAAGCCCGTACAAGCGTTCACCTGTGCCCAGCAAGGAGACCTTATTTGTGGCCCGGTCGACTTATCCGAAAACCACCAACCTTACGGGGATAAGGGCCACGTGGTACTCACCAGCCCGGCTTTGCTGCGCACCAAAGTTCGAACTCTGTACTTGATTTTTAAAAACGAGCCGAAGCCGTCTGGGAAAGCCAAGGAGAATCCAGGGGGCAGGAATGGTTTCAGTGGTCTGGAGGAGATCTCCATCACGGTGCGTTCGTTGGGGAGCCATTTTAATGCCGACCTCTTTACCACTGTCCTTGAAACAAAGGAGTTTTGTCCGACGCTTTTGGACATCGTTTGTAAGAAAGCGAGCATTGAGTACAGCGGTCAAGATCAAGAAGATCTCCAATGGTTCGCATTGGAGTTACTTTGTTGGATTGCTGGGATCTTGGTGCATCAGCCGTTCAGGTTAGTCAGTCACACCGCCTGCAGGCGAAGACTCAGAAACATTTCCAGGACTTGGGACTTTCTGAGGATATGAGCTTGACGATCGTCCATGTATCGTCTGTCTACTCCAGGCTCTCTCACATTCACTACAGCAGTGTATATATTAACACATACGAAATCTGTGTTTATGTGTTATAATATTCTTCTGACTGAACTACTAGGACAACCCATAGTGGACAACCCAACACTAAAATCTGAGTCTGGTTCTTTTTGTAGCGAGGACAGCTTGGCAAATCTGGTAGTGAAACATTTCCCTTTGATAATCCACTCGTGTTTTTTGACCGCTTCTCGAAGTATCGCACACAAGTGTAGTCGTCTTGTCGTCCTTTGTGTCAGGTACAGGTAGTTCGAATTATTATTTTCTAGCTTGTGTGTCTTCAATGATGATGCAAATGCTCGTCAGTTTTCAGAGTAAAATCCTGAACTAGATGCCGGATGTTTTTTTGTTATTTTAATGAGATCTTCGTTCTTCTAGTCAACTCAATTCTACCGACGACAGTGGAATAGTGAAGACCTCTTTACTTAAAGCATTTCTCGATGTTTTACCTTGCATCATCACCTCGGAGTCCGTCGGAGGTATCCATTGGTTCTTCACTTTGTTAACTGGGTTGGTTTCGCCGGAGGATGTGGACAGTACGGGAAAATCGTGCATGGAGATGCTTATGAAAATTGCCAATCGGCTGGATGGGAAATTGACGTATTTTGATCGCGTCTTACGAGCTAAGTGAGTGAGAGTACGGGTTAAGTTGTCAGATATAGGAGTGTTGAGCTATGGAAAGACACTTAGTAATAATCGTCGTCGTCGTCATCACCATCACCACCACCACCATCATCACCACCATCATCATCATCATCGTCCGACGAAATCATCGTTATTACCATCATCGTGACCAATGTCATCATCGTTATTACCATCGTCACCACCATCGTCATCACCACCATCGTAATCACCATCGTCATCATTATTACCATCGCTATCACCATTGTCACCACCATCGTCACCACCATCATCACCATCGTCATCACCATCGTAATCGCCATCATCGTCATCACCATCGTCGTCGTCACCATCGTCGTCACCATCGTCGTCACCATCGTCATCACCATCGTCATCATCTTCATCTTCATCACCATCGTCATCATTATCACCATCGTCGTCACCATCGCCATCGTGATCACCATCGTCACCATCGTCATCACCGACGACCAACGAAATTTATCCGACGACAAAGAAACTTTCTCCGACGACAAACGAAATTTCTCCGACGACAAACGAAAACGGAAAACACGACGCTGACGAAACTGTAAAGTGTAATATTATCTTTATATTTTAGTTTTGATCATTTTGATGGTAAACATGCACTCATGGGCAGTCGAGAAATTCTAATATATTTTGTTTGAATTTTCTAGCTTCAGTTTATACGGTACACCCTTGGACCCAACTATCTTTGACGTTTCGAATGAAACTTTGGGTCTATTTTCCACCAGTAAGCTCTCGCATGACCTCCTTAATCCTAAAAACGGCAGCAAGACCTCATGCGATACCGAGGAAATTGATCTCATGGACTACGTCTGCTCCAAGAACAGCGGTCAACCAGTTGGGTCCGCCACACAGATAGAAAAACTGCTGTCTTCTGTTTATGGAATTTTAGAAGTGGAACCGTTAGATTTCTCTTGTTCGTCCATGAGTGATGGCTGCAAAGCCGATTATTGTCATGGCGTTAATAACGCCGGTATGAATGGTGGTGCAAGTGATCCGTTATTTTACCCCAGCGCAACTACTGTGCCTCTTCCTGCTATGCCCTCTACACCTATGTCAGCCATTCAAGATCACGTGCAGCAGTTAAAGGTTCGTAGTACCTTTTCCTCCTTTCTTTCTTATTCCCTTTATTTCGTCTTTCCGACAGACTACCTACTCAATGCTTGCCCATTTTAATGGTACCTGACATCCCCGATGGTTTGTAATATTTCAGGAGCATGAAAAACTGTTGAGCAAACTCCAAAAACAAAAACAACAACTCGAAGAGCAGCACCAAGAACTTGAGGAACTTGGCGGCGTGTTGTTCCCGTCAACGCCTCCACAAAAATGCATCTTTTACGACGACCCTTGGTTTGTTGGAAAAGCCATGTCTTCGCCTCAATTTAAGTTTCCTGCAGGACCTAAGGCATATGGACCTTTAGCTGCCAAAACACCATCTCTTGCCAGAGCTACGACGATGAAACCACACCAAGTTCAACAGACACGCATGTCGTTTGAGGTATTTTTTGTTTAAACGATTATTTAAATGATTGGCGAACCGTATTATCGCGTACACGAATGTTCATGCGAAAGTGGAAGACGGGGGGTTAGGGTCTAAGTTGTTTTGGGGTTAGCAGTTCTATGATGTACATGTATATCATCATACAGGTATGTCCGATCGTATGATATATATCATCATACGAAATGAGAGAATATACTGGAAATATTGGGTGTCATGTGACCGGCTGATCCCAGGGACATTTTCGCCGACCTTCCACCGTGAAGACAAAATGCCCTGAGTACGAAGTTGAGAAATAAGCACGAGTAAACAGCATAGAGTAAACAACTACGAACAACAACTATAACAACAAAAGAATAGTAGCAGAGTAGCTACAACAGCCTACCCGAATACCCGAGTTCAAATCCTGGGTCGGAGGTGCTGCCTTTGCAACAACACCAGCAAATGGTAAGACTTTCGGGTCTTCTCGGAAAACGACCTTAAATCGTAGGCCCTCGGAATCCCTATCAGTTGGGTTTTCCGTTCACCTAAGACTGATAAACTGAATAGTCGAACACTTAAAGCATGAGCCTCTGGCTCGGATAAATAGGGCACCACCTTAACCTGCGTGATCAACTCTAAATAAACCATACTCACACGAATGTCTGTTTTAAGACACCTCAAAATCATCATAAACAACTCTGCTTGCATTTTCTACTAGTTACCCGTACCCAAACTGCTGACCATCGAGAAACTTCAAACAGGCTCACGGCATTTCGTCGTGCTCGACTTTGGTCAAAACGTGAGACTCACGGACATTTTTATCCCTTCGTGCCCCGACCTTTCCTCGCTTGTCATCGATATTTGGGTGGACAGCGAAGAGAAAGACCTGAGTCGCGTGACTGTCTCCACAGACATTGGCACCAGGGCCTTGTTGTTGACGGATTTGTTACCTCCGCTGAACTGCCGTTATCTCAAGGTAAGATCCATCCTAGCTTCTTCGTAACCTTCCACAAACTGTCTGTGGTACCCTTCCTTTTTCTAATTACATCTCGTTGGTTCCTAGATATCCTTGTTTGCCCGACACGGTACCTTACGAACTAAGTTGATCCTGGGAGAGTTCTTCGGCTATCCCGTGTCGTCGGATGTTAGCGCGGCCGAAGAGAAAGCGAGGGAGTCCGTGGATGGAGGAGCGAGAGAAAATTATCTGAACTTGATGTACGAGGACATCTTCTGTCAATACGGTGTGGCGTGCTTGAGACTTGAATCCGTCTTGAACTCTCTGGAACCTGTCGCGCCTCGTGGGCCTGCTTCCCCGAGCGGCGATAAACCCCTGTCGGACGAGGCCAAGGTTAAACAAGCTTACACGTCGTGTATGAATTTACAATTGCGTTTGAACTTCTTAGAACAAAGTATACAACGAATTCAAAGACGTCAAGCTGGTGATCTTCAGCCAACAACCAATGTCGAAGATCTAGATGCCATCATTCAAAGTGCGTCGTATAGTAAACTCAAAGTGATCTCTGATTGGTTGATTCACGTTTTGGTGTCCTTATTTGGGGTAAGCCAGCACACGGACAGTCCAAGTTGCCCGCAGGTTCCGGTCATCTGGTTCCGGGAAATCACCATGGAGACGTGCCAAAGTTTGTTCACGACGTTTTGTGTGAAGGGCACGTGCGTGTCTCGTGCAAGGGTCGGCGCCATGCTGCTGCGCACGTGCGTGGAACAGCCGTGGTGGGGAGGCTTTCTCGCGTGGGTCATGGAGGAATTCTTCAACTGTGATCAAAAGATGATGTTTTCCAGAGAAAGGTAACGAACACTGATTGTCTGCCACCTTTAGGTATATATATTTTATAGGTTTTTTTTTTTGTTTTTTTTGTTTTTTATACTCTGAGTTTCACGCTATATGTGATATCATGTATGTATATAGCCATATCTGCTTGATTTGTTTTTAGACTTTTTCTCTTGTTAACATCAATGAGTCAGCTGTCTCTTCATCAACATTCTGTAATCACCAGTGCTCTCAGTCTCTTGGAAAAGTTACTCTCCCACGTTCTTGACGATGACAACCATGCTACTACCAGCACGCACCCATTTGATTCCAGTCTCCTGGAGTGGGTAACACTGTACATCTCTAACATGCTGGACACCGCGATGGAAACCTCGCATAATATGCCATCGAAAGCCAAAGGTTAGTTTCTGAGTTAATATGGTGTCATATCTTGGAACGCCTTGACTGTTATTAAATGTTATTAAATCGTTTTTTGGTAGATTCCCAAGGAAACGAGACTGATGGTACCCCAACCAAAGTGACCGCTGACCAGCAGGGTATGACAAGAAGGTGGGACTTTATCGTGCCACGTGCCGCCAACGACTCCTCCACGAATTTGAAAAAGTCGAAGAAGGAAATGCAAAAACTCAAAAAGCAGATTGCCTTACGTAAAAGGCTTGAAATACATCAACATTACGGCAGCCCGGCGATGTTGGGCCCACCATCACACTTTGAGATTACGCAGTGGAACAAGCTTTTCAAGCACAAGACCAGAAAGGTGTGTCACTTTAGATTGATGACCAACGGTATTGTCTGTCTGTCTGTCTGTCTGTCTGTCTGTCTGTCTGTCTGTCTGTCTGTCTGTCTGTCTCTGTCTGTCTGTCTCTGTCTGTCTGTCTATGTCTGTCTGTTCAATTATTTGTTTTCTTTTAGCCTTTGAAGGACTTGATACGATTGAAGCGTCGAATGGCTGAGAGTTGGCCTCAACCTGCCGCCGATAATCCACCTCGAAGACGTTGTAAAAAGCTTGCCAGTCACTTGTGTCTTCCCGTCATGAAAGGCTTGCTAGCTGTGCTGTTTTCACGTCAAGGAGCTTGCAATGTCGATTTCTTCGTTCTCATTTGTAAGGTAAAGCTACGTTTACACAGTTCACACACTGCGGTCACAGTTTACACACTGCGGTCACAACACAGTTTACACACTGCGGTCGATTTATGGTTTAGATGTATGGTAAGTAAGGAGAAATAAGGAAGAAGAGTAAGGATTATGAACGCACAAACCATATTAACCATTCCGCTGATAGTTTCTCGTCCTTAACATGCATCTAATCTATAAATCAGGCACGAGTAATAATATTTTTTATTTCTTCGGCGCAATTTAGCATATATAAAATTTAGCATATATAAAATTCAAGTTGATAAAACATGGTGACGATGTAAGAGTTGTTTTCCACTGTCTTCTATCAGCAACTCTCCTCAGATCCACCACTTCACCATCATCTCGAACACAATCCATCCATCGTTTTCTTGATCGCTCTCTCTTCCTTCTTTTCTCTTCACGTGTCCGTAACACCTCAGTCTGCTTTCTCTTATCTTCTCTCTTAGTTCCGTCACCTTCACTTCCTGCCTTATGACTTCATTTCTCATTCGCTCCTCCCTTCTTGTCACTCCTCTAATCTCTCACAGACATCTCATCTCCGCTACTTCCAGCTTCTTCACATGTTCTTCCTTCACTGCCCAAGTCTCTGCACCATATAAAACCACCGGTCTTACCTTCAGTCTCATTGGCATCCATCTGTCATAGCATAACTCCACTCACATTCCTCTATGCGTTTCCCATCCCCTGCAGTCTGGCAATTGATAAAAGGAGAATAGTGCGAATAGTCGACGAATAGTGCGAATAGTCGACGAATAGTGCGAATAGTCGGCGAATAGTGCGAATAGTCGACGAATAGTGCGAATAGTACGCGAATAGTTGGGCAAATACGGCATGTTGTAAAACATGGACTGATAAAACTAGGCGGGGGGGGGGGGGGGTTAGGATCTTTGTTGTGTTGGGGTTGGAACTCTACCGTAAATTAACGGGTTATAAAAACTATAAGGAGTACCAACCCCAACACAACAAAGATCCTAACCCTAACCCCCCGCATTCGTCGACTATTCGCACTATTCGTCGACTATTCGCACTATTCGCACTATTCTCCTTTTATCAATTACCCTGCAGTCTTGCTTGCCGAAAACTTACTTCATAAAAGTCTTATGAGTATTGTTCATTTTCTCTGTGTTCCAACATCCTCATTTCACTGTCCTCAAAAATCGAGCCGTGCTTCTCACCTTCCGTCATTTTGCGATATTGTGCGCGCGCAAAACACTACTCAGCGGTCGTCTTGTACGTGATCACGTGCCTTTAATGGTTAGAGCGTCTCACCGGCAATTAGAAGGTTACAGGTTCGATCCTTGTCTGCGATTCGGAAACATTTTCTGAGTATTTGAGCTTGAAGCCGTGGGCAAACTAGGAAACATTGTTGCGGAAACATTGTTGAATTTCGATGTTTCCTCGAGCGTTTCCCCGTTTGCCCACCCTTGTTGCGGAAACAAAATTTGCTTCCCTGGAAGCAAAAATGTTTCTCAACAAATTCAGAAACATTTTTGGTTTCCCAAGTGCGATTTTTGTTGCGGAAACATTTTTTCCCCGTTTGCCCATGTTTTCCACAACGAGAAACATTGTTTTCCTGATTGGGCATGCGCAAAGACAAATAACGCGACAAAATGGCTGAAATCACAGCCGCTGTTGTTGACGAAAATCCCTCGCACATACAGAGCAATAAAAAGAAGGTAAAACGACGCTGTGTCTTCATTAGCTAATTCTTTGAAAATGTTCTGAAATGCTCCTTTGCTCCTTTATCCCTGTCCATCTGGCCCTCTTCGTTTTTTCTCCTCATCTTCGTCTTCCAGCAATAGCTGAATTAAAATACATGATACTGCCTTTGTTTTTGTTGATATGGCAGACGCCATATTTTTTGTTTTGATCACGCCATATTTTTTAATTTGTTATGATCTGAGTGTTTGACCTTGACCCAGGACTATTGTTATCCGCGCGTAAATGTTTCTCACTTAAAGTGCCCCTGCGACGAAATATGTCACAGAACATCATTTTAGGTTAATAAATGTTCACATTTGCCAAAAAAATTGAACAAGAAACACTCTATCACAAGAAATTTAACCTCCAAAGTCGCCCAAATTTTGTCCGCCATTGCTCAAAACTTGTTCCAGACGAGCCCGCGATTACACAGCAGATTATGTGATTATGACGTCAAAGACTCAACACGTGACAAAGCTTTATGGAAATTAAACGAATTATACGACAAATTATAATAGAAAGTTTTCCCCAAGTAGCTTTATATTCATATATAACTAGCCACGTGTTGAGTCTTTGACGTCACTTCCTCTAATCGCAACCTAAGCGTCCGAAACATGTTCGAGTAATGGCGGCCGTATAATCTCGTATAAAAACAGTCTGAAAAGGCGACTTCTCATGCTCGCAATTGCTTGAAATTTGGCAAGTTAAGTAAAAACACCATACTCTTAAAAATTTGATCACAGGGGCACTTTAATTGTTTCATAGTTTGCCCACTCTCTGGGAAACATGTCAAAACATTGGTTAGAAACAATGTTTGCTAGTTTGCCCACGGCTTGACTATCGTCCATGTTCGTCACATTCACTACATCAGTGTATTATGTATCCAGCGCATTTGAAATTCTTATACATATTATGATCCTCAGGTTTTAGGATGTCTGAAGTTGTTGAGTCATCCTCGAGTTCATATGACTGACTTTGCAACCTCTTCCCAAATTGAGCAACTCCTTCGGATGTCTGTGAGACCACAAGGTGTGCCTGCGAGCAACTGGAGCCCTGGTGACCAATGGATAAGACATGCATGTACTTCTCTACTACAAGATCTAATCAGTGGTAAGAACCCTTTTAAACGCGTGATTACTTCGTGGTAAAAACACTACACCCGAACTAAAGTCAGCCGATCTGAACTCGGACCAGGCCTCATGTAAACACCCCAAAAGCCTAGTTTTCGCTAGCGACATATGCATAACGACATACGCAAGCGCAGTTTGCACTTTATGGTCAATTTAACACTTTGTTCTTTCTAAGTACAAAGGGCCACCTACCATGAAGTACTAACTGCCCTTGCGTATGTCGTTATGCTTATGTAGCTGATGAAAACTAGGCATAACTCTTTTCATCATGTAATGACGTTAGGTTTCAAGTGCCCCTAACCTCGAAATTTTTTATTGTCTTATTTGGAAGAACTTTTAAAATGATAAAGTAACTTCTTTTGACGATTTTCGTTTCTTCGCTTTCTTTTTGAGATATCAGTTTGTTTGATATGCAAACATCCGGAATTTACGTTACATATGCATAATGAGTTATCAGAGAATGTTATATATATCTTTGCGTTCATCAAATAAAAACACTAAAGTGTGAATAACACGTGTGCGTGTTTCTCCCGCAACACCAAACTTCTTGATTTTAAAGGATTTCGTTCGAGAATGAAAGAGATAAACACATTTCTCCAATAAGACATTTGCATATCAAACAAACTGATATATCTCAAAAAGAAAGCGAAGAAACGAAAATCTTCAAAAGAAGTTACTTTGTCATTTTAAAAGTTCTTCCAAATACGATAAAAAATTATAAAATTTAAAATTTAAAAATTTAAAAAGAGGCACTGTCACGAAGTGTCGTAATGTGCAAAGTTGCAAGTGATTTCGTTGAATAGTCTCAAAGATATACTTGATTTTCTAAAAAAGTGATAACCTCTTGGCGTGATAGGTTAATCATTTGCATATCTTAAGAATGACGTGTATGAAAAATCTCTAAAATGAGTTCATTTAAATACGACAAACTTAATTTTCGTTTCATAGGCACTTTAAACCAGCTGCCATTTTTGAATAGTGTCTATAGATTACAGATTTAGATAAATGTATGACTGAATAATGGTTAGTTTATAATTTCACTGCAAACTAGATTCACATATCCTCATATAAATTCCATCTTTCAGAGCTGCGACCGTACACAACGACTCCTGAAGTTGCCAAGAAGGGAAACAAGGAGATCTGCAATGCAGGAGCGACAACCAGCGGAAGTAAGGAGGTGATAAATGAAGGCGAAAACGAAGCATCGTTCAGCGATGCTCCAGACAACGAGGATGTTACAGAGGAGACGATGAACGAGCTAGCAGATTTCAACGACTGGATAGCAGAACTCGGCAGCGAGATGACTGATTGTAAAATTGTTTCGAAACCGAAACCAGTGAAGGAAGTGAAAGAGGTACCCATCGTGTTATCCTCCACTGTCAGTGTCCCTCCGGCCCCCACCACGGACGAGGTGTCGACCGCAGAAGACTGCAGGCTCGATATCAGCGTCGAGATGAAGGCAGAGCGCGGGCTTCGTCGTCTTGCCTTTATCAGTCGCCAACGATTCCTGACCGGGATGGATATAAAATCCGGGGTTGTTAATCCGGGTGGAGCAAGTACCGGGGTTGCATGTGCCGGGGTTGTTAATTGTGCGGAAGCAAGTGCTGGGGTTGCAAGTTCTGGGGTTGTAAGTGCCGGGGATTGTGGCGTTCTTGACAAGATTGATGTCTCTGATGTGAACGAACAGAGCTCGGAGGATTGTTGTGAAGTTCGTCGTGTTCTCTCGCAGTGCGTAGGCAAGCTGGTTGGCGATGCGTTCGATGGTCTCTACGAGACAGATTCCGTTTTGGAGCTTTGTTTGTCGTTGAACGACGATCCTGCGAAACCTCCATTGTTTCTTGTCACGCAGAAAGCTATGGAGGCTTCTCTCGCGGGACTCGAGTCCATGAAAGGTGCGTCGTCGAGGTACTGGAACTTCGCCATCAACTGGCTTAGGACGTTGATACAACAGGGTCCTCATATTTCTTGCTCTCGACCCGTGGAATCCGAAAGCTTTTCCTATGCCAGTGCAACATTGCTCGTAGCAAATCCACGTTTCAGTCGCGTCATTGGCAACATGTTAACGACGTACAATTGCGGGGATTCTGGACAACAAGTGCTCGGACCATCAGTTGTAGAAAGTTTCTCGTTGTTGCTAAAGGAGATCGTTGCCATGACCGTTCGACAACAAGGTGCAGGCGGGGTGTCAATTTCGTCCTTTCAGGAGTTTTTGATGGACACGTCGCTGTACTTAGCAGCCCATAAGTAAGTTTGTTTCCGTTTTGTTTTCTCCAGTTTCTTGTTTACTTTGTTTTTCTTTCTCGTGAGTAGAAACAGTGTTTCTTCTGATATGAAAGACGCCTAGAAGTGTTTGTGTTCGTGTTCGTGTTCGCTTTCGTGTTCGTGTTCATATTCATGCTCGTATTCATGTTCATACTCGTGTTCGTGTTTCCGTTCGTGTTCGTGTTCATGTTTGTGTTTGTGTTCGTGTTCGCTTTCGTGTTCGTGCTCATGTTCATATTCATGCTCGTATTCATGTTCATACTCGTGTTTGCGTTCGTGTTCGTGTTTGCGTTCGTGTTCGCTTTCGTGTTCGTGCTCATGTTCATGCTCGTGCTCGTATTCATGTTCATACTCGCTTTTCGTGCTCATGTTCTTGTTCATATTCGTACTCGTGTTCGTGCTCATGTTTATGTTTTCCGTTTAGTAGGAACAACGACACGTGTTCATTTTCCGCGAAAAACCAACCCCTCGACATGTCCATTAAATTCTTGGAATTCTTCACCCAAAACTTCCCAGTGGGAACTACACTCCGCGATCTCTCGAAACCGGTGTTGATCGTTGACTCCATCCTATCCCTGGCACTGCTACACCTTTCTTCCTCTCATCAAGTATATTGTTCGGGGAACAATTCCAAGAAACGATTCGCGTTGTTCCAGAGCCAAGTATCGTCTCGCGACGGCCACGGTGCGCCATCCAACACGCAGTTCGTGCTCCTTTGTTTTAAACTCCTTGGGAAATTATTACCGTTGAGTACTGCCGGTGACGGAGAACCCCCAGCTCAGGCGCAGTCTTTAGCTGATTGCCTAGTGTTCGAGAGTGCCACCGTGGATAAGCTGTTGGCGTGTTTAAATATGTGTCGTGGTGAATCTTTGGAACTTGTTGAGTTAGGACTGAACATTCTGTCTGGCGATTTATCTGAGTTGAGTGGACTGGATAACCCGACATCGGTGGAAGATGGTATTATGAAGGCGTTTTGTCTGCTTCACAAGTACACCAATCACGGAGACGCTCTTGTTCGAGCCATCCTGGTCTTCTTCTCCAAAGGTGCTGCTACCTCGTGTCCGAGCATCGACGCAACGTCGGGCTCTTATCAAATGTCGGAATTACTTCTGTGGGTCCTGCTAAAGTTGCTAGACTCTGATGAGATGTTTCAGATATTTTATGAAAATGGTAAGAACGCGCGCGTCATTGTTTTGTAGTTTTCTCTTTAAATGTAGACAAATATATTATTAGATTAGCGCGAACTACTTGATTAACAACTTCCTTTCGTATAAATTATACACAGGTGATTATAGAAAATCGCTCACGCTGATTGGTCAAGCTACTTCGGATTATTTCACGATAATCACCTACAGCGTTTAGGCAAAATGGCTGTCAGCCGATTTGTCAGTGTGACAGTTATTCCAAAAAGATCACCTCAGTGTCGTTATCATATTCGTGACTCGGTGATATTAGTTTTATCGCTTTCAGGACGATATCGTAATTGTCCCTCGTTCGCTGCGCTCTCTCGTGACAATTACGATATCGTCCCTCAAGGCCAATTAAAAAAATATTTCTGTTTTTCATCATTTTTTTGGAAAAAAAGTGGGGCGGGCGGGCGGGCGTTTTTTTATTTTATTTTTTATTTTTTTATTAATAGCGTAAGTAGCCTATTTCGCTTTTATTAAAAAAAGCGCGTTAAAGGCTGTTTGCCATTTCATAGTATGAAATTCATACACTTCGTTTGTGGTCCCTTTGTGCACGAAATAGTCACAGCAATCTATCAAAGATCTATCAAAGCTCTTTTATATTGATAGATCGGTACTCTGCTGGCACGACGTTGCGAAAAAACATGAGTAACGAAGGGCATTGTTGGCTAAATCATGCCTATTTACAAAACATGGCCGCCAATGTTCGGTTTCCGATGTCTTCCGACCAATTACCGATTTAATATTAAAAATAATTAATTTCCGGGCGGCCAATTTTCCAGGGGCGGGCGGCGATGAAAAACAGAATATTTTTTTAATTGGCCCAACCGATAAAACTGATATCACCTCACCTCTCATGTGATAACCTATACGTATACAGTATAGCGTATAATATATAGCATAACACCGCCGTAACAATTTTCTAAAAATGAATTGAATGCTAAAATATTGCTGTGTCTTTTCAGGTGGTATTGATATTATTTGCCGTAAACTCTCGATGGCCACTTCACGGGCGCTGCATCCCGTGCGCGGCACCGTCTCTACTGTGGTTCATCAGTTAGGAGTGAAAATGCAGAAGAAAATCAACACGGAGAAACCACTGTTAGCCGTAGCTTGGGAAAGTGACAAAAATTTGGTGAACTTCGCGCCCTTTGGTAAGAATAGAAAATTTATTTTTTTATATATTATTTTCGAGGACATTGGCAACAAGTTTGTCTAATATGAAAGAACTCGTAAAATGATAGACTAACACCTTTTACAACTTTTCCGTATTTTACTTCGTTTTTGAAATATCAGTGTAAATGTGTAAATGAAACCCAGGATTGGCTGGATTGCTCAATTGCTTGGATTGCTCAATTGCTTGCTCATTCCTTATCTCCATTGCTATGGCTAGCTTGCTTACTACTAGCCTTTGCTCCAGAACCCAAGATTGCTGCTTGCTCATTGCTTAGCTCGATTGCTATGGCCAGCTTGCTTGCTAGCGTTTGCTACCGGCATCTCCTCCAATTTCAACGAATATCTAGCAGTTAACTTGAAAATGTGCGTATAATAACTCCTCATGATAATGAACGTTGTAAACTTAGCAATCACTGAGATATAAGACATTTTTTAATGAGTGAAAATTATCAACCCTGCACATGACGGCAGAGACCATCTCATTTACATATCAAACAAACTGAAATATTTCAAAAACGAAGTAAAATACGGAAAAGTTGTAAAAGGTGTTACTCTATCATTTTACGAGTTCTTTCATATTAGACAAACTTAATTTTTGTTGCCAATGCTGATTTATAATTATTTATTTATTATTATTATTTATTTATTTCAGCTTCTATCCAATGTTCTCAGGAGTCTTCTAATCCTGCCGATCCCCTAATCACCATGACTGTCCCTCCTCGACGCACTCGTACAGCGGCGTGGTCATATCACTTTAATTCAGAGGAAACTTGGTGTACGCTGAGTATCAACTTACCCAACGCTATCATTGTTCATGAAGTAGTTATACAGCAACATGCAACATCATTGTTAAGTAAGTTATTCTCGTTTCATCTACTATAACACAGAATCCCTCGGTCTCGCGATCAGTTAAAGAATTCTCCCGGCAAATGAGAGACAAAAAACTACATGATAGACACTTCTCGAACTCATTAATAATTCATGAGCCAATTAGCCAATGAAATCACTTTATTTTATCACATGACTGAGGCTGGATACTTGAGTAAAACACGTAAAAATCATATACCACCACAGTTATTAGATCAAACCCGGTTTTGATCTAATTTCTGAGATCTTAATTAATAATTCATTTTTTGGAGAACGAAACGACCTGCCTCCGTCTTCGCTCATCCTCAACTGAACAGAGTCTGTTAATTTTCTGAATAAATTTTACACACATTCGTGAGTTCAGTCCCACGAGGGTTTGTTCTCAAATGCGTTTAAGTAAACATCCAATTAAATCCGTGTTCGATTGAGAAGCCATATAAACAACTCGTTTATCGTGTTTCATCAGGGGATCCAAACACTCGAAAACAATAAATGTTTTCATGTTTTAATGTTTTCATGATCATGTTTTCTCGTGTTTGGATCCCGTGATAAAACACTCAAACTCGTTGTTCATATTATTACATCAAGGTTGTTTTCTAGAGATTCAGGAGCTTTACAAGAACAAAAACTCTAACCATAAGTCCATAACCCAAATAAAAACTCTAGTCCTAATCCTGAAATAAAGGAATACCAACCCTACTTCTAAACCCAACATTTCAATGCTGAAGAATACTGTGTCCAACACACAAAGAAGGAGTCCGATGCAAGTTCTAGACCTCTTTTATAATGACCATTTTAAATATTCTTTTATGTATAGTTTAAAGCACGAGCAGCAATCTTTTAGACCTGATAAAACATTACTGTGAGTGTTTTGAACGGCTTCAAAAACGACTGTATCTAAATAACCCAACTATTTCAGTGATTCAAGCCATTTTCGCCGAGAAAATCGAAGGGAAAGTTTATGTAAATCAGGACGAATCTTTATCACATATAAAGACACGATACGGTCATGATTTTCCTTTGTGTTTTCCTCATGAATTATTAATGAGTTTTTGAAAACATCTTAATTATCCTTAGCCGCCAAGAGGGCCGCTACGCAGGCTACGCCTCGTTGGGAAGCAAAGCTTCTTTTAGATTGCTGACATAATCCCGAGAAAACAACCTTGATGTGTCTATTGCCTTTACGTTACATTGTTTGTGTATTTGGTTGTTTGTTTATTAATCTGTTTTGTCGTTCGTTTGATTATTTGTTTGTTTATCATTTTGCATGTCATTTCACCATCTTCCTTTCGTCATTTACTGTAGCATCAACAAGTTACGTGACGTTAGAGCTGGGTCACGAAGGTTCATTTTCTTACAGTGTCACTCCGCCATTGCTCACTGCTGGCTTAAGTAACATTCGTTTGCAGCTGACCACGTCAGAGCTGGCATCAGTAAGTTCCCCATTTCATTTAACACCAGATCCCTGATGTATTTGTCAAATGAGGATCCTCATTCTTTCTCCTCTTCCTGCCTCTCCACATTCCTTCTCCTCCACTGATCTCGAAAGAAGACTGGATCGAGCAACTATTGTTCAGAAAATGAAGCCGGAAGTCCGCCATTACTGGGGACCAACTGAGAATCCTATGAGGTTTTTTGTTGGATTATATGTTCATACCATGGACAAAATAAAATAATTTTACTATAAAGAGGACCAGAAGACATTTTTCAAATTCATGGGTAAAACGATTCATGGCCTACCTACAGATTTACTGCGACATTGGTCCCTTAGTAATGGCCGCCGTTGGCTCTAATTATCCAGTGAGAGAAGCCTAATATGAGACGTCAAATTAGGTTCAAGATTTTATGCATTTAATGTTAACAAAGAAACTAAATTGTCCAGACACTAAACCTATTTCGCGAGCGTCACAGTTTGATTTGAAACAAACTCGGAGCTTCTAATGTTCTCTCGTCAATTTACATTATGCAAATATACAAGCTTCAAATACAATAGAAAGCTCAATCCAGTCCTATTTTTGAGATCAGTGTTCTCTCTCTGTCTCGTTCTCATTCCTTCTCCTCTCCCTGCCTCGTTCTCACTCCTCTCCCTGCCTCGTTCTCACTCCTCTCCCTGCCTCGTTCTCACTCCTCTCCCTGCCTCGTTCTCACTCCTCTCCCTGCCTCGTTCTCACTCCTCTCCCTGCCTCGTTCTCACTCCTCCTCTCCTTAGGTGGTGAAAATAAAGTTCCACCGTCCTCGTGATTCCGACACATTGGGTCTGAATCGCATCGAAGTTCTTGGAACAAGTTTCTACGGTCCAACCCCCCCGGTGCAGCCTACCTTACAATCCCAGAAAGCCAGGTGAGACTTTCTTGGAATCCAATTGAAGGGATGTTATGAATTCTGGAAAACTCATATTTTGTCAACTCTTGTTTTGTTTAGCCTCAATTGGTCTCGAGCACTAGATTACTGTGTCCGTCGTTCGCATGTTCTCTCGCCGTCGGTCGTGAAGACATTGTCGGAAACTGACGGCATTCTCGATGTCCTTCTCAAGATCCTGTGGAGTTTTCCATGGTACGAGGGTACAATTGAGTGATCCCTAGATTTAATTTCCCCTGATTAATTTATTTAATATCTGAGTAAAACGTAAGAAAGTTTCAGAGGGGTAAAGTAAATTGTTCATAAAAAATAAAAAATAAAAAATAATAGGTTTATAAAAAGGACTTCTAGAACCCGCAAAATTTATTTATTTTTTCTTGATTATCATTGGATACGTCAGCTGTAAATAACTGCGTACAGATAACAAGCTGCACATGGGCATTACTGAGCAACGTTGCTCTGCTGCAAATAATATTCTGCCCATGTAAATGCTATCGACAACTGTAAACGTGGCGCTCGGTTTGCCGAGATGTCGGAAAACGACTTGCTAGATCTTGCTAGAAAAAATAAATTGAATGATAAATCAATTATTGAACTCGGTTATCGCAAGATATCGTGATTTCTCAGCTGCTCGCAGATAAATTATTTGCCTCTGCCTTCTTCGTTAACGGCAAATAATTGATCTGCTCGCCACTGACAAACCACGATATTTTGAGATACCGTGTCCAATAATTGTCAATTACTTTACAAACTGCAAAAAAGAGCTGCTCGTGTGATAACATATTTTTATTAAGTTTTTAAAGTATTCCAAACTGAAAATTTCAATGTAGTTTATCCCTTTTGCGTCTCTGAAGTTTGACTTTGTCTTTTTCATTTTCTGTAGTTCGAACCTAAAACCGTGTGTGGAATTCGTCTTGATAAAACTTGCTTCATATTCCCCCCAACATTGTACTCAGCTGTTGTCACAACTGTTGTACGGTGGTCAGGTTTGTGAGAAACAGAATGGATGTCTTGTGGGTTCACTAGGAGTGTCAGACAGCAGTAACTCGGAGAATGAATTGTTGTATCAGCTAGGAATTTTGAAAGATGATCAGGCTTGGAGCAGGTAAGCGAAACAGTGGTTGATTTACCTCAGCGCGGATAGCGCTGAAAGCCACAGATTCTGCGATAAGAGATGCGCGTCGGATCTGCTCTGATATTTGCCTAAAATCTCGATCCGAATCCCTAATATTTCGATCCCGATCCGAATCCCTAATATCTCGATCCCGGTCTGAATCACTAAAATCTCGATCCGAATCCCTAAAATCTTGGTCCGATCCGAATCCCTAATATCTCGATCCCGGTCTGAATCACTAAAATCTCGATCCGAATCCCTAAAATCTTGGTCCGATCCGAATCCCTAACATCTCGATCCCGGTCTGCATCACTAAAATCTCGATCCGAATCCCTAAAATCTTGGTCCGATCCGAATCCCTAATATCTCGATCCCGGTCTGCATCACTAAAATCTCGATCCGAATCCCTAAAATCTTGGTCCGATCCGAATCCCTAATATCTCGATCCCGGTCTGAATCACTAAAATCTCGATCCGAATCCCTAAAATCTTGGTCCGATCCGAATCCCTAATATCTCGATCCCGGTCTGAATCACCAAAATCTCTATCCGAATCCCTAAAATCTTGATCCCAATCTGAATCCCTAAAATCTGATCCCGATCTGAATCCCTAAAATCTCGATCCCGATCTGAATCCCTAAAATCTTGATCCGAATCTTCATCCCTATTCAAAATCCAGGTCCGATCACAATATCCCATCCTGAAGTCGGTAGTTCAAAGCTAGCTGTATACCTTATCCAGTGGATAAATCTTATCCAGTGAATATATTTTCTATCCACTGAACTGACCTCTGGTGATTGTGTATACATAGTAGTTGTGCATTATTTCTTTAATCACAACTTGTCATTGTTCGCATGTGGGGTTACATGTAGTAGCTGGATTTGACTTGTTAAAATAAACTTAGAGATACGAACGAAAAATTCACAGTTGATTACATAAGATGGTTAGCTGTTGAAATGTCTTACTATTCTGTTATTCTAGGCTAAAAATTATGTGCGAGTGGTTACTCCACGTGGAAGATGAGTTTAAATTGGACAATGGTGAGCGACGTCGGACAGCTGGAAGCAACATTATCCCAAAGATACGAACGATCACGTCCATCATTTGGTTTATTAAAGACGATCGTGATCTGTGCGACCATTTAGAAAGTATTATTTCAGAAGAAAAGTTCAGGTATGTGTTCCCGTTCAATCACTTAGAGAGGTTAGTCCTATTATGTTTCTCATTGTGCTAATCAGATGTTATTTTTCAGGTTCGTGTATCATTGGTCTCAAAACTCTACGGATACCCCCACGTTGAAATCAACTCTGGATCATCTTCTCTGCGTTTTGTGTTACATCATTCCAACCTACTTCCAACTCTTGTTAAACCTGAGCGGCCTTGGTGGTGGTGGCGGCAATGATGCGAACAAGTTTGATTTTTCATCTCTCGCGACATTGGCACGTGCATCGACTTCATCGCAAGGCGCAGCAGACCTGCTGGAGTCGAACATTCTGCAAGTTGTTTCACTGAACATCGAGAGATCATGCCGGAGATTCACGAGGGGGTCCAAGAAAGTTTCTAATTCAGCGGAATCCAGTGCCAGTTTATCGGGATTTGCTATTGAAGAACTTCAAGGGATGTTGGAGTTTTTAACTTTGTGTCTTGACCAGGCTGCTTTGAAAGACTGGTTAGGTGGCGAACAGGGGAACCATTTCTGGCATCCTCTCTTGGTGTTCCTCGCCGAGTGTTACCCGCGCGTGTCCACGAGACATTGCACGCGGGACAATTCTGCGTCGTCTTTTCCTATTTGCCCGCGGGTTTTGGCGTCCTTACAGACGACCGTGTTGAGGTTCTTGAAGAAGTGTGTTTCAAGTCACCTTGGAAACCAACGCTTCCTCGCGCGTGTACTACATGAACTTCTTGCGATAGAAAGGGACAATGGTACACCAGGAGTAAAAACATTATCGGGCTTTGTTAGGAGACTTGTCTTGGAACTGCTTCTGGACGAAGATCACGTGGTCGTGACTGTCACGTGTGCAGGAGATGTCTCACAGGGTGTGGTTACCACGTGTGGCTGTGCGTCCCAGTCTCCGCTATGGCATCCGCGCTTTGGGACGTCGAACACGTGTAGGCTTCTTAGGGTTCGTGTGAATACGACGATGTCGGAGCTCATTCGTCTTCTCGTCGCTAATCCATTGCCGCAGTTGCCGAAGGTTTCGTCGGGAACAAACGACTCTTCTCGGAAGACGTCGGAAAATCTTCAAGACCTGATGGAGCTCCTCGAGCTTGGTGACCTCTCGAAACACGAGGCGTTGTCGTTAGCTTCTTCTGCTATCAATGTGAAAAACAAACGTAACCATGGAGACAAGAATGGTGATGTCAGTGATAAGGACGACTGTGTGGAACATCAACCGATCGTGCTCCCCACTGAGAGCTGGATGTACTGCGAAGATGGCCCTCTCGCCGGAATACCGCTGCCCAAAGAAACCACTGTGGCACAAATAATGGAAAGTCTCGTCCGACACGGTCAAAGCATGGGAACGATCTCTGTTCGACTCGGTCTCAGGTCACCCATCGAGCAAACTTTGAGTGAGCTCAGTTCAATAAACGACTTGGCCTCCTTAAAACCAGTTTCTACTCTACTGAATGTATTCTCAGACCTTGGCGGTCTTGCCTTGATTGCTGATCACTTGCCCCCCTGGTTCTCAGTTGCCATGAGCACGAGGTCAGTTCCGATAGCTTACGTACATCCTCTCTACAGTCCGGTGGTGGCAACGTTAGCCGTCCCAGGCCACTCTCTCATGGGCTTCACGATGTTCCTTCGTCTTCCTGGGTATGCGGACATCTTACTGGAGAATCAACAGAATGCTTGTTTTATGTTGAGATTGATTCTCGGGGTAGAGGACGATGGTGAAGGAGGTAGGTTGTGTTTGTCCTGAGCAAAATCATGATACCGGATGTGATGTCACAAGAGGCATTGCAAACCAGTTTTCTTTTGAAAGACTTTATTTATCCAAGGTTATGTTTGACAAATAGATTCCATTTTGCCGTTGTCTGTTCAGTTATAGATGCACAGATGACGTCAGAACGTGGTAAGAACAAAAAAGTGGCCCACAAAGTGTTGCCGAGTGGGTCTCTGATGTGAGCCACTTACCACGTTCTGACTTCCTCTGTGCATCTATAACTGAACAGACAACAAAAATGGAATCTATTTCTTTTATACAATCAAAAACAACCCCAAAGGTTTATCAAAGCTGTTGGGGCATGAAAAAAGAAAATACAGCTGCTGACGTGATTTGACGCCATCCATGTATCTGTCCTTTAATAGATCATGGGCAAGAACCAATGAAAATGCGTATATAAGTCACGTGGTTATATAACAATCAATATATCATCTTCCCTTCATTAAACAATTATTGGATGAGGCTGAGCATGATATCAAGAATTATCCAGACCGAGGTCAATGTTATTTACCGCAGCCGAAAGCTGAGGCGGACACCATTACATCATTGTAACCTTCGCTTTCCATCTCGGTGGCTCAATGGTTAGAGCGTCTCACCGGCAATCAGAAGGTTACAGGTTCGATTCCTGTCTGGGACTCAGAGTCATTTTTCTGAGGATACGAGCTTGACGATCGTCCATGTATCGTCTGTCTACTCCAAGCTCTCCCACATTCACTACAGCATTGTGTATATTAACACGTCTGGATAATTCTTGATATCATGTGTAAGCCGAATCCAATAATTTTTTTATTATACAATTATAAATGTAGAAGCGTTTAGGGAGTTTAGGAAGTAAGTCACGCAAAGACAATTACGTCACCTACAGACAATTTTTGATATTTTGTAGGTGGCAAGACATCAAGAATTGTCTGTAGGTCTTTTATCCAATCACAATCGAGATTGTATGAGTATTGTATCATAATAATATTTCTTGGTTCTTCACCAGGTTATATTCCTGCTCTTCCATCATCGCAAGCTTTGCCAACGTTACCGTTTGCTATTCTGGAGAAAGTTTTAAAACTTAACCAAGTAGGCACAACAAACGGTGCTGTTCTCCGTCAGACAGCTCTGGATATTGGCGTTGTTCACTTGTTACTGACTTGCCTAGGGTTGTTGAGTCATCACGAACCGCGAAAATTTGATAGCAGACAGGAAGCTACATTGGAAGCTCTGAAAGATTTTAATGTGAAGTATGAAACGGTTTGAAAACCATTTTTGAAACGGTTGCAAAACCATTGAAATGTTCTCTACTCTACTCTACTCTACTCTACTCTACTCTACTCTACTCTACTCTACTCTAACTCTACTCTAACTCTACTCTAACTCTACTCTAACTCTAACTCTACTCTAACTCTAACTCTACTCTAACTCTACTCTAACTCTAACTCTACTCTAACTCTACTCTAACTCTAACTCTACTCTAACTCTACTCTACTCTACTCTACTCTACTCTACCCTACCCTACCCTACCCTACCCTACCCTACTCTACTCTACTCTACTCTACTCTACTCTAACTCTACTCTATTCTTGCTCTCACTCCTACTCTTATTCTATTTTGTACTCCATTAATGCTTAAACTTCCTATTTATATTTTTAGTGGTGATCTCCGTCGCTCCCAGTCCGCTGGTGGCACTAACAGTAAACAGTATTGGGCTAAAGGCACTGGCTTTGGCACTGGTTCCACCTCATCTGGCTGGGACATTGAACAAGCTTTGGTGAAACAAAAAAACGAAGAGGAACACATCACCTGGATATTACAAGTAAACGTTCTTAACAGATAGTGTCTCCCATGTTGATTGACAAGTTGGTTTGAGCAACTTACAAAGATTTTTGGGAAGTTTGAATCAGAAATCCAACGTTCTCTTAAGCAAGCTGTTCTCTAAATCATCAAAGAGAATGCTTCCTACTTACTAAGCAGCAATATTTTAAAATATAATTTTGTTACCGTGTCTCTAAGTCCGTGTAGACGTCTCAACGAAGGTCACGTGTTCAATGACGTCTTCTTGTTTGGTCTTTAGGTCCTTGCTAGTTTTATTTGTCCAGTTGGTGTCAACATCAGTGCTGAAACCAATATTGATGATGTTCCATTGACTGTTTCTGATGAAGATGTTACCAATGTTTTACCAGAACTGCCAGAAATATTAATGAATTCATGTTTGATACCAACTTTGGCTTCCTATTTACGCAATGATTCTGGTACGTTGTTGTCTTTGATTTTACACAATACAGGCAACTTACATAAATACCGTATTTCCTCTAATAAACGCCTCCCTCTAATAAACGCCTCCCCTTTTCATACAAGAATGTCAATAAATGCCTCCATCTAATAAACGCCGCACACATCAGAGCTGCGTTTATTAGAAAAAATACAGAAAGTGCAATATCGTTTTGTTATTTGTTCCACAAGCCTACACAGTGGCGCTATTCCACAAAAGTAAAAACAAAAAAAGAGCTCGACCAATATCCTTCTTATCCGGACCTCGCGTTCGGTCAATAACGTTTAATAAACACCTCCCTCTAATAAACACCTCTAATAAACGCCTCCCTCTAATAAACGCCTCCCTCTAATAAACGCCTCTAATAAACGCCTCCCTCTAATAAACGCCTCCCTCTAATAAACGCCTCCCTCTAATAAACGCCTCTAATAAACGCCGCATCAAATTGTTTCCAAATTTAATAAACGCTTGGGGCGTTTATTAGAGGAAATACGGTATGCCCAGTTTTTTGGACACGCCCATATACTTGGATACGCTCACTTGATCCCCACTAAGAATTTGTAGCTACGTCACCTGATTGGTGGTGCGAAAACACCACTCCTACGCAATTACCACCCCTATCACCGACCGGTGGTAGGTATGTCAATTGGGTAGGAGTGATGTTTTGGTAGGAGTGATGACTTTTTTGGTAGGGTGGTTTTATGGTAAGGTAGTTTTATAAAGGGGTGACTTTTTGGTACGGTGGTTTTATGGTTAGGGTGGTGTTTTGATTTTGGTAGTTGGGTAGTCGTTGGGCAATGGTGATATGTTGGTGGTGTTAATGGTAGTGTCGTTATCGCGTTATTGTTATTAAAGAAATATTAAATCTCTGTTATTCTATTTTCTTCCCAGTTCTTGACATGGCGCGTCATGTTCCTCTCTATCGTTCTGTTCTTGGTTTCGTTCGTTGTATTGCAGTCAGTCCTAATCTAGTCCCACTTCTTCAACCTGCATGTCAAACTACCCAGACGAATAGCAACAACATTGACACGTCATCCTTGTGTAGTCTGTTGAGCAAGATGAAGATGTGCGTGGACACGTACGGAACAAGACTAAAGTAAGTTGGTGTCTTGGGAAAGTTTCATTCAGTACTAATATAAATCAAGTAACTGCCAGATGTTCACACGTAAAAATCTCACAGGTTGTAACAAGGTTGTTTTGGTTCAACATGCATGTAACAGCATTGTCAACATGATAGAACAGGACTGTTAAAATAACAACACTGTTCAAGCATGTTTCAACATGTTGTGATATGCTTGTTGAATCGACAGCAGTTGTTCATGCATGTTAGAACATGCAAAAACCAGTCTGATAGAACAACCAAGTTCATGGCTGTTGTAACAACGCTGTTCAACCTTGTTATTTCATCATGCTCTGACAACATGTTGTATCATGTATGAACAATGTTGTTCAACGCTGTTCAAGTCTGTTCGATCATCAGCCATGAACAATACTGTTCCAATACTGTTCCAATGAACAGTATTGTTCATCACTGTTGTGAACAATACTGTTCCAACATCCATGAACAGACATTTTGACAACCCTGTTCAAGCTGGCCAGCTCAACCATGCATGTTCAAGCCTGCCGATATCAACCATGTTTTAGGCTGTACACAGGTAGAAACAGACTGTGCGTTTTTACGTGTGTCCGTCATTGACTGTTGGAGATAGGTGTTATATTAATATCTCAAATTCATGCATAATTCATGAGTTAATTAACCAATCAGAGTAGGCGAATTAATCAGGTGATTGCGGTTGGATAACCCGGTGAACCATGCCAACACAATACGCGTGACCTGGATATTAGATGAACAACGTTGTTCATCTAATATCTTAATTACGCATGCAAATAATCTTCAAAATTGTAAACTGCAATTTAAATTATAACTAATTACTATTGTGTTCAATTGAGATGCTATATGAACAACTCGAGCTCGTGTCCCACCGGGATATCCAAACACTCGAAAACAATTAACAAAAACACTCGCGCTTCGCGCTCGTGTTTTCATACATTGTTTTCTCGTGTTTGGATATCCCGGTGAAACACTCGCTCTCGTTGTTCATATATTACATATATAACACTGCTGTATATATGGGAGAGCTTGGAATAGACAGACGATACATGGACGATTGTCAAGCTCATATCCGCAGAAAAATGTTTCTGAGTCTCGGACAGGAATCGAACCTGTAACCTTCTGATTGCCAATGAGACGCTCTAACCATTGTTATTTCCCGAGTTATTTCCACAACAATTTAACGAGCTGAAGATTTCTTCTTACAAGGTTCCTTGTTTCTTTCCAGGTCCACAGAGAAAGTAAAAGATGGTAAACCTACGAAAAAGGAGAGTCCTGTCCCCCCGGCAAGCACGTCCACGAGCGCTAAGGCTGAGGAGATTGATAACGAGTGTTTATCGTTACTTATACCTGATGTACAGACAACCACTATGTTGGTTCATAAAGCTGTTGATCGTTACCGCTGGGAACATTTTAAGTCTGAAGGTTCGAATACTGATGTTACAGGACAAATGGAAGGGACTGGTGAAGAACAGATGAGCACAGAGGAAAGATACTCATCAATTATGATGCCATTACAGTTCGGTATGTGTCCTTGCTTCCTTCCTTGCTTCCTTCCTTCCTTCCTTGCTTGCTTGCTTCCTTCCTTCCTTCCTTCCTTCCTTGCTTCCTTCCTTCCTTCCTTCCTTCCTTCCTTCCTTGCTTCCTTCCTTCCTTCCTTCCTTCCTTCCTTCCTTCCTTCCTTCCTTCCTTCCTTGCTTCCTTGCTTCCTTCCTTCCTTCCTTCCTTCCTTGATTCCTTGCTTCCTTCCTTCCTTCCTTCCTTCCTTCCTTCCTTCCTTCCTTCCTTCCTTCCTTCCTTGATTCCTTGCTTGATTCCTTGCTTGATTCCTTGCTTCCTTCCTTCCTTCCTTTCCTTCCTTCCTTCCTTCCTTCCTTGCTTCCTTCCTTGCTTCCTTCCTTCCTTCCTTGATTCCTTGCTTCCTTCCTTCCTTCCTTCCTTCCTTCCTTCCTTCCTTCCTTCCTTCCTTCCTTGATTCCTTGCTTGATTCCTTCCTTCCTTCCTTCCTTCCTTCCTTCCTTCCTTCCTTCCTTCCTTCCTTCCTTCCTTCCTTCCTTCCTTCCTTCCTTCCTTGCTTCCTTCCTTCCTTCCTTGCTTCCTTCCTTGCTTCCTTGCTTGCTTCCTTCCTTCCTTCCTTCCTTCCTTCCTTCCTTCCTTCCTTCCTTCCTTCCTTCCTTCCTTCCTTCCTTCCTTCCTTCCTTGCTTCCTTCCTTCCTTCCTTCCTTCCTTCCTTCCTTGCTTGCTTGCTTCCTTCCTTCCTTCGTTCGTTCGTTCCTTCCTTCCTTCCTTCCTTCCTTCCTTCCTTCTTTCTTTCCTTCCTTCCTTCCTTCCTTCCTTCCTTCCTTCCTTCCTTCCTTCCTTATGCTAACCAAAAAGTCATCTTTTTTCTAGATACCTTTCCAATAGTAAACGAAGGCGCAGACGGCAAGTTGACCTTCGCCTTGCCCTTCCATTACTCGAGCTCTGTCGTGTCAGCAACGTCGTCAGGACAACGTGCCAATGCTGGACGAGCAAGAAGACTGGCGCAAGAGATAGCTTCGCTGTCTACCTCGTTACCACTCTCCTACAGCTCGAGCGTTTTTCTAAGATGTGATGAAGAACGACTGGACCTTATGAAGGTAGGCTTTCTCTGCTCCAGTTTAAGAGAGCGTTCATAATTTATAGCAGGGCTTGGTACCGAAGAGAAATAAGTTGAAACCAAAAGAAACGTTTTACCCCAACCATCACTAGATGTACCTACTGTCCCCTCCTTACTCTTCTCATAACCTTTAGATATTTATCTGATATTTATAGTATTAAATATTGGTTCATATAGCATGAGAGTATTACAATATTCTAAGGAAGTTAATATTTGTGTTACTGTTTGAAAACATGAAAATATGTCTATCTAAAATATTATTTAACAAGAGGTTTTACCTGACAATGTCTTTGAACAAGCAACCTCTACGTTTTGTATTATATCACTATTATTATAACTATAGACATTAAAGTGCCACTACGATCAAATTTTTACCTATCGATATTTTTACGTATTTATAAAGCAGAGCTGCTAAATATTACTTG
The DNA here is from genome assembly GCA_035772405.1 of Chrysogorgia sp. JL179-B06. NCBI lineage: Eukaryota > Metazoa > Cnidaria > Anthozoa > Scleralcyonacea > Chrysogorgiidae > Chrysogorgia > Chrysogorgia sp. JL179-B06. The sequence goes on from JAYKKM010000519.1 coordinate 1,156,248, forward strand.
GTCGAAACCGTTTTGCGATTCGACGATGGCAAGTATTATTTTTCTTACTCCGAATCTGGAGTTGTTATGTCCGCCATTAATCGTTCATGTTCTTGACCAGCGTAACGAAGTGACGTCAGATTCTCAACGCGAAGACTCCACGTGGCTAATTCTTCAAGTAAATCAAAGTCGTTTTTTTCAAATTCTTCGTCTGAAAGGCTGGACATTGCATCTACTTCTCGAAAAAACAAGAAAACAAGTAACCTCGACAGAAATTCAGGCGTAGCATTGAGAATCTGACGTCATAAACAATATTACCTTTTGAAATTGCGGGCTCACTTGGAACACGTTTTTAGTAATGGTGGCCTAAATAATAGTGATTTCAGAGCTCAAAATACCATTTTTTAGTTTTTTTTTACATCGATGATCACTTTCGACCCTGAAATACTATTCTATGCTAAAGAAAATCTAAAAGACGGAGGTGAATTTTCATCGTAGTGGCACTTTAAATACTGATTTATTTTATTTCTTTTGTTTTAAAATTTGTTACCCGAAATTTATAATGCACCAAACAATTCTTACCCACCCTTTTACAGCGAAAACATTGGCTTGCCCAACCCATTTCGCATCGGTACCAACCCCAGCCATAAATAATGAACGCAAGCCGAAGATTATGATTGTGAGAAATGATGATTGACAAAGATTTCTTTCTCATGTATATCTAAGGTATTAATAACTGGACCCGCTGATACACCGTACGGCAATGGTTGTTTTGAGTTTGATGCTTACTTCCCACCAGACTATCCATCTAATCCGATGCACATTAGCTTTGAAACGACTGGAAACCATCGAATAAGATTTAACCCTAATCTTTATAATGATGGAAAGGTAAAGTACATTCACTTTATTGCTTATTAATTAAAAACCTAAGGATCGTAGTTCGGTGATGGCTTTTGCGGTTGTTCCGTATATTCAAGGATTACGGAACCAATTAAAAGAATGTTATGTAGTTTCAACGTAAAAGTTGCTCAAAAACCTTTCTTGACGTTGGGTCATATTTTTGCAAAACCTAAGGATCGTATTGCGAAGGAACAGAGGAAAGACGCTATTCATTCCATTCCGTGCACTAGGAGTACATCGGTCAGACTAAACGTCAGTTTCGTACGCGTTTAAAAGAACACCAAAAGCTGTTTTCTTTTCAAAAAAAGAAAATTCTGCTTTGTCGGAGCACGCGTGCGTAACCAACCATGAGATTGCGTGGGAAAATTCCAAAATTATTAATCCGCGGTACCCAGAGACGTTGTCTGGAGGCTTGGCATATCAATAGCGCCCACGCCCCATTGAATCGCGATGACGATGGTTTATTACCAGAAACTTATTTTCGTCTTGTTAATAGATAACGTCACCATCGGTTCTATGAGGGTATAAATAGGGATCCTATAACCTGACAACGATCACCCCTGATGACGACACTAGATTGGAGTGTTGAAACGTTAGGTCATGGACAGTAACTTTTAAAATTACGTTCAAAAAAATTAGTAGCGTCAAACGGCAAAAGTCATTGTTCTATGTTGTTGTTCACGGTCACTGAACGTATTTTATTCTCTGTATAATGAAGCAGTCATCCAATAACAACGTTCGGATTTATTTAGTGTAGTCCTTCATCATCACGTGTTGTTAGTCCTTCGCCGTCACGTGTCCATATAATTTCCTTTCTCCAACCAATAAATACTTTCTCCAACACAATAACATGACCATTGCGTCATCTTGAAAGACAATGGAGCTTCCAAAGCACACTCCATTCAGGTCAAACTATATGTCTGATTTATCACCTGGTTGCGTTGGGAAATTATTTATTTAGTTAAGAAGTAGAAAACATTTTTCGTATTTCCATGGGGTTTTAGAAACACAAGTGAAAATTAATTAAGAAATAAAAAACGTGTCGCGTGTGATTATCGAGTTATAATGGCACGAGAGATGCGTGTAAAACACGAGGCGATAGCCGAGTGTTTTACTAGCTTCTCGAGTGCCATTATAATTCGATAATCACACAAGACAAAGTTTTTTATTTCTTTTATAAAAGACATGAAAAATGTAGATTTACCTGTTATAAGAGACGTTACTATGTGCGTTGCTAGGAAGCCAATGATGAAAACACGTTCGCGATTTTAGCGATGAAAATGCACTCAACGTTGCAGTTAAAACATTCTGTTGTGTTAATACCTTGATTAGCTTTATATCCAGGTGTTCTTTGACTTTCTTTTGTGATTTAAACTACTTAAAATCCGTCAAAAACGACAAAATCTACGCGAGGAATAACGTCAGCTTATGCTTTATTGAGTTATAATGCACGGTTTTTGAGCTCAGTAACCAATCAGATAGCGTGCACTCGCTCATTTACTTCCGGTTATTTTATAATGATATTTAATTAGACCAACTTGTATTTTTAGGTTTGCCTCAGTATCTTAAACACGTGGCACGGAAGACCAGAGGAAAAATGGAACTCACAGACATCAAGTTTCTTACAGGTATAACATGAATGTCTGGATATAATACAGTATGAAAATGAGAAATAAGAGAACTTCAACATGTCTAAAACCTTTTTTATCCCTCAGGTTCTTGTATCCATCCAATCACTTATTCTAGTAACGGAACCGTACTTCAACGAGCCTGGGTACGAGAGATCGCGTGGAACCCACGCGGGTACGGTAAACTCGCGGGAATATGACGCCAACATTCGCCAGGCGACGGTGAAGTGGGCGATGCTGGAGCCACTGAAGAAACCCTGCCCTTGTTTCAAAGAGGTGGGCTGAAAATTAACTTAGGAGGCGGGGGAAGGAATTATAAAGAATATAAACGGGAAGGATATTTTGCGAGTTTGGAAAACAATTGTAAATATTCTTTCGAAAACACGAACTTCTAACTCAGAGGTTTCTGTCAGCATTTAGTATAAATTGACCGAAGTTTCTATCGCAAATCCTCAATTTTCATTGGCTATCACAGGAGTTACTATCCGCTGATACAAACCTCTGGGCTAAAAGTTGTGTGATTTCGAAAGAATATTTACTTTTTCATCGAAAATGTGAAATAAAAGTTATTTCTTGGGTTAGAAACTTGTAAATTTATACTAAAACAATTAGACAACTCGCCCTTGTTTTCTATGAGCGATAGTCAACTCGGCTCCACCTCGTTGACTATCTGCTCTTAGTAGAAACTGACCAAGGGCCATTACAAATGCTGCATTCTGATTGGCTACTCAACCGTTGTCTATATGATGGCGAAACGCGCTCAAAACAATGGCAGAAAACTCTCGTTTTGGGGAGGTTTCAGATGATTTTTGGATAATTTTTTGGAGAATGCATGACTTGTAATAGTCCACTAATTTGTTTCTACTAAAACAATTAGACAACTCGTCCTCATTGTCTATGAGCGAATAGTCAACTCAGGCTTCGTCTTCGTTGACTATTCGCTCATAGAAAACTCGGACTCGTTGTCTAATTGTTAAATAGAAAACGCGGGCTCGTTGTTTAATTGTCAAATAGTAACTCCTGCAATAGCCAATGAAAATTGAGGATTTGTGATAAAAACTTATAAATTTATGGAAACGGGTTTTTCTTTTTTTCCAGAAAATGTTTTCTATTTCTTAATTGAAATACTCTCACTTTCTATTTTCAACACCCAGGTCATCGAGCGTCACTTTTATCTTAAACAAGACGAAGTGCTCGGACAGTGCGACGAGTGGATCCGCGAGCTCGAGGCGTGGTCGAAGGAAAAACGAACGATGCGATCTATAACTCACCATCTGGAATCATTACGACGACACACGACACAGCTTCGTGAAGCTATTGCGAAAATATCCCCAGACTGTTTGAAATCACCAGATGATCAAGAATAACCACAATACACGTTCAAATCATGGCTCGAGTCATGTCGACGCTTGGAGTTCGTGGTGACTATCGAACGGAATGTTGACGGAGTGATGCGCACTCAAGGAACAGACGCATCCAAAGAATAAAGAGTTGTTTGTTGATATTGATTTTCTAGGTTAGTGTTGTATTGAGGAAGACTGTATTGGTGGTGTGGTGACTGACATTTTGATGACCTCAGCCATCATAGTTGTAATTGAATTGACGACGTTCATAGTTGAAACTCACCAAGGCTTATTGCGAAGCCGATCTCATCTAAACAAGGACTGAAAGTGAGCAAATCAGGCCGGTCTTAGGGACCGACCACATGCAAACACCCTCCTAAGCTGTCGAAACGTCAGTCATCACCACCACCATCATCACCACCATCCTCACTACCACCATTATCACCACCATCATCATCACCACCATCGTCACCACCATCATCCTCACTACCACCACCATCATCACCACCACCATCATCCTCACTACCACCACCATCATCACCACCACCATCATCCTCACCACCATCATCCTCACTACCACCACCATCATCACCACCACCACCAATATTGGCCCTGATCTAGCTAGCAAAATTGATTCGTCAAATTTCAACTTTGAAACGTATATTGAAAATGCTAAATCAGAATTCGCTGCATTCCAGCCAGTCACTGTCAAGGAGGTCTACCATCTCTTACTTTGTCTCTCTAGCAATAAAGCTACTGGAGTTGATAAGATTTCTTGTAAAATTATTAAAATAGCTGCACCTACCATTTCAGATTCATTGACATACATATTCAATCAGGCTATTACTCTATCCCTTTTCCCTGATGAATGGAAAACAGCTAGAGTAATACCTCTTTATAAAAATGGCCAACGAAACGTGCCTGGAAATTACAGACCAATTTCAGTTCTGCCAGCCATCAGCAAAATTATGGAACGAATTCTATATGATCAACTATATAATTATTTAACAAAATTTGGACATCTAAGCGATTGTCAATTTGGTTTTAGAAAATTTCACTCTACAGTCACAGCATTACTGGACTGTACAAATGAGTGGTATATGAATTTAGACCGGAAAAAGTTCAACCTAGTAGTCTTAATTGACTTAAAGAAAGCATTTGATACTGTTGATCATCAAATTCTATTGAGAAAACTGGAGTTGTATGGAGTAAAAGGGCAAGCTCTATCTTTTCTCAAATCTTATCTCTCGAATAGAAGGCAGAAATGCCAAATTCAAGGCTCTGTTTCATCAGAGAAATTGATCAAATGTGGTGTACCACAAGGCTCTATTTTAGGGCCACTATTTTTCCTATTATATATTAATGATTTGCCTCAATGTCTATATAAAACAAAACCTCGGATGTTTGCTGACGACACTAACCTGACCGCTTCTGGAGACTCTATTACTGACCTTGAAGCTGCAGTGAATTCTGATTTAGAAAATCTTAGAAAATGGTTAATCGCCAATAAACTTAGCTTAAATGTAGCTAAGACAGAGTTTATGTTAATTGGTTCTAAACAAATGTTTAGAAGTATTTCAAATTTGAAACTAAATGTTAAAATTGAGAACGAATCAGTTAAACAAGTTTATGAATCCAAAACTCTTGGAGTGACAATTGACCAGCATTTATCTTGGAGTAGTAACACTGAGAATGTTTGCAAGAAAATAACATCCGGTATATCGGCTCTTAGACGACTGAAAGAATTTGCTGATAAGCAAACCATTCTTTCTGTGTATAATGCTATTGTTCGGCCATACTTCGATTACTGCTGTGAAGTATGGGATGTGTTTGGCGAAACACAATCAAAAAGACTCCAAAAACTCCAAAATCGAGCTGCGCGAATTATTATGAATATGAACAATGACACAGATCATTCTGTTGCTCTGCAAGCATTGGGCTGGAAGCCACTTAAAACAGAAAGAAAGAAAGGGAAAGCAAAAATAATGTACAAATTATTAAATAAAATGGGTCCTAAGTCACTCACTAATCTTTTCACATATAAAGGTGAGAAAACAAATTATCACCTTCGGGACATTTCAAGTAGCCTTTGTTTACCACAACCGCGTACTAATAATATGAAAAAAAGTTTCATGTATGACGGAGCACACCTTTGGAATTCTATTCCAAAAGAAATTAGAGAGAGCAAATCCCTTTCTGCCTTTCGAAAGAAAATCGCTGTTCACATTGATTGATTGATTGATAGTAAATGCAACTTGAAGTACTGTACCTGTGAATATAGATTACTGTATACTAGTTAATAACTTAGATTTTATCTAATACATATAATTTTGTAAATAGCTTTTAAAATTTTTTATCTGTATATTTTTGCACACGCCCCCCATGGAAATCAGCTTCGGTTGATGGGGTCAGCGTGTATAAATAAAGTTTTCTATCTATCTATCACCATCATCCTCACTACCACCATTATCACCATCATCCTCACCATCATGACCACCATCATGACCACCATCACAGTCATCATCATCATCATCACCACTGTCTTTCTCAATCTACCCTAACCTGGTCGATCAACTTTGACAAACCTCCACCAAGGTACCACTATTTAAACGTCAAAATGCCCTAACGTTTGTTGTGGTTGCCCAAGAATGTGTGGAATTAAGAAATCCATCTGTGGAAACGGCGTACGTGTAGCAAAAAATAAAAAATCAGCAACAGATTGGATATAAACCGCTATTCTTTTGTAATTGCTTACCCATACAGCATAATTGGATTGTACTTCAGTTGGTGGGTCCCAAGCATCTATTCTATGAAATGAAAGATAATCTGACAGATAAGAATTGTTGATTATTGTGACCGAACACGAGAACGATGTTTTATAAAATAGTCGCGAGTTTTCGACCTTGGTTCCAGAGATGATTTTGTGGAACATTTGGTTTTCTATCGAAGCTTTTAAAGAAAAGCGAATAATTCAAGAAGCTAGACTTTGCGTAATGTCACATAATATAATTATTTCATCGGTGTAAAATCAATAACATTGTACCTTGCATGTCGTTTGATATAATGCAAGATAATAAGTAAATTTAACTTTGTTAGTTTTAAGAACTTGAAACAAATTCAGTTTTGCTAATTTTTGATCTTGCTATTTCTCCAATAACCTAATAATTCCTAATTAGTTTTCAACAATCGAACAATAAATATCAAGATTAAAAATATTCGAACCGTGTGTTGTTTTTTATGTACATTTTACCACAATGCTTTGCGGGCCTACATTAGATCTATTTAAAGTGTATATGAAATGAAAATTAAGTTTGTCTTCTTTGAAAGAACTCTTGAAATGATAAAGGAACTTCATCTATAGTTTTTAGCGCCATCCGTAGCCCCATCCGTATCTCATTTGCAGATTTAAAAAATTTAAATATCTCTGAAACAAGATAAAACCCTTTAACGATCTCACACGGTGATCAACTACATCGCAGTGACGAACGTCACAAGCTGGCTTTATCAATGAGACACTTACAGTACTATGTTGCCCGCTGCAGATCGGCAGGGATGGAGACGGTAGCCGGTTGCACCGACCGCGATGCATGCTGGGGCTCCTGGAAGGATTCAGGACTTCAGAACCCTAAACGGTACCCTCTCCATCCCGTGATCAGCAAGTCACCCGTGAAACACGGGGAAGAGAATTAAAAATAACACACAAAACAAGTAAAGGCACTTACCCACAGGTAGAAGATACCTGAAGTGCCAACGGCTGAAGTAACTGCGACCTTGATCGAGCTAAAAATAAAGACGACAAGGCAAAAGGCAAAGAGGGTGGGCCCAATTCAATGGGATGGGAAGACAAACGAAAACGCATAATATCTCGAAGCAAACCGGGCTGTTATATATATACAAGGTGGGTACTGATCCCCGAGGTAATACACCCGATCGGGTTAACCGGAAACAGCGTACACCTTTTAGACGTTAACTTCCTTAGTGTATATGAAATGAAAATTAAGAATTAATGAAAAATTAAATTAATTAAGAATTAATTAATGAAAATTAATTAATTAGGGATGGCGGTACGAATATATCTTGGTTATACCTTCAATTTACTGTCCACTTACGAAGTATATTGGGCGCTAAATGACCTGTCCTTAGCAAGCGGTTGTCTAGCAACGGAATACGTCCGAACACAACTAATCACGGTCAATGATGGTAGTTTACATTTGTTTTATCAATGATTTGATGTATATTCATAATGTGTGTTGATGTATACTTATGGATACTGATGTATAATTATGGGTAATGATGGGTAATGACGGGTAATGATGGTTGCTACGGGAATTATTAGGCTCGGTTGCTGGCCATATTGCGCTTTCTAACCAACATAAGTAAATGTTATGCTTATCAATGTTCCATATATGTCGTGAATTAGATTAGTATAGTTCATACCAGTGGAAAACCAAGTGCATACTAGACATATAAGGTATAGGACAAACAGGACGAGATATACTACTCTTTCATAATACTTTTCATTTGACAAATATATCCCGTCTTTCATAAATATCGCGACAAAATTGTCACACGCAGTCGTTTTTCGCGCACGTGGCATCAAAACAATATGGCGGATGTTTGGGTTTGTGCACAAACTGGGATATTAAAAGGTATGAATTTTTCATCAAGTATGCACGATAATATGTACATAAAAGTTCTTCCAATTCAAGTTATGTCTTTGCTTCAGGGATTGATTTAAACAAAAAAGAATTTCAGAACTTTGGGGAGCTGTCGTCGTTGAATAAGCACGACGAAATATGTCAAATGTGTTGGTCCGATAGCAATGAAGGCCAGGTAAGTATGGAGTACTATATTACTCTTTGACATCTAGACTGAAGGAAATTAATATTTGGATCAATTATGAGATTGTATGTTGGATCCTGGGGGTGTAAATTATCTCGCATATATTGATTATTGTATATTATAAATACATAAATATAGACATGATGGTTCTTTTAATATAGTAGCTAGCAATATATCAGTCGAGAAAAACGAAATGGCAGAATATTTTGCTAAGTGTCTATTATTATAAAAGAAGTGGTTACATGTCTGACAATTTTATGGATATTTAGGGTTAGGAATAGGGATATTTAGGGGTTTTTAGGGTTATTTTGTTGCAATTGCATTTATATGTTTATACAGTGATGTTGGACCAGGAGCATTTAGCTAGCCCTGCCGAGACAGGGGGTAGCCGGGCAACTGCCCAGGGCCCAGGCCAAATAAGGGACCCGAAACGATAACCATCATCCAAATCCTACACATAGAATGAAATGAAACTTCTAGAGCATTTAGAGAAAGACCATAACCCCACCTTCCCCTCGGCCTATCTTGGCTCTCGACAGCCCTGCATTTAGCCTATGGGGTCTGGTATCCGACCTGTATCCACGGCGTATTATAATTTGGTTTCATCCTATATGAGCTCATAGTCAACTGGTGTTGGCTATGAACTTGTATATGACGAGCTCAATTGTTATAATTATATACATCAATCGAACCATTACATCATTGTAATCTTCGCTCTCCATCTGAGTCTCGGTGGCTCAATGGTTAGAGCGTCTCACCGGCAATCAGAAGGTTACAGGTTGATTCCTGTAATTTTTTTGAGGATACGAGCTTGACGATCGTCCATGTATCGTCTGTCTACTCCAAGCTCTCCCACATTCACTACAGCAGTGTATATATTAACATATATACTGATTACTGACTTTAATACTACAGTACAACTAAACTGTATATTCATATTTTATAGATGTTCATAGGTATCAAATCTGGAGTGATAAAGACATTTGATGTTGCCAAACAAGATTACATTAAACAACAAACTTGTTTCAAGCCTGAAGATGGCCTAATGATTGGGCTAGAAAGACAAGATGGGTATTGCATAATATATATAATATCACCTGTATCTTGTATCATATATACTAATGGTCATACCCATTCCCCCTGCATCAGCAGGAGATGGGAGTGAAGTCCTGAAATATGAGGCTATTCGGCATTTGAAAGTGGAACAAAGGTGTCCCTTGTACTTTTCAGAACTGTAATGGCATGCTGTCAGAGTGGAATATTAAGAGTGTTGAAAGACTCTGAAGATGAACTGGTGAGGAATTTTTATATAAATTAACATTACCAGAATTATAATAATAATTATCATAATATACCTATAATAACAATGTAATTCACTTAGATTGTAATTCACTTGACCAGTGTTTGTTTATCTACAACTAAATCTGAAATCATTTCATTGTAACTTAGACTGACATCAAAGTTGGAGACAACATTACAAGAATGAGACAAAATCCTTCTCAACCTTGCCAGGTTGCAACTGGGGGAGAGGAAAATACTTTGAAATTATGGGATATTAACAAACCCAAACAGCCATTGTTCAAGGCAAAACATGTTAGTAAAAAGCTTCTTTAACAAGTGGTACTTTACTGTCAAATAATACTGACTACCCACATACACTAATAGTCTGCATGTACAGGTACTTCATATTAAGTGGATAAAATAATTTTTTTCTGAGCAGCTGTTGGTATTACAAACTAATACAAATTATCATTGAAAAATCAACAAATGCAACTGAAACCTGGATATTATTTAAACAAAATGTTATGATTACCAAGCTACTACAAACACCAGTTTTCTTGTGTTATCCAAAAAATAGACATCACTAATACAGAACTGTAATCACATTTTCTCTTGCTTTATAGGTAAGAAATGACATGTTAGATCTTCGTGTGCCTATTTTTGTGAAGGATATTGGGTTTCTATCTTCTTCTGGATCACTTCCTAAAATAGTCGTAGGCACTGCTTATCACAAGCTGCAACTTTATGATTTAAAGGCACAAAAACGACCTGTCTTGGATATCAGTTACAAGGAATCACCCATTACTTGTGTTTCTGTTCCTTCTCATGAAAAGTAAGCCTTGCTTTTAGTTTTAGTGAGCATAGGCAGATCTAGGGGTGGGGTGCAGGGGGATGTGCACCCAGAGAAAATTAGCACCCCCCCAAAAAAGTCAGCATCAACCAGTGTATATTAAAACTTTCATGATTTATGGCATTTTTGACATAATTTAAGGTGGATGGGTGCACCCCCCTGAAAAATCTGCACCCCCTCTATCAGATGAGTCTGGATCTGCCCAGGCTGTTAGTGAGTTGTCTTCTTGATGGTATTTCAAAATCAACTTCAGCTAAGCTAGCGCAATGATAGATTTTCATGTCCATCCCAGGTCATTGCTATCTTCGTCTTCTTTAGTCTTTTATAAAAAACGAAATTAAACAAGTAACAATATAAAAACAATAAAGTAGCAAGTTAAATAAGTGCTTGCCAGATATGTTTATCTCCAGCTGCGGCAGTGAGCTCTGCAGCAGAGGAAAGACCAGTGTCTGCGAGCAATAGGTCCATTCACTGTAACTGGTGGGCATCCTCTTCTCCTTCCACCTTCTGGAGACCAGGGTAGGACAGTGCTGGCCACCTCCTCGTGATGCAAAACATGTTCTGCCAACTTCATTCATCTTGGTCTAATGATTTCATTTATTGGTGGACTGGTGGTAGGTCTCCATATAGTTCGATATTTGTCATGTGTTGCTGTAAGTCAATGAAAAGTTATTTTCTTGTCGTTGAGCAGAATTTGAATATACGTGGTACACCTTTGAGAAACTGATCTAGTACAGTAAATGTGTGCTAATAAGAACCTTCTAGAAGAACCTCAGGCTGAATTAAAAAATATTTGTAATTAGTTGTTATCAACTCTAGGTTCATAATTATTGGAAATGCATTTGGCGACATGGGAGCTATCGATCTCAGAAATGGTAAGATTCAGAGAGAACGTAATATTTGTCTATTACATACGGTAGCAGATCTAGTTATTTGCAGCACAACGTGATGTTTATTTTGAAATTTGAAATGCTGATCTTTCATCCCTGATGCTCGTTGTAATTAGTTGACAACATTTCCACAATTCGATAATTATGTCACTTATTATAACATTTTCCCCAGGAAAAAATTTAGGATCATTCAAGTCCTTTTCTGGAAGTATCGACGATATTCAATGTCACAAAAGTGAGCCGCTTGTGGCATCATGTGGACAGGATAGATTTCTGAGAATTCATCATATTGATTCCCGGCAACTTGTTCATAAGGTACATACAGAAGTGATAATCAATGCTCCTGTGGGGAGCCACAGAACCACTGCCCTGTTAATTTGTTATGATTGAACTCTGATCTTGAGTGTGGTATGTCTGTACTGTATTATGGTACCCACTTTGGTACCCACTTTGCCCTGGTCTTCTTCACAAAATTAATCCACCGTTTTCTACGAGTCACTGCTTCTGCTCGATTGTCATGGAATGGAATGACATGACATGGATCGAAATCGCTTTCGCAGCGTCTGCCACTAAACCGATCTGCTAGGCATTTTGTAGCTGTTTTAGTCGTTTTACGAAAGGAGCTCAAGAAACGTAAACAATAAGTTGTTGTTTTACTATGATCTCAAGGTGTTTCATTTATCAAGTTCCTTAGTTTACGTCACGAGTCCACTCGTCCCAGTACTTCGCTAAAAATTCCAGAAATCGATGAAAAATACGTTTCTGTTCAATTTTTAATTATAATTTTTTGGATTCTACGTGCTTCAATGCATATGATATTGGGAAAACGCAAGGGCTGGAGTTGAGCTTTAAAATTAATAGTTTTTTGTTCATGTTGGTAATATATGTAGTATAGGCTTTATCTTGTAATGAAACTGTAATTAGTTTTATAAGTAACTTTAAGAATATATTGTTGTAAGAGCATTGAGAATTATGCTCCTAATACGTCTTTTATTATTATTATTATATTTTAATTAGTGCTTCTGTTGACTTGCGTTTAGATTTATTTAAAGTCAAGACTAAAGTGTCTTCTTTTTTCCAAAGAGTATAGACAGGTATATTTTCCTAAATAACATAAATTCAATTAGTTTCAACTAATCTTGAAGCACTTGAAAATACCTGAGTGTTTAGCGATCAAGTGAGAACAAATTACTTTACTATAGCGGTCTCTTATGTTCAATCCTTGACTGCATAATTATTTTTAGGAGTCTGAACTGCAAGGGAGCTCAAAAGATTCAAAAGTTAAACGGAAACTTCCAAGAAATAACGAGAACGAAAGTTGTGAAGAAACTGATGAGGAAGATATCTGGAATGCTATGGATGTTGTTGAAGATGAAGTGTCTAACCACAAATCAAAAAGTACGCGGAAAAAAACTTCGTATGAAAAAACGTTACATGAAGCACGATCAGTTCGACAAACCACTCGACAAACCACGAGTAGCTGTATTAAATTATTCATACCATTTAACCCATCGTGAAGTTTTATTTAAATTAATTGTTCTCTAGAACCAAAAAAGAAGAAAGATAAGGATGCTCAGAACAAGATGCCAACGAGCTCGTAGGAATGCAATTCCAAAAATGGTGGAGACCTATAGTAAGAGTCGACATTAGCGAGTGCGCGCATGAGCCATGAGATTCCAGTTGATGTCCAACCTACCGCTGCAAAACTGTCCCACGAAGAACAACCATGCGTGATACATGACTGTGAAACAGGTATAATATCACTGACGAGAAAAATCTCACTGTAAAGTACAGTAGGAATGTGACAAAGAAATGAAATGACTATAGTTAATGTTTTAAGCCTAAATTTCGACTGTTTGTATTTTAACGTTAGGCCCATTTCAAACGTCTAACTTTTCATCTGCCTATCCTAATGTAAACAAGACGCCCGCTAGGCGTTAACTCGGGCTACTTGCGGTTAATTGTGTCCTGTAAAACACACACAATAGACAGAAATGAATGTTCTCTTTGCAAATTCCGCGATTTGTAATCCTATAGTAAGGCCCAGGTCAAACGTCGAACTTTTCATGAGTCGAACTCAATGCAAATGAACTTAAACAAAAGAGTTTCCTAATTTACATTGAGTTCGACTCATGAAAAGTTCGACGTTTGACCCGGTGTGGCGGTCTGAGATTGTCACCGTGCTGAGAACAATTCATAGTGCGCATGTTCGAAAAGTGGTTGTAATCTCAGCACGCGCAAGAAAGGTCTGAGATTGTCATTGTGCTTGAATTGTATCTCGAATTGTATAATCGAATGTTAATGACCAGTTCAAGCAAACCTTTTGAAGCAAAACGATTGATTCATGATAGTCATAGATTGTGCAATTTGTAATCTTGTCTCAAGTCGCTCAAACCTTTTGCCAAATTCCGATTGCACCTTATCGAAAGGAATTAACACTACAGACTCTGTACAGAGCATCTTGGTATATGCGAAAATTCCTTCATCAACTACAAATTATCATTGACTGAAATAAAAATAGCTGATAACTCACATCATTACTATGCGGACTCTCAACCTGAACAATTAATATAATATCGTATTCATAACAAAGTTACTTTTATAAACACCACATGCAAATTCAAAACTGTTTGTAGAACATTGTGAGCATTGAAGTTGAGAACTTGTAGACTTAACAAACATGAATAAACAAGTTTATCTAATGAGCCAAATTATACGAGAAAGCTTTCCTGGATTATATCTACCGGCATATTATATCTTCTTCAAAAGCACGATTTATGCAAATGAGCAATTATTACAGGCTCAAACGTCATCCCTGGCTCTACCAACCGCATCTCCCTTATCTTAGGTCAGTGCGCATGTCAAGGACAATCTCAGCACGGTACAATCTCAGCACGGTACAATCTCAGACCGCCACACCGGGCCTAAGGTACAAGTAATCGTCGTGTGCGATTGTAAGCATCATGAACGTGTTTACTTGCCAGCAACATTCCTTTTGAATCTATCACAAATTTACTATATTTCTTAGAACAGTTTGAGCGATAACTCGAGCAATAGCGACCAAAGAAGATGGCGGCGCGTCTGAAGATGAGCACACCGCGTAGATTCACAAAGCATACCGGGATGATACAATAGCAGTAGCCCGAGTAACTAGCAAAATCCTTAGTTCAACTGTTCAAGGTTATTTAACAAAAGGTTCGACACATGAAAAGTTCATTGTAGTTAAAAAGGATGACCCAAAAAGACCTTTCTTGTTCCTACCTCTGATCCTAACTCTGATTCTAACCTATACTAACCCTAAAAATACTGGATCTATAAAGGTCCTAGTTGGGTTATCCCTTTTAACTAACCCCAGAAAAGTTCAACGTTTGAATAATATGAAATCTGCTAAGTTCTCAAAAGAACTGGATATAACATGAAAAAGAGAAATAAAAGAACTTCAATATTGTCAAAAATACTTCAGTAAGAGTATTTACATTGTACGTATTTTCATGGACGGCGTTTTGGACGACCAGTGTCCTTTTTTAGGTCACGGATGAAGAACGAGAGCAACGCGTGCGAGATATATATACTTTCTCTATCTGGCCATTAGAATATACGACCTTACACATGATATCGCCTCGCTAATGAATGATTTAAAAACCTGGAAACTGGTCTTTACTTTTACTGACTTATACCAAGTTTTAATATCACATGATATTAAAACGTGGTTTTCCAATTATTCATTATCTAACAGATTTTGGCGCATACACACATAACTTTTCACGTGCCCTATTGGTCAAATGCATGAGATAAACTTTGAATGCAGAAAAACAGATGAATGATTCGACACATGAAAAGTTCTGATGTACGAAACTGGCCTAATAATGAATTAATATAACATAAGGCATTAGCTTAATATTATTACCAAATAAAGTATCATTGTCTGTTTTTATTGCGATGTGGGTGTGGTTGTTCAGAAGCCTATTACTATACTAATCCTTCTGTTTAGCTTATAAGCGAAATATCAATAACTAGTTGATGCTAGCCCCCACATCCGAAAACCCTCCGGGGTAATACCAGAGGGTTTTCTTAGTTTAACCTGAACAACCAACTGCAATCAATATGAAAAGTGCCAATTTTGCGAAAGTTCTCTGCGAATCAATCAAGAGAACTCTGCTTTTACTTGTTCCGCTACTTCCACATACGATACCTGCGGTATCTATCTCTTTATTCCTTATTCCTTATCACTACAATCAATCCTTCTTTTACATCCTTCTTTTACATTACTATCCTTGTGTTAATATACACACTGCTGTAGTGAATGTGGGAGAGCTTGGAGTAGACAGACGATACATGGACGATCGTCAAGCTCATATCCTGACAGGAATCGAACCTGTAACCTTCTGATTGCCGGTGAGACGCTCTAACCATGAGACTATCCTTCGTACTATCGCGTTCTCTGTTCTGGTATTGTCTCTCTCCGTTCTGATACTGTCTCTCTTTAGATATAATACATGTTCTTCACTCTCCTCCGCAGAGGCTTCTTGCGCTTTTTTTAGAGTTCGGGTATTACTATTGGGCTATTATTGGGCTCACAGGGTGTTTTGGGCCCGAACTCTAAAAAAAGCGCAAGAAGCCTCTGCGGAGGAGAGTGCGTGTTCTTATTGTATCTCTAATTAACTACGCCCTTATTACTTATAAGTAATACAATGGTTTTTAAGAATATAGTGATTAAATCTCCCGCAAACCGAGGAATGTTTGTGAAAGTCCCGAGGGAAAGCATGAGGGCGAAGCCCGAAGGCGTCCCGAGGGACTTTCACAAACATTCCGCGGTTTGCGGGAGATTTGATCACTATATTCTTAAAAACCATTGTATTAGTTTGTAATACCATGATGACCGAGGTGAAACTAGTGTTTTCATTGTACAAAACTAATTGATAGTAGGAGTATTGTGTAATACAATGCATGATCAGTGATGTATTCAACAATTTTCCATTGTAGGAAATTAATATAATTGTGTGAAATGTTTAGTGAAAAGTGAATATTAATAAGTCGAGTAATTAACACTTTATCTTACTGTCATTAACATTGTAGTGTAATTATTTTGTTGTTGTGTAAAACGTATTAACAAAACTCTTTGTCGTGTCTTTGAATTTTGGCTCATGAATTTTAATCAGGGAGAAATTAGAAATCTGCCCGGCTTTGCCGGGAGATTTAGAGATCTCCCCGCTAAAGCCGGGAATATCGTGATTAAACCACCCGGCGAGAACAAAAGAACCCGAGGTCATCATGGTATTAATAATCTAATTTCCCCTACTAATTATATGCACACACTTGCGTGATACATCTAATTAACTAATCAAAATAATGATACTACATAATGATTGACAATAACAAGACAAACCTTATAACCTAACTAATTTACACAACTATACACTTACAGTAACTATACGTTTAATTAACTATCCTGACAATTTGATTGATGATATACAAGCTGCCAAGCTTAAAAAACGTCCGTCTGAAAACATAGGTTGAAATGGGAAGTGACTTGCTGTGGGGTTTAAAACACATTTATGTTATTTACCGTCTGGGAGGTCTGTGATGGAGAAATATTTCCCGAGGTCTCAAAAATGGCCCGGTCTCAAAAACATCCCAGCCTGCGGCAGCTCAGGCAAGGGAAATATTTATCAATACAGACCGACCAAAACAGTAAATAAATTTTTTCCCTTGATATCTTGGCTTGTTTTTTTGGTCGTCATCAGTATTTCTAGTGGACAAAAAAGAAAAAGTCTGTGCTTTCTCTTCGTCAAAGGAAATTAAAAGAGTTAAGTCTCTCTTCGGATAAAAAAATCACTTATATGTTTAATCTCGTTTGAGTTTATTTTAAATGTTTTAGAATATTTTACGGCTTATCAAACGCATTTAAAACTGAAATTATGTCGAGCATGTATATATTCCAACACTCGAAATTTTCCTTCACCATAAATCCTTAAATCAGGATTTGGTCGGATACGGACCGGAAAAAATAGTATGATTTGCGAATGCCGTTGTCGTTTTTCGTAAACTCCCTGCTTCCTCCGCGATGCAGGTTCTTATTTTGCAGAGGACGGAAAATCAATCAGGGCTGTGCAGGCTAGAGGCGTCTACACGCAGGCTAACAATAGATCGCCAGCAAAGCTCGCAACCGTGCTATAGTTGATATAAAGAAAAACATTTCAAATCGGAAGCCCTACTGATGAATTGGCTAGAATAGCAGTAATGGCGTCCAGCTGAGTGTATTGTTTTCATTTAGCCATTCGCACCATTCCGCTCAACATACCAGCACACATGGATGGGGAAAATCCCCGTTACGATGAAACTCTAGGGGGATAAACAGGAGAGCGAGGGGATATTGCGGGACGTATTTCTAGTAAAGCATTGATTCGCAACAATTTCTTGTTTTTAACAGACATTTGGAATACTTCGAATAGTTATATTGTAGTATTGTAACATTATCCGACCACTAACCAGACATCCAATTCATGACCCTACGTAATGCCACACAGAAACCTCAGTGGAAAGTAATACAGATAGATAAATTGATTGCTTGCAGCGATAAAGAACAGATATAATTAATTTTACAACCATAAGTTATATACTTTATATACTTATTATATACTTTATAAGTTCATATATAAAAGCGTACTTCTTTTTTGTCTCCAAGATTATATTAATACCATGCATGAGCCGTCTAAATTAACAACTGGGCGTTGTTTCCTTTGTCTAACCCTTTGTTCTATTTTTATAATCGACGAGTAAGTCTGGAAACGTCGGAAACGATTTACAACGAACCTCTAATAGAATTGGTTAACCTTTTTATTTTTTAACGGAAGGTAGCAAGTAACTGAGTATAGAACTGATTAATACAAGTATCAGTCTCTTTGTGTGGTACACTAGAAGGTTCTTTGCATGCGTTAATGGGCACGAAAACGTTCTTCTTTTACAACATGTTCATCAGTTATCTGGGAATTAGTTATCTGGGAATTAATACCTTCCACGTATGCTATTTAGTGTTTTATGTAACAGAGCGGTGTCAGAGGTAATCTAACCGCGTGAGAAAAGGGAAGTAAGAGGGCTGGAATTCAGGTTTTATCAACGGGTTAACCCTATAACCCCCTCAGCATATCCTATCTAGAATTATCAATAATCAGTAAGTGTCCAATGGCCTTGAATCACCAATCCTAACAATATAGCCAGGGAGATTTTGCCAAGGAGCGCTGGCCCTCCTTATATAAACGAAAACAAATTTTACAAAGGATTTGAGTGAGAGGCGGGATCTCGGAAAAGAGCACTAGCCCTACCACCTAATATTGCATACAGACTTTTCAGGAGCAATATTTTATTTCGAGCTACTATATTTTCAATTTAAAATTCAAAAATAGATTTGTACTCTCACGATCAGATCACCTTGAAACACGAGTAAGGGTTGCGGAGAAGCGAGTTGAAAAAACGAAGTACAACCGAGTAGTTTCTTCAGCAATCTTATCTTCGAGGTATTTTGAAATCCGAAGAAGGACTCCGCGTGACGGAGATTCCTTTGACGGGGCGCCGCCTGTACTTTAGACACTTGAACTGCCCCGGAAACCATTATAATGGTTCAGGTGGCTCTCCCGGACATGGCTCTATAGTCTCATCATGACTCCATCTATAGACTACGGTAGAAAAATATTTCGAGAAATTCCAAATATGCTACCCAGCCCGGCACGCTCATGGCGGCTAATGTGTTAACGATGACGTTGCACGAGACCCGCCCTCGTTCGTGTGTTGTTTCTTTCTGTGGTCAGAGCCGACCGACAGCCCACCAAAGTGGTAATGATGATGTCAAACAGTGTTGTGATGCGTGGGAGTGTTGAAATGCAAACCGACGGCGAACGGTCCTTCGTCAGTGAGTGAAATATTAAGTATTTCTAGACATTGAAGTTCTCTTATTTCTCCAAAAGTATTTACATCTTCCGGTTAGAAGCAGGTGCGCGTGCCTCACATTTTTTGGGTTTGTTTTCTTGGTTCCTCTCATTCGCCATCTGACCTGAAGAAGGACAGCTGGGCTTTAATCTTTATTTTTAAATCCAGGTTCTCGCCTGGTGTTTCAATTGCCACAATCCCTAACCTTGCTCGTAACCTTAAACCTTGGAACAAGAGTGGTTTGGGTTAGGACATTGGTTTCTTTGTGGTTGATTGTATTGTTTTATTAATTATTTTAATCAACCAATCACACGGTACGTGACGACCACCCAACCAAAAATAAAGAATAGACAACTTTAGCCATTTCCTAAAATTGTTGTATTATGTATGCAGTTTGGTGTGCTGCCGAATTAGTGAAATAATTATAGTTTGTATGGCAGCTGTAAAACATGCAAAGTCCAAAAACGTGCTGAGCACCGTTGGCTATATTTTTAACTGTGCGTGTTATTAAACTACGTAGCATCTGACATCTGTCATTAATAAATGTTGTAATAATCTTCATCACAAACGTCATATTTTGAGCATATATCATTTCTCTTGTCCATTTGAGCCTGACATTTTCATTTGTTTTCTTCTTGTGATTTTCTTTTATATTTTTCGACGAGTGGTACGGTTATCATACAGTATCAATTACAGTATCATACAGTATCCTACAGTACCCCACAGGATCCTACAGTATCATACAGTATCATACAGTATCCTACAGTATACAGTATCCTACAGTATCATACAGTATCCTACAATATACAGTATCATACAGTATCCTACAGAATCATACAGTATCCTACAATATACAGTATCATACAGTATCATACAGTATCATACAGTATCATACAGTATCATACAGTATCCTACAGTATACAGTATCATACAGTATCATACAGTATCATACAGTATCATACAGTATCATACAGTATCATACAGTATCCTACAGTATACAGTATCATACAGTATCCTACAATATACAGTATCATACAGTATCATACAGTATCCTACAGAATCATACAGTATGCTACAGTATCATACAGTATCCTACAGTATCATACAGTATCCTACAATATACAGTATCATACAGTATCCTACAGAATCATACAGTATCCTACAGTATCCTACAATATCATATTGTATCCTACAATATACAGTATCATACAGTATCCTACAGAATCATACAGTATCCTACAGTATCATACAGTATCCTACAGTATCCTACAGTATCATACAGTATCCTACAATATACAGTATCCTACAGTATCCTACAGAATCATACAGTATCCTACAGTATCATACAGTATCCTACAGTATTCGTGAGATTCCTACATTATTTTTTCCCGTTGATTAACTTTAATCAACTTCCTGCTTCCATATAAGGGAAAAATCTACACAATCGTGCGCGTAAAAGTGATCGAATAGCTTGCTTTTTCAGCTTGCCAAATCATCGTGACTTATGCAAATTCCGCTTGAGGGAGAATCGTATCACGTGATTGTAAGGCGGTGAGCACCGGAAGCCCGGCCTTTAATACTCTGCCAATCGTTATCGTGAGGCGAAGTTATCGCTTTCTCATTGCTGTTTTACGAGCCGAAGAACCGTTTATGTTTGGATAAACTAAGTGGGATTTGCGTGGCGACGGGAGTCTTCTTGAAGAGTACCGCTGAAGAAGCATCCTTTAGCCCGTCTGAGATTCTTCTGGATAAACGCTTACTAAATCTCTTGGGTGATATATTTGTCGGTGTCCAAGTCTGTAGTATCTTGTGGGAGATATTTTCTCCTTTACCGTGAAGATGTCTCGGCAACAGAAATGGTTGCTTACGATTTACGTGTCCGATCTGAACGTGGAGAAAACCTTGGAGGTGACTGGCCAGACGTTTGTGGGCAATTTAATGGTCGAATTGGTTAACAGACTTGGTGAGTGCTAGTCGTTTGGATGTCATTTAAAATATATAGTCAATAAAGAATAGCATGAGTTCTGCCGTTGTTTTCATTTGTACCGTACTTAAAATTGTTTAGCTGGTGGTGTCTCGGTGAACGGAAACGCACTTATCGTTTAGAAATACTCGTGTACTCATTGTTTTGGTATAAAACAGTGTGGATGGCGTCGACTTGTTCGGTCGGCGGATCCCTTCGAAATAGTTGTGGATTAGCGAGAAGGCGCGGTTATAACAACCCCTGACCTTTTCTTGAACCTTAACCAAATACTGACAAAAGCAATCTCCCTGTAGGTGTATCGAGAGATTGGTCTGACCACGCTCTGTGGTGGCCACAGCGAAAAGCATGGCTCCTTCGTTCACGCGTCACGCTCGATACATGTGGCGTCCAAGCAGACTCGAAGCTGCAGTTTACGCCGAAGCACAAGAACGTGCACCTCCAACTGCCAGATCTACAATTCATCGACACCACAGTGGATTTCTCCAAGAAGGTGTTTCATGCTGTCACAGAAGTGTGTGCGCACTTCATCATTAGACATCCCGAAGAACTCTCCTTGCTCAAGCCCCCTGCACGAAGTGGCGAGAAGAAAGAAAAGCGACCCCGCCGCTCCACCAAGCGACGAACCTCTCAAGGTTCCGTGCACAGTAATAACTCTGATGAAGTAATGAATCCAGCAGGGACAGCCGTAAGCGCTGATGGAAGACTCGCCGTCCCTGGACAACAGACTCGATCGACCGGGACAGCCAGTCTGAATGGCAGCGCACACAGTACTTCGACTCCTGGTTCACCAAAGAGCCACCGGTCTTTCGATAGTTTGGATTCGGAAAACCACATTTTATCCTCGAGTCCATCTGTGCCATCACAGGAGTCCATGGAGACTTTTTACCGCGCCAAATCATTGCAAGAGAAGGTCGTCTTTCACGCTGGGTTAGTTTATTAAATTTTGAAATAATAACTCCAGTAATACCTCCTTATAACACCAGATAATCTCTTAAAAGTATAATATTTCCAATATTAAATAACCCGTTCTGGCGTTTTAAATAACATATGAATTTCGGCACCCGCTTTTAAAAAACGTACGCTTTGTATTTAGTTTATTAGAATTAGTTTAATTTCTCTCCTAAAACCTAATTTTCGTCAAGATCTATTGTCTCTAATTATAAATCTCTTGAGATAATTTTATTAAACAGACTTTTCGGCGTTCAGAATTTGAGCAAATAGTTTAAGACCACACAAACATCACGGAGGTGTTATTTGAGCAACGAAGGATCGAGAAATCACTTGATTTCATAGGTTTATTGTTTAATCAGATCAACGAAATATTCATGAAATTCTTCAGACATGGTGTGAATAATAATTTGAATAAACCATCCTTTGTACAGTACTAGTTATGCAGTAAAAATCCTTTGGAAATTCCAAATACATTTATCATTGGATATTTCAGGAACCCATGCTGTGTGAGATGACATATCTCGACGTATTAAGCCGTTTTTACACAACAAAAAAAGTATGTTCGCCACAGTTCATGTTGGACAGTCTTGACATGCTCAAGAGTCCAGACTAACCCTTAATATTTACCTAGCTGTGATCAAGATATAGTAAAAACAGCCCAGTATGTGATAGATACAGCTCCATAGCCCCATTTGTTGCCATGGTACCCCTTAGGGCTAATGGTTTTTGCTATGTAATTTATTTTCCTATGTAATTTATTTTCCAAACCCTTTTCTCCAAACTTCGCAATAACGACTCAGCGCGTAGGTGTTTATAATAATTACTTTCGTCTTCATGATGAAAATACACTGTACTGTATAATATACAATCTTAAAAACAGTATGACCTACGACGTATGACAGAATCGACAAGAACCAATCAAGTATATGTAATAAGTGATCAGCATTTATGAAGCAAGCCGAGTAGTAATAAAGACAAAACAGTCTGGTTTTCAGGCTCTAAAATGAGAAAACAATATGGCCTATCTTTTTTTGAAGGGGCCGCATGTTACCAAATAGTTTCACTATGCAACCATGTGGAATATCATTAAATATCTAAAAAGGTGAGTGTACTGCCAAAATAAGTTGTCTAACATTTTGATTGAAGGCCCTTTACTTTCACTCTCTGATGAAGGGCCTTCGCTTGAAACGTTAGACAACTTACACGCTATTTCGGCAGTACACCAACCTTTTTAGTTATTTGATTTAGGGATGAGCCGATCAAGAAAAATCAAATTTACTGATCTGATAAATTCCGATCCAATTTACGACCTGATCAGCTGATTTATCGGTGGTTACCGATATTTGTCAACAGGAATTCCAGACACTTGAATTTGCCGCAAAACAATAGCAAAACATAACATTGTATATTGTTTGGCAAAGATGATGTGATCATTAAATGTCAGTTATCAGACAGAATTTAAGTTGAAATATGAAAAATGAAATACGATTGACGAAAGTCGGAAACAAAAATGTTTCACCAAACAAGAAATACGACGTGTTAAACATTATACACCTTCAAATTAACTAAATTCGACAGTTTCTTTGTGGAATCACTATGTATCACCAATATATGTTGATGATCGGTCGATAACTGATCAGCCTGAAAGTTGCAGATTATCGGCTTCTGTCGATTAATTTCCGATTATCTGCTCATCCTTAATTTGTTTGTTTTTTTACACTGCCTACGCAGCACAACATGTTTTATGACCCATTTTGAATATCATTAATTTGACAGCTTGTACTGGAAGCATATTCGCATCTTTTTTGACCACCAGAATACTAGTTTTATATATTGTTATGGCCGCATTGTGCCGCCTGTGATAATGTCAAACACCACCTGATGGAAATTATATTGGAAACCCTGCTAGACAAAGTGTTTCAAACTGGTGGTCAGGCCTGGAATTTCCCTAAAACCTCTCCACGGCAATGACGTCAAAAATTGCTGTAGAGTGCAGCAGCTCTCGACGGCAATTTCTGTCCAATCCACAGCATTTTTATGTTGTTGCTATGACAATAGGATGTGCGGCTCAGCGGAGGTTTGCGTAAAAGTATCCATAACGTTGCGAATTACATGAAGTATCTCAATTCTACCTTATGAAACTGTTCAAAATGGCTGCCCGATCGATTTCATATAATTCGCACAAAATTAAAGATTTTATATTAAAGATTATAAGGATGGAATATATTAAGGAGAAAATCTAAAATTTCCTCAAAAACTATTAAAAACTTAAAAAGTTACTCGACGGCAAAAAATTGCCGTTGTTGCCAGCAATGATAACCCCTTACAGGGCTCATTGGTGTAATACTTTCGGAAATCAACATTGTCTAAGCCATAAAAACCAGCGATAAATTCATTGAGGACATCAACCATGTGTTTATCACATAACAACACTCATTAAACATGATTTCTTTTGTTTTTCTTAATGAATTATGGATCTAAATAATACTAATACTAGAAGTTACTATCGCAAGGGGAAATGCTGCCTCAAAAGTCATGGGAAGCCTGATTTTTGATAAAATTTCCAAAATGAACCCACTGTAGTATGTACACATATCCACATTTCTATCAATTATATTTAAATACAGCAGACTTAAATTACAAATGACTATCACTTATCTGAATATAATTTGGCAAGGCTTTTGACTGCATAGACAGTATACACTATACACACTATACATTATGACTACAGTATGTAGTTGGTGATTGGTAAACAAATTTCTGATAAATCACTGCTGCCACTATAAATCATGATTTGGCAAAGCTGTCAGTGGAATCGCGAGTGTCTGATATGTAATATGTTATGATCAGCGTGAACCAGTGGCGACTGTGGCGTGAATACAATGGATCCTGTGATTGAACTCACATCAATATACCGCCAAAAAATAGAAGATAAAAGCCGTTAAATCCCTTGACTCTTGAGAAATATGCTGATAATTGAAACTAGTTGCCTTACCTTGACAAGAGAAAATCGAAGTTGAAATTCGGAAGCACAACCAGGTTAAAGCAGTTCAACACTAAAGCAGAACAGCCTTTGATTCGGATAGTTTCCGCATCCGGCGATTAAACGAACATCTACGAGTTACGTCATAAAACGTCATAAATCTGTGGACATACAAACATCCATGATCGTAATTTAAGGTCGATCGACTTTACATAGATCCGCGAAAAGGTCTGGGTACGAGACACAGCAAACCGGTCAAGATTAGTGTGCTGCCTACGGCAGCAAATATTCTTTGATCAAATAATTATGGATTATCAGTTGCTAGATTTTAAGAAGTATAATATGATAAAATATTTGAGAGTACAGTAGTAAAAAAGTAGAGTGCTGTGTAGACAGTGTTTTGGATATATAGCAAAGTGAAAAGGTGGTGAACAGGTGAACTGCCACTGTTTGAAAGTCACAGTGTTCAAAATTGTACATTGGTGTTGTATTAGCTTTCTCTGTTCTTTAAGGCCATCAATGGCATTGTATCTATATCAAGTGATATCTTACCCGAACGTATTGTTCCCTTAAGGCTTACTAGATCTTCCGTCAATGCAATCTCATTCCGTCAACATAAATGTAAAACAACTACTTTTAATTGCTTAGGGTATTTCTTATTAGAACAACTAGGACTTGGAACTCTCTCCCTGAACACTTAAGGCTAGATCATTTAAACTTTAAAAAATTTAAGAAATCACTATTAGACTATTATAATTATGCTCTATTATCCTGTTACAATGTTGACGATCCTCGAACATGGAAAACTGTCTGCCTAAAGTGCAACACATCGCGAAGCCTCACTTAACCCATAACTTGGGCCCACTGTAATTGGTGTTTAACTGTTGTGGTGACCCTGCTTCTTCCATGTATTTTTGAGGTGAAGCTAAATAAATAAATAAATAAATATTCAGTGTTTCAAGGTTCAATGCATTTACTTGATGTACATGTTTTAATAGGTGGCTTGATTCATCCAGATCCCTTATGGAGCAGGTAATAATACTTGAACACTTTTAATGTCTCACTCTGTTGTGACAAAGGTTCTTCTAGACCTTCTACACACTATTTTGGTAAACGCATGTAGCATAATGAATTGTAATATTGCCTCAGGCTGCTTATTACCAGCTGGTAATTCAATATACACTTAGTCTTATTATGACATGATACCACCAAGATCGTTTGGGTTACATTTATTGTGTTAAAGTAGATGGTTTGAACCCAGGAGTATTATTAGAAGTGTGAAGTTGTTTGTCCAGGTTGTTGTAGTCTTGAGAAAGACTATTGTTGGTGACTGAGGACGTCGAAACGACGTCCTCAGTGGCGGTCATCGTCAGAGTCAAGTAAAGCGTGTTTGTCAGCTGGTTTGCCTATATATACATCTGGTTCATTATATCATTATTTGTTTGTGTCATTAGTGTGAGTGGGTGTAGCATTATGTGTTAAGCATAGGCCTATTGTTTGTTGGTGTGTGTGAAGAATCTTTTAAGGTGTCTACCATAATTCTTGTGACATGTTAAGTGGTTTATATTCTATTAAAGTTAGCATACCAACTCTCTAATGTAAGTCGCTGTTTGTAGTTGGTACTAAATTTGATACATTCAACCGAGTCCCAGTCAACGTTGTGTTTTATTTGTATGTGGTGTTCAGCAATTTGTACGTGCAGGGTTCGAATTAACGGTGTGCAATTTGCACATCGTTTTGGCCCAAATAGTAAAAGTTGCACATCACTTTTCGAAACGATGTGCAGAAAAAATAGTCTCAGTGTGTATTTCCCGCAGCCATGCAAAATTGCTATTAAAATTGTAAAGAAAAGCCATAATCGATTGACGATTGTCGTCGACGCCATATTTTGCGTGTCTGCTCTAAACACCCTGGGAACGAATCACTTTCCCACGCAAGCCCGCGCAATTTCTAGGAGCTGGCCGTGCAAAATTGCGGCTGAAATTTCATCTTTGTCGCAGATTTTAGTGATTTTATATAAAACTTTCCAATCTCTTAAACCAACAGGGGCAATGGCAACCCAATTTCTTTTGGCATTCAATTTTTTGCACACCATTATTTTTCTTATATTGAGAGCCCGCTTGGACATCATGTTTTCGGGGGAAAATGCACATCGTTTTCACTCAACTAATTCGAACCCTGTGTCCGATGCCTGCCGTTGTAGAGGCTGTGTTCCATTGTCCCGGTCTAATCTTCTTTAAATATTCTTTAGGATATAGAAGAAGATGAGCACTTGATGCTCAGATTTAAGTATTATTCATTTTTTGACCTGAAGCCTGCTGTAAGTTTGTCTTTTTTAAACTACACTACTGTTTAGTAAATGATTTTAGAACTTCTTTTATTGGACGGCCTGCATGAAAAGGTTGATAATGTACATTCATGGTGATTTTTCAGCTTGATGATGTGAGAATCAATCAATTATTTGAACAAGCTAAATGGTCAGTTCATGGAGAGGAGGTTGATTGCACTGAAGAAGAATTGATGACGTTTGCTGCTCTGCAGGTTTGTAAGCCAATTGTCAATACTATACCCTCTTTTCTGCCTCCTCCGCCGGCTCTTCTTTTGAAGTTTGATTGAGCCAAGCAATTCTGCGTGCGGTAGGAAGGAAAATCGGGAGTGTGCAGGCTAGCAATCAGGGCCGTCACGAAGGGGATTGAGCAGGGGGTGTGAGAATTAATTTTGCCAACAAATGGGCGTGGTCATTGGGTGTGGTCGTTCAAAAATAATAAACCCAGACATGAACGACCAAACTACAAGACTAACAGGAAAGATGGAGCTATCGGTATATTGGCTTCTAGGGGGTCAATGAAAGTGGGATTTAACTAAAAGAATAGTATAGAAAGGCCTGGCGTACATCACACTTCACTTCCTCTGCTGTATATCTCGTGATTTCGATTTTCGAACAGTAATTTGCTGTCTTGCCGAAAAGAGATTTGCCGACAAAAGTTGGGATTTGCTATAACTCGGGCGAGGATGAGCATGAAATAGTGTTGGTCAGCAGACACATCAACTGGATAACATCAAGGGAATCAAGGTGGGAGGGTTAGGAAGACACTTAAGACTTGGGATTAGGGTTAGAAAACTCATTAGGTGGGGGGGTTAGGGTTAGAATCTAAGTTGTTTTGAGGTTAGCGGTTATTTAGAAAGGTTTCATTTGTCGACAAATCCTTTATTTGCCGACAGCACTACTTTTTCTGTGGGGTGTCACACCCCCCCCCCCCCCCCCCCTTCGCGACGGCCCTGCTAGCAATAGAACACCAGCAGTAATTTATTGACTTAACTGTTATCTGTTTGACAGTTTCAAGTGAACATAGCCTCAGCTTCGCCACCAGTGGAAGATAATAGTAAACAAGAACAAGATGATGATATTACAAGTGCATTGAATGATTTACAGGTGATAATTTATTATCGTAATTTATATGCATAATTGTTGACCAGTTGAACTAATTATTTTTGCCAAAAGGCATTTGTTATCTCCTCTGAATCAAAATAATTCTGAATTTTGCTGTAGCTAACTTTGGAAGGAACAAGTTCACCAGCATCCCAAAAGGTAAGTGCAAGGGTGTGTCAGCGATGTCGTGCCCAGGCTCCTTTTGGGTCTCTGGCCTCTGGGAATATCGTTAAGCTGCAAGTTTAAGTTTAAAGTCCAGTTCAAAGTTGATTTACTGTACTGTTGATTTACTATAAGACTAGTATAACATAGAATTGAAAATAGATTTGATAAATACAGTACTGTATGTGTTTGTGTACTTTTATACGTGCCCAACTCTTGTCAAACACAAGCCCTGTTTGTTTAGAGTGGAGGAAATTGATATAAAATTATGGATGCTAAACTTTTAACATTGTTTTTGGTTTTTAGACTTTGAACCAAATGCCTGAGCTAAGTGACTGGTTGATTCTAATAAAGTGAGCTTTTTTAATAATTATGAATACATTACCATAAATGCACAATTAAATGATGTGGCACTTATTAAATTTGAAACGTTTTGATGTTGTGCTAATTTGAGAGTGGTGCGATTAAGTTCGTAATGTCGACTGCACATCAAAATGACGTGTTCTGCGTTGGGATAAAACTTATTTCAATTCATAACATCAGGCTAAAACCGCAATAGACATTTGCATTTCTATTTACACTTGAAAATTCGTTATACTGAATTCCCCAGCCTGATGTTATGAAATAAGTTTTCAAAATAAGTTTTCAAAATAAATTTTATCCCGACGCAGAACGCATCATTTTGATGTGCAGTCGACATTACGAACTAGCTTATTGAGAGCAGAGCTTAATCAAGAGCAGTGCTTACATAATGAAAGGTTGACAAAATACTCATAACACAACTTTGTTCATACAAAAAGCCAGTAAATTCAAAAAAAAGAACGTCTATCTCTTCATCATTCACTGTCTATCACGTAACAAAATTATTAAAGTGTCTATCTCACGTTTGGGGATTTTACATATTCGTAATATTTAGGTCTTCCTGAGCAAAATCATAATATATCTTGTCAGTCGAAAATTTCATCTTCATGGACTTTTTTGCTGTTAAAGTTATCAGATGTGATGTCACAAGAGGCATTTTGTGGCAAGTAACAAAAGAAAACTGGTTTGGAATGCCTTTTGTGACATCACATCCGGTAACTTTGACAGCAAAAAACTCCATGAAGATGAAATTTTCGTCTGACAATATATATTATGATTTTGCTCAAGAAGACCCAAATATTACGAATATGTAAAATCCCCAAATGTCAGATTAGCTTTTTTGTTTTTTGCCTATTCATCTTTTTCAAATAAACACCACACACATGGATGTCATTGCATAATTTTGGTTAAAATATACCTCTCTACTCTAAAATGTCAAAAGAAAATTTCTTCA
Source organism: Chrysogorgia sp. JL179-B06 (assembly GCA_035772405.1). NCBI lineage: Eukaryota > Metazoa > Cnidaria > Anthozoa > Scleralcyonacea > Chrysogorgiidae > Chrysogorgia > Chrysogorgia sp. JL179-B06. The sequence goes on from JAYKKM010000519.1 coordinate 1,186,709, forward strand.
TAATTTTTCTGTTTCTTCAGACATAAAATGTTAGGAATGAAAGACAAAAAGAAATTTTGGTGTGTATTCCGTGGTAAGTGTTTGCAGTATTTTTTGACTCTATATGTAGTTTGTCTACTTGTTGATCTCAAATTTTCTTACTGGACAACTCTATCTATTTTTTCTGAGTACTTAATGGTTTATTTCAAATATTTTATAGATACTTACTTTTCATACTTCAAATCCAATGAAGCTGCCATGGGTGCTCCTATTCAAAAAATTGACTTGCGAGGTAACAGAATAATTTCTAAATGACATATAATAGTTCAACAATTCGAGATTTGTGGTATATATTTTTTTACTTTACCTTTTTACACCTCATGTGTAAAGTAATGATTTTCCTTCATCTGAAATCATTATAGCAATCACTTCCAACGAATGTAAATACAAATATTAATTGCTTCCAATTTTACTATTGTATATCTCTGCCCCGATGATAATTACGCCCCATCCCAAACGTCAGACCCATGTACGCATTGCGTACCTATTTTTACTGCTTGTTGGTTATTTGTTTGGTTTAAATTACAGGTTGCGAGGTGTACCCTGAAGTTAATGTACAAAAGGAGAAATTCTGTATAAAATTGAAGTTTCCAGATAACGAAGAAATGAGCGACCTTGAGCTTGGATTGTCAAGTGTAAGTTATCTTCACTCTGGAACAAAAGTGTTGCGAGTCTAGTCATAGTAACGCTCCCTATTAAAATATTGGTATCCATGTGGACATTCATCTGGGGTGCACCGGATATGGAATTTTCAAATCCGGCCGGAATCGGATTTGCCAGATTCGGGCAAAAATTCAGGCCGGATTTGGGATAAATGGGGATAATTGACCGGAAATGAACTTCTTTTTTCAGGAGGTACAGTACTCCAAGTGGATGGGTGCCTTTCGTTTAGCTTCTAAAGGGAAAACAATGGCTGACAGCACCTATGAATCTGAAGTTCATGGGATCGAAGCGTTTTTGGACATGCAGCGCAACAAAGATAAATCATCACCTGCTGGAACTGGACCTGGGGGAGTACGTTTAAATTTCGATGTTTTTTTAAATACTTGTGCTGCTAAAACGTTTGTAGAACTTCTCAAGCCAAGGAGTTGTTGGCCACAGAGACTGGTCGATTTGCATGTTGTGCGTTGCTTGAAATCCAGATACGGGACACCCTTTCTTCAACGCAATGCCCGCCAAATATCTGCCCCCTAGAAGTGTCATAAATCCAATTAATAAAAAGTCGGTGTTTGGTCACACGCCGGCCTGTAGTCTATACCACCCCCTAGGATAGGTAAAGTTGTTGGAAGGTCAAACTCATTTGGAGGGTCGCAGTCCCTGAATGGATACCTCGGGCAAGGGAATCATACCAACCCAGTAGGGAGTTGCCAGGGCCTGGCAGTGGGATGAGACGCCAAGCAGTCCAATGTGGCCCTGGCATGCAATGCGCTATTGTTAAGCTAGAACCCTGTGGTGATTCTTCAAAGTTCTTTTCACGGTTACTATAGACACCCAGAATGATATTTCAAAGTAGAATTGGCTTAGTTTGGCTGTAGGAAGAGCATAAAGTTAATTCAAATGATGATCTTGGGTCGAAAAAAGATGTTCGTAACATAACTCAGTACGGTTAGCCGGACTAACCTGGCTAATATAATTATAAGTAATAGCATGGCATTGAGGTTGATTAGTGATTAAATGTACCCGAAAGCCGAGGGAGGTTTAGTAAAAGACAATAGGAACGCTTTTAGCCGATTCAACATGTTCAAATGGAATAAAACTTTGTGAGTTGCTATTAATGGTTATTGGGAATTCGATAATGGTTCACTTCATGTCTTCGTTAGTTATTCTATTGAAATGTTTTAGAGTAGTTTAGCTTATATATATATATATAAGCTGGATGAGTAGCGTGTTTCGCAGCGCAATTTGAGTAAAACAAAACAGGTCTTTTGCATAAACATTAGGTATGATTAGTTACTAATCGTACCTAATGCATAAACATTATGATTCCACAGTTTTGTTGCGGAAACTGAGAATATGTTCTGTCTCCATGAGTCACCGTTTTGGATTTTATAACTGAACTGCCTCTTACGTTGTAAAGCGAAGTTTAGACAAGCTGTATAGTTTCTAAAGCCCATTTTATACTTTCGTTGGCGAAATTGCCACTGAACTAAGATCGAAAATCATAGCTAAGTTACTCATCTCACGAATTTATGGATTTTTTCCTCCCACATCAAGGTACAAATCCAGCCTGAAGATCTCGTACCAACTAGAATAATGAAGAAATACAAAGCGAAGCAGGTAAGTAGCGATGTTTCACACTCCCTCATTAGAACTCTAGTCCAAGCGCTTCTTCAAGTTGAACATTTGTCTAGTTTCATAGAAAAGATAACCAACAAGAACACACCTGTCTGTCTGTCTGTCTGTCTTGTGTGTCTGTCTGTCTGTCTGTGTGTCTGTCTGTGTGTCTGTCTCTGTCTGTGTGTCTGTCTCTGTCTGTCTGTGTGTCTGTCTCTGTCTGTCTGTCTGTCTCTGTCTGTCTGTGTGTCTGTGTGTCTGTCTCTGTCTGTCTGTGTGTATGTCTGTCTCTGTCTGTCTGTCTGTGTGTCTGTCTGTCTCTGTCTGTCTGTGTGTCTGTGTGTCTGTCTGTCTGTGTGTCTGTCTGTCTCTGTCTGTCTGTCTCTGTCTGTCTCTGTCTGTCTGTCTGTCTGTGTGTCTGTCTGTCTCTGTCTGTCTCTGTCTGTCTGTCTCTGTCTGTCTGTGATGTCTCTGTCTGTCTATGATGTATAAAATTTACTATGGCGAATCAACTGATTATCTAAATGAAATTTATTCAAAACGTTCAGAAGTAAATAATTATCAATTGCGAAATAGTGAAATTGATGTCTTAACCCCTAAACCACGCAGTAATTTCCTGAAAAAAAGTTTTCTATATAACGGTGGTTTTATTTGGAATTCTATTCCAAAAGATATCAGACTGTCAACTTCACTAAATTATTTTAAATCAAGGTTGAAGGCTTATCAATCTCTTGACATTATCTCTCCAGAGTAGCTTAAACATTTGTAAATATTGTATATATATTAATTATGACGGCTTTCTTGTAAAACAATTTTTTGAAATTGTAGAAATTCCGTGCTTAAATAAATTTTTCTCTCTCTCTCTCTCTGTCTGTCTGTCTGTCTCTGTCTGTCTCTGTCTGTCTGTCTCTGTCTGTCTGTCTGTCTCTGTCTGTCTCTGTCTGTCTCTGTCTGTCTCTGTCTGTCTGTCTGTCTCTGTCTGTCTGTCTGTCTGTCTGTCTGTCTGTCTGTCTGTCTGTCTGTCTGTCTGTCCTTGAACATTATTTTATAAATGTTTTTATTAGGTTGCTGCGAGGATTTTGGAGGCCCATTCTTCGTTAAATTTGATGACAGTGATGGAAGCAAAAATGCACTTTATTCGAAAATGGCAAGAGTTGCCTGACATTGGTATAACTCATTACGGAGTCAAGTTCAGAGGAGACAAGGTGTCCAAAAGAGAGGTCAGTGGTGATCAACAACCCTGCGTTTTTACTAAATTGAGGGCCCAAATCATCTCTATTTGTATATAATTAGATGAAAAGTAATGGTAAATTAAGAATATCGAATCATATACTTTGTCAATAGGAATTCCCGACACTTGAATTTGCCGCAAAACAATAGCAAAACATAACATTGTATATTGTTTGGCAAAGATAATGTGATTATTAATCACCAGTTATCAGACAGAATTTAAGTTGAAATACGATTGACGAAAGTCGGAAACAAAAAATGTTTCACCAAACAAGAAATATGACGTGTTAAACATGATGCACCTTATCAAATTAATTAAATTCGACAGTTTCTTTGTGGAATCACAGATCACTACAACTTAGCGTTTTTCTTTAAAAATAAAATGAAATGAAATTCACCTGAATAGTATTAAAACCCCGAATAGTATTCATCGGACCGCCGATATATGTTGATGTGATCGGTCGCTAACCGATCAGCCTGAAAGTTGCCGATTATCGGCTTCTACCGATTAATTTTCGATTATCGACTCATCCTTAATAAAAATGTAAAAAGCCCAAATATGAGATAGGCACTTTAATGTATTTTACACGCTATTACTTCTAATAAATAACGAATGTTGGCATTTATAGGAAATCCTTGGCATTGTGGACACAAAGATCACCAAGATAGACGCGATGAATGGTAAAATATTGAACAGTTGGCGCTACAGTGTGATGCGTTCGTGGAACGTCAATTGGGAGACGAAAGAAATGATCATCGATTGCGAAGGAGAACGAATACGGTTCATTTGCACGAGTGCGGATATCAAGAGTATTCACGAGTTCATTGGTGGCTACATTTTTCTATCCATGAGAAAGGATGTCAACCAGCCGGTTGATCACGAGTTATTCTTCAAGCTTACCGGAGGTTCGGTGCAATAGAAGACTTCGCCCTCGTCGTCGATGCGAAAGAATTGACTTGGTTCAAACAGACAACAGTAATGCCTGTTTTTCACGTAAGAGTTGAATAGTTGTTTGAAAGCGTCTTGAAGTGCTACTGTGATCAAAATTCCCTTGGTTTCATTTCTGTGTGGATGTCGAAAGTATCATGCACAAATCAATAGATATACTCCACCAAATAGCGTGTCGAAATTCGCCTATGATAAAACGAACGGGAAACAGGAACGATCTACGACCGCAAATGCTCCTGGGATCGTTTGGAGTGACAGAATTTCAAAATGGCCGCCAACGAGTGTTTGCAGATCGGGAGAGAAAATCAAACGGTTATTTTGACCGAAGATGATATTCCTGGAGCCAGGAGCCTTTGCGGTCATAATTCGTTCCAGTTTCTCGCTCGTTTTGTTGTCGGCGAATTCGAACGAGAACTCGGTCTATTTCACGTTAAAGTATATGAATCGATGTTAAAGTATATGAATCTATGTTAAAGTATATGAATCTGCCGAAGGGTCTGAACTCTGAGGAGGCAAAGGAAAGCCATTGTGAATGTGGTTTTTGATGCTTAAAGTAATACCAGATGATTTTTACGGCTTTGCACAAATATTAACAAGCTTGGTCAGTTATTTTTCAATAATAAGTTTAAATATGAAAGCTGCTAAGTTCTCAAAAGAACTGGATAGAATATGAAAACGAGAAATAAGAGAACTTCAATGTGTCGAAAAATACTTAAGTAAGAGTACTTACGTATATTTATGGACGACGTTTTGGACAATGTGTCCTTATCTTGACCTGAACTGAAGAAGGACACATCGTCCGAAAAAATACACGTAAGTACTCTAACTAATGAGTATTTTTCGACAAATTGAAGTTCTCTTATTTCTCCTTTTCGTATTATATCCAGTTCTTAATTCGAATGTATATTAGGAGAAATAAAGAATAAAAGAATGCCATTTCAATTTTCTAATTATTACTTCTCAAACTCATTCATAATTCATGAATTATCATAGCCAATCCATGGACGTATACCGCATCACATGCATGAGTTTTGATACCCAATGAAAACCTGTAGGAAATTTCCTAGTGAACTGGATCACATTTCTTAATCTATAGCAAATCGCTATAGGAATACTCGTTTGAGAAGCTAGATCCAACACTCGTTTGTCGTGTTTCATCAGGCGACTCCAAACACTCGAAAACAATAAAAACCTCGGGCTACGGGAACCCCTGGTAAAACACTCAAACTCGTGTTTGATCTATTACATGCCGTTGTCTAGATGGATTTGAAATTTTAGTTTGCAGACGTCTTTAGTTGTTTAAGTGAAATCAATTTTTGTCTATATTTTAAAAAGTGTTACTTGTACAATGACGAAACTTAACGGCAATATTAGAATTGTGGTTACCAACTTGCCAGTCAAGTTTCGTCATTGTCCAAGTAACACTTCCAGAAATATAGACGAAAATTGATTTCACTTAAACTACTAATGACGTCATCAAGTTGAAATTTCAAATGCTCGTATCTAGGCAACGGCAAGTGATATTTAGACAATAGAAATGGTTTTTGATTTCTCCAAACCATATCCCGACATAAATTCGAAATATGGAGTATGGAGACGATTTACTTCGTTGCATAGGCACTTCCAGCTACGGATGTGTTGAGATTTGGTTACAGTAGCATTTTAACACCTCTTGAACAGTCATTTCGTGTCGTATTTTCATTCAAAACGGCAGTTACAATGTCACGGTGCAAGTGGTTATCGTTCTAACTATAAAACTCTTTCGTGGATGGCCTTCAATTAGCAAATTAGGATTGTTTATTTTTAATTACTAGACATGTCTTGTGTCCGTTGTGGTAGGGATGTGCCTGATATACCACTTTATTATACCCAAGGTATCGGCTGGTCACATGACACCCAGAATTTCTGGGTGTTTAGATATGATAATTTTTGTGGTCTTTGTTCCATTTCCTTTGTCTACTTTGTTTACCTGAATAATTGAGAAATGTTCAATGCTCTTCAGAGTTGTTCATGTCAGCATTCGTAGGCATAAAAGCAGCTAACAATTAAGCTTAAAAATCCACCATACATCCATGGTTATCTCTTACAAAAGGTATGAAGAAGCATATATCCAATTTAGCGAAAGATATCACTTCTAATTTGAAGCCAGCATTCAGATTTAGATGAATAAATTATACTCGGCTGAATTAATTGAGTTTTATGACAAGCCAATCGCACTATAGAATGGACCAGCCGATCCCAGAACCATTTTCGCCGACCTTCCGCCGTGGAGGCAAAATGCCCTGGGTACGAGGTTGTATTATACCTGTCTCTATTAGCGTCACGTGACAGCCCAATATTTTACGATGTAGGACAGCTACATATTGGGCAGCAACCTTTTGACTGCATATTTACATGCGAAGAAACATCTTTGTGTTAAGATATTTTGTTCGATATAATAAAACACCTATTGGATTCATCTTCGTCCAATATTATTACTTATTGGATTCCTCTCAAAATATTTAAGTCGAGAATTCAATATTGGGTGAGACCGAAGGTCGAGCCTAATATTGCAAATCGAGACTTAAATATTTTGTAATATTCGGCGAAGATGAATCCAATAGGTGTTTTAACAAAATATCTTAACACAAAGATGTTTCTTCGCACGTAAACAGTCAAAAGGTTGCTGTCCAATATGTTGCTGTCCTACATCGTAAAATATTGGACTGTCACGTGATGCTAATAGCGACAATTGATTGGATGATTATTATATGTGAGGGTATAATAACACAAAATATTTAAGTCTCGATTTGCAATATTAGGCTCTACCTTCGGTCTCGCCCAATATTGAATTCTCGACTTAAATATTTTGTAATATTGGGCTCAGAGGAATTCAATAAGTAGTATTGTCGGCTACAGCAGTCTTATCTTCCCTTCAGTAGGAACATGTAGTGAACATGATTAACTAATTTCATGATAGACTAATTTCACACACCTGTGTAGACTGTAGAGTTTTGCGATATAACGGTGTACTTTCAAAGTATCGCGAGGTTTTTTTTTGAAGCTGTGCTCGGATTTCTCACCACGACAAAAACGTTAATTCAGAAGTTTTATGATTCCAAAATTGATGAGCGTCGGAACATTCAGGCAAATATCCGGCAATAGTTCACCGGTTAACTCTACCTTACCGGCCCCCGGTTTCAGATCTGACACATCCCTACCATATTGTGTGTATATACTATATATAATTTTTAACACAACGTCAGTGTTCATTTGTTTGCTGTTATGGCAAAATTTCGAGGGACTGTGTTGTACAGATTTACCTTCCTGTCCCACTTAGTGAACACCAGCTGGTATTTACCAGGGGTTGGTTGTTTAAAAGCAGGGATGGCTAAAATGGATGACTCAAAAGGACCTTTCTGTTTTTATCTGGTCTTTATTTTTGGTTACGTTAGGGTTAGGGTTAGGTAGTGCATGTCTATAACGTCAAAAAAAATTATTGTTTTATTTTGAAGAACTTTTAAAATGATAAAGTAACGTCTTTTGAAGATTTTCGTTTCTTCGCTTTGTTTTTGATATATTTAAGTTTGTTTGATATGCAAATAACTGGAATTTCGTCACATATGCATAATGACGTTCAGAGAATGTTATATATCTTTGCCTTCATGAAATGAAAACACTAAAGTGTGAATAAATAGCAAAGTGAAAGGTGGTAAACTGCCAAGAATTTAGTGACGAGATACTGACGTTTTGAGCGGAGCCCTTCATCAGAGCATGGATAGTAAAGTGGATAGCAGAGTAAGACGAGATGAAAAAAGTGAATAATATGTGCGCGTGTTTCTCCCACAACACCAAATTTCTTGATTTTAAAGGATTTCGTTTGAGAATGAAAGTGATATCACAAACTTCTCCGGTAAGTCGTGCATGTGTGACGAAATTCCGTGAAGTTTCATATAAATCCCGAAATGACGTCACACAGACTATCGGTAGTAAAATTCGAAATTAAAATCGGCTATTTCTAAAAGAAAACATCGTAAGAGTTAGGGTCAGTTAGGGTCATAGAAGCAAAAATCTTCAAAAATGTTATTTTATCGGTTAGGAATAGAAGTTCTTGAAAATGCGAAGGTCCGTTTGAGTCATCTCTTTTAGCCTTCACCTTTCAAAGCTCAGATAACTTATCCAGCGTCAAGTTTTATCCAATGCATTTAGTAGTCTCCTACGCAGCCGTTTCTTAGTGTCGGTTGTATTCTCCCTCCCACTCACGGCTGCTTACTGCAGCGCGACATTCCATTCCAATTGTATTAGCTCGGCCAATCCGGAAACAGCCATGATTGAATAACATCCACGTTCAACATGTTGCGGTTCTTCCTCGCTTTCAACATCGCTAAAGCCTGGTTTCCATATGGTCGCTACGCTGTCTTTACGGTCGCAGCAGTGAAGCGTGTTTCTTTTGTCATAACAAAAGAAACACGCTTCACTGCTTCACTTCTGCGACCGTAAAGACAGCGCAGCGACCATATGGAAACCAGGCTTTATGCTAACGTGCTTTGATACCTAAATCCGTGAGGTTCTTGACTTGTTCAACAATGAGGTTCACCAACGGCGAGACAACGACGACGATATGTCCTTGTTGGTGGAACAGGTAATCGAAGATCAAGGGTAAAGCTTGAAAAACCAGCGATTTACCGAATCATTTTGTTTTGGTAATTATAAATTCTGGCGAGCTCTAGTTCCCGATTTTGGTACTAGAGCAGTGATTGGCTATTTATTTGGAATGGAATGTCGCGCTGCAGTAAGCAGCCGTTAATGGAGAGGGAGTAAGAACGGCTGCGAAGGAGACTATGCATTTAGAAGCCCAACTTGTAAAATAGGAAGTTATCCAGCAAATTAGAAGTTATCGAAGTTTTGAATAACTGATTCAGAAATATTAAGTTTACTGAAATTTTGACTTTCGACAGAAATTCGGTTCTTCCATTTTAGTAGAAAATGGGCTCAATCTCTTCACAATCCCTATACTTCCCTGCAATCCCAGCCAAAACCTTGGAAGCTATTTGACTCGGAAAAAAGAAGCCACAGAGTTGCCTGCGGAGGAAGTTAGCCTTAACTATTTAAGTCCCAGTGTCAACATACAAATTCTCCTTATTGGTCTCCAAACATTTCGTATAGTACTAGTTGGGAGAAGTTGTTTTAAAAACGTTAGTTTATCTTTGGTGATCATTTCCTATACTCATTACTTGTATACTTGGTTTGCTGATCACTCCTGGGGTATTGTAGCGGGGTATTGCGACATGCTTAAATTGTGAAATTCCCTCAATTAGAATATCAGTAATATCTTATAGTTATCAGTAATATGCTTATCAGACAATAAAATATTTTTTATCAGCTTGCGAGATTGTTTCGTGCAGGACGGTGAAACGGAAGTGGACTAGCACGAGCGCTCTTTTAAGCATGCCAATTCTCCAATCAGTGACCCTAATCAAAGTGATCTTCCTGTGAAAAGTTTAACTACTCGCCCAACTGCAATCTCGTTTCCAGAGCCTGCGTTCCCAGACCTTTCTTCCTTATTACTCGCCCAGCAACTGGGACAGCGTTTCCCAAGCACACCCCAGTTCTTTTATATCACGTGATATTGTCTCCATGAACAAGCCGCCGCTATTTTGATGATAATTGGCAATTCGTGTTATTTGATCACAGGGGTGGCGCCAGAATTTAGCGAAGCGTTTGTTAATGCGTAAAAAAACTTTTATGATTCTAAGAAAACAAGACGAACTTTTTTGTGTTTTTCTTCTTTTTTTTCTTTTCTCTTGCTTTTTTTCTTCCAGTTAGTTCCCCGACGAATTGTTAATTAATTAATTGTTAATTCCCTGCCCCCCCTCTGGCGCCATCTGTTTGATCATGATCATGATAACCATCGCCATCACAACCCGCGCCCTAAAGGTTAGGACACACGAGGCGACAAATCCCAGGGACATGTCGCGGGGACATGTTACAGGGACAAATCCCGTCGTGTGTACTGGCAAAACTTTGTCGCGGGGACAAAATTTTGTCCCCGAAACATGTTGCATGTATTCAAAATGATTTGAATTCGTGCGACATGTCGCGGTGACAAAAGTATGTCCCCATGACTTGTCCCATCGTATGAACAGCTCGTGCAACTAGTCCCCGGGACAAAATTAAAATAAACCAATCACATAACGTTATTTTATTTTCCTTTTCTGACATGCCCCCTCGTGTGTCCTCAACAAGGGAAATGTCTCCGCGACATGCCCCTGCGATTTGTCGCTTCGTGTGTCCTCAACAAGGGAAATGTCCCCGCGACACGCCCCCGCGATTTGTCGCCTCGTGTGTCCCAACCTTAAGTGTCTCCTTAACCCCCCGTTAATTCAAATAATACTTATTGCACAATCCGATGATTGATGCCAATCCCTTACACATGAAGATGTTGGTAGTTGTTGTTGTCTTTTTTTTGTTGCGAAGCAAATATGGCCGCCACTCTTTCTCCTTTCTTGTTCAAAGTTTAAGATTGTGTGGATGAAAAAAAATTTTTTGAGAACAAAAAATTGTGTTAAAAATGTTGATGAAATTTTTTGAAAAGAGGTATGGTGAATTGCATTTTATAAAAAAAATGATTTGTGATTTTGAAAAAAGTATTTTCAAAAAAAACAGAAATGAAAGAGGTTATCACGACGACGACCAGTGGTGTAATGTTGTATGTAGTTATTCCGGAAGTAAAAGGGTATTTTTTTTTGTAAAGGTTTTGAAAAATAAAAATGCGTTTCCGGAAGTAGATACGGTCAGATTTTTTTAGGTGTTGTGTTTTTTTAAATGGTAACATTTCTTTTTTCTTTACAGGGAGGGAATTGTCCTAGTGTGTGGAATTGGGAAGAATAAATCATTCTTCCCAATTTTATTACTAGAGGGTTGAATATGTAGTTATTTTTAAAAATTTGTTATACGAAATATGTTCTTTTAGATATCGATAGGATGCGCTTTCGTATATATTTTGTAAAATAAAACAAATTTACTCCTGTGAAACTGTGTGTTAATTACTTTAGTTAGCTCTTTAATTTCACCACATGCTAACATCCAAAAAGCCCTGACGTACAACAAGCAACCGATCGATCTGGGGCTAGTCCATAGAGACATTTAGCTCACCGCCACCTGACATCAACCTAAGTGTCTCCTTAACCCACCTCATCGCAACCCTAACCCCCGAGAACAGTTGACAATTTAGCTAGACCTGTAGATTTATTTTGATCATTATTTTGACCATCCGAAACAACCTTATTAATTAGGGCCTTCTGTTGCAAACAGGGGGAGGAGCCACAGAGCCCCTGCAGAGCCCGGTGTTTGCCAACTGTACAAGTTCACATGTGCCCTATAGTACGCTACACAACCAGTCGCATCTCCGGTGTTTTCTGTTAACAGCTGGTTACATAACCTTAGTTCGTAAACTTTCGTCCAAAAATAAGTAATGGTGAGTACTAGTGTCTTCAGTTATTTTTTTAAATGTCTGTAGTTCTTTTTGCGTGCTATTTAAATGTACGAGGCTTCACTGAATGCAAGCAATCGGAAAATTTATGCAACATGACATAGTTGACGGTATTTTTTTATTTTGATCAGCTAAATTGCAAATAAAGCTGTTTAATATAAACTTGTAAAGCCATGTTGCTTATTAATAGTGCTCTTTAGTCTGGGCATCGTTCAATTTTGGTAGTGGCGAAGGCTCGAAGCAAAGAAGTTTGTTTATACTTGCGTTGTACAGAGATTTGTGCCGGCTCCGGGATGGGTTTTGGTCACCTCTGCATGTGTAGAAGAAGAAAGTGGTGTCAACAGAGAGGCAACTGGAGTGGAGTGGTGATTTCAGTGGAAACATTGCTAAAACCAGTAGAAAATGTCAAATTTAGAAATGTTTAAAAACGTAATACGTGACTAATTAGCAATCGCATCACAACAAAATTCCAATTGTAATGCACCTATGAATGTTAAGCTGCCGGGAGGGGAGCCGGGCATACCCAGGGGATTTGATTCGAGATTTTAATTTTTTGTCAAATGTCCCACCCTGGGAACTTAAATGAGAAAACTCAAAACTCAAATGAGATCAAATCCCCTTCTTATTAAAACTTCTACCGTTATCTTGTTTGCGCTCTTCTAACTCACCCGGGAATCAATCATGTGTCAAATCCCCTGAGGATGCCCTGCCTCTCCCCCTCCTGCTTAACATTGATATGTGCATAATTTTGCTTGAAAAAATCCCTGGTGTCTCACTGTGTCTCACTAAATGTGACTTGACTGTGATTATTATTTGTATATTTGTATAATAAATATATGTTATTTACCGGTTTGGAGGTCCGTATGGAGAAATATTTCCCGAGGGACGTTTTTGAGACCAAGGGAAATATTTCTCAATACGGACCGACCAAAACGGTAAATAATTTATTAATTTTTTTTCCTTAATATCCTGGCTTGTTTTTTTTTTGGTCGTCATCAGTATTTCTAGTGGACAAAAAAGAAAAGTCTGTGCTTTTTCTTCGTCAAAGGAAATTGAGAGTTAAGTCTCTATCGGATAAAAAATCACTTATATGTCTGAGTTCATTTTCAAATGTTTTTAGAATATTTTACGGCTTATAAAAGGCATTTAAAATTGAAATTATATCGAGCGGTCCGTATGGGCTTATACGGACCGCTCGTTAGCCAATCAGAATGCAGGATTTGGTAGGATACGGACCGGAAAAAAAATAAGCTAATTTATTTTTTATTATTTCTCAAGGCTAGTCCACTGAAGATTTGCGTAACTGGTGCTGCTGGACAAATTGCATATTCACTTCTCTATTCGATTGCCAAAGGAGATGTATTTGGAAAAGACCAGGTAAAGTACTGGTAGCGTGAAGTAGTTTAATGAATTATGTAGATCCCCTAATAATGGTATAAAATCAATATAAAATCTTGCATGTCATGGGTGACCTGTGCTTTACAGGCAAAATCAATAAGATTTTTTGGGAACTTTACTCTTTTTGAATAAATTATGGATTAGTACGAAAGCGTGTTTGTATCTTCATCTGAAATCTTTCTTTCCTCATGGTCACACATCATTCGTATTACATATAAGCGATTAAAACAATGTTCTTAAGAAAGTTTGTTCAATGATTTATATACAAATCATAATGTTGTTGAGAAGATCCATTATAGTGATAAAAGGGGCTGTGTTATGTGTTGCGCTATTGGTATTTAGCATTTCTGATATAAACAAAATTCGTTTGAAATCGCAGAAAACATGTCACAAATTATAACAGTTTTAAAGGCCCACATGCGTACGTCAAACGCTCTTACATAATCTTTATACTACACTATATAAATAGTATATATACATAAGCTGTACATATATACAAAGCTGTATTTATACAGTACTATACTACACACTATTTGAGACTAGTTATATACATTGTTATTGGTATAACTGCAGACAAACCTGAATTGAAGCATGGGTTAAAGTGATTTTCAATGCATGGAATCAAATCTCGGTTACAATGCAGGTTATATAGCTCATAAACTATTCAAAATATGAAATATATTCTACCTGAAAAGAAGGACTGAGTCTTGTATACAAAAATATCCATTATCCGGCTGGATAGTAAAAAGTACTATCCGGCAAATCCAGTATCCGGCAGGATAGTAAAAAGTACTATCTGGTATGTGCACCCTATCTCTGAGTACAGTAGTAAAAATCTTGATGTTAACAATTACCTCTCTTGATATTAATAATCTTGATCTATTAATAATTAACTTTCAAAATTTTAGCCCCTTATTCTCACTCTTCTTGATATTCAACCAATGCTGGGAGCTTTGGATGGTGTGGTGATGGAGCTTCAAGATTGTGCATTCCCTTTGTTGAAAGGTATCTAACATGTAGATTGTGTGTAGCTTGATGGTTAGTACCACGAGAGGGGGGGTAGCCAGGGCAACTGCCCCAGGGCCCGGCCATAATCTAGGGCCCCGCGAATATGGTGCCAAGCAAAGCCACAGCCCGTGCAGAATTTGCCATAGACTTCCTCCAACATCTGAGGCATTTAGGGGCCCGTGAGACTACATGCCCTGCAGCCTGTCCTGTCTCTTGGCGGCCCTGTCGATGGTTAGACCATCTCACTTGCAATCGGAAGGTCACAGGTTTGATTACCGTCTAGGAATCAGAATTTCAAGATTTCAATATTAACTGGATATATAGTGGTAGCTATTGAAGTGTATTTCTTAACTTTTGTTTTGTGCTATTTTTAGAAACGGTTCCCACAGCAGATGAAAAGGTGGCTTTTACGGGCATTGATGTTGCCATTTTGGTTGGTGCTTTCCCACGAAAACAAGGCATGGAAAGAAAAGATCTCCTGAAAGCGAACGCAAAGATTTTTGAATCTCAAGGCAAATCTCTGAATCAGTATGCAAAGAAGTCTGTAAAGGTCTGCTACATTCTCTTTCAATTACAACATCCCATCACCATCCTTGTGCATATATAAATTAAGTACCTACATGTCCAGCTTGTCCATGGTCATCCATGTGATCTTTGGTCATCCTCTTGAAGCCAGTTGTCATTGTTCTTCCTTTCCACATGCCCAAACCACCTCAATCTTTGCCTCAATCCTTGCCACTACTGCTACATCTGCTCCTCTCTTGGCGCTTATCACGTCACCCAGATAGCAAAATTGAATGAATGAATGAATGAATGCAATATTTAATCAGAGATGCCCAATTCAGCCGTAGCTGGTTTAAACGGGGCTCTGGTAAAGTCAAATTACAATACAGACTATATAGACAAAACAATGAACAATACATAGATGACATACATATATACCAAATAGTTCATACTAATTATTCAAGAAATGTATCTTTAGTTTCCGTTTGAATAATTTCAAACTGGAGACATTCCTAATAACTGATGGTAGAGTGTTCCATGTCTTCACACCATTTAGCCTAAATGAACCTTGATATTTTGTAGTTTTTGCACGTGGCGGTCGAAGTAGGTCTTTATTTCTAGTGTTATACTGATGGTATTTGTGTGTGTGGATAAACTCATTAAGAAGATAAGAAGGTGCCATGTCATTTAGACATTTATAGACCAATAAACATTTCTGGTAATCTCGTCTTGCCTGTAGATTTGGCCATGTGATCGTGTTATGGAGTTCACTTTGCGATACTTTCCTACCCTCTATTATACTTACAGCGCGTTTTTGCAGCCTATCAAGATAATCCTTATTTCCTTGCCCACAAACATCCCATACACTTGAACAGTAGTCAAGTAATGGTAGTATCATCGAGTTATATAACATAACACACGCCTCACGCGTAATGACTTTGCGCGCCTTCCGTAGCATGATGCCAAGTCGAGATGATATTTTCTTGGCAGTATAATCAATGTGATCACTCCACGAGAGGCATGGATCAAGTACCACTCCAAGATACTTAAACTGATAAATTCTCTCGAAGATTTTGTCACTTACTTTGATAGTGAAGCTATCGGTCTTGTGCAGTCTTTGGTGTGTCCCTACTAACATAATTTTGGTCTTATCAAGTTACTTATGCCTTCGCATACAGCTCCATCAGACAACATAATATGATAATATCCTCTCCAATTAGAAAGCCACTCCCCAATAATGGGCTTAAATTGTCTCTATATGAATTAATACTGTATTAAATGTCTTTGGTTGTCTTTGAGTCACTGTAAATAACTGTTAATTCCCTGTCCTATTTTTTGTAGGTACTAGTTGTAGGTAATCCAGCTAATACCAACTGTTGTATTGCCAAACACTTTGCATCAACCATCCCTGACAAGAATTTTTCTTGTCTCACAAGATTAGACCAGAACAGAGCCAGTGCTCAGGTATTAATGATTTTATATTAAATTTCCAAAAATATTTCAAATTCTGAGTCATAGACTCTGTCCTCACCCCCCCTGATGGATGATCATCCACCTGGGGGGTGAGGACAGAGTCTTCTTTTGTAGACTAAGTTATACCATGAACTCCAACTCCTGTTCCACAATCTAGTAGCAAGATTAGATATTTGATGCACCCTTGAAACCAAAAAATAATATTAGTGTTTTTGTTTATATTAGGTTGCTGCACGGCTTAATGTAACACCTTTAAGCGTACGCAACATTACCATTTGGGGTAATCATTCCTCAACTCAATATCCAGATGTCCGTCATGCCACTGTCTCATTGGACGGAGGAGTTACCTATAAACCTGTAATCGACGCAGTCAAAGATGACAATTGGATTAATGGTGATTTCATCAAGGTTGGTATTGTTGTGACCATGTACAATCAGCCCTGCCGAGCAGAGGTAGCTGGAGCAACTGCCCCAGGGCCTGGGCCAAATAAGGGGACTGAAATGATAACCATCATGCAAATCCTACACATAAAATGAAACTTCTAGAGCATTTAGGGGCCCGTGGAAAAAACAACCCACCCTCCCCTGGGCCTATCTTGGCTCTCGGGGTCAGCCCTGTGTGCAATGCATAAAATATTGGCACAATTGTGCAAAAACTTGTTGGTGCACCAAATGTGGACATGTGGTGCCCTAAATGGCAATGATAATACCACAGGTTTGTATAGAATTTTTGCAAAATTGCCAGTGTAATGTTCGCCAAAATTACCTGAATTGTGCAATTTCTGTCCACATTAGGCAAAAAAGGTCGTTGTTGATTGTTGTAGATATCATATTTTGCGCGGGAATTAATGAGCCCTTTTCCAGTGCAAAAAGAATAGATAGTGCAAAATGGTGGCCGAAATTTGATTTACGTTGTGCATTTTACAAGCTTTCCAGTCTCACTCTAGATACCATATACCATGCATATAATTATATACCTATCGAGTTCTTATTTTTCAAATGGAGGCCTTTAAAAACATATCCAAAACATATCTGTTTTGCATTGTCGTCTTTGCATAAGATCTATATCAGCGATGCCAACTTTATGTTATGGAATTCTGTAGATTGTTCAGAAGCGTGGTGGGGCCGTTATTGCCGCCCGCAAACTCTCCAGTGCAATGTCAGCTGCCAATGCTATTTGTGACCACATGAGAAACTGGTGTTTTGGCACACCCGAGGTAAGCAGTGAATATTGTGATGAAAAGCACTCAAAAGTGTTATAAAGTAACATTGGTCATCAAGCCATCCAAACACGGACATTTTCCGCTATAAATTTCCTTAAGTTTTGCTGCTCGTTCTTTTGTATTATTTTATAAAAGAAATACCTAATGGTTTTCCTGTGTTTGGATACTGTGATCCAAACACTTGTAAAGTTGCTCGACTTTCGAAAAGCTAAAAAACACTCGCCTGGCGGCTCGTGTTTTTTACGCTTTTCTCCAGTCTTGCAACTTCCCACGTTTTTGGATCACAGTATCCAAACATGGAAACCATTAGATATTTCTTTATTATAGGGCTTCGTGACTTAGTTACAGGGACGATTTTTGGACATTGATTTGAGGGTGGTCTGATATTATAGTGCTGCTTAAACAAAACAACAACAGACGTTTTACGGCCGTTTTCCCCGCTTACGCAGGGGTTGGCCGGTGGTTCCCCACGACAGTTTCCTCCACTTTCCACGATCATGTGCATCTTCCCTCTTCAGCCCACTTTCTCTCATATCCCTCTCCACTACCTGGCTCCATGTCATCCTTGGCCTTCCTCTTCCTCTTGCACCATCAACCTCAAGCGACATACACCTCTTCACCCAGTCACCATCATCTTTCCGCAGCACATGTCCCAGCCACCTTAATCGGCTCCTCTTTACCACGTCAGACAGTGATTCAATACCCATTCTTTCCCTCAGCTCCTCACTAGACACTCTATCCCTCAGCGATACGCCACACATCCACCGCACCATCCGCATCTCTGTCCTCTCCAGTCTATGCTTAGGCAGTATATATATCAATCGCCATCTCAGTTTCGGCAGTTCGATGTTTTGACAATAATCCATCTATTGTTCATTTACATAAAGTTATGAAAATCTAATTAGTGCTTTATCACAATTTAAGTATCTATCAGATTATTAAAACATAATTAAAACTTTTATGCACCGGCCGAGAGATGGCATGGGATACTGATTGGTTGGGTTATACTTCCGTGTTGATCCCTTGTTGAAAACGTGGCACCTGCTCATAGGTATGGGTTTTTTTTTGTTGGTAAAGGGCCAGTGGGTGTCCATGGGTGTAGTGTCTGATGGTTCCAGTTATGGTATCCCAGAAGGCATTGTGTACTCCATGCCGGTGACCGTGAAAGATGGCGAATGGCATCTCGTCACTGGTTTGACAATCGACGACTTTTCTCGTGACAAAATGGATCTGACCGCGCAAGAATTGCTGGAGGAGAAGGAGTCTGCTTTCTCTTTCCTTTCTGCATGACTACCGAAAGAACTTGCGAAGTTCAGTAAGCGGCGGCTAACGTTGAGAAATGCGCTAGTGAAGTGTGCCATAACTTTGCATGAGTTTTGGTAAGGTAGTTAAAGCACTTGGACAAAATGAATGTAAAGTAAGAAATTTCTCGAAAATAAATTCTTGCCAATGATTGCAGACCAGTGCATACAGACATATAGAGAGATAGAGAGAGATAGAGAGAGATAGAGACATATAGACAGATAAAGAGATGGAGAGAGATGGAGAGAGATGGAGAGAGATAGAGAGAGATGGAGAGACATATAGAGACATATAGAGATAGAGAGACATATAGACAGACAGAGAGATAGAGAGAGATAGAGAGATAGCGAGAACTTGGATAAATAGGGCAACCTTATCCTGCGTGATCGACTCTCAAACAAGTATTTCTTCTCCTGAAACAAGAATTTTACAAACCAGTCCTGCCCTGATTCTTATTTAGGGAAAGTGCAGTTTGTAACAGTACTTTTAAATTAATTTAAAATATTTGACATTTCAGAAAAACTGGCCGGCAGTCGTATTTATTTAAATCACAAAGTAATTAGTTTCCTACATACAGTGCAAAACAAGACATAGTTTCGTGCATCTATTTACATATTCACTCCAAATGGAATTGTCATTTTAAAGTCTTAAAGTGCATTCTATAAACCCTGGATAGCTTTTGTTTACTGTATAGAAAAGACCCAAAAATAGCTGATAAGGTCTAAGGCTTTGATGTGGTACATTCGTTTTGGAGACATTGTTAAAGTAACTTCTTTTGAAGATTTTCGTTTCTTCGCTTTCTTTTTGAGATATATCAGTTTGTTTGATGTGCAAATGCATAAATGACTTATTGGAGAAATATGTGTATCTCTTTCATTCTCGAACGAAATCCTTTAAAATCGAGAAGTTTGGTGTTGTGAGAGAAACATGCACACGTGTTATTCACACTTTAGTGTTTTTATTTCATGAACGCAAAGATATATAACATTCTCTGATAACTCATTATGCATGTGTGACGTAAATTCCGAACATTTCCATACCAAACAAACTGATATATCTCAAAACGAAAGCAAAGAAACGAAAATCTTCAAAAGAAGTTACTTTATCATTTTAAAAGTTCTTCCAAACAAGACAATAAAAAATTTTGAAGCGGAAATTCCGTTTAACTAAGTTTTGCGTTTGAGTTTGCGTGAAAGTTTGAGCAGAAAACAATTTACTATATGCAATGAAAAATTCAGTTGTAAAATAAATCTTGTTTGAAAGAACTCTTGAAACTGTAAAGACGAACCATTTACAACTTTTTCATATCTCACTTCATCAAAAAAATGCAAAATACCTTATCAACTATTTTTGCATCCTATGTACAGAAATAAAAAACTGTCCATGGCATAGACACGTTAACTTATATATATATATTATATACTATATAACATTAGGAACGCGTGAAAATTCATTTTAAAATTCTACTGATTTCTACTTAAATAATACTTATTTAGGACTATTCTACCTCAAGGTATAACAAGGCTATAAGGACTAATTTATATACATATATAATTTATATAAACGAATATTAAATTGGCAGCCATTTTGTAATAATGTCTATATAACTCGTAAATAACAGTAACTTTTAAAACTATTTGACATGAATAATTAATTGTGTGAAGTTGATCGTCCAGGTTGTTGTAGTCTTGAGAAAGACTATTGTTGACTGACGTTTCGACGGCCTCAGCGGCGGTCATCTTCAGAGTCAAGTAAAGCGTGTTTGTCAGGGTTTGCTTATATTTATACGTCTTGTTCATTATGTCATAAACGTTCGTTACGTCACAAACAAACGATGACGTAATGAACCAGACGTATATATATATATATATATATATATATATATATATATATATATATATATATATATTATATATATATATATATATATATATATATATATATATAATATATATTATATATATATATATATATATATATATATATATATATATATATATATATATATATATATATATATATATATATTATATATATATATATATATATATATATATAATATATATATATATATATATAATATATAATATATAATATATATATATATATATATATATATATATATATATATATATATATATATATATATATATATATATATATATATATATATATATATATATATGTGTATATGTGTATATGTGTATATGTGTATATGTGTATATGTGTATATGTGTATATGTGTATATATGAATATATATGTATATATGTATATATGAATATATATGTATATGTATATTTATATATATGCAAACACGATTTACTTGACTCTGAAGATGACCGCCGCTGAGGCCGTCGAAACGTTAGTCACCAACAATAGTCTTTCTCAAGACTACAACAACCTGGACGATCAACTTCACACATGGTTCAAACCATTTATTTTATTTATTTATTTTATTTTATTTTATTAGCTTCACCATTGTGCAAAAAAAACACCAAAAAAAACAACCTAACATAGATTACATTATATAGTAATAAAACAACGGCAGGGTGACCGCAACAGCATAGCCAATTACTGCGGACCCAGAATTTAAATGTATATTTACAAATAATAATAATAAATTTACTTTATGAATAATTAATATGTATTCAGAAAATTGGAACATATTAAGGTTTATATATTTTAGATATCCTATATACAAATATTTTTTTAAATAAAGGAAAATCACGATCGATTTTAGTTTTGAAATAGATACTGCGGAGGGGCTTCTGGACACATCTCGATATTTTTCATAAGGAACGTAAACTCTATATAAAGAAGATATTGGAAAACAATTTTCACTTTCAGATATCGTTTCTTCTTACCCTAAAACATATTTATAGCCTCTCGCTGAGTTGATAATGGTGTTATAATATACCTCCATCATCCTTAACTCTTTCCTGTCCGGATAAAAAACATCCAAAATTGAACCACTGTTATATGTTTCGATTCCGATATCATTTTTTCATTACCTTGAAAGTCAATGCAGCCGTCTCCATCTAAATCCGCTTCTTTGATCATTTCTTGTAATTCTTCATTGTTAATGCTTTCCCCCAAACTTGCCATCACGGTCTTTAGCTCTATCGCACTGTGAAGTTCAAAGCAAATCTTCTAAGGGCCCCAATAACACAGGGTTAGTATGAAGGTTAGTATGAGGGTTAGTTACTGACCTTCATACTGACGTTCATACTGACCTTCATACTGACCTTCACACTGACCTTCATACTGACCTTCACACTGACCTTCACACTGATCTTCACACTGATCTTCACACTGATCTTCACACTGATCTTCATACTGACCTTCATACTGACCTTCACACTGACCTTCACACTAATCTTGTTACTGACCTTCTTACTGACCTTCTTACTGACCTTCTTACTGACCTTACTGACCTTCTTACTGACCTTCATACTGACCTTCATACTGACCTTCATACTAACTTTCATAGAAATCAACTATTATTTTAGCTTGGGTTCTCTTAAACTATCACATACTTCCTTTTATTTATACTAATGGCCATCAATTCATGTATACACAAATACCTTATCTTTCCATCACCATTTCTGTCAAAAACTTTGAATGTCTCCCGCAATTCGTCTTCAGGATTCATATTTTTCATCTGTCGCTTCATTAGTGTAAGAAATTCATCGAAATCCACTTCGCCGTTTCCTGATAGAAATAGGTACACGCTTTTTATACAGAAATAGGTACACGCTTTTTATACAGAAATAGGTACGCGCTTTTTATACAGAAATAGGTACACGCTTTTTATACAGAAATAGGTCTACTTAAGAAATGAATTTGTATGAAAAAGAGAAATAAGAGAACTTCAATAGAAAACACCAAGTGCACCCATAACTCGACGAATCGCGCAGGTTACAGAAAGGAAGGTTACAGGTTTGATTCCTGTCCGGGACTCTTTTTCATTTTCTTCATTCATTTTCTGAGGATTTGAGCTTCACGATCTCCCATGTATCGCGGTTAATTTACTAAACCGTATCAGCTTCTGTTGTAGATTTCCGTTCGAAGTTTTTGATCCCATATCAAAAATCTTCAGCGCTAAAATAGTCGTTGCGTGCGTGTATGTTAGGTTTCGTTTACATGCGTCCTAGGGCATGTAAACGCATCAGGTAGGATCACCCTCCCAGACGGGTCATATTTCAGTGAAAAAGCCTAACAGAAATCCGCCAAAATCGACGACGATGACGAACAGCTCTCCTTCGAACGTGTCTCATCCGAGCTAAAGCAGCATTGTACTGGTCCGCTGCATGAATTGCTAAGTGTTGTTGATGACATTTTTGAAACAACAAAAAGCCAAGCAAATAGACCACAGTATTTAAATGCGGCGACTAAAGGACCATTTTCAATTTTTTTAATGGCCACGCAAAGGGAGAGTGACCCTACTAGAGGAGTTAGACCTGCTACCCTGCTACCTGCATGGTCACCCTACACTGTGTAAACAGGGACTTACACTCCCACATTGCGGCAGAAATCTGCGACAGAAATCCACTCGCTACTTTTATCAAGCTATCTAGTTTTTTCGATCGCTTTCTTTTGTCTTATCTCGCGATCTACTTTTTTCGATCGCTTTCTTTTGTCTTATTTGCACTCGACCGGATCCGTTCCAGCCGAGGGCTCATAAAACAAAAGAAAGCGATCGAAAAAAGTCGATCGCGAGATAAAAATAGCGAGTGGAAACCAGGATTTCCGGTCCTGGCAGCTCGCTGCGGGTCATGCAGCTCGTTGCGATAACTCGCGGGGATTTCACGACTGCATGAGATGAAGCGATAGTCGAGTTATTTCAACAAACTTCGAGATGTTTGGGTGTATAATATATGAAACACGAGGAAGAGTGTTTCATCAGGATATCCAAACACCGAGACGTTTGTTGAAAACTGAGGCGAAGCCCTGTTTTTTAACAAACTTCGAGGTGTTTGGATATCCTGATGAAACACTCTTGCGAGTGTTTCATATTATATCTCAAACAAATCAGTATTTTTACAGAAAATCGAGGTGAAAGTTGGCTTAATTTATGTAATTTCTTCCTCCGATATCCAAACCACCGTCTCGGTGCTGATTTACGTTGTTGTAGGCTCATGAATTATTAATGATTTGAGATATCCTGATAAAGCACTCTTCTGAGTGTTTGATATAACACTTGAAACAAATTGGTATTTACGAGAAAATCGAGGTAAAAGTTCGATTAATTTATGTAATGTCTTCCCTCAATATATCTGCTTTTGGTTTATTTAGGTTTAGTTTCCAACGCATCGACACGGTAATGTTTTCCTTTATGGGAAATGAATTACTAATGATTTGAAATGTTGACATAATTTGTTTTGATTGGTAATATATATATTTACTGCGAGTACTTGCCGCGAGTAAAAAATAGTTCAAAATTTCTAACTATCTGCCACGAGGGCTAAAATACTCGCAGCTCGCAGCGAGCTGCGAGTTGCTTCGTGCGAGGATTGGAAATCCGCTTTTATATAATGTATACCAAACAAAAATACTATACACCCACGTTATTCAATATTGATTTGGCACACGATAAAGTTGTGCCACAATGATAACATCTTGATGACGTATATACATGATAAAAAAAGTCCTCCATATGCATGCAACAGTTACAAAAGCCTGGAACACGCAACAACCGTGTTGATACACATCTGTTTTCCCGTGTTATAAAAGTATCATTTTAAATCCGCTACCCTATCACCACGGCAAGAACATTTTAATTAAGCCGCCGCATTTTTTGAGACAAACCGATCGCCAAAACGTTTTAGACTGCTGCGGTTATATACAGAGTACAAAAATCAATCTATATACCGTGCCATCTACGGTTCAATCTATCGTACCTGCATTGTGAATCTCTCAATACAGTCGCTTATACTAGTTTGCAATACGCCAAATTAAGCTAACAAGTCAACGACAATACGTTGTTACTCGCACATTTACGCAGCGGTTTGATATAATTGCACATGGAAAATGAAACAGATGCCTAGAACTAGCAGAAGAAATCCCGGACTTGAGCAGATAATTAATTACGATTACCAACGAGTCGGATTCCTCTAACGGTTTACGATTTATTTTCAAATATAACTTGCTAATGATTTAAACACGCAGATATATAAATGATGATATATATATATATATATATATATATATGTATATATATGTATATATATATATATATATATATATATATATATATATATATATATATATTATATATATATATATATATATATATATATATAATATATATATATATATATAATATATATATATATATATATATATATATATATATATATATATATATATATATATATATATATATATATATTATATATATATATATATATATATATATATATATATATATATATATATATTTTTGCATTTTATCTATGTGTTTATTTACCGTCAGCATCTGCTTCAGCTATCATTTTCTTTAGCTCATCTTCCGTAGGTCGCTGGCCCAGAGAATTCATCACCACTTCTAGCTCATCGATAGATATAGTTCCCGAGCAATCCGTATCGAAGAGCAGGAATGCTTCCTTGAACTCTTCAATAATAAATGAATTCGTTTAGTTGCAAACCGCGAAGCTATAATACGAAGTATGAGTTAAGCAGCTGCTGAATCGGCGGAACACTATATGCCAAGATGCCTTAGTGCACTGGCGTTAAAGATATTTATAAAAACCTATACACTACAGCATATACAATTATAGCATTCACTTTTCAGAGCAGAAATCAAAGATACGTTTACTTGCATCATTATATATACACCCTGCATCTCTTGTCGTGTATACCTTTTATCTGTTCTTCTGTTAGCTTTCTTTCTGTCTGTAGAAAGCAAGGAGATTACAAGTGAATATTTATTGATCTATATTGTCATCCATATCGTCTATATTTAGGTCATGTTATACGACTCATCGAATTCCACCTATAGGCTATATATTTGACACATATTTCGATATTTATATATAAAATATATAAGTCGTAATTACGATCTTACCATTGTTGTGACGGGCGCTCTCGCTGAAGCCGGAGTTTTAGCTGAAGTATATATACAGCACTGCAAACGAGATGTTGACCGCAAGGTTCGATAATCGGGGCCAGGTAAAAACGAGTTAGGCTGTTAGCCAAAGCGTTTTGAAACGCAGCTGAGATGGATCGAAGTTGTGTTGTGTGTGTGGGGCGGGGGGGAGGAGGCTAAATGGAACGCGTGAGCTATCGGGGGGAGGCATGCTCCTCTGGGTCGTAGCCACCAATTTGGGGGGACGAAGCCCTATAGCCTTCAAGATAGCCTCCTCCGCAGACAACTCTGTGGTTCTTTTTCCCGAATCAAATGGCTTCCAAGGCTGTTTTGGCCATTGCAATCCCAGCAGAAACATTGCTCGCACAGCCTGTGGACGGAGTAAAGTACTTGTATGTAAGCAGGTTAAGAGCGTTAGTTAGCCAAACAAATTCATCATCTGTTTTTATTCTGAAGAGTTTTTAGAGTGCATGTAAGTAGCCTCCTCCAGTGGCTTCTTTTCCCCGAGACCCGAGTCAAATAGCTTCCAAGACTTTGCGAGCAATGTTTTTGCTGGGATTGCAGGGAAGTATAGGGATTGTGAAGGCCCATTCCCCTCGCCTGGCGCATTTCTCTGGCTCGGCCAAAACAGCCTTGGAAGCTATTTGACTCGGGAAGAAGAAGCCACAGAATTGCCTGCTGCTGCGGAGGGGGCTAGCTCGTGAGAGAGTTAAGAGAGAGCGCTACGTGACTCGTGATGCGAGATAAAACATGCCATGCAGCGACGTGACGAAATATGAAAGTCACACAAAATACAGATTATTTAAAACAACCGAAATTTCTTTTACGATTATCTTTTCCATGTGTATAGACTATCTTCGCACGACGTGAAGAAGGTAAAGTTTGTCTGTCAGGTTACCTGCATGCCAGGTAGTCAGTGCTGCCTTGTTGATGACTTGATGACAGTGGATAAAAGCGGAAATGATTTTTAGTTTGCGACATTGTGTTGTGTTACAAAACAATGCAAAATAATTAGCATACGATGATGGAATAGATATTTATGGCTAACTCAACTAATTTCTCAGGTTGATGACATTACACAGCGTCTCGATGCTTTACAATAATATAGCGAACACCTAATTAAGCGAAACAATAAGTCAAATAAAAACTATTCTATATACAACATATTATAATACGTTAAAATATTGAGTAAAAAGATAAGTTTTTATAGAAGTCTTAAATTTAGAACACAGTGTCAGAGGTTCTTATATAAACCGGTAGAGAATTCCAAAGTTTAGCAGCAGCAACTGAGAACGATCTGTCACCATAATGACCATAGGTCTTTGTGTTGGAGGTTGACACTACCAGAAAGTTTTGAGTTGCAGATCTAAGAGAACGTCCAGTCTTAGTTATAAGCCGTTAGAAGTTCTGTACGTGATGTATAATTCGGTGCCTGGTTATGCAGAACCTTGTGTGTAATTGCGTAGTCGTTGAACCGAGCTATCAATGTTATGTCGTTAATATAGTTCGGAAAACGATCTTAAATAATCTTTAACTCGTAACAGATTGGCGTTGACGTATTTCAAGAAATCTACAGACGACGCGACTGAATGCTGGACCGTTTTGAAGTTCTTAAATGTTTTTGGAATCAGGCCAAAATGCAACCTCGTTCCCAGGGCCTTATCTCCGCTTGGGCGGGCGGGGAGCGGAGATAAGGCCCTGGGAACGAGGTTGGCCAAAATGTGGCGCGGGGGAGCTAAAGCCCCCCCCCCCCTGCGCGATCCTAGAGCTCTGGTTAATACTTTATTATTGGCATCATTTTATCATCTTCTTATGTTTATTTTCGCCCCGACCATATAGTTTTTTGGCGTCACAAACGATAGAACACCTGCCCCGAGTGGACTTGTCTTTGCTTGCCCTGATTGGTCGGACCATGACGAGAATATATCTGGCGCGCAAAAAGTTAACTCGATAGATCGCAATTCAGGAAATTAATTTCTAAAGGACTTGCGATAGTCGCATCACGACAGAGCGTGCAATTAACCTAAGGTTGATGAAAATCATACGCCGCTTGTGTGTTGTTGTTAATTAAAAACTGTCAAGCTCACTCAGAACTGCCAACCATTGCACCGTTCGAGTTCACGAAGTGGTCTGTAATATCATATGGCCATCAAAATGTCTACACGGCAGAAAACCTCTACCGTGAACGATTCATCATTTATTTATCTTTTAAACGTCAGATATTTGCAATTTACACGTTTACAGCACAGTGGTATTATCTGAAAATTCCGGTCATTTTAAGTTTTTAACACCACGGGTCGTACTTAATCTTCCTGTGGATGCTGAAGTAATCAGAGCGCCGACGTCATCGTTAAAGAGCTGGAAATACATCATACAATATGTTGTTGTATCTACTGTGTAATTAGCTGGAGCAATTCCTGTGGCTACTGGTGGTGTTTGATACCGAAAATCTAGCGAAAGTTTGTGTACTATGCAATATTTAATGCATGGATGATAAAATGTGCGTTCATTAGTTTAATAATAATACTTGTGTCGAAATGTGTTTGATTTACAATTTTAATAAAAAAAATTTATTTATTTAATGTGTATTAAAAATTTAATTTAATTTTTATTTAAACCTTTCGCCAAAACATTTTATACTTCGATCCTGGGACGAGCTTGGCCTGCAAGGCAAAATGCTCCCAATTTCCGCCATGTTTTTTTTGGTAGTTTTTCTTTTAGTGGTCTTTCTACGGGTAACCTGTACAATAGATGAAAAAAGAAAGAAAAAAAAATGGAAGAAAAAATGGCTCATCTACTTGACGAAGCTTCGTAGTTCATTAGCACTAAGTGCGTGTCCTTTGCCAACCATGAGTGATTCCTTTAAAGCAGTTCTTAATAATCATCTTACAACATTACCATTCCACTTGCAATACGGGAAATACCACTTGAGATAATGTGGTTCCTGTCCTCCTTCGTCTCACGACTCTCAACACCTCAACAATGCTATCACTCTGTTGCTTTCTTTGACTTTTCCTTCGCTGGCTTGGCATGCCAACCTTCACGCTTGTCTACTGACCTACTCGAACTCAGCGGATCGTAAACGTTTCAGTCTGTCTAGT
This sequence comes from Chrysogorgia sp. JL179-B06, assembly GCA_035772405.1. NCBI lineage: Eukaryota > Metazoa > Cnidaria > Anthozoa > Scleralcyonacea > Chrysogorgiidae > Chrysogorgia > Chrysogorgia sp. JL179-B06. Next base: position 1,215,769 of record JAYKKM010000519.1, read on the forward strand.
ATATTTTTAAGGGAAGCTTAACCTTTGTCTTGGACAAGAATGTGATAGATTTCGTATGCAAATAACCAATACAATAAGAGTACATAAAAGTATATATTTTCTGAAAGGGTATGTTTTAGGCTTTCAGGAACTATATACCATAAAAAATGTGAAGATCAAAAATTCCAAAAATCTTCCCCCACAAAGAAATTGTATGTAATATTTGCACAATATCAACCTCCCAGGTCTATCTATGATGGGGTTTTGTGAATGACGTTTTCGTTGCTATGATAACACCAAAACAGATGTAAATAAACACCTAAATAAGCCATATTACTCAGATAGATATAGCCAGATATTTTTGGGGGAAGATTTTTGGAATTTATGATCGGCGTGGTATTTTGCTGCCAATCTGCCGATATGCAAAATTTCACATTTTTTATGGTATAGTTCCTAAAAACCTAAAACATCCTTTCAGAAAATATTTTTATGTACTCTTATTGTATTGCAGGCTTGGTGTTATTTTGGCATTCGAAATCTATCCCACTCTTCTCCCCGAGACAAAGTTTAACATCTCGTGCTCTCTGCGGAGTGTCTTCCAACTTTGTACAAGGACTTCCATGAGAACTTGACTTGTACTTGGAGTTGTGCTATTACAACCTACATGAGGAGGCTGTATAAGACGTACTGGGTTTTGAATTAAATAATTAAGCTTCGCGAAGCTTCATAAAGCAGAATAGACACGCTTTTACTTATTTACTCCATTTTACAGGTTAAACACGGAGTGCTCGCATAAATGGGGAAGCCCATACCCCTCGAAACAATGGAGTCTTATGAAATTTTAATGGCGATTTGGTTGTTTTGATTACTCCTCATTTCTCTCTGTTTCCTGACCATGACAGTAATTGAACTAATTATGATTGGCACGGTGAGCATCTCACCGCCAATATATGCAAGCACTCCTTGTTTAATACCGTAGAAAGACTACCAAAAGAAAGACTTTCAAAAACACAGTTTGCCTTTGCCGAGCTTGTCCCAGGAAGTTTAAATATTTTAAGTAAAGAGTACATTTAAATGAAATTTTATGCTATATTTAAATGCTTTTACGAAAGGATTTAAAGAAGATTTTTGTGTGAATTAAGTTTAAATTACATCTTAAAGGTAATTAACACCTTTAAAATTTAATTTAAACTTAATTAAATTTTTAAATTCACGAATATCAAAAGTTTGAATCAAAGACATTGCAACACGAATATTAAACTATTCAACGCAAGTGCATTTTAATATCCATGTATTAAATATTACTAGCAAACATAGTGTACTGTGAAAAAATAGACTGTGCTGCGAAGGCGGTGTTTTGGATAGATGGCATTGAAGTGAACAACTGACGTTTCTAGCGGAGCCCTTCGTCTGTGCTTGGCTTGGTTATTGTCACATTTAATTCGTCTGTCCTCCTCAGTTATTCATCAGCAAAAGTCGAAACTCTGCAAAAAAAGAAAGATAAACGATGTTATGTCACAAAGAATGGTCTGTTTCTTGTCAGAGAGCATCTCCAAAATTGGGCATTTTCTTCGTGTACCGCACACATAATAATGACACAATGGACACAGACTACGTCATAGACACATCAAGGTTATTTTCTCGGGATTCAGAAGTTTTACAAGAATGAAAACCCCGAAAATAACCCAAATAAAAACTCTAGTCCTCACCCAGAAATAGAGAAATACTAACCCTACTTTTAAACTAAATATTTCAATGATGTAATATTCTGTGTCCGGTACACGAAGTATGCAGCTCAAAATTGATATAGACGAAGAGTACATTATCTCAGTTCCCAGAGCTGTTGCTATATGTGTCTGAATTCAGCCAACTGAGTTTGCGAAAAATTCAATTGAGCTCGGTGGGATTTTAACCCACGGCCTAAAATCGCGGTTGGGTGAAATGGCTGCACTCAGGAAATTTACTCTTCGTCTATATCTGCATGTTGTCGAATGCAAGAACGATCCAAGTTAGAAGAATCTCCAAAATTAATGCAGTGATGCGCTTTTTTCTGAATAGTGTTTTAGGGGAACCCTAAAATGATGGTATAAAAGTGGTGAGTATTTCTCTAGTTTTTAAAGGGAAACTTCATATGAAAGATCTTACTGACTTTAATAGTTTCTTACCAAAGTTTCAGCATTCTTATCAATTTAGTTAAGAAGATAGTTGAAGTTGGAGAGTTTGTCCAATTTCGACGCCATATTTGTTTTTCAAATATGACGTCATTGAGTGATTCTATCTCGTATTATGTCTAAGAAGCTCCTCTACATGCCTGCATGAGGAACTACATGAGGAACTAAATAGTTTATTTCGACTAATTTTCGTCCAAAGAGCATTCGCAATAGCTATCGCTATGTGATCGCCATCAATAGCTATCACTATGTGATCGCCATCAAAATAACTCATGACGTCTGTTTTCAAAACCAATATGGCGTCAAAATTTTCAACTTCAACTAGCCATATCTTCTTAACTAAATTGATAGGATTGCTGAAACTTTGGAAATAAACTAAAGTCAGTAAGATCTCATATGAACTACATTTGTATTTTGGCTGCAGTATCCCTTTAAGAAATAGAAAACATTTTACATTTTCTTGGAAGTTTGGGAAAAATCTAATTAATTGCAATGGTTTTTAGTCAATCGCAGGTTTTCGAAATATTATTTCACAACGTCGAGGCTTATACCTTTGAAGTCTATATGTCCATCGCCATTCAAGTCCGCTTCTCTCATCATTTCTTCGATCTCGTCTTCTGTAAGTCTTTCTCCCAGTTGTATCATCATTTGTTTAAGTTCTTGTAAACAGATGTGTCCATTTCCGTCTTTATCAAACACGCCAAACGCATCTCTTATTTCTTTATCTAAATCGTGACGCCTGACTCGGCCCTCCATAATTCCCAAAAAGTTATCAAAACTAATCAGGTCGTTATCTAAATGATCAAGGCAATGGAACACTGATTTAAAATAGGTTACCCCAAAGGTTATTGCAAGCAAAGCTATATGCATCTATACTTACGCACACCAACCCATTCAAACTCTACCATCAGCGATCCATACCCCCTTAATTAATTGATATATAAAAGTGTTGTGCTGTGTCGGCAGTGTAGAAATAGAGATGGATGACTCTAAAAGTTGGTGTGCTGCCGATTAGGGGCCTTGCCATTTCAGCCACGAAGGGAGCGTCTATGCATTTGAACAGGTAATATTTGCAATTTGAGAACGGGATCCAGAACAACCAGTAAGAAAAGAAAGAAAAATTATTTCGGAACATTTTCAACATTTAGAACATAACATTTTTAACATTTCAGAAAATAAGAAGCTGTTCCATTTCCGAGGACTTTGACGCAAGTTGTTGATACACTGCCTCGTTATCAACAGCCTTCAGTAAATCAACTTCTACAGAATAAATCAATACTGCTTCCAAATGGTGTTGACTAAGCTGAGATATCAGTAGATTCTTGATGAAGCGCAACTTTGAGAATGTTCTCTCGCAGGACTCATGGGAGGGTGGGCGCAGTTCTTAGACATTGGGTGTGATGATAATGGGTGTGTCTGGCCAGGCCCCAGGGTAGGGGCCCATTTTGATGTCCCCAAGCCTGGGTCTAACGTCAAAGTTTCACTCTCTGAGGAAGGGATTTTTCTCGAAACGTTAGTTCCATATGCAACTCTTCTTCACTTGCACAATACGCATGGCACTGGTTTGGGAGAACGATAAATCGCCATGGGTTTCTACTGCGATTTCGAGTATCCAAAAACTTTCACGATTTTTTCAATAACTATGGAAACACGGAAAATTTTTTCTATCTTTTAAATATATGAACACAGCTTTTCAAACTGTTATTTTATAAAATATGACTAATTGAATAAACTAGTTTGACGATCTATCTCGCGGTAAAATGCAGTAATTTCTCCATATCTACATCGTTACCTTCATTTGCTTCCATAATAATGTCATGTATTTCTTCGTCTGTGCAGTTTTGACCCGAAGTTCGCAGCAGGACGCCAATTTCATTTGCTGGAATAGTCCCAGACTTGTCCTTGTCGAACAAACTAAATGCTTCTTTCAGATCTAATAATTTAGGAGAAAGTGAGAATTCTTTAATATTCATCATAATTATTACAACTAAGGAGTAATCAAATATGACAAAAGAAAATAGCTCATTTGCAATAATTTGTGAGTCAAATTTGGTTTGTTTGTCCGCATTTTGAGCTATTAATAGCAGCCAAACGCTACGCTTACGCTGACTTTTGATTGAAAAACATTTTGAGTGGGGTTCAGTTTATCCACTTGACTAGAGAAAGGTTTAAAACATTTATGACGATCAAACTGCAACTTCTTTACTCATTTTCACACACTTAATTATCTTTAATTATACCACAGGATGAGAGGCGATAAAAATTGCAGCTCTTGCTCAGTTAAGGTGGCTCCCTACTGTTTCTTGAAAGGTGGCAAAAATGCAAATTTCAATCTCGAAAAGTGCCCATGGATATTTCGGAAAAGATTGAAACTAAAGCTATGCATAGAATAACTTTCAAGGCATCAAATACTATTAATGGCTAAAGTGTTTCATCTGTTGCTATGACAACAGTGACGTTTCAAAATGGCCGAAAATGAACATTTAATCTAATTTATTTCGCAAACGAGTCGGTGACCCCCGATTTTTTTTGCATTTAAACATTTCTTTTTGTTTAATTAATAAATGGGCAGATTAAAAAAAAATTCTGTGGATCCAATTGTTTAAAAAACTAAAAAAACATAATTTTTTTTGTGTAAAATAATTGAATCCACAGAATTTTTTTTTATTCTGCCCATTTATTAATTAAACTAAAAGAAATGTTCAAATGCAAAAAAAATCGGGGGTCACCGACTCGTTTGCGAAATAAATTAGATTAAATGTTCATTTTCGGCCATTTTGTAACGTCACTGTTGTCATAGCAACAGATGAAACACTTTAGCCATTAATGGTATTTGATGCCTTGAAAGTTATTCTATGCATAGCTTTAGTTTCAATCTTTTCCGAAATATCCATGGGCACTTTTCGAGATTGAAATTTGCATTTTTGCCATCTTTCAAGAAACAGTAGGGAGCCACCTTAAGTTGCTCTGTTTTCGAGTTATATAGCTGCATGACAGTATTATTTGTTTTTATGTCATAAGTTATATTTACAAATCTCTTAACTATAATATACCTGTTATTTGTTCATCCGTAAATTTTGGCGTCGGCTGTTAAAATAAAACATACAGTTGCTAAGCAGCGTTAAAATCTTGTGATAAAACTATGGTAAAGCTGTCAATGGTCGTGCTTAACACACGAAAGTGTTAATCGATATGCTTAGGCATTATCTATGCATTAAAACCAGACAAAATGATCAAACACTGTTATACAACATACTAATCAATAAAAATCTGGTGATGTACTATTGATATACCAATTAAATTAAAAAGTTCTACATTGAATTAGTTTGTCAAATGTTTTTAATTTATATAAACGACTATCAAATGACTGCAAAGCCGTTTAAGCAGCTCCAACCGCTTACACTACATAACTTATTACTTCAGGTCTCCGCCTCTCCGAGTTGTCTGGCAAAAAACCTTTCATAATATACCTGTTCAATAGTTCCCATCGTTTCTTTGTATATACGTTTCTTTGAATATCTGTTGAAGCGTTGATGCAGACGCTGGTCTAATGGTCGTTCTCGGTAGTATAACACTTCTTCGTTTGTTCATGCGCTCGCAGGCTATTTATACCATGGCATGAATAATATGTGATAACTGATGTGGATTACCGCAACCAGAAAAATACCGTTATATTATACTTAAAAAGTACCGCATACGATACCAAGTGCGACAGCTGTCCTCGGTGAAGTTTTGTATATAAAATATTTGTCGTGGAAAGTTTGCAACTTCCGAACAAAAACGTTTCTGTTGATGTTGAATGTGGAATTATTGTAGCATGTTGTTAAGTTTTAAAGCTGTATGATAGCTGATTTCCAGTGTTGCGTTTTTTTTACTCCTAAAATTAGTAAACTCCTACATACGTAAGAAGATGGATATCAGGTTTCAATACGTGTGTTATACAACCTCCACCAGTCGGTTATATAGGGGACTTCTCAAAGGTAGAACACACAAGCGTGAGGTTAAGGATCTTTAATATAGGAAACAAATGCAAGGAATCTACTAAATATAAAGTTAGTTCAAATGTTCAGGATATTCTTTCGTGTCTTTGTTCTGTTTTACTTCGCTATTCTTTAGATCTGCTGAGTTCTTTATACGGTTGTCGTTCTGTTCACAGGATAAGTTCAAGATAAGATTCAAGGTTCAATTGGTCCAAAAAGGTCTTCTGACTCTAGGTTCTCTTCTTGGTTGGGTTCTGTTCAGTTCAGCTCTGTATCTAATGGATATTCTGTATCTACTGCTCTATTGTGAAAGGAACAGCTTCTTTTATAATAGTTGTGTGACTTGGGAAAGATTGACATGATCATTTGTGATGAACCAATCAGATGACTCGATACCAGGCTGCTTGGCTCGATCTTTTGAAGGCGTTGCTTGGAATGTGTTGACCAAGGCAAATCGGTTGAAACGTTTTTCCATATAGTAAATAATTTTAGTTGCTAACTAAATTGACATGGTAAGATAGGAGATATCATGAGCTACATAATTGATATATTATTTTACAGTTTCATAAAGTATTATAGAAGCAATTCGACTTTAAAGGTTCGTTACTAAATGTAGGTAAACAACTAATGTAAATATTTCGAAGCTTCTTCTTCGTATAAATCTAATGATAATCATGCTAGATTTAATAAACCTAAATCAACAAATGTGTGCCTGTGTAAAGTCATTCTAACTAAAGACAACAGGAAGCTTTTAAGGAAACTGATGACAAGATAGTAATTATAAATGCGACAGGGATTGTGTACCTTGTCACAGGACAATTGTAGATACTATCATTTAAATAAACCTTCGGCGCCGGTATTCAGTTAGGTCGACGCAAATGTTTTATCAAGATAAGTTCATAGGTATAATAATAGATTACATATATGTGTTGCATAACACGTGCGTTTACGCACGTATTATTGAAACCTGATTTTTTATATATAAATTTATATATAGTATATAATTTATGTATTATATACTAGTATACTAGAAGTTACTATCGCAAGGGAAGTGCTGCCTACCCTGGGTGCCGGAGGTTCTTCCACGCTCGTAAGTATAACGGGGATCGTCCCCGTAATATACCTACGAGCGTGGAAGAACCTCTGGCAACCCAGGGTAAGTGCTGCCTTGAAATCCAAGGTAGTCGTGATATATAATTTATATATATTAGTGTAATTTATAATGTATTCAATTTTATCTGGAAACAATCCTCCTCCTTATTGTACTTTTGCGAAACGGTATTTTGCGAAATGGTACTTTGCGAAATGGTGCTTTGCGAAACGGCAGTTTCCTCGGTGAAGCTTTTCCTGCGAGCTGGTTGTGCGAAAGCAGAATTTAATATGTCAAAGTATATATATATATATTTTATATATATATTTTTCAGGAAATATTTTTACCAAAATTAAAATATATATTGCTGGTTTTTGGTCTGTTGGTTTATTGTGTGAGATTTTTTTAGGTGTTTTCGTAACTCTTTCCTCAAAAATAAAATGAGTCGTCCCGGTGTAAACACTTACTATAAATTACACAAAAAGCATCTTTTAAATGCAAACCCCAATTTCAATCGTAAATATCTGTCAGTTAAATTTCTGTTTCCCACGCTTGGCACTCGACTGTTTAATATTTGCTTTAACATATTAAATTCTGCTTTACACAGCCGGTTCGCAGGAAAAGCCTCACAGGAAACTGCCGTTTCTAAAAGTACCATTTCGTTTCGTTCGTTTCGCAAAGTACAATAAGCCTCTTCTTCCTAGCTCGCAGCTTTAAAAATTCCTCTGTTAAATTTCTGATGATTCAGTTGTTCTAGAACACGAACTGTACTACTTCCCGAACTCCATTTGTGTCTTACATGAAGTATCTTTGAAGAATCTAATGGCGGAAAATGGCAGGAACGAAGCGTGTTATATTATTTCTACTTGCTTTCACGCAAAATTGTTTAGATAGTGTTTCAACTGCGAAGGAATATCTTTGCGAAACGGCAGTTTCCTCGGTGAAGCTTTTCCTGCGAGCTGGTTGTGCGAAAGCAGAATTTAATATGTCAAAGTATATATATATATATTTTATATATATATTTTTCAGGAAATATTTTTACCAAAATTAAAATATATATTGCTGGTTTTTGGTCTGTTGGTTTATTGTGTGAGATTTTTTTAGGTGTTTTCGTAACTCTTTCCTCAAAAATAAAATGAGTCGTCCCGGTGTAAACACTTACTATAAATTACACAAAAAAGCATCTTTTAAATGCAAACCCCAATTTCAATCGTAAATATCTGTCAGTTAAATTTCTGTTTCCCACGCTTGGCACTCGACTGTTTAATATTTGCTTTAACATATTAAATTCTGCTTTACACAGCCGGTTCGCAGGAAAAGCCTCACAGGAAACTGCCGTTTCGCAAAGTACCGTTTCGTTCGTTTCGCAAAGTACAATAAGCCTCTTCTTCCTAGCTCGCAGCTTTAAAAATTCCTCTGTTAAATTTCTGATGATTCAGTCAAGCGCGCAACCAGGATTTTTGAAAGGGGGGTCGTTTTCACCACAGCAACGACGATGCTGTAGGGGGTCCGAGGAAATTTTTTGAAATTTGGGTCTTTAAAATGGCATTTCCTGCATTTTGAGGACACTTTTGAGTAAAAACGAAAGTCTTATTTTTCAGAAACATTTGGTCCAAATGAGATTAGACTTGCATTTTAATATTGTTTGAGAAAATGTTTGGTAATTTGGAAGTGTAAATTAGTTGGGCACAGTTTTCTTTCAGGTTTTAAACGTTTAATTGTGCTCGTTTTGCATGAAATTGAAACAAGATCGTGAACAACGTAACAAGATCGTGACAAACCCTTTTGCAAATTTTATAAATTTGGAGCTTTATATAATTCAAGTTAAAAAAAATCAAAATAGTGCTGTAAAAGTAACTTTTGACCTCCAAAATTTTCCCTCGGGCGTCCTAAACGGGGGGGGGGGGGGGGGAGGGGGCGAGCGCACCCCCCGACCCCCCCTCGTTGCGCCCTTGGATTCAGTTGTTCTAGAACACGAACTGTACTACTTCCCGAACTCCATTTGTGTCTTACATGAAGTATCTTTGAAGAATCTAATGGCGGAAAATGGCAGGAACGAAGCGTGTTATATTATTTCTACTTGCTTTCACGCAAAATTGTTTAGATAGTGTTTCAACTGCGAAGGAATATCCCAACATTGTGCTGATCGCTGCTAATAAATTTGGAATTGAGAAATTTTCTCATTACGAAGAACATATTCCACATATCCGAAACCTTGGCCGACAAGGTATCACCTTTAACCATGTCTATTCACAACTGTACCCAACATCTTCGCGAGCAGCATTGCTCACGGGTCGTTTACCATTTAAAAGTGGAATGCTGAAAGGCAGATTTCTGCCTTTTACTTCGCTGCCTTCCATCGCCTGTTCAGGCGGAATGGCATTGAGTGAAGTGACCATACCAGAAGCCCTACAGAGCCAAGATTATGTGAGCAAATTTGTGGGCTTGTGGGATCTTGGCTATGGCAAAGACGCGAAATTTACGCCTATAAATCAAGGCTTTCGAAGTTGGTTTGGCATCGTAACTCAGCACAGCGACAGCTGCTCCCCTCTGACCAAGAGATCGAGAAAAATATACGAGGAAGCATTGCTTTTTCTTTTTCTCCTTCTGTCATCTATATTTGGTATCGTATCCCTTTGGTATTTTCATTATTTAATGCCAAAGTTTCTCCTGTACGGTTTTGTTGTCGGCTGCATCATGTATACAGCAAGCCAAAGTTTACACGGTATAACCTTTATCACTATCAGGAGTTGTGTTCTGTTCAGGGACAAGACTATTGTAGCTCAGCCTTATGCCGTCAGGGATCTAACTCTACAGTTCACCGAGGAAGCTGTGCAATTCATAAGAGAGGGAGCATCGAGCCAATCGCCGTTCTTCCTAATGGTTAACCATCCTGTACTTTCCCAGCCGTTATTCAGTTCTAGGTTTTTTAATAATATTTCTGGAAAAAGTGATAAGCAATTGGATTCCCTGGTGGAGTTAGACTGGAGTGTTGGTAGTATTCTGGCAGCCGTTGAGAAAGAGAATCTGACAGATAATACATTGGTTATTTTCACTGCCCTTTCTGGTTATCAAAGTCATCAGAATTGCAGTGATGGTTATTTTTCCCAGAGCTTGGGAAAGGACAAGCCTCACAAAGACACTGCAATTGGTAGAGTTATACTGTAGCTTTTGAATGTTGTTGAACATCAAGGTTGGAGAGTTATATTTAGAAAAACCTGACTGAGTGTTTGCCTGATGGACTGACTGATGGGCCAATGGACCGATTGTCTGTCTGTCTGTCTGTCTGTCTGTCTGTCTGTCTGTCTGACAGACTGACAGACTGACCGGCGGACCGACAGACAAACAGACAGACAGAGACTGACTGACTTGGCTGTTTCAATGAATATTTCTTGTTTCTTTAGGCAAAAGTGAACCTGACAATTGGGAAAGTCAGCTCAAAGTGCCACTTTACATAAAATGGCCAAACAAGTGGATTGGTGGATGGACAATAAACACAACTGTTACCTTACTTGATGTTATGCCAACTATTTTAGAGTTAACAAATGAGAGCTTTTCAAATGAGACAGTTGATGGCAAATCCTTGCTTCCTCTACTCACAAACTCATCAGATTCATTACATGAATTTGTGTTCCACTATCTTGACGTGACTAGACCTACTGCTGTCACCTACGGAGATTACAAGGCCTTTTTTAACACTAAAGCTGGTATGTTTGTTGGAAGATCGGGATAGGCATTAGGAAGTTGGAGGATAGGGTCAAAACATTGTAGAAGTGGTTGAGGGATAGGTCAGAAAGGAAAAGTGGGAAAAGGATAGGGGTCAGAAAGTTATAGAGGGCTAAGCCTGATGATACAGCTTCACATAGTTCATTTGATTTGCTTTTTAGGGGATGGAAGTATTATTGATCACGACCCCCCTCTACTGTACAACATCATAAAGGATCCTTTAGAGATCTCCTCGTTACCTGTGGACGAATACCCGGAGGTTATATCCAACATTTCAGAAGCCATAGAGAAGCATCTTGAAAACAGAACACAAAAATGGATATCACAGTTTGAACATCCGATTCTACCTTGGCTCTTTCCTTGTGCTAATTTTCCTTACTGTTACAGAACAGACAATTATAAGATAAAGTGGATTTTTAACTCTTCTACCCAGGATTTGATAATTTGGTTTTAAAAAAATGAGAATCATAATGACATCTTAGAGTGAAATGTCTGATGGTTGTGATGATACAGTAAACACCCACTATGAAGAACCTACATTTTTCCAAACCAGCCTGGGAAAGGTTCTTATATATATTTGATATCTAACAAAAAATCAGGGTGTTAGGTTCTTATAAATTTGTTTGTAATTATTTTACCATGCAAAAAACTGGAGAAAGACAACTCAATAAACCATAAAGCCACAATTCAGTAACTGATAAACACTAATTATGTCAATGAGATGATATGGATGAAATTAACTAAGCAGTACTTTCAGTTTTCTTTGTAGATGATAAGACTAGTATATAACAATATTAAGGTACATCTTCCTTAATACTGAACAGTTCTATAGTACTTTATCTCTTTAATGGTTTGTTTAATCCCTATAAGAAAACAGTAAGCATCTGCAAACTGAACAGGCTATAATTTATTGTGATCTGAAATACTGGATGTACCAAACTAGAATTTTGAGATCTACGTCAACATGTAAATGCATTGTACATTATTGTATAAAAGATAAGGAACTGCAACCAGATGTTGGTGTCATCCTCATTTAAGGGACTTTGCTACAGTGGAATTATAAATTGATTTTGTGACATAAGAACCTATTTCAAATATCAGGCTCAAACAGGTTCTTATTGAGAGGGGCACAAAATCCCTAATTTCAGCCTGAGGTTCTTACTGTAGCAGTTGTGTGCACAGACTGGATGGTGAACAAAGGTTACATGTGTGCAACTGGCAACATGGTCACTGGTGGGATTATGATTTATGTGACCAGCTACACATACTCAGATTGAATATATATATATATATATATATAAGTGAAGGTTACATATGTATATCTGTACATGCAACCTGTAGCCTTTTGATACATACTCAGATAGTATATACCGGTAGATGGCATCCGTTAACTTCTGAGTTCAAAGGACTTTTTGGTGGACTTATATTTGAGGAGGGCTTATTTTCGTTTTAAAATAGCTTTGGCTGGATGGGATTTTGTGTATAAATTTTTCAGAAAGTTGTAAATTGAAAATTGACACCAAAATATAGAATTGCAACAGTAACAATATGAAGTGAAAATGAAAATGCACAAGGCCAATAAGCCCATGGGCTTTTATTTGGGGGTTTATTACCGTTACAAATTATTCTATAGAATATTCGATTGAACAATTCAATAGAATATTCAACAATTGGATTTTTGAGCCAATTCTATTGCATTTTGTGAAAATAGTCTGAATATTCTAAAAATTCTATAGAATAGAAGAATATTCCTTAGAATATTCTAAAAATTTTAAAGGGCATTCTTAGCATTTTGAATTCTATAATTTGGTAAGTATACATACTTTTACAAATTGTAAAAGGGAAATAAATGTTATTTTACTGAACAAGAGGCTGTATTTAATTTTTTCTCTAGGGGGACTCTGCGCCACTATAATGAACATACACGAAGTACAAGACAGAAAACCAATATGGATGGCAAAAGGAACTCAAAACGAAACGATCGTAAAAACAATTCTTTAAAAGCTAGTCAGCTTTCTAATGGACAGAAGAAACACCTCAGAGACTATGGAGAATTACATCCCATTGACATCGAGTGAGTGAACTGAAGGAGTGAAGCTAATTAGCCCATTTAGCTGCCTGCATGTTTACACTGCCATGTACTGTGTAGTGTCAGTTACAATAGTTCTAAGTTTCAGGACGTTTGCGTCCTATTATGTGTAATGTATACTTTCATTAGTTTTATTCCTACCATTTTTCTGAAGACCTAGCTAGTTAATTTGTCACAACAGCTCAGACAATGTCACAATGACTTCTTACATAATTTTCAAATTATTATACTACCATAAAAATGTCTTGGTTAAAACACGTGTTGGTACACGTGTTGGTACACGTGTTGGTACACGTGTTGGTACACGTGTTTCACAAACGGACTTGCTAACTTCAAAATAAATATAGAAATTCTTTAGATTTTTACATAAAAATGTGACAAAATAGGTCTTTGGCATATTAACTGGTGAGTGGTACTGTATATATTGGTAAATGTGTTGCATTTTTTTAGGCAAACTTGTAACACATGTGTGCATGCTGCATTTTTGAAGCAAACTTGTAACACATGTGTGCATGCTGGATTTTTGAAGCAAACTTGTAACACATGTGTGTGTATACCTGTGTAGGTATGCAGAGGAAATATTTGCTCTGTTCTGGTTTCTGGGTAATCCAAAATCCTGGTAACACTGTAACTGATTAGCAGAACAACATAGAAATCTCACTGAAGTATGAGCACTGGTTCAAACAGATCTTCAATGGTACTAACTTGACATTGTCTAGTCTGATGGAGCCACCTGTTTGCAACTTGTTTATTTCCTCAACAGTATTGCTGAGTAGCTCTGTAGATATTAATACCTACTGGTAGTGCTAATACCATAAATGCACTATATTACTATCTAGGAAATTAGAGAGTCTTGCTGGCTGAAGTATGAAAGAAGTGAGAAACAGATTTCTCACACCGGGGAGCCTGGGGAGAGGTGCTATGCCCTTATAGGCATGTGCAGGGTTGCTAGATTGACTTTTTTTTTTCTTGATTGGCTTGGGAAAAAAGTTTTGGCCTTTTTTCCTTTTTTTGGCTTTTTAAATTTTCAAAGGAAGTTTCTAAAAATACGGTAACGTGTGTACGAAGTTAAGTATTGTTGCACGAGCTTGCTTGAGAAAGAGGATCATCCAGTTTTATTTCTGGCCAATCGGGATGCATAATTTTTAACCAATCACGAAGTCGAGAATGCAACCAATGAAAACCCTTAGGCTATACTTGTCTTCGCAGAGGTCCGGCCAGGTGCCCGGCATATAAATTTGAGCATTTGAGTTACCAGACTTGTAGTTGTGGTTGTGACTCACAAATTGCGAGTTGTGCCTTGGAATATTTGTTGGCTCTTTGGCTTTTTTTTTGGCTTAATTACCAAAACATTGAGTAAGTTTGGCTTTTTTTGGCTTTTTCTCAATCGTAATTATTTGGCCTATTTTGGCTTTTTTACAAATGGTTTTTTCCCTTGAGCATGCGCAGCAGTCTAGCAACCCTGGGCATGTGCCTCAGTGAGATAGCATATTTTGTCTTTTTGCTGCCAGTGTGGTAGTTGATAGCCCACCCTCTCACCCGCGGCTTGGGACAAGGGGTGCTATGTTATGTAGTACAGCGTAGCATTGATGTATTGATATTTTGTTAGAAATATGTTAATAAAAGCACTGCTGCACTTGCGGCGGCAGACTTACACGGCAACCCAAAAAAGCGTGAGAATACAGAACTTCTATAGTTTAAACCAAAATCTTGGATTTACAATATAGAGTTATAACAAATACACTACTACAGTACTGTAATTGTCCCTTAACCAGTTTTGTACTTGATTTTCTATCCATGCTGAATTTCCAGTGAGTCTATTGATGATGACCTATCAGACAAGAAAACTAGGTTTAAAAAGAAAAGAATTGAGAGAATTGTGGATGATTCATTGAAGGTTTGCAAAAAGTATTAATTGTTCTTTTTATAATATACACTATTTGAATATTTAAATCCATGCTTTGCTACTGTACTGTAATCTTCTTATGCTTGCTATTCAACCAAACATATTAGTTGTGCAAATATTGGACTATTTACTTTTGTACTATAGGTTAAGAGAGTGAAAAACAATATTCCTAAGCTTCATAAAGTAGAAGAAAAGGTATTAAATTTAAAATAAATCTTGTGTTTTAATGTACTATGTGTCTCAAGCAACTAGTTGCAGTCTCCACACCCTTTAATTTCTGTGCGGTATCTTACACTATCAATTGTCGAGCTTAAACCCCCTCATATTTAGAATACCGGTACATCTTTTTCTCACAGACACAACAGAGTAATGAAGATGTGGATTTGGAAGAAGAAATATCACCTTACCAGCAGTTGGTATCTTCATTTGATAGTTGCAATAAATTAACTTCTCAGCAGTTTACAAAGAAAGTAAAGAAACTGCCTAAAGCATGTGATGATGCTGTCTCAAATAAACAGAAATGCAGTGCAGAAATACCTGCAGCAGATAAGGTATACTGTATAGTGCAGTTTAAGTTTTTGTGATTGTATAACAATGAATTTGTGCCATGTCTGAGTGTGTATAATTATGTTGCTGAATGCCAGGGTTTCTTTTAGGAGGTCTAAGGGGGGTGGGGTGGCATTTACCCCCTCTTGAAACATATTTGCTCCCCCCCTTGTAAATTTGAGACCCCAATTTTAAAACAGTAATTTAATATACAATTTGAATTCTGAATGTATATAGTAATACCATAATACAATTACAAATATTGTTGAATATAATATGTAATATCAAACTTTCAATACTATTGCTGTATTTCAGTATTGTATAAGCTTGTAGCATTCTGATATGGATTTTAATATAACACAGTGTTACACTGTAAATCAATGTATGAAACAGAAAGCCTAAATAACTACTGTTTAGATAGTATATATTATATATATATATATATATATATATATATATATATATATATATATATATATATATATATATATATATATATATATATATATATATATATATATATATATATATATATATATATATATATATATATATATATATATATATAATTATATATATATACTACATACTATATAAATTTTTTCCCTGCAAGAAGATTTTCAGTGGTGGTGGTACACACAAATATGTGATTTAATTATATTTAATTATATTTTGTGAAAGAAATCCTGCTGAATGCATATGGTTAGAGCATCTAACCAAACCCAGGGAATCAGCAGTATCTTAGTGTATATATGTCTTTGCTTTGTGTAAATAAATGTATACCTTGGTAAAATTCTCAGGAGGACACAGAATTGGATAAAACTCAAGAAGAAACAGTAATTGTTGAAAATGATGACCTTTGTTTTGGTGATTCAGAACATGGATCAAACTCTGAAGATGAAGAAGGCTTATCAAATAGCAGTAAGGATTACAATCCTGGTTCCTTGTTTGTTATTTTGTGCATTGCTTTTTTTATATGAAGATGTGAATGTTAATTCTTCTGCATCACAGATGAGTATTGTTGTCTTTTTTTCTTAATTGCTAGGGATTCCTTTCGATCCATTCCCTTGTCATTTTGAAATTGATCTTGAAGAGGAGATTATTCATAAAGTAGAAGAATGGAATAGATCAGCTAAGAAACCCACCAAGGTTTGCAGTTATACCACTGTAGATTCATCTAAGGCTCTGGTTATAATTCAATGCCCTCAATGATCGATCAACTCATTTCTGTTGGACATTGTTGGATAACATTGTTGAACCAGGCGAGAATATTTCCAAATAAACTCCAGACTTAGCGTAACGTCTCCAGACTTAGCGTAACGTCTCATAACGTAGCAGTAATGTCTCAAACTTAGCATAACGTCTCACACCTTAGCGCAATGTCTCCAATCTTAGCGCAATGTCTCCAAACTTAACGTAACGTCTCATAATGTAGCGTAATGCGTCAACGTCTCACAACTTAGCGCAATGTCTCACAACTTAGCGCAATGTCTCCAAGGTTAGCGTAATGTCTCCAAACTTAGCGTAATGTCTCCAAACTTAGCGCAATATCTCCAAATGGAATATTTGTACCAGACAATGTCTGTGAGCGGCCGCTAATATCCAGGCTTGCAAATGGTTGATGTACTGGGTGAAGGTCCTTTGTCAAAGAGACTGTCAGACTGAAACATAAAGTGATTGTAAGACTATTGTACAATATGTCTAGGTGGAAACCAAATTAGCATCAAGGAAAGATAACAGTATTGTCCAAGATTTCAATAAACGGAGAGGTAAAAGTTTATTAGTTTTTTATATGAAGCAGTTTATTTTATTTCTAGAATGTGTTAAATGTTGGCACTGTGTTGCACTATCCTCCATTACCTGAAATAAATGAAATTAGTAAAATAACATTGCTGGATTCAGAATCATCTACACCAGAAAACCTTTGGGTTAGTTTATAACTTTAATGTTTCTCTTACATAAAACAATATAATTCTAGCTTTTAAATTATTTTATAAAATGTGTCTTCAATAGTGACACACAAAAAAAAATCAATGATAATATTTTGGCTTCATTTACATATTATGTCTAGGTAAAACCCAAGCTTTGCAGGCAATGGCATGAAATAAATCGTAGCCGAGGCTTAGGGGGTAAGTGAGACTGTGAGACTACTGCATTCAGGGCATGTTGTAAAATATGGACTGATAAAACATGGACTGGACTGATAAAACATGGACTGGACTGATAAAACATGGACTGGACTGATAAAACATGGACTGATAAAACATGGACTGATAAAACATGGACTGATAAAACATGGACTGATAAAACATGGACTGATAAAACATGGACTGGTAAAACATGGACTGGCAAAACATGGAGGGTTAGGATCTTTGTTGTTTTGGGGTTAGCGATTATTTGTTAATGTATAGACATCATATAGTCCATGTTTTATCAGTCCATGTTTTATCAGTCCATGTTTTATCAGTCCATGTTTTGCCAGTCCATGTTTTATCAGTCCATGTTTTATCAGTCCATGTTTTATCAGTCCATGTTTTGCCAGTCCATGTTTTATCAGTCCATGTTTTATCAGTCCATGTTTTATCAGTCCAGTCCATGTTTTATCAGTCCATGTTTTACAACATGCCTGCATTCAGGTAGTTGACGAAGATTTGTCAAAAGAACTACTGTAACATAGTGTATATACTATTGTATATATTTAATGACTTTTATTTCGTATTTTAATAGGATCCTTTACCCCACTTCAGCAAGAAATATTTCCAACTCTGAACTCCTATCAGGTAAATTACTGTACATGTACATCTGTTAAAATATAGCTAATTTGATACAATATAGCATTAATATAATTAAGCATCAATACAATAGTAAGGATCTTCAACTGTGACTGTTAATATACAATTATTGGATGAGGCTGAGCATGATATCAATAATTATCCAGACTGAGGTCAATGTTATCTGCTGAAGCCGAAGGCTGAGGGTAATTTTTGATATCATGTGTAAGCCAAATCAATAAAAAATATACAATTATAAATTTAGAAGCTTTTCAGTAGGGAGTTTAGGAAGTAAGCCACGCAAAGACAATTACATCACCTAGAGCCTATACAGTAGGTTTCCTATAGGATCCTATAGGTTGCCTATAGACATGCCTATAGGCAATACTTTTTTTGTTAGGGTGCACCTACAGACAATTTTTGATATTTTGTGGGCAGCAAGACATCAATAATTGTCTGTAGGTTTTTAACCAATCATAATCGAGATTGTATCAATATTGTATAATAATAGCAGTTGCTACCATCTACAGTACAGTACTTTAGTAATTACAGTAAAATATATAATATTCTAGCCCATCCTAATAATTATAGTGTAATTATGATTGTATTAATTTGATTATCCCAGGACCTTCTATACTCAAATCGAGATTTTGATAATGCTGAGGAAATTAGGGAGATGTATTGTCTTCATGCTTTAAATCATATTTTGAAGTAAGTACTATAGTACATTCATTTTGAATAAAATATGAAAAGGTCGATTACACTCGTGGTTGGTTTTTGAGTTTCTTTGTACCTCAGCTATGTCATTTCATCGTAATTTGTCTTTTCATCTTATATAGGACAAGATCTCGAATTTTAAAGAATAATGCAAAAATTGTCCAAGCTCACAAAGAGAGTAAAGAATTGGCAGGGTATGGTTTACACCTCTTCCAAATTAACATCATTAAGATTAATTAAAAAGGAAATAGATAATATACAGTCATGATAAATAACCCTTAAAGTGCCCATAACCTCAAAATGTTTTATTGTCTTGTTTGGAAGAACTTTTAAAATGATAAAGTAACTTCTTTTGAAGATTTTCGTTTCTTTGCTCTCTTTTTGAGATATATCAGTTTGTTTGATATGCAAATGTCTGGAATTTCGTCACATATATACATAATGACTTATTGGAGAAATGTGTATATCTCTTTCATTCTCGAACGAAATCCTTTAAAATCAAGAAGTTTGGTGTTGTGGGAGAAACGCACACACGTGTTATTCACACTTTAGTGTTTTTATTTCATGACGCAAAGATATATAACATTCTCTGATAACTCATTATGCATGTGTGACTAAATTCCAGATATTTGCATATCAAACAAGCTGATATATCTCAAAAAGAAAGCGAAGAAGTGAAAATCTTCAAACGAAGTTGCTTTATCATTTTAAAAGTTCTTCCAAATAAGATAATAAAAAAATTTGAGGTTAGGGGCACTTTAAGAATTAAAAGTAAGTTTAAAAATGCCAACAGATGCAGAAAACGAATTTCCCTGGGTACCTGTAGGTCATTCCATAGCCTTGGTGCATTTAGTTTGATGTCAGAGTCTTATGAAACAATGAAATTCAGACAACACAAGCTTGATAGTTTAAAAGCTCTTAGATAGTGTCCACAGAAAGTCCATTCAGATTAGCAAATTGATGGTTATCTATTTTCAAGTAAAATAACTAAGCACTACGCTATAGACCCCTTTCATAATATCCGAGAGTAGTAAAAAAGATAGTCTAATTTCTAAATATTCGTTTATATGCATGCAAATTAGCCTTTCTGGCCTCGTTACAAAGCAAAGGTTCTTTGGAATTCCAGTCAAACGAACGGCTAATTTAAACGAATATAAAAGAACATTTAATTTGGGTTCATAATGATGAAAGGGGTCGACTATGAAGACTTCAAACGTTAAGCGGGCGAGGGGTTGTTGCGTACCCGTATTTGTAGTTACAAAATAAATTAAACATTTCATAAATAGAAATTAGAATACCATCTTATATAACAAACTGAGTCAAGAAGCAATGCATCAAATTTGATTTTTGTTTGTTACTCAATCTCTTGACCTACGATGAGACTTGCTTTTAATTTTAATTTTAGGGAGTTGAGAGACCATGGACTGACCAGGCCGAAAGTCTTAATAATGGTCCCCTTTCGGGATGCGGCTTTAAAAATTGTCAACGTATTTATTAGGTTGTTGTCCGAACCTGGTGAGGTACGAGAGAGCTTTTTATGTGATTAATTTTCAGGCCAGTTAGGCAGTAGTAGATCGATAGACAGAACAAGGAAAAGTAGTTGTCTTAAGTTTGCTTTGTTGTCATGGTTGTTACAGGGACAAGTGATGAACAGAAAGCGATTTTTCGATGAATACAGCGAGAATGAGTCGGAAAGTTCAGGAACGCAGAATAGACCAGGTACTGTACTAATCTGAAAACTAATTTTATATCATTCAATATCTTCATCTTAATCACAGTTTGGACACCTCTAAGATGGAGACCTCTTTAATAAGACGGACACCTCTTTAAGATAGGCACCTCTTTAAGACATACACCTCTTTAAGACAGACACCTCTTTAAGACAGACGCCATTGAGACAGACACCTCTTTAAGACAGACACCATTGAGACAGACACCTCTTTAAGACAGACACCATTGAGACAGACACCTCTTTAAGACAGACACCATTGAGACAGACACCTCTTTAAGACAGACACCATTGAGACAGACACCTCTTTAAGACAGACACCATTGAGACAGACACCATTTAAGATAGACACCATTTAAGATAGACACCATTTAAGATAGACACCTCTTAAGACAGACACCTCTTAAGACAGACACCTCTTTAAGACAGACACCTCTTTAAGATAGACACCTCTTTAATACAGACACTCTTAGATTATTAGACCTCTTACACACTATTTAGGCCGCGTACACCACTGTTATATGATATTGTACTGTATTTTTTCACAACACATGCCATTTTTCATTATTTAAATTAACAAAACCCTAGACGGACATCTATCTGAGATGGACAGAATGAGCTGTTGACTGTATTTTTCATTAATCAATTTTTTAGACGATTTTAAGAAAATGTTTGCTGGAAATACGGACGACTTTTTTCGCGTTGGCATGGTGATTATGAGAAAAGCGATAAAGCTCTTTACTGAGTTTTATTCATCAGATATCATCATTGCATCGCCTGTTGGACTGAGGTCTATTATTGGAGCAGAAGGGTGCGTAATCTTCTCAAACCAGGGACCGCGGAGGCGGGAGGAGTCCCCCACTTTTTTGCCCAGTTAAAAAAATATTAAAAATAAAGAGATTTTTAAATTAAAAAGTTAAATAATCTGACTTTCATATTTCATGATAGCTAGACTTTAATAGGCTTAGTTGTTTGTAACAGTCATCCACAGCCTACATAATGCACGCAGTGTTTATAAAAGCAATGTTAAGTTAGAATCTGTTTATAAAAACCGATTATTGTGTTTAGCTTTTGAATTGTTTACGTTGGGCTGTCGATTTAAGCTATTGAACTAAGCCGTACAATCGCACTTGCTGTGTATACATTTGAAGTTATAGTTATTAAATTCAAAGGTTTGGTTAATATATTAAATTCAATGATGAGATGGACTTAAAAATATGGTTTGTGTTATTGTTTATGAGTTTTACGGACGTTTTACGTACAGTCAACAGACCATCTTGTTTTGGCGGGGAAAATATTTTACGTTTTAGGAACGTAATTCCTTCCTTGTCTCGCTTATTTTAAGCAAAAACGCTAATGAAATGAATACAAACTAGAAGTTACTATCGCAAGGGAAGTGCTGCCTCAAAAGCCATCGAAAGCCTAATTTTTGATAAAATTTCCAAAATGAACCCTGGGATTGATTATATAAATTCTAACAGACATACTGTAGTAATATGTACACATTGTTTTCAGTTCTTTTAATTATATTTAAATACAGGAGATTAAATTACAAATAACTATCACTTATCTGAATACATTGGCAAGGCTTTTGACTGGATACACTGTAGTTGATGTTTGGTAAACAAATTTCTGATAAATCACTGCCACTATAAATCATGCTTCTTTAATACTGTGGTAAAGCTGTAAGTGGAATCGTGAGTGTCTGATATGTTATGGCAAAGAAAGAACTAAACAAATATAGGCTGACGAAATAAATACTAGAAATGCAAATTACATATACATGAATTCAACCTCACAAAGTAAAACAGCGAAGCTGAAAATGACGAGAAATAAGCAGTCAACTATGTAGCTTTAGACATTTATGTGTTTGATAAAACACTGCAGCTACCTAACACACTACTTATTATCTGTCATTTATTTTTGCTCTCTCTCTAGGGAGAAAAATAGAGACTATGATTTTTTATCTTCCATTGAAGTTCTTATTATGGATCAAGTTGATGTTTTTCTCATGCAAAACTGGGAGCATGTTCAGGTATGCTGTATTTATACTTTATTACATGAAGAAAGGTATTTTACCAGGAAATATAACACTTGTAGAATCCATAATCCACTATACATCCCCCAAAAGTGACATATTTCTCGTATATCGACAAGTTAACACTGCAGGAAATCTTCGAACCTTAGTTAGGACCGGTCATGTGGTTGGGGTGTAAACCGAAGAGAAATAGATTTAGTACTGAAAAAATATTTTACGCAACCAAATTAAGATCAGAAATTTAACCGTCCCAACCATTTATGGGTAAAGAAAATCTTTTACCCAACCCAAGAAGAAAAAAAAGTTAGATAAAGCCCAATTCCCAGCATATCGTCGATACAAGTTTTAATAACAAACCCAAATGGATATACAGACAGATCCTACTGTAACTATCAGATTATTATCTCCCTATACAGAGGAGAAATCCAAGGAAAACAAGCAGAGGAATACAATAACAAAAGCTAATGTGCAATGATGAGATTCCAATTTTAAATGAACTCTTCATTTTTTTTATGTAAATAGTCATGAAAAAACTCTTCAGAGAAGTGATTTTTTTACGCAACCACTTATGTCTTGTGCAGATAAGAAATGTTTTGAGATTGAAAGTTTTGGTGAGCATGCGTATTCATAAATCTCCATACAAAATGATGAGATTTGGGGTAACATTTTAAGTTGACTCTTTTAAAATTATTTTTGTATCAACTATCTTGTTCGTCCAGAATTTTTCTTTCTTTTATTTCCAACATTTCCGCCGTTTCCTCTATGGAAACCATCTTCAGAAATTTATGTGGACGCACACTTGGTTTGTCATTTAGGCTCTAGTCTAGATCTTCTTTTGCAGTTTTCTAAAATATTCAATTTAATTGCTTCATCTAAAATGTTCAATTTGATGATGCTGGTTTTCTTTCAGCATGTTTTTGAGCATCTTAATTTACAACCAAAAGATTCCCACAATGTGGATTTTTCCAGGGTACGCATGTGGAATTTAGATGGTTGGTAAGTGTAATAACGAACAACGACCGCGAAGGCTGCTGGGATCGTTTGGAGGGGAAGTTTCAAGATGGCTGCCAGCGAGTGTTTGCAGATCGGGAGAGAAAATTAAAAATATTATTTTGACAGAAGATAATATTTCTGGAGCCAGAACCACCTCCTCAACTGTACACAGCTGTGTTGTTCGACAGATTCTTGTCGTAATCTGACAACAGGAATATTGAAATTCCGTCCCTTCAAATGATCCCACGAACCTTTGCGGTCGTAGTTAAGCATATACGCGAAGGGTTTTACTCATCCCAAACGTTCTTTGTCAGCGATCGTCTTCTGGACGATCTTTTTTAGTATCCGCGAGAGGTGTGACGAAATGAGAGATTGTACTGTTATACGATCGGACATGCCTGTATGATGAATTGCTAACCCCAAAACAACTTAGATCTTACCCTAACTGTCCGCCTAATGGATTTCTAATACGCTGTGACTATATGACCGGCAGTCAGTAATCGTATTA
This sequence comes from Chrysogorgia sp. JL179-B06, assembly GCA_035772405.1. Classification (NCBI taxonomy): domain Eukaryota; kingdom Metazoa; phylum Cnidaria; class Anthozoa; order Scleralcyonacea; family Chrysogorgiidae; genus Chrysogorgia; species Chrysogorgia sp. JL179-B06. The sequence goes on from JAYKKM010000519.1 coordinate 1,240,012, forward strand.
AACAATAACTCTAAAATAAACCCTAATCATAACTGCCGGTCTAATACTAAAAAGGATCGTCCAGAAGACGATTGCTTGCGGGCGCTGACAAAGAACGCCCGCGATGCAGTATTACCCATACGTGAATTTCTTCACTAAAATATCAGCAACATTTATTTAGTGTATAACAAAATGATTTTCCGTTCAAAAAGATTGTCCCATTTTCTGGCCTAAGCTGTTTGTGTGTCCTCAAAATGTCTTGTTGTCTTCCAGGTCCAAGTTTTACAGACAGACGGTGTTGTTTAGTAGCTGTGTGACTCCAGAAATTAACTTCATCTTCAACAAACAATGTTTTAATATCCTTTAACTACACGACGCGCTAATGTGTTTAATAAACAGCGATGTTTTGCCGATAGGCAATGACGCAAGTCATTATTATTATTATTATTACTTAATATTTACACATTGCGGAAATATTTATAAAAGTATTTAAATGCGCATTACATAAAAATAGGTACGCTAGGCGTACGTGTATCCGCGCGTTATCCATGGTCGTGCGTTATCGTCGCCACTTTGATCGCAAGTAGCCGTTTGGAACTCGATTGGCTCCGAAGCTATGCTATTACTTACATCACTCATCAACGTGACTACAATATATCTGTGCATAGATCAAAAATGATTCTAGATAAAATTAAAACGAAATAAATCATATGAGCTTACAGCAATCTCCAATATATAGATAAAATTACAAAAACACCATAATGGAATCTTTCGAATGCTTGTTTTCAACTTTATTTCAAGAGACACACGACAGTAAGAACTGATAAACCTGTGGCCCTCTAAAACTTTTCTAAATAAATAGGTTTTCAATTTACATTAGCTCTATAGGAAGTGCGTTCCACAGTGTTCGTTGTATTCATTCTTAGTGATATTGAATCCATAATTACTACATGCATAATAAATAAAAGCATGCATAATAAATAAAATGCATGCATAATAATAATAAAAATAATTAATGCATAATTAATTAATGCACAATTAATGTATAATTAATGCATAATAAATAAAAGTATGAAAAGGAGAAATGAGAGAACTTCAATGTGTCGAAAAATAAGTAAGAGTACTAACGTATGTTCATGGACGACATTTTGGACGATGTATCCTTCAGGTCAAATGAGAATTCCATCTGACTCGAAGAACTTATTTTTCTACACATTGAAGTTCTCTTATTTCTCCTTTTCATATTATATCCAGTTCGTTTGAGAACTTAGCAGCTTTCATATATTTATTCTTAATAAATAAAAGTAACCACGTAAGACAGTCATGGCTTTCCATATAATTCACCCTAATACCTTAACTTTATTGCTCACATTATTGTGGTAAGACTAAAATTTTACCTGCTGCCCTAACTGGTTCTGTTTGCCAAGTGGTTGTTCAAATCCCTCAGGTGAGCCAGAAATTCACGTCTATGGCAAAGGTCTTGACGTTGCCGACCATAAATTACAGGTATCCAATTTCTTCCCTCGTTTTCCTAGGTGTTTCACAGAGTCATCGCTTCGAGCCACAAAGAAATTGCGGATAAAAGATTCGAGTTTTTCATCAATAAGGTATGTGGGCAATGTAGAGTCTTGGATGCATGCAACTTGAAACAATTTTCTATAGATTATTGAGAAACAGAGAGGCATGAAGGGATGCAGTTGGTTTTTAAAGGACATTGGCAACAAAATTAAGTTTGTCTAATATGAAAGAACTCGTAAAATGATAGAGTAACACCTTTTACAACTTTTCCCTATTTTACTTCGTTTTTGAAATATTTCAGTTTGTTTGATATGTAAATGAGATGGTGTCTGACGTGGGGTGGAGAATTTTCACTCATTAAAAAATGTGTTATATCTCAGTGATTGCTAAGTTTATAACGTTCATTATCATAAAGAGTTATTATACGCATATTTTCAAGTAAATTTGTGGAACAAACTTGAATTAAGATGTAACTAATATTCTAATGTGTGAAAATTATCTACCCTGCTCCTGACGTCAGAGACCATCTCGTTTACATATCAAACAAACTGAAATATTTCAAAAACGAAGTAAAATACCGAAAAGTTGTAAAAGGTGCATGTTACTCTATCATTTTACGAATTCTTTCATATTAGACAAACTTAATTTTTGTTGCCAATGTCCTTTAACAATTTTTCGATTAAAATAAGTTGTTTTTTTTGCCTCGAAGTAAACGTTGCGTGTTTTCCCTCTTGTAGATCTTTCCTGAATTGAAAGGTGCCGCTGGTCTGATGCCGTACACGGCGATATTCATTCCATCCTACTTTGATTTTGTGAGGTTGCGAAATTATTTGAAGAAAGAAGAAGTTGACTTCCTCCAGCTGTCTGAGTAAGTTAAATAATTATTTTGTGCTACTTGAGTGCAATGTCCCAGTGTCGAACATCGACATAGAGATACACGCAGGCAGACATGCTTACAGCTTGTGGGGTAGTAATAAGTATAAGCTACGAAATGTGGAAATGAAGGTTCATCCTCGTACACTGAGATTCTCTTCTTTGCTGTGATCCAGGAATATCAATCAATCAATCAATCAATCAATCAATCAATCAATCAAACCTTTATTTAATCAGGGCAGTCTAATCAGCGTAAAAAATACGCTGTTATCAAGAAGAACCCTGAGTCAATAAAAATTTACAAAAATATAAGGGTTAAACATCTAAGGATTAAAACATCTAAAAGGTAACATACTAAATTACATAACACTACAATTAAAGCTGAAATAAAATTACAAATAAACTACTGCGAACCATTTAAGAGTTAAACAATACCGCCATTATAATGAAAGGACTTTCTAGCTGCTTCAGTTCTCACTCTAGGCAGATGAAGTAAATTACTCTGTCTGGTGGACCTTTGAATTATTTCTCGGTTAACAACTGCCTCGCTTGTGGAGGATGGGTGCCTGGGACATCCAGGGGCTTCCACTTCTACAGCCAGCCCCCAGATAGAATACCGCTCTCATGGCCGGCAAATCCCCGGAACCCAGCCATGAGTCCCCATACCCCACTCCACGCACCTGTCACACTGACTATGTCAGTGGAAAATCGAGGGACACAAGAAGAAAAAAAAATTATAACTTATAATAAAAACAAAAAAATATATATATATATACTTTCCACGCTCCAACGACTTTCTTACATCAAGCGGGCGTCCACTTGAGCCTGCATACCACGCTAGAGACCGCTAACCGCCAATCACGCTATACTGAACCGCTCTTGGTTGTTAAAGGTGCCGTCAAGTCCGTTCTGCGCATGTGCGATATTTCAAGCGTGAGGGCCTCCAGATGTAAACAAACTTTAACGGAATAGATTTGCGACAGTTCGGAAGCGAGTATTTGTTAAAGGTAGCGAAGGCGCGAGTGTTAGTTTGATATATTATCAACATTTAGGAACAGAACAGCTTCTTATAACACGCTTTCTAGGCGGAAAAGCTCAATCGTGGGAAACAAATCCGCAATACTTCATGTTCAATGTTTATATAATGCAATGTAAACAAACGATGTAAACAGAAACGTGGACATGCGCACAACGGACTTGACGGCACCTTTAAAGTTAAATATCATTTAACTGCATTTAAAAGTAAAATAGTTTAAAAAAAATTGAGGAATCAACAAGTTTGAGAACATGTTTGTCCTGCGCCTGCTATGTAATGTGTCCCATTTAAGCTTGGTAAGCGCATAGTCATTACTGTCTGATCTCAAAACAATTCGAGCAGCACGTCGTTGAAGACGTTCTAAGAGATCACTATCTCCTTTGTTGCAACATGCCCACACACAATCACAATATTCCAATACAGGAACATAATAAGAATAATAAGAAGATATAAATAGGGTTATAGGACAGTACGAAGGGTGGTATGACTTCATCTAGATGTGTTTCGCAAAAATGGTGACTTAATATACGTTTCACCATGATCTTTTGCGTGCAGAAATGCGGTCTTATCTTGCAAAAAATGTTAGGAAATGGGGTTGAAAGGACACCAAAATTGGCAAGAAGAAGAAGCCGAGTTTATGCCTTACGTATAGAGTTACTTCAAACATGAAAACGTTTTCATTCACTGATTTGTTTTGTTGTGTGTAGGTACACATCACGAGCAAATATTTCGAGGAGCAGAAGCTCCTTTCTTCTGGGGACGAAACCTCTATTATTATTCACAGAACGATTTTACTTCTACTACAGGCAAGTAGCTTTTTTTTAACCCGACTTGTAAATTTACCTTGATTATGATTATGTTTAATGATTAATGTTTTACGAGACTACGAGTATTTTGCTTTTACTGATGTCCAGTTGCGCAACTTTTCACTTGAAACCAAACAAAGCATCCCTAAAACAGTCCTATACAATTTTGCACGATGCATTAATTCGTGCCCAATAGTCGTGCAGTGGCTAACGTCTTCAGTGTTGTAGTCTGTAGGGCGGAGATGGCTAAAAGGGATGACTCAAAAGGACCTTTCTGTTTTTGTCTGGTCTTTATTTTTGGTTAGGTTAGGGTTAGGGTTAAGATCAAGGTTGGATTACGATTAGGATTGAGATTAGTATAGAAGTTCTAGAAAATGTGAAGGTCTTTTTGAGTCATTCGTTTTAGCCTTCACCGAATAGGGCGTGCAAAATGATGTCATGGAGTCCAAGATGGCAGCACCCACGAAATTCAAGGGCGAAAATGGTTCTTATTTTCACTTAACCCACTTATAGACTAAGCATTTTTAGAATATATATAGTATAATGTGGACAGTTGGGCTGACCTCATTTTGGTCTACAATTTATTAAATTCCTAATCCCCCTCCATATTTTCGGCCATTCCTCGTAATCCCTATCGTTTTGGACCGCTCATCCCAATCCCAGCAAATTCATTCCATGATTGAATATTATCTACGTCTTGCTGGCGTCCAACATGTGTCAGCGTATCCATTTGTATAAAGAAGACTCACAAACTGTCACAAAGCATATCTTAAGCTTTACCCAACCTTTCAAACACTGAATTTTTCTTCTACCCAACCATCACTAGATGATGCAACCATATACATGTTATACTGCATACATGTATATCATATATGTATATACTCTTTGCCTACTGTCTCGTCCTTGCTCTTATCATAACCTTTAGATATTTATCTGATATTTATAGTGTTAAATATTGGTTCATATATAGTATGAGATCATTACAATATTCTAAGGAAGTTCAAGTTTGTGTTACTGTTTATAAACATGAAAATATGTCTATCTAAAATATTATTTAACAAGAGGTTTTACCTGACAATGTCTTTGAACAAGCAATCTCTATTTTGTGTTGTATCACTATTATTATAACTATAGATATTAAACACGAATTTATTTTATTTATTTTGTTTTAAAATTTGTTTCCCAACATTTATAATGCAACAAAAAAATCTTACCCAACTTTTTACCGCCAAAAATTTGGCTTACCCAACTCATCTCTCTTCGGTCCAACGCTCCCTAATTTCCCGTATCACAAATAGCAAAATGTTCTATATACCGTTTTCCGCGACTTCTTGATATCACGTCCATGATTTTCTCTTGCATCCTGTTTCTCATTATCGAAATAATCGCGTTCAATTCCGCGTCCCGAAAAACCGATTGTGCAGGACCCTCTGTAAACTGAACGCGTCTTTTTTGTCTTTAGATACCGAATAAGAGGAATAAAGAACATAGTTTTCTACCAACTGCCACATTATTCTCACTTCTACTCCGAGATTGTGAACTACATGGACACAAGTTTAGTTCAAGGTGGTAACGAAACTAGTGCCACAACTTCAACTGTACTATATTCAAAATTCGACGCTCACCAACTCAGTGGAGTTGTTGGTTCACGAAGATGCGAACAGATGTTGGCCTCTGAACAAACAGTACACATGTTTGTTACTGGTGATCAGTAGTTTTTATAGGGCAGAATAATTTTATAGCCGGATTTGTTAGATTCTGCGGTATAAATTATGACTAATTATAACAAGTGAACAACTAAATTATAAAATAGATTACTAACATAATCATACATACATAATCTTAAGACGCTGTTACTGTACACTGTGTAATGTTTCATAACGGCTTACGCGACTTAACAAATGAGTTGCATTAAAGGCGGTGTTACACTAGCCTCCTCCGCAGGCAACTCTGTGGCTTCTTTTTTCTGAGTCAAATCGCTTCCAAGGCTGTGCGTCGTGTGCGAGCAATGTTTGCAATGCGAGCAATTTCTCTGGCTCGGCCAAAAATGGCCAAAACAGCGTTGGAAGCTATTTGACTCGGGGGAAAAAGAAGCACAGAAAAAGAAGCACAGAGTTGCCTGCAGAGGAGGCACCAAAGGTCGAAATGTGGAGAGACTGGGATTGGCGTTGCAATTGTAAGCAATACGTTATTGGATTGTAACCAACCACAAAACAACAAATATCCTAACCCCCCGCTTAACGAGTTTTCTAACCGTAACCCCCAGCGAGTTTTCTAAACAATCCAATAACTTTTCCCAGTCCTCTCTCCACATTTCGACCTTTTAGGTATACTAAAGAGCCACGATCGTTACCCTAGGCAACGTTTTGTGTAACTTGACCTTGTGACAAGGTACGCATGCGCATCTAGTCGCCAAAGAGGAAAATTGTGAGACAAGTAGCAGATAGGGTGTTACACTGTGCAACGCTGAAAAAGGTTGCTGCAATCATTGCAGAAAGTAGAACTTGATTCTACTTTCTGCGACGATTACAACAACTTGTGTCGCAACAATTTTCGCCATTGCAAGGTATGTTACACTTTGCAATGGTTTGTAGAACTTGTCTCTCAATGGCTTAATCTGCTACGTTGCAGTTGCATGAAAGGAGGCATTACACTAGGCAACGTTTAGTACAACTTGACTTGCAAAGTTTCGCCATCTGTGTGTTTATGACAAGGTACGCATGCGCATCGAGTCGCCAAAGAGGAAAATTGCGAGACAAGTTGCAGATGGGGGTGTTACTGTGTACAATGCTGAAAATAGTTGCTGTAATCATTACAGAAAGTAGAACTAGATTCTACTTTCTCCAACGATTGCAGCAACTTGTGTCGCAACAATTTTCGCCATTGCAAGACATGTTACACTGTGCAATGGTTCATAGAACTTGAATAGAAATAGAACGTGTTTTATTTTCATCCGATTTCTCACCGACTGTCCGGGGAATACCATGTGTCGCCTACAGACAATTTTTGATATTTTGTAGGTGGCAAGACATCAATAATTGTCTGTAGGTTTTTTAGCCAATCACAATCAAGTAATATAATAATATATATTATTATATTTATAATAAAATATAAGTGTAAAATACTAAACAGAAAAACACTGGCAAGTCTTAAAGCGATCAATGGTCTGCACAATCTGGTTTCAAGCAATGGCACTATATTTCTATCTTACTCTAATATGTAGATATTAACCTGTCCACTGTGATGAACGTGTTTTTTACCATGCTAGGATGGAGTTAGCCGAACTGTACTTGCAGGAGACATGTAAGTAAACATATAGTATTTGTTGAATATACACAAAGAAACGAACACCAACAACAGGGATATTTCCTTTTAATATTTTAATGTAAAAAGAGATCGCCAATTGATGTTATTGGAGGATTGGCGCCAAGCCATAGGGAGGAGCCACCCCCGATCAGAGGTGACCATGGCAAGTCCGCCACAGCCCACCTCCAGGCATCAGTCACACTATCAAAGCAGTGGAAGTATATATAAATATATATATATATATATATATAAATATCAGCAAGGAACACTTCTTTTAAAAAACTTTATTGACGTTTCGGGCACAGCCCTTCCTATTCTGTACACAGTATTCTGAGGAAGGGCTGTGCCCGAAACGTCAATAAAGTTTTTTAAAAGAAGTGTTCCTTGCTGATATTTGTAAATTATTTGGAACTACCTTTTGGTGAAGGCTGGCTTTCTGATAGACTATATATATATATATATATATATACCTTGTCTTTTTCAGGAGTGGGTGGGTGGGTGGTACAACACAGCGCAAAGCAAGAAATTCCGAATATTAACGAGTACTGTAGATAGCACGCGCAAAACCAGTCTCGCTCAGCAGAATAATATTTTGGACTCGTTTTTTGAAATTTCCTGTGTAACCAGGCCTTATTCAAAATGGCCGCAAGTATTAGTTAAAGGGAGCTATATAATCGTCCGAATTTTGTCACTTAAAACCTCAAAACAACAAAGATCCTAACCCTAACCTCCCGCCTAACGAGTTTTCTAACCCTAACCCCAATATTGGCTGCCATTTTGAACAAGGCCTGGTTACTTAGGCAAACTCAAAATGCGTTTTGCGAAATTTGCGAGTGCCAGTAGCGGATTAAGGGGGAGGGCTGACTGGGCAACCGCCAGGGGCCCGCGGTTCCTAGGGGCCCGCTATGTTCGAATAACAAGTAGCTGGTGTAAACAAACTAATTTATGACATGTTCACACCTAAAGTTCTAAATACTTAAAATAAAAGTTATAATTTTTCTCGTTTTATTTATCTTATTTTGAATTTCATGCGATCAAGTGATTCAACTACAGCGATCTTCGACAGTAGTTTTCAGTTTCCCAATCCCAAATGCTTGAAAGTTCGCATAAAATTCAAATGACACCGATCGATCGACGATTTTCGGGGGGGGGGGCGAAAAACAGCCAGGGGCCACAGGTGCCTCGCATATTATAAATAGGAGACCGCTGACTAACATTGACTCCTTTACACTTTGTTATTAATGAGAGACGCCTAAATTACATTTAATTACATTTAGCATTTAAGAGATTCTATAAAAACAAAATTACGTCTAAATACAAATTGGTCTACATTCCTAACACATTTTATGCGCAACAATGTTCTATAGTGAACAAATCAACAAAACGTTCGATTAACTAACCTTAACAAAACCACTGGTCTATATAAATGCGTGATAAATATCAGTACATGAAGGGTGGATCCCTGTGCGGCTTCAGGACAAACAAACTACAAATGTCTCGTGACTTCTTATACGTGTCCGTTCAGTGCAAACTGTAAATACCAACTGATCAGCCCTACCCTATTAGGTTTTACTGAGCTCTGAACAAAATATCTGGAAATTATATCAAAGTAATATTTAACTAAACGTCTTTAGAGTACCATATCAAAATCGTATCTATAAACAGTATTTTTCAATTTTGAATTATAATTGTAATTCAGAAATCTGATTGGTTCTTTACTAGCAAGCTATCAGCTCGTCAATGTGACGTCATCAAATTACGTCACCAGACGAAAGCAGTTTGCCTACATATCCAGACATAAAATATCTTGGTTATTCATTGAATTTATTATCCACTCACGAAGTATAAATTGAGCGCTAAATTACCTGTCCTTAGCAACGGTTGTCTAGCAACGGAATACGTCCGAACACTTTTAAAGTCCCATGTGACTCATTCCGTATCAGTGTCATTGAGACGATCCGCCTTCTTTTTGGAACATTTAAAGATCCTGTGCAATGAAACATTCAGTTGTAAAATAACTCAATTGTTTGAAAAAACTCTTGAAACTATAAAGACTAACCATTTACAACTGCATTATTGAAAACTCTTATATATCCTTAAGATTATGTAATGAAATCACTTGATGCGTGGATGTATTCAATGACATCAAATATGCAAATCATCAAACGATTCCATGTGATAATGGTAAAGTATGCAGAATTTTTCAATAAGTCATGCATTGTAGAGTGAGTATCAACCGTCGTGCATTGCGCGTTTGTGTTTATCTTTTCGTACGATAACGAAGTGTTTTGAAGTGCTTCGTTGCCAACTTGATGTGGTAAACACTTCGGAAATTCGCCGAGTCTTCTCAGAAAACCCTATAGAGGCTTTCTTATTCATCCACAATCCAAATACATCGACTCGGAACCTGATTTGTTTGTTTGAATCTCGTCACTTGGTCTTTCACGCTTCGCGTCATTCAAGGCTGACATAATTCGAAACGAAAGTCAAGAAAACGTCGAGTTTTGTGAAAAATACAGAAATAATTACTTTCTAAGGTATATCTTCTTTCAATTGAAAGACAAAATGAATAATTTATATCAAGGATTGACAAGATTTTTATGAATGCAGTTCACCAAGGGAATTTCGTGCTTCAAAAAATGGCCGACCGTGCAATGCGTCACGGTTGACACTCACTCTTTAATATCTCAAGAGTGAAGTGTGATATGAAAAAGTTGTAAATGGTTATAGTCTTTATAGTTTCAAGAGTTCTTTCAAACAAGAGTTATTTTACAACTGAATTTTTCATTGCATAGGCACTTTAAGTTGATTTAAGTTGATTTAGATCTTTGAAAACTTTGCTTCAAGCTTCTCTGCATACCGTTCCATTTCTTTAAACTCACATTTGTGGGCCATCTCCCTTGCCTGTTGTGCGTGCCTGCAGGCCTTTTTAAGACCTTCAGTGTTGCCGTTCTGGGAAACTCGATAGCAGAAGAATGCATCCACGAAATGGATTTGAACTTCTCGGAAAATGGTTGGCAGGCAATCGTCGTGGACCGTTATTTCGTTACGCATTGATTTTCCTTTGTTAAAATCTTCATCCGTTATATTTTTGTGTATGATATCGCCGGAGAGAGCAAAGCCAAAATGAAGTATGGCAAGATTTATGAATGCTTTTTGGGCAATGTCGGCAGTCGCAGTTTTGTTTCTGTCGTCACATTCTCTCCAATGTTCCAGGGTATCATTGCAATATTTATTGGCCTCTTCCAAGAGCTCATTTGCTTTCTTTGGGTTGCCTGCAGCACGGATGCCTGCGACTGTGGCAATGAGCGCAAAAAAGGAAGCCGAGAGAAACCCGACAGGGATTTGGTGAACGAGATGTAAACTTCTCTTGGCGATTTCATAACATCTTTCATAATTCCCTTTACACCGTTCCATTGCTGCCAACAAATATACTTCCATTACATCAAAAATCAAAGGGTTAACTGATTCACATGAGCTTCTGGCGAATTCTTTTAAACGTTTGTCAGCAGTGTCAATTTTCCCCTTCCTAAAATAGGCGTTCACTATCTTAGAAAGTGTGAAGAGTTTGATATCGTTGCCGTTCTTTTTATCGTTTAAAATAGTCGTGGTCCGTTTGTTCAACTCATCCCATTCAGCATCGTTAATGAGCGTTTGTAAATCTTCTTGTATTTTAATACAAGAATTCTCAACATTCGTAGAACTCCAATTACACCGTGCTGGGGAAATCGGATTAGGGGAAACGTGTACGATATGGGAAGACTTGGTGAGAGCTCCACTGGCTAACTGAGTCGGTGGTTCTTTGGTAGCTGACTGAGTCGGTGGTTCTTTGGTAGCTGACTGAGTTGGTGGTTCTTTGGTAGCTGACTGAGTCGGTGGTTCTTTGGTAGCTGACTGAGTCGGTGGTTCTTTGGTAGCTGACTGAGTCGGTGGTTCTTTGGTAGCTGACTGAGTTGGTGGTTCTTTGGTAGCTGACTGAGTTGGTGGTTTCTTGGTAAAATCTTCACTGGGTGGGTGAGCTTGTTGTCCCGAGTGCATGTTTAAGAATCTCTCTCTCCATTCAGGAAATTCTATTCTCTTAATCTCCGGGTCAGGGGAACCGTGTGTGATATGGTAAGACTCTGGTTCCTTGGTAAAAACTGCACCATGGAAGGGGGCCACATAAACAACCACGATAAATATTTCTGGGATTTCATTTCGCTGATCTTTATTTTCCGGATTTTCATTTCCCGAATTTTTCACAGGCTCGAAGTGAACTTTCCAGTGCGTTCCCTCTTCTGGATTACTGTTATGCGACCATACCAGGTCTTTTTTCATTTTTCTCGAAATTGCATTGCGTATCTTAGCTTTATCTTCAACTTTTTCTCCCATTATAATGCCTTCATCGTTGATGCCATAATAAATGTGCCCACCTCTATCATTTGCAAAAGCAGAAACATACAAAGAACATTTGTTGCTTTCCCCCGTTATACGCTTAGCTAGAGAAACAGATTTCGTTTTGTTACTCGCTAAATTCTTAAACTGTACTGTATCACTCTCAAATGACATGCTAATCTCTTCATATTGGACGAAATCCTTTTGGTGACTGTCACGCTCAATACTTGGTTGTGAACTTGCCTTTGAATATTCTAGTATGTCTTTGATATCCAACGCGTGCTCTGATGGTGGCAAATGAACAACCTGAGTATTGGTCGGTAAACAATAGTTATAGTTTACTGTGAAGAGTGTGCTGGCATGGGTATCGACGAAAACAACAATGCTATGTTGATCGTAGACCAATGTAATTAAATTCTTATATGTGTCAACATCGACAAACATAAGAACCCTTTGCTCTATGACTCTGAGAAAATCTGAAACTTCTTTTTTCTTTTCACTTTCTGACAATTTCAATTCAAGCTTTCCACCTGCACCGCTATTCAATAAGGCACATATTGCACTGATAATCATGGACAGTTGCGCAGTTTTGTACTTGTTCTTGGCGTTTTTCGCTTGGCTTTCGGGATTCAATTGTTTCATTGATATTTCTCCTTCGATAATATATTTGTCATCTTTCTTTTCGACTTTGTACTGCATTTTTGTGACTGTATAGACGTCGCGTATGGTGGAACAATTCTGGGAATAGACACCAATATATAGTTTAGTAGGAATGTGCATATGGTAGTCTATAGCCATAGGGGAGGTTAGGGCCTGGTCATTATTTATGGCCGGGGTGGGGGCCAAAGAGAAAATGGTTAGGGAACTGAAAATTCTAAGACCTAAATGGTGGGTAGCAAAATTTTCATGACTATATTTACATAAAAAATTAAGAGTTCGTCATTTAAAATTGGAATCTCGTCATCAATTCTCCTTAGTCATCATTGCACATTAGCTTTTATTATTGTATTCTTCTCCTTGTTTTCCTTGGATTCCTGCTCGTTATAGGGAGATAATAATCTGAAAGTTACAGTAGGATCTGCATCAGACTGTATATCTATTTGGGTTTGTTGGGTAAAAGATTTTCTTTACTCATAAATGGTTGGGACGGTTGAATTTCTTATCTTAATTTGGTTGGGTCAATATAGACTTCTTTCATAATGGCACCCAAATTAAATATTCTTTTATATTAATTTAAATTAGCCTTTCTAACCTCGTTCGTGTGAACGAGACCAGAAAGGCTAATTTGCATGCATATCAAATAATATTTAGACTAGCCACCATTATGAAAGAGGTCTATGTAATACCTCCTATAAATACTAAACAATAATAGGAATAGGTGCTCATGGATACCCTGTACGAGGCTGCCTTTCCTCCATACAAGCGACTGGTCATTATTTATGGTCGGGGTGGGGGACAAAGATAAATAGATTTGACGCTGGAAAAAATTTTACCCGGTGAGCCTACAAACCGCTAAATTGTTTCAGCGGTTAACAGCCAGAGTTTACGTTTGGTTGAAGACAACAATTTATACAATCACGTGACTTATATACGCGTTTTCATTGGTTCTTGCTCATGATCTATTTAACAATTAGACAACGAGTCCGAGTTGTCTATGAGCGAATAGTCAACGAAGGCGAAGCCTGAGTTGACTATTCGCTCAAAAACAACGAGGACGAGTTGTCTAATTGTTTTAGTAGAAACAAATTAATGGACTATTACAAATCATGCATTCTCCAAAAAATTATCCAAAAACTCATTTGAAACCTCCCCAAAACGAGAGTTTTCTGCCATTGTTTTCAGCGCGTTTCGCCATCATGGTCTATCACGAATAGACAACGGTTGAGTAGCCAATCAGAATGCAGCATTTGTAATAGACCATGGTCAGTTTCTACTATAATAAAGGACAGATACATGGCTGGCGTCAAACACGTCAGCAGCTGTGTTTTTCTTTTTTCATGCCCCAACAGCTTTGATAAACCTTTGCATGTGGTTGTTTCAAATAGATTCCATTTTGTGTTGTCTGTTCAGTTATAGACACACAGAGGACGCCCAGAACGTCTCGACTCCGTCTCGTGGGCCGCTTTTTTTGTTCTTACCACGTTCTGACGTCATCTGTGTATCTATGACAACGGCAAAATGGAATCTATTTGTTAATTATTCGCTATTATACCTCATTATAGAGGTGAATTTGTTCCTGTGTTTACGTGAGAATTGCCAGCCCTCCTAACCCAGGCTGTGTCGAAGGCTACGAGTAAACAGGCCTTAACAAAATAAAAGGTTGTGCACAAAATACTTCGTAAAGACAAACGTTGTCGCGTGTACACAGAGCTTTGACTTTCCAGCCCGGTCAATCCCGTTTATATGGGGAAAAACCCAGCCCATGCAGTGAAGCGATATATTGGCTAAGTTACGCGTAGATCCCGCGTCTCAGCGTAATTCCTTGTAACAATTTGTTTGCGTTTACGTGGCAAGAGGGCCAGCCCTCCTAGGCGAGATCTCGCTATTGACAACCCGAGATCTCGCCTAGGAGGGCTGGAAATTTTTAATATAAACGTACTGAAGAGGGCTGGCCCTCCTAGGAGGGCTGGGAAATAAAAGCTCCATACAAGCGACAAAGTATATCTTTACCAGTATTTTCTGGACAACTTTATATTTCGCACGACCTGTTTGCTTGTGTTTAAGTTACAAATTGAACACTTGTCTGCAAAAGTGGGATTCTGGGTTTCGTGCGAAAATAAATGCGGCCGTAGCCATTCGAGCGAGCCAGCTTGGGCAGCGAGCCAGCTTTCATGGGCAGCGAGCCAGCTCGGTTAGGAGGGCTAGAAATTCTCATGTAAACAAGGGATGAAATTCATCTCGCCAAAGAGGGCTAGCCCTATCAAGAGGGCTGACCCTCCTCCATATAAACACCCCTTAAGTGGGCTGGCCCGGCTCTCATACAACAACATAGTTTCTCGTTTCGTTCATAATCGCTTCTTTGTCCAAGTTTTCCGGTAAACAAGCGTAGTCTGTAAACTCCCCTTCCAAGGCGTTTTACACATTAAAAAGAAACCATGGAGAATATTATATAAGCCTACTGGATTCATGTATCGGGATTGAGGAATGTACTGTTTACGTAGGGGTGGCAAGGAATATGGAACACTTTAGCAGATGAACTTAACTTGACTATGGACAGCCTTGCCTTGTTAAATCCGTTATGCTCAGTTTGGTGTTAATGCGGAAGTGAATAAAATCTCCCCAATACCCAATCTAACCAGGAGAATTTCCGATCTTTTCGGTAATTTCATAAAGGAATAAGGTACGGCTAGCTACTTACGCTAGAAAAAAAGAGAAATCAAAAACTCTGAAAAGTATCGAACGAAAGACAATGGTTAGATAGTCTAACAATGGTTAGATAGTGAAAATGGTTAGATACATCTAACAATGGTTAGATAGTGAAAGTGTTCTCTGACGTGCTTTAACCTTCTGATGAAGGGCCTAATTGCTTGAAACGTTAGACCTACGTCACACTATTTCGGCAGTACACCAACCTTTTAGAGTATTAGATTTGTATTTCTACACTACATACACAGCAAAACACTTTAATAAGAAATACATTTAAAAAACGACTTGCTAAGCTCATTAAACCTAACTTATGTAACACCGGCACTCCCCGATGTGCACAAGCTACACTAAACCACAATGGAACCGTATATGTATTGTGTGGCTTACCTTTCGCAGCCAAAAGATCTTGAAACGTAAAAAGATGGAAGTCGCGTTCTCAAACTCTTTTGCACTGAAGGCCTGCATGAAATGCTCGAGTGTATATTCGGGAGATTCCCTCAATTATTAAAACCTGTTTTTATACATCATGAATATATTTATGTATCACCTTTTCTAACTGAAGAGATCTTATATGTACAAGTTTCGGGTCAAGTATGTCCACCTATGGGTTAAATGGTTAAAATGGCGCGTTTATGCATAAAAGGGGCACTTTTCATCCCAGAAAAAGAGCTTTTTTTCCTATTTTGAAAAGACCAACTCACCAACGTTGTGGCGTAAAAATATACGCAAGTGGAAAAACGGGTTTAGGCAGGTTTCTTCATCATGTGATCTTATTGTCCGCCGGTTAAAGACAAAGATGGGGCCCTCCCAGCCTGTGCTGCCCAAACTATTTGCCCGAACTCTAAAAAAAGCGCAAGAAGCCTCTGCGGAGGAGAGTGTGTAACGATGTAGCTGTGACGTTAGCCTGCGTGGCGGAAAGGCGAAGGGGGAGGGAACTCTCCCCCTAACGCCGCCATGCGAGGAAAGGCTATTCTTGTATTGGGCTCACAGGGTGTTTTGGGGACGCGTGGAGAGAATGGGGATGCGCAAGGCCCGCGCGCCAATTATTAAAGGAATAGAACAGCGTAGAGTCTGGCTGCTATTAATAGCTCAAAAAGCGGACAAACAAACCAAATTTGACTCGCAAATGATTGCAAATGAGTTATTTCTTTTGTTATGGCCGCAAGAATTATGGGTAAAAGCGGACAAACATCTGTACTGACGTCATCTCGACGGAGCGCTATTCTGGGTATATTATAGGTAATATTTGGCATTTCACTCGATCAAATTAACTACATGTTGAAAGTACATGTTGAAAGTTGATAGTAAAAGGAATAACTGTCTCTGAATGTGTTAACTTGTCCAATAATTAGAAAGAACACTTGACTTCCAACAGCTTTTTAACGCCTGTATAATCCACAATATACACCCTCCCGGACAATATTGAGCTGTAAGTCTCCTTCGCGGCCGTCAGTTCGAGTTCGTTGGCGAGGTAGGCCAATATTTACTCGATTTCAATTCTGAAAACAGATTTGGAATTACCTAGTCTAAATACATAATATATACGCGTATATTATATTATGAGAACGTACATATCCTTCGTAAAAACGGTTTATGTACTTCGAAATTAGTCGGCAATCAGCCGGCCGCCTCGTCGTATACTTTGAACGTTCTCACGATCAATATTTAACCGTTTTCAATTCTAACAGATTTGGAATTAGCGAGTCTAAATATATAACACACGTACCTATTATATTATGCAAAAATGTACACCTTCCTAAAAACCTCTATGTAGTTCGTTAGATCACAACTAATCGCCAATGGCCGCCCCGCCGCTAGTATTCAAGTATAAAATCAAACGAGGCTAAGGACTACTGACAGTAAAATATTTATTAAAATATGGTCAAGCTTTCACTATCTACAATATTGTAAAATATTTTTATTTTCATACAGTATAAATTTCTTTATGAATTTGGTGTATTGTATTACTTATAATTGAGGAAGGTTTATGTAAATGTTGTTTACAATTACTAATGAGGTAGCAATTTCTCTTGTTTTTTTCTTGTGAATTAAACTTTTTGTAATTTCTTTGGGGGAAAAATTCGAGAAATATTGGTTCTCACACAGTCTACTGATGCTGCACCACTTTAGCCGCCTGCCTTCAATTGCCAACACAATTTTTTTACAAGCAACTGAGCTTACAATGAAAACTACTCTAGATTTAAGCCTCTAACAACATTATCATCACCGAACCGTATCTTTAGGACCTTGTAGGGTGGTTGGTTGGTTGGGAAACAGGTCAGGCCATAGCGAGGCACCTGACCAGACTCCCAGCTTTACCTAGTCCCCCTATAACATGAGAAAAATATTTTCTGCTTCATTTGTGTCTCGGTCAACAGAAAATAACACTTATGATCATAATGTTGCAAATATTAAAATAATCATCAGTGCATAATATAAGAAAAATATGATTACAATGTCAGATAATATATATAATATTATTGAGAGTTTCTGATCAATGATGTCTATCAGGAATGTCTTGGAAGCCTGAATGAGATTTTTCCACCATGGTCTTTTGAAAAATGATGGCCATTATAATGGTAAGGGTTGAGTAGAAAAACTCTCATGAGCTGAAAATGCAGGTGTATAATATAATTATTGTCACACTCCAAGCTGTTTCTGACATCAAATATCATTCACCTAAAGTCGACAATGTTTCTGTGAACAATGGTAATGTTCTGTACTTCTCCAAAAGTTCACTAAAAAACGAGAATAGGTTTATAGCTGTTAAGTTTCACATGACATCACAAAATCTCAAAATCTTTGGGAAATTTCAAGTTGATACAATAATTCCTTGAGTTACAAAATTTTGAATTACAGATATATGATAGCTAAGGAAATTACTATATTTGCTACTGCTGATGAAAAGCTATAATTTTACCCAACCTCGGGTTTGATTAAGCTATAGAAGTGATATCTAAAACACAGCTGTACGCAGGATTATATTACTAGGGGGGCAGTGAGACATCCTGTGAAGTTTGTGTTCACAGGTATCTGTAAGGTCTGGTAATCTTTAGACTTTTTTAAGATAAACAAGCCCATGATAACAAAATTAAATTTTGTCTATTCCCATGCACTAACAGTCGCACCAAATGCATGTGAGGTTATTGTTTGAAAGTTGACGATCTTGAACGTGCTGCCACACGTACCCAACGTTCTACCGCGTGCTCTTAACAAAATCGCTGCATGGTCATAGCATTAGCATAAGTTGAAACCAAAATTTGGATTTCAATTTAAAATTTTCAAGACAAATTATTTGTGTTTATACGTCATAATTTTCAGCACTCGTACTAAATAATTGTCTGAATACCCATAATAAATTGATAATCAACCTTATAAAGACATTTTTTTTCTTTTCTGGCCCGCTATGTACGGCCCTGCTAAGACATTTCAAAGTAAAACTATTAACTGTGGTAAAACTAAACATATTGATTGGAAATTCAGCTTTACTTATGTTGTAGTTTTTTTGGCGACCATATAACATCATCCTTTTTTTTCAAAACCTTATTAACCTGTGTGCAGTGCCAGCACCATAAAATTATGTTGACTGTATACCATTTTTCTTTACATTTCCATTGGTAAAACTCCAGTTCCTTTTTCTGTTGCTCTACATTACTATCCAGGCCAGGTATTTTATCAAGAATCTCTCTACATGATTGGATTTTTTCCCTGAAGGCTGCTACCTGATAAGAGTGTGAAAAAATAAGGATTATAGTGGATTATATAATGCATACTAGTAAAAACGTACCAGCAGACTATCAACACATTGTTATAATTATACAACTGTGATTATACAAGGCCATTAAAACAATTATCCCAGCTGAGAGCTAGTACAAAAATATATATTGCATTTACTTTTCATTCAAATCAATTCATGGCTTCGTTTACCGGACACAGGTAGGTTTAATCATGGACAATTCCAGGACAAAAATAAACGGGATTTTTTAAAGAACGAGGCAGTTCTATACAATCCTAAATTTCTGTCTCCGGTACACGAAGTAAGAGGCCAATTTATTTATTTACCATAAGATAATAGTGATAAATTACAGGAAAAATATTAATACATTTATTAAATAGGTCTAAAATGGCAACCATATATTCGTTCAAATGTAAACAAACATATATTTGGGACCGACATACTTTTCTTGTGACTTCTTGGGAGTCATTTATTTTTTCCAATGATTTTAAGATGTCGTAAATAGCAGGCAAAAGACTGAATTCCTTGGTTAGATCAACCGTAGAATTTCCATCGTTGGCCGCCGCCATTTAATTATGGTTTTGAGAATCTGGAAAACTCGCTGTGATTGGCTCTCCACTCAATTTTCTTGAAAAATTACTGTAAATAGCAAGCCAATTTTGCTAACTCCTGTAAAATATCATCTTAGACAGCCTAGATAGGCATATAGGCATGGGGTGAACGTTATAGAGGTCAGACCCACTGATCTGAACCAGACACAGCAATGCACTAGCATCGCCTTGATGTTGCATTTTTCGCAACTGGTTTGGTCTTAAAATGTATATATTCTAACGATCTGATCTAAAACTCCACACGAGTCAGAACACAAGTGAACACTCGAAATTTTACTTCACCATAAATCCTTGAAATAGCAGCCTCTTGGGGAGGGAGGGACGCCCCTGCCCCACCCACTAGCTAGTCGCCATAACTTCAATTTAAGAACGTCTTGACCATAAATACATAAATTTACAGGTTATTAATCAAAGAGA
Source organism: Chrysogorgia sp. JL179-B06 (assembly GCA_035772405.1). Lineage (NCBI taxonomy): Eukaryota > Metazoa > Cnidaria > Anthozoa > Scleralcyonacea > Chrysogorgiidae > Chrysogorgia > Chrysogorgia sp. JL179-B06. The sequence continues at coordinate 1,260,034 of JAYKKM010000519.1, forward strand.
TTTGCCATGCCTTCAAACAGACACAATTTGGAACTCGGAAGCCCAATCAATTCATCCAAATGGTTACAAGAAAATGAAAGTTCGTTTGTGCCTCCCGTTTGCAACAAACTCATGTAAGCGATCGTCGATGTTAAAAGATGCTCTTGTTCTAAATTTACATGCTTATTTGCTTAACAGTCATATCGTCCTTAGGTCAAAACAAGTCAGTGTATGGCCTTCAACGAATCAGTAATTAGTTAAAGGGAGATCTCACCTATTCCTGTTAAAAATTCCGGTGTGTTTATATGGCCAGCCCGGTTATAAGCGAGATTGTCGCTTGATAAATGCGAAAATCGCCCGCTTATCGAGATGAATTTTCAAAGGATGCCGACGCAGTCTATTGTTTGGCGGATGAACTTTCCCTGAAACGCGAGCCAGAAATCATCTCGCTTACTAGGCTTACAGCCCTTAGGGGTGTTAATATTTGTGCTGTTTATTAATTCAAACTTAAAGCATTTGTGCGCGTAAGAAACTCGTTCTGAATAAAAAAATGTTATTTTTGTTCGCAATTTCCCGAGATTTCGGGTGACGTTTCATATAAATCCCGAAATGACGTCACATAGACTATTGGTAGTAAAATTCGAAATTAAAATCAGCTATTATTTCTAAAAGAAAATATTATCGTAAGAGTTGGGGTCAGTATTAGGTTCAGGGTTAGGATTAAGGGTTAGGATTAAGGTTAGGTTTGGGGTTAGGACTATGTTTTAAATTTGGGATATGTACTTATATGAAACATCAGCTGATATTTCCTACAACTAAATGACTACATTTCTTGATCATTAATAGCTAATATTTTGGTCTTTATTCAAGACTAGTCACATTATGACGCTTGTGCTGGCTCGAGAAATAAAATAATAAAAAACGAAAAAGTGCCTGTTTCACAGGCTAAGAAAAAGTTAATTATTACAAAAGAAAAAGTTTAATTAAATAGCACAGAAAAAGTTAATTATTAAAATACAAGAAGTTAATCTTAGAAGAGTTGAGGACGTTTCGTCCCAAGGACGTTTTGACAGGACACCACTTATTTTATCCAATGACTGATGATATACAGTGTTTGGTTTTAATACCATATTTAGGTACGGTGCTGGCCAGTTGAAGATAATGTATGTTGGTGGTCCAAATTCAAGGAAAGATTATCACATTGAAGATGGTGAAGAGGTATGCATTTAAAATGTTACTGTAGCACTTATTGTTACTTCAATGGCCACAAATAATGGCTTGAAATTGAGGTTGGATATGAAAGATAATGGGTATATTAGCATTGGTAAATATTTTGTGACCTTATTTCTCTTATGATATTTCTACCTAAGGATTCTAATTTTTTTGTATTTGGTTCAGTTTTTCTTCATGGTCAAAGGTGACATGTCCTTGAAGATAATAGAACAAGGAAAACCCAAAGACATCCTTATCAAAGAAGGAGAGGTGAAATTTTTTTAAAGAATGTTTAATTAATTTATGATAATTATGACTATATTCTGGTATTAAATTATGATAATTATAATAAACAAAATAGTTGTAAGGAATATAATGTTATTAATTTTCCTATAGGTGTTTCTTCTGCCATGTCATATTCCCCATAGCCCCCACAGATTTGAGAACACTGTCGGTCTGGTAGGTATACTGTTATGTTGCATAGGCTGTTTAGAAATACAAATTGAATACTTTGATATCAAAATTATTATATTTCCAAACTATTTAAGGTTATTGAAAGAGACAGAGTGGAAGGTGAACAAGATTGCCTCAGGTACTTTTACAATTAATATTAGTTCTCACACACTGCTGGGAGCTGCTGTAGCCGTCCGCCACAAGCTAGACATTTATTAAAATATTAACACTAGTAATCATACATAGCTCTGCAACCTAACGTAATTTACACAACTAAAACACTGAAAATCCATAATATTTTATATGTCCACTACAACTAACATGTAAATGTCCTAAATTAATGAGTGGGCAATTCAAGTCAAGCTTGCGAAGCAACAACAACATATGCTGGCTTAACCTGCACCACCCGACACACCCGATTCACAGTCGGGCTCCCAGCCTAGCATGAGAAAACATTTTCTGCCTATTTCGTACCTCAGCCAGCAGAAAATAACACTTTTTACAAGTTTTGTTTGACCAAGCCAATATTTTGTGACTTTAATACTTTTTACATTTTTGGGTTGAAAGTATCATAAATTCATATCCCCATAATGAAAGATTTCATGCAGCAAGTGAAGAACAAACCATTTAATATGGAATTATTTCTGGTCTAGTGGTTACCACATATGTCTATGAGCTGGGGGAGACAGGTTCAAATCCTGGGTCAGACCTCCACAAAGAGTCTTATAAAAATAATTGAGGCGAAAGTGCTGCCTTATTTGCAATAATATCAGCAAATGGTAAGACTTTTGGGTCTTCTCGGATAACAACCTTGAATTGTAGGCGCTCGGAACCCTTATCACTTGGGCTTCTAGCCTGTTGGGGTATTCCGTTCACCTAAAAGAGTGATAAATTTGATAAACTAAACACAGTATTTAAGGATATAAACAGTATATGTTGATGTAATATATATTATCGAGATAAGAAACCTGTCTAGTAATGGTTGCTGTGATCAAATGAATAAAAGTCTGTTGCTTTTGTTATCTACAAAGTACCATGCCTAGCTTGCAAACAGCTAATGTTTTCCTGACAAATAAATTATAGTGGAGATTAGAAGGTATATAATTGAAACGTTAGTTCGGTATTCACTAATTCTCATTGGTGATGTAAACTTGATTGATTGGCCAATAACCAATCAGCTGATAAGTGTCCGATAATCAGCACATCCCTACCATACTTTACTTTTACCTATTTATCAAAGGTATTACTGTGATGATGGCACAACAATCCTGTTTGAAAAGTGGTTCCACTGTACAAACCTTGGAAAAGACTTGGTGCCAATTATTAATGAGTAAGTTCCACACGACACAGTGGCCACATGCAGCTTCTGAGAGTCTAGAAGGTCAATCTTTGTACATGTACTATATTTGAGCTGTCTAGTTACAATAATTCTTAAATCATAATTATAACATACCGGTACTCTATACTCAGTCTCAATCTATACTTTATTTTACTGTATTCAAGATTTTAGTTCTCAAAGTTAATTGACTATAGTCAGCAGTGTAGCTACGTATATTCTATTTCATGCTTATGCTTAGATCTAGCTGATCATACTATATTACTGGTATTACTATAGGTATGATTCGTCTGAGCAAAAAAAGACAGGAAAGCCAATTCCAGGTATATATTTCATTACTAATGAACTGTTTTATATAAGAATAGTACTTACTGTAATTGTTTACTTAGGGTACTATTATTTTTCAATTGCATTTTGTAGGCAGTATTACAACTTCTCCCTTTAACATTGACATTACAACTAAAGTGAGAGATCCATTCCCTTTTAAAAAGGTGTGAACATGTAATTAACATTTGTTTTTCATATTTATAATTATTATTTCTTTACGAAATTATGCAGACCAAGTCGTGTACATATTACAAGATATTATTTTACTTATAACTGGTATATCTAGGGATACCATTATCATATATAGATGGATCAATGGCCACAACAGCTCCTAAATAATTCTCTTTATGTATTATAATATAAGGCTTCTAGTTTGATAGCATGATTATACTGCATATAGCTAGTCAAGTGTCCATGATTAGGGTAATGTAAATCACAGGTAAGGTTTATATTACATGCAATGCTATAATGTTTATTTCAATATTTTCAAAGTGGATTGAAGAGAATAATGCAGAGATTAATGCAAAAGGATCAAAAATGTTATTTGAAAGCCAGCAAACTAAGGTAGGTCAAAACTGTGTATTTTTACTGGAATGTTTTTTTTAATGTTTTAATCTTTTAACCTTTAATACATGTGTCCCTAATACTGTGCAAGTACAAATTTGATTTCAAATAAATCTTTTGTAAAAAATAACATACAGACTTGTCGAGAACCTGCTTTGTAATTTTTCAAATAGATCCAAGTTTATGGACCTGGAGAAAATTCCACTGATGGTGACTCTGAGACCTGGCTTTGGCAAATTGCAAGTATTATACATCTATATTCACACTGAGCGATCTGTCTTGTATAGCTTTCATAGCAAAACATGCTCTTATTTATCAGCTGCGTGTTGACAAAAGTCTGTTTGAGTGGAGCCCTTCATCAGAAACATCAGTATTTCGTTACTAAAAATATTGGCAGTTCAATTATGTCCAAAACAGTGTCTACACATCACTCTACTTTTTTATTTGTTCAATAATAGTCTGTTATACGTCTGGTAATGTCATGACATGTGTATATAGCGTTATACTTGTACGCTATTACAACACAAAATCTATCAGATCATAATTACCTATAGATCGGTTCAAAGAGTTAAACACCGCTTTGTACAAACTTTTATAAATAATTTATATTCATAATTTATTTTGTTCAATAAATTTATTTTCATAGGATGGTGAAGCAAACTTAAACTGTAATGGTGTCAACTACATGCTGACCAAGAGTGATGTACTTTTAATCCCAGCTAAAACTAGGTACTGTAAGGATATAGACTTTGAATTTTGTTATGTTGGTAGTCTAGTGTTAGTCTATTATGGTAGTACAGTGGAACCCCGCCATGCGACCACCCTGTCTTGCTTTTGATTATTTTAGGTTTTCCTGCAAGCGAGAGTCCAGTTCTTTTACACTTTTTATCACCATGGATCCAAAGGTTAAAACAACGTAAAAATACTTGAGTTATGGTGAGAGTTTTTTTATCTGAAAAATATCTTTGATGCAACTATTATATATGATGTAGTCTCAGTGTCCATTGTTTATTGGTACACTGTGATGTAACCTAAATACCTAATAAAGGACATATTTTTTATATAACAGGTACATGTATTAGTTTAGGTAATCAGTATGTAATGTTGCTGGTCTTCATGGCACGTAATTAAACAAATATTTATTGAAGTGACAATTTGTTTTATTACTTATAACAGTATTTTACTATAAAAGTCTTATTAATATCTATTAAGTAAAATAAGCATTTGGGGATCTGCACAGAAACAATTTGGTTGGTCCTTGTCTAAAGTAAATTCTTAGAGCTTATTAAAATCAGTCATCAATCCTAGAAAAGTATGGTTTTGGATTGGGTAACAAGTTGTCTGACACTACCATGGCTAAATCCACTCACCAGAAGGTTTAATTTAAGTCTAAATCTTTCCAGGGAAAATAAACACTAAATTGTAGAACACCCGTCCACTTTCACTATTTGTATCTGTTGACAGTTAGTAAAAGGGTCAAATTATGGAAAGTTCATCATATTATATAATTGCTTCGTTCTATTTTAAAACCCCATTTAATTTTATAACAATCAATATAAAATGTCTTTATAAATATAATGTCGAAGGTTTATATTGTGTGTACTACACACAATATAAACCTTCGACATTATATTTATAAAGACATTTTAGAGCACCCTGGTTTGTATTTCTGCCTTTAAATGCGGTTTCAAAAGTGGACGGGTACATTTCTATAATTGCTCCAAAATAAATATGTTATTCAACTTATTGTCTGTATGGGAAAAGATAGCTTTTGCAAATTGCCATGAAACAACAAGTCGACTATTTTTCAGAAACCGTGTATACACCAAACGTCACTGGGATGGAAATGATTTTAAAATTATTGGTACATACAGTATGTTTATATCAATATTTCAAAATCATCAGGAACTGACAGGTGTCAGGAATGACTATTAAAATGATTTGCTGTGAACATATTTCTTTCAAAGTGTTTTTGTACAACTGTACAAACAAGCTTTAAAAATATATTTATTATTGTTTTTAAATAGAAATACAAAGCTTTGAAATATAGCAATAAGTATTTTACAAATATGTTAATATGATAAACTGTTTTAAATAATTAAATTTGAGCCGTAACGCGTCAGAGAGTACGTATGAAATAAAGTAATAAAGTCTCCAAATTAATAGTTACTCTTTGATAGCACTACTTCGGATTAACTGCTCTTCATCTTCTGGTATTGTAGTTGAAGTATTCGTCTTATGACAATGGTCTCGAGTACGATTAAGCCAACATACCAAAGCGGCGCATAGTCAAAGGTTATCAGACCCATGAAATGATACCGAGTGTATCCTTTGTAATCCCAGGGACAGGCTCCCAGTTGACGAAGAACATAGCCAGTTGAGAACTCCCAAATGTACGTCCAGGAGAGATACACCAGACCACGAAGGATGAGAGGGATTTTAGTGTGCAACGCCAAGAACATCTTTTCAACGACCAGCATCGAGAGGGCATAGATGGGAAAAGACCACAATGAGGTACAGCCATGTAATGTCCAACCGTAGTTGTAAGAGCTATCTAAAATGTACCAGAGCGCGGTGAAGCTAACCTCGGTGAAAAAACCCAACATGCCGTAGAAAAACAAACGTGATACAATGCCTACGGGTATGCCAGACGGTGAATCTTCGCGGTTTTCCGAAGACGGCATTTTATTTCTTGCAAACGGGGTCTCTCGACACTCTCCACCTTGCCACACGAACGATATTTCGCTCTGTTTTCCTAAGATATTTAATAACGCCGGTAAAATAGTACTACGCGAGCTATCAGCTTTTTTGTTGCCTCGTAAACAAACATTTTTGGTGTAACAGGGGGGGGGGGGCTGGGAATGTAAATGACGTGGGGGTGGTGAACCTAGCCTAACAAGGCCTAACAATTCCCAGTGAATTGCCCTTGATATCATAATTTGTTAGGGCTAGGGCCTACCAGAAACATAAACAAGCTTTTTTATTTGATTTGTATAACATGAAAGCTATCCCTAATACTATACATTATTGTATTTATATATATATCCATGCTAATACATAAATATGCCAATATTACGAAAGAACCACCAGACATACAGTGTAGAGTACTGTAGAGTCTGCATAAAAGGCAGGAAATGAATAAAAACAGCCTGCCTGATTCTGAGAAACAGAAAATTTAATTTGTCTGGCCACCTAAGAATTTGACCTTTTGAGGGGCTAAATATTTTTCATTTTTTCTCATTGTGTTGCAAGTTGACAATATAAGAAAATACAAGTTGAAATGAATTCAAACTATTCACCATCTCAATGCAAGATCACAATTTACATTGCATTAATATTACTCATGGTAGTTTAGAATTAAAACAAAAGAAATATCCATATACTGTACACAAAAAAATCTTACAAAAAAATCCTATTTCCCTTTCTTGTGTCCTTTCCCTTTCCTTGAAGGTTTTGCAAGTAATGAGGGGTCAAGTTTTTCAGGCGGAATGCCTTTTGTTGAAAAAAGTCTTTCTGCACGTTGTTGCAATGTGCCACCACATTTCAAACCCAAGGCCATCAGTGCAGACTTGAGAACATCCATACCCAGAGCTTCTACTTCTTCTTGTGACTGGTACTTGTTTAAATCCAAAGGTAATGATATCTACAGTGAGACAAGACAAAATTTCAAAACTGTGCACACAGTAACTGGAACAACTCCAGTTACAATAATAATTATTACTGGTAGTGTATACAACTTCATAGGATTTAAACTTAATACTAAATAAATATAAACTGTCCAGGACTAGGACATATTTTCTGAGGATTTGAGCTTGACAATTGTCCATGTATCGTGTCTACTCCACATTTACTACAGCAATTTTCTATACATATACAGTACTCTGATGAAGAGCTCTAAAGAAACATTTTCACACAACTTACTGAACTATGTGATTCGCTCTCTTCTCGATTTGGTTTTGCTTCAGTTCCAGTGACGTTTTCATTTGAATTAGGCATTGTATCTTTTCCAAGATCATCATTTTGATTTTCTTTGATGCTTTCCACACTGCTTTCATGTCTCTCGCCACTAGTATCACAAGGAACTGAAGTTGAACTTGTCGAAACTGACGTTGTGCAAGCTTTTCTTTCTGGTATTACCTGAGGTTGCTGTTTCTCTATGTCTGACAAACTTTTATTTCCTTGACAATCGGACAGTTCTGCCTCAGATGTGTGACCCAAGGTGGGGTCTGACATTTCGCTTGATGGCTCAGATGCCACGTTTTCACTAATATCAGTGATAGATGAACACGATGATGTGGTATCTCCTTCATCGTCGCTATCACTGCTAAGATCTTCATCAATTCCTAACCTGTAGAAGGAGAAATGACATTTGCTAGACAGATTAATAGAAGAAAACGTTTTAGTATATATTATATGTAGCACTAGGCAATTTTTGATACTGCAGGGATAACACATCTCAAAAGGTTGCATAAAACATGTATTTTTCACTTGCCATAACTTCCGTTTTTTTCTGTGGGTTTTCTTGACCTTTTCATTGGCTTTTCTTTTTCCCGATGATGACGAGCTGGAGGATAGATTCCCACTTGCTGAATTTAAACCTTGAAATAATGCAATTGCATTCTTTAAGTACCAGTGTCAACATCCAAATTCCCCTCATTGGTCTCCAAACATTTCTTAGAAGTGGTCTTAAAAACATTTCAGTTTATCTTTGGTGATCATTTCCTTTATTCTCATTATCTCTATGCTTGGTTAACCATTGATATTATTAGGAGAAGTTAGATACTGATCTGATACTGATAATTGCTTTCAAAGCTTTGCATGGCCAGGCACCTATTTATATTACTGATTTACTAACTAAATGTAAACCTACTCGTACTTTAAGATAATCTAACCTAAATCTGCTACTTGAGCCAAAATCCAAAACGGTGACTCATGAAGACAGAACATTCATTACCACATGGAATTCATTACCACAGGAAATAATAGAAGCATTGATATTTTAAGTAGTTTTAAGTCAGCACTTAAGACTTCTTTTTTAAAATTAATAGTTTTTTGTTCAATAATGAAACTGTAATTAGTTTTATAAGTAACATTAAGAATTGAACTTGTAAGAGCATTGAGACTATTGTATAATGCTCCTAAAATACATCTTCATTATTATTATTATTATATTGATATGTAAGCAAATGAAGATAAATCTGTGACAAAAATCACTAAAACAATGGCTAAATTATAAAAAACAAACCAATAATTATTATAATCTCATGCTTATTAGCATTACAAACTGCTATGCCAACAAGAAACCTTTCATTTTGCAGCAAGTACCTAATTCTACACTTAAAAATAAGCATTTCTTTGTACCCTTTTGTAAAGAATCTTCCACACTGTCGACATTTTCTTGCAGTTGTGATGTGTATACTGTACTGTCCTCAAACACGTGCCTTGGTGTTGACTTTAGTTTTTCAAGCCTCTGTTGTTTTTGTATTGCTTTTTCTTCGTCTCTTTCCGATTGCTTTGCTAACCAATCAGCAATCCTGAAAGAAAAAAACAATAGGAATTTTTTTTAACAACATAATATTTTTCCTATATATATTTGCATATATTTACCGGTAACCAATTTTCTTTAAAATTTTTAGTATTATTATATAATATTTTATATTTATAGTTATATTGATGGACTTTTGTCTTACTTTTTCTCATCATTCACGTCACGCATCCGCCTTCCACTGAGATCGCGGCAAGCTTCTCTGTTGGTTGTTTTCTCAATTTGGGCCCCAATGGCTCGCAACATTGAGCCAAATCCCCCCTTGCCACCAACAAGTCGTGCACAACACTGAAGAAAATAGTCGCCTTGATCCAATGACAGCTTAGCATCGTTATCCAAAACACGGCCATTGTGTAACAACAGACAGTCACCAGTTGGAAGGCCCTATCAAGAAGATAAGGATAAAATATGGGAAACTATGTTTAACTCGGTGGTGCTTACAGCTTAGGGTTTATACCACTGCGCGTACTCTCCTCAATCCTCATATTTTTGGGAAAGTGACTTTTACAAATACAGAGTGACGGATAAAATAGCTGAGGGGACACACAAGTAATTTTGTATCAAGTTAACGATCATACAAAGTTCATATAAATCATATCTTTGTTGAGAATTTCAGAAAGCTTCAAAAGAATCTTTATCAAAACCACAAATATCCCACCTCATTTTCAGTTATCCAATCCTTTACTTCCTTCCCCGAGCATTGTTTACGGTTTTCCCAACCTAATACACGGCAACGATTGTTAAAAAGTTCGATAAACACAACCATTTTCCAGATACTGTTTATAAACGTTCGTTTGCAACAAAATTTTCAACTCTGTGTCCTTCCGGGGGGTGTCAAATTCATCAGCTTGCTACTCGTTACCAAATCTCTTGTTTTTTTTTCGCGTCATCCAGAAAAATGTTTTCGCAACTAGAACACAAACTACGGCTCCATAACAGTAACTAAGGCTAATATGGCCGCCGCGAAATATTCCCGGCTTCATAGAATCATAGTTATTGTAATTATTCATACTGGTCATAATTAATGTTGTAAATTACGGGAAAACCTATATAGCGTGGTCCACTCAAGATGGCCGCCGCCAAGTGTAATATCGCGCCAAGTGTAAAAATTTCTAATATTAATAAATTGATGGGAAGATCAAGAAAGTTCTTTAATTTTCTGACGTGTCTTATAGGATTATAATTGCCAATCGAGATAAAGCGTTGTTTTGCCACTCGAACACAAAATCCATATATTCTCGTTATTTACATATAAACAAAAATACATATATATCATGACACCGACACTGAGGCGAATAACCGAGTGAATAATTGTTTTAGTATACAGGATCTATAAAAAAAAACGCAACCTCGGAATTTCCCAAGAAATCGCTTGTAATCGTATTCCAGGGGCATAACTGTCTAATTACTACAAACTCGAGCACGTAAAGCAGAATTGAATCGAAATTTATGCATTTATTTAATGAAAGTTGTTTATTTATTAGCAATTCGACAGTTATGCCCTTGGAATACGATTAGAAGCTATTTTAAATTCCCAGAGGCCTAAAATCTTTTGTGCTAATAAAAACAAAGCGGATTTCTTGGGAAATTCCGAGGTTGCGCTTTTTTTTATACACCCTGTATCCACACAAATAAAATAACTAGCTCATTTAATAAGAGTATTACTATTTAGTCTGAGTCTCGGACAGGGATTGGATGACCTCATGTAAATTTTCTACACACAGGCAATCTAAAGACCTCTAAACACCGTGAAAACTCGTGATCGAAATACTTGCTGATATTAAGCAACTTGTTTTTTTATGAAACAATATTAATCAATATTTTATGAATCAATTCGCACTGGATATTCCTCATGAAAATACGTTGAAGTTGTTGAGGAAAATATTCGAGTGCTAAAAACTAGGAGTTCTTATCACTAGAAGTGAAATGCTACCTCTGGACTGACGAAGGAGCAGGGATACGAGGTTGGAGTCGTGTTCAGGATCAGGCATAATAATAATAACTTTATTTGCCGTCTTTAGCATAAGAATTACAACAGCATTACATAATAATAATATAAATAAAATATTTTAAAAAGGTATATACAATCTAAAAGATGTTTAAAAATATATTAAAAGGTATATACAATCTACGAGCTACCGTTCAATTTTGCTCCTCTGACAGTAAAAGATAGTTTATGTCTGTTTGTACGTGAAGCTGGTACTCTAAAGGATGTATTTGACCTTAATTCATGTGTTTGATCTATTGGTGCCTCTAAAAATCGCCTGCACCACTCGGCTTACTGAATTTCATAAAACGTTTAAATTCTTTGCTCGTTGAAATATCTCGTCTAAGTGCTAATGGTCAACAGTATTCCTGGGTAGGCCAATTACGTCTAGACATCTGTTCTGCACTCTTTCGATATCTTCCTCAAGGTAGGCAGGTAGGCCTCCCCAGATTGGTGGTAGACTGTAAGGTAGCTCTGTGACCATTTCCAAAAGCTTTTGTTAACACCCATCTCTGCTAGCTTGGTCAGTAGAATGGCATGGTCAACTAGGTCAAAGGCCTTACGAAAGTCTACAAAAACCACGTGTATACCATCGTAAAGGCTACCCATATCCGTGGCGTTGTACCAATCCTGGGTTGCAGTCGCAAGTGCCGTTACTGTAGACCTGTTCTCCGTGAAAGCATGTTGGGAGGCCTGGATTTTCAGATCGTTCCTGTTGAGCATAAGCTGTATCTTTTCCAACACTTTCGCAATTTGAGGTAACAGCGGAATGATGCTAGAAATTTCTATAGAGGATCAAATAAATAGACTGTAGAATCTACACCACATATCAAGGCGATCATATAGCCTTGTAATATTAAAATAACATACGCGGTAATCATATGGCGCGTTTATAATGTCAAAATCCATTGTTTGAACGCCATACATATAATTCGACACTTTTGCCAAATCGAACTTCACGTTTGTAATATTTGCTGGCGGTCATATTTCAAAGTCGAACAAACGAACGGGAATAGCTGGGCGTTAACTCGGGCTACAGTGTACATGCTACTTGGGCTTGTGTATGTAAAAGTACGCAGCACAACGTTGCATATACCGCAATTTGAAAGCCAACGAATGTAGCTATGTTTATATTGAAGTAAAAGCTAATCTAGTAAAAAGAATAAATAATAGAGATACAAAAAGAAAAGCGTTCAATTTTTTCTGAATCTTTAAGTCTAGGTTGGTGTTTTGCCGCCGAAACGCTGCATGTAGAAGGTCGTATACGTTTCGAATGAAACGTGATTTTTATCATCTTTTTTATTAATTTTTTGATCACAAAATCACCTTCATTTCGCAAGCTGGCAAGTCGTAAGCAATTACTGAAAAAGGCTGCCAATCATTGGGCAGTTTGAAAGAGAAAGATACCATTGCGCGTTCGAATCATAGTCATTCATAGTTTACAGAGATAGTGTGTCCCCGACACTATCTCTACAGTTTTCATTTATCCAATGAAAATTGTAAATATTATGTATATACACAGGCGGTGGTCGCACTACGACCGCAATGCATTATTTTTTTGGTTTTCTTCAAGATGGCGGATTCGGAACAGAAAGACAGGTAAGTTTCGAATTGATTTTCTATTTATATTCAGAGTTTTTACTTTAGAATTCTGACTTAAAAGAAAGCTACACATCAGATCTTTATCTCTTCGTACTTTTTAAATCGATAACGTTTGGAATTCTATCAAAAATATCATGTCATTTCAAACCCTTGTATTTTCCCGATTTCAAAGGTTTCTTTTATATTTGCGTATAGCAGGTTAACTGTGCATGAACCAGGTTCAAGTTTGCACTTTATGTGATCTACGATAATTATTTGTGTCCTTTATATGGTAGCGCCCCCTAGCGCCCCTTGAATTTGTACCTTTTGGGGACATTCATTTCATGCTATTTTCTGTGCTGATTTTAATAGGTCTTCTTGCGAAGATCTGTCAAGTTCTGCAAGTTTGTTACCAACTTCGTATTTACGTATGAAACCCTCTGATGTAAAGATACCAATTGAAACAATATTATATTTTGCATGTATTTTATAGAACCCATTGAAAATTCCATACTTGTTATAAAAACACATTGGGCACCTGTTGCCAGAAGGGTGATGGCCGATGGTTGCACTTTTTTGCAACTGCTCCAGCCTATATTTATGTCTAAATATGTTAATGATTTTTGCTGGAAATTGCAAACTCCAAAAACCTTCAACATCAATTTCTTTTGAACAAAATACCCCAAAGAGTGAGAATCTTTTCCACTGTTAACTGTACAGAAACCTGCAATATACCATCTATACAGACTGCAAAATACAAGCTACAACAATAAATTTATGAAATTATATACAACTGGAGATGGAAATAACCAACCTGTTCGAGAAGCACTACACATTTTATTAACAGATATTGCACATTCATTCCAAAACTTCATGTTTTTTGTTTTTGGTCATTTATCGGTGTGTGCACCATCCCAATACAAGCATATGTGCTGAACCAATGTAGCCAATTCTGCAGTCACCCAATTATAATTGCCATTGACACATTTTTGGCCATCCCCCTGATTCATGTTATTATCAAACAATGACTTTTTCACTGTGTTGCCTTTCCCATTTCTCTTTATCTTTGTCTTCTTTTTCCCAGGCGTATTCCCCTCTGGAATGCATGACCGCTTTCCCAACATGGCTGTGTAAAGTCAGTTGAAAATGACAGTAATAGGGAGGGGGAGTTGAACTTGCTTGTTGTTCAATCAGTACTTAATGAATTTAATTACTTTTGTAGGCTCATCATGTAGGAGTAAAGTCTCAAAATTTTTGGTTAAAGAGTTTGCAACATTGTCTGATGCAGAGGAATTCTATAATATTGACTATGTTACCAGTGTAACCAATTCCAAAGAATTTGTTTCCAATTCAACCCCATCAAAGCAGACCACCAGTAAAATAAATGAATGTTTATCACCGATTTTTAGCTGTTCACCCCAGAAAGCAACTAAGGTATCCTTGGGAGATACAATTCAAAACTTCATCTCTTTTCAAAATACAATGTCAGAACGTCTTCAAAAGCAATTATTACAACATTTGTTTAAACATTTGGTTGTTAGCTCTGGTGGGAATTCGTTTTATTCATTTGTGCAACATGATTTTCTTGACACAAGTCTTTCAGCAATGAAAGTGTTGTTCGACGAAGGCAAGCATAACCTTGTTTACCATATCTCCAAGTGTTTCAATCGTGAGCATGAAACAAAGTCACCTGTCCCATTTGTTTGTAGCTTAAACAGCACCTGAAATATCATAATAGATAATTTATACTTGCTTACATAGAAAATACAAGCTTGAAAAGGTCTATTATTCATGTGCAAAAAATTAAGTTTCATGGTCACAGCTTTGTTGCATAGGTAATGATTACTTTAATTTGAAAGCTTTACTGAACAGTTTGAGGGTTTTCCCCACTGGTTTTCCCTAGTGATGAATCCAGCACTGTCAAAACTAACTGTATTCTATATATACCTTTTTACACTGATATGCAAGCAAATCTGAGTCTTCAGACACAGCAAAATCAGCATATCCTTTATTTACAAGGAAGGTAATCTGGGCATCTGCTTCATATGGTGCCATTATATAGGGAATGTCTCTTTCACAGCAAATCTAAATGTCAAAATGGACTAAGTAAATCTGTTTCAAAACAAATCCTTATTAACTCATTAGCTGGCATTGACAGTTATGGGTTAACAAAACTATCTTTCAGTGTCTATTGGCCAGATGCACCTACAATGCATAGTATAATTTTAATCTGTCCAATGCCAGAGTATTTTACTCTGTCTAATGCATGTTTCATTGTCTTTCCCCTCCTTGGGGACCCCAGGTAATAGTGGGGCCTATGCAAAAACTTATTTATAATGCCACACTATTTCCCCACCCCACAGGCTATATTATTTTGCAAAGTCCCCACCCCCATACCTGGTTGTCTGCATGGTCATATATAAAAAACAATAGAAAACAATGACTTATTTGTAAAGTCCCTTCATTTCCCTGAGATGTCGGGGCAATGCGCATAGACCCCACGTACATTTCCCCCGCATCTTGGGTAAAAATTACATCCAAAGTCCCTACAAAGCCATCAAATTGCCCCACCACAGCCCGGGGTCCCCAGGGTGGGGAAAGCTGATAACACACACATAATACCAGACGATTTTACTCGTCAGTTGAGGAGTATTGCCATTGATGAGTTAAAAGATCTATTTTGCTATAGACATGCAGCTAGTACATATTCTTGACTTGCCAACATAACCAATCCCTTACAGACAATTAATTTGGGGACCAACATGGCTGCCATTCTATACAAGATAATGACATTCTTTTGTTGAAATAGGGAACAAGTCAATAATAAGAACAAGTCAATAATAAACAAATATGACTTACATTTACCAACTTTCTTACTAATTCATTACTAATTTCGGCAGATCTTGCCAAGGCTTTCTTCGCAGCAATTTCATCGCCTAGTGTTGTGAAATAGGTGGCATTTTCACGATCTTTGCTCCTCTGTCTATACAAATACGTCCAAAAATATTTAGGCACATTTTCTCCAAGAAGTGAAGAGCTCATATTTTATCTACAAGTATAATTTAAGCAGTGTAAATGGTATGAGTTATTCTTGCCTGGTACGCTTTTCGTTTTCTCTTTGCTTGGCGGGGAGCTAGAGGCAAGCCATCAAAATACAATGTATGGCTCCACGTCGTTTGCCATCAAGACTCTCAGTAAAGACTCGCATATATCAATGACCCTTACAAAATACAAATTTGCACAATAATTACAATAACAATACAGTTGTAAGCTGGCAGATTGCTCGCATAAATTTACAAATTTGGCGACTGAATATTAAATGCAGAAATTAAAATATATTTATGAAATATTAAATAATACAAATCTGCCATCATCGCCAAACTCCTTGAAGCTTTAATACAGCCAACGCTTTGTGAAGCCAACACGACACATCGACTGCACAAACCTGGCCAGCAAAGTCTTTTATATTTACCCTTGTCGTTTCTTCTTTTACAAACGGCAAAAGAGTTTTTATTCCCATTGTTTCGACTATTAAACAGATATAAACCTTTCATGAGCGAATTTTTTATTTGCGCATGATGCATTGCGGTCGTAGTGCGACCACCGCCTGGTATATACAGATGATCTACAATTTGAGGGGGGTTCACTTTGTTAAATTATTATCTTATAAATAGTATTGAAAACACCTTATTTGCAACCATCGCAAGAACTTTTTCATGCCAACGGAAATGGCCTAAATTTGTTATTACTTGTATTAAGTTTCATTGAATCGTCGTTACAGAAGGCAAAGCGTTACAATTTTTAAACTTTTTCATCAGTCAAAGTCGACAAAATCTGCCCGTACCGACTTTGGCTTATCGTCGAGAGATCACTAAACAAACGCACTGTTTTTGAATAGAAAACAATATACCGGTACCCTAGTGTATTCTAGAAGTTACAATATCGCGAGCGAGCAACCATGACGTCTAAAATATCGCTAATGGACATCGGGAGATTTGTGCGGCCTTTGGCGGCTTATTGAATTGTTTCCTGAAACAATAGGCAGTGTTTCGTTATTGTTCAGTTTGCTTTGCCTCTGGCATAAAAGAAGCTCGCTTTCTCAGTAGAACTCCATTGATACAACACTTCTCATCCGAGAAAGACCTCTATAGTCGAAGAACTTTACCGAAAAACCAGTAACCTTGCTAGACAAGAATGTCCGCAGAAAACAACCAAAACACCAGGACGAAACTTGAAGATTTCGAATGCGAAATCATCGAAGTGAAAAAGGAAGAAGAAGGAGAGAGCATTGACAACCGTGTACCTCTCGCCGAGAAAACCATCTTCCAGTCAACCAATGGCAGCAGTAGCGCCGGTCCCACGAAGAAGCGCAAGCGTTCCAAAGCCCCACCGGGTAAACCACCCTATTCCTACGTCGCTCTCGTCACCATGGCGATCACGAGTACCGCACAGCAAAAGATGACCTTGTCGGAGATCCATAACTACATCGCCGACAACTTTCCGTACTACAAAACGTGCCCGTTAAAGTGGAAGAACGCCATCCGACACAACCTCACGCTGAACGACTGCTTCGTGAAGCTCCCGCGTGACTCCCACGATCAAAACAGAGGCCACTATTGGACAGTGGATCCCGCGAGTGAAATGATGTTCGAGGATGGTAGCTACCGACGCCGAAAGAGGAGATTCACCCGTCAAGAAGACCTAGATGAAATCCTCCCGTTGCTTGTCGAGCGAACAAACATCCCCAGGTACGACGAAACACCACGGTTAGTCCAAGCTATCCCTTACGCTTCCAGAGTTCCCGTGATCGCGCACGTGTCCGCCACGAACCAACCGCGCCAACGAGGTTTTAGCATCGACGATATCCTCGCGCCTCGTGTTCCGGCGATTCTAAATTATCTTCCCGCATCGCCTCCACTTCATATTATCGACCGCAGATACCTCAGCAATGAAATACCCACACATCCCGAGTTTTACTGGTCTCCTCCACAAGCCTATAGCTATGGATATAGTCCAACTCATCCTGGAAGAACATTTTATTGACTTCTCAATAGAAAATACGTTTATAGAAACTTTGCACATTTTACAATATTGCAGTTAAATAGTTAATATAGGAGTTTGGTTTACTTTTTTACTAAACAATTTCATAATCGTGTTGATATGTATTATATGCTATATAATATCTTTTGTTAGGTTCTTAGTTGTAATGTATAATATTGAATGCTAAAAATCTCAGCTCTGTAAGTAAACTGATTTTTTATAAAGTAATATTTTGATTAATACGTTATAATAATATACCTTGTTTTGTGCGGCTTAACTTAAGGTTTTAAAACGTCTTTTAAAAATGAGTAAAATACAGTGTGTATCAAAAAAACCTGAACCCTTAGAAAACGGTCTTATACTCCTGGGAAATTCAAAATACGGTCTTAATACACCTGGGAAATTAAGATAACTTGTAAACGTATGAAGGAGCATAACTGCAAAGAAACGTTAAAAAAAAATTATACACCTGGGAAATTAAGATGGTCCAAGCGCTGCGTTAATCAAGAAGAGAGAAAGCAGTTTTCAATACGAATGCAATCCAAGTTATTTTTTACGAATGGGTTCTTTGAAAAAAATGCTAATTCACAGTTGCTTCCGGTAGTGGTTTTTTTTATACACACTGTATAGTTAACATGTTAACTTTTTTTTTCTTTGCAGTTATGCTCCTTCGTACGATTACAAGTTATCTTAATTTCCCAGGTGTATTAAGACCGTGTTTTTAATTTCCCAGGAGTATAAGACCGTTTTCTAAGGGTTCAGTTTTTTTTGATACACACTGTATATGTTAGCAAAGTGAAAAGGCCGAAAAGGTGGTGAAGTGCCGAGATCTCCGCTCGAAACGTCAGTATTTCGTTACTAAAAATCTCAACAGTTCGCCATATATATCCAAAACACTGTCTACGCAGCACTCTACTTTTTTTAAATATATGGATGAGGGTAATTTTACTATTTTCCACAAACTAGAACACTCCGTTAGAATCCAGAAGTGGCGAGTTTTTTAAATCTTGAACACGAGATGGGTGACAACCTCGTTCGATTCCTTAGCTTCATGAGATTTATGTGAGTAGTGTTGCTGATGCTCTCCTGTGCTTCGAGGGTTTTTCTCCGGGTACTCCGGTTTCCTCCCTCCCTAGCTAATATCAACATCAACTTTAGCTGTGCTCCGTGGCGCCTTTACTAAACCTCCGTCGTGTAGTTCGTAGGATGATTAACGTGACCCCTTTACCTTTTATCCAATCTGATACTAGGAAAATCTAATAATCATTCTCTTCCGGTTAGTATGTCAGTATGAAATAGATTTAGCATGTAAGAGTTAATTACCGAGAACGAGGGATGTAGGCTCATGATACAGCCCCGAGGGCGTCCAAGAGCTGTGTATCGTTTACATCCCGACGTTCGAGGTAATTCACTGACTTATTTCGTGATTGAGGAGGTTTTCCGACAAAGTTTTGTCTATTTTTTCACCTTGGACAAAGATTTTCCTAGTTTTTTTCTTCATTTTTATCTAATTAGTATTCATAGGGCTGTATATAGCATATTGCATGAAATAACTGAACACATGTGACCCCTTTTTCAAGAGGACAAGGCTAAAAGGGATGACTCAAAAGGAGCTTCCCATTTTCAAGAACTAGTCTAACCCCAATCCTTATGGATATAATATGAAAAGGAGAAATAAGAGAACTTCAATGTGTCGAAAAATACTTAAGCAAGAGTACTTATGAATATTAATGGTCGACGTTTCAGACGATGTGTCCTTCTTCAGGTCAGATCTGGGAATCATCAGGTCCATCTGACCTGAAGGACACATCGTCTGAAACGTTGTCCATGAATATACGTAAGTACTCTAACTTAACTATTTTTCGACATATTGAAGTTCTCTTATTTCTCCTTTTCATATTATATCCAGTTCTTTTGAGAACTTAGCAGCTTTCATATTTATTCTTATAATCTCAATCCTTAGCCTAACCAAAAATAAAGACAAAAACAGAAAGGTCCTTTCGGGTCAACCCTTTTAGCCATTTCCTCCCAAGGATTCCAAAACATTTTAGCAGATGAGATGAGATGAAGGTGCATAATTCCCGCCTATTCTTCTGCGCTTTAAGACGCTGTTACACTGTGTAATGTTTCATGCAACTTGTCTCGCAATGGCTTAATCTGCTACGTTGCATGAAGTTGCATGCAACTTGACTTGCAATGTTTCGCCATATCTTTGTGTTTATGACAAGGTCCGCATGAGCACGGAGTCTCCAAAGAGGAAAATTGCCAGACAAGTTCCAGATAAGGTGTTACATTGTGCAACGCTGAAAAAAGTAGCTGCAATCATTGCGGAAAGTAGAACTTGATTCTACTTTCTCCAACGATTGCGGCAACTTGTGTCGCAACAATTTTCGCCGTTGCAAGGTATATGTTACACTTGCGTGCGACTTGTTTTACAACGGCATTGCGAGACAAGTTGCAGATGGGGGTGTTACACTGTGCAACGTTGAAAATAGTTGCTGCAATCATTGCAATAAGTAGAACTCGATTCTACTTTCTGCAATGATTGCAGCAACTTGTATCGCAACAATTTTCGCCGTTGCAAGGTATGTTACACTGTGCAATGGTTTGGTGAACTTGTTTTGCAACGGCGTTGTGAGATAAGTTGCACGAAACATTGCATAGTGTAACATCGCCTTTAATCTGCGCATATCCTACGCAAAACTTTGTTACAAATCGCGCTAGCCGAGTGCGGTCAAGCATATTTGGGAATGCGTTGGCGTACTGGATCAATTTCGCTCTTTGTCTGTTCTTCTTGCCAATGGCGCGGGTCGGTGTTCGCTACTTTAACGAGTTGTTTTTGACTATACTTTTTCAAAACAGAAGCTGCAGCTGTAGCGAACTACATTTTCTATGGCGAAGTAGTCAGCTATACTTATTGGGAAAATTGCACAATAATCGCTTTTCGCTATTTGATTTTTTTATAAACGAGTCACAGCAGAGAACAAAGGTGCAGTTTAAAACTTTGTCAGAGCTAATCAAAACTGGGAAGAATGAAGACCGTGAAAAGGGTTAGAGTTAGGATTGGTTAGAGTTAGGATTCCTTCGGAAAAAGTGTCGCATTTATGACGGTAAACCATATTATCAACTTGTTGTCTGTGGACACTATTATCCATTTCTACCACCCACCCCTCGCGCCATCAATTCTAACAAGTGGGTTATAGTTCAATATTTTATTACACTTGTGTTGCGTACTTATAGTTCAATGTTTTTATTACACTTGTGTTGCGTACTTATCAATTGGATATTCATTCGGATATTTATTAACATGTTCTAAGCATTCTTTGTACTGTTCGTTCAAATGTTGCGGCATCTCGTCATAGACGTCTAAGAACATATTTTTCACGGATGGCTTGATGACTTTCTCAGCCTTCGCCAACGCCTGCATGACCTGCAAGCGGGCATCTCGTTTCCATTTCTCCTCTTGCTCCTCATCCCACCAGCCTTTGGTTTCCAAAAAACGCCTAAAAAGAGGACAAGACCACGTGTACTTTAGTTCAATACCATTAAGAGTTACATACACATCTACACATTTTATTAATTCTTCCCAACTAGACTTTTCAGAGATAATAAATTACATAAATAAAGTATTAAATAGATACTAACTTATAACTTCTAGCCAAAGAGAAATACTCAAAAAAGGGTCAGGAAATAAAATTGTAAGCAGTCACTTGGCACACGCGTGAACCCAACTGTGCGTGCAAGCTGTGCGTACCGTTTATCGTACGCGTGAAAAGCCATGTTCAATTGTTCATTCACATTGCAATTGTGAAAATGTATGAAAGTTTCAATAATATGTCACATCTCACGACGTAACGCAAGGTCTCGCAACGTAACGCAAAGTGTCACAGCGTAACGGAAGATCTCGCAACGTAACGCAAGGTCTCACAACGTAACATAAGGTTTCAAAAGTTTCTTTTTCAGATGTGTAGGAAATATAAAAGTTAGGTTCATATTTCTGTATTTATTTTGCCAATAGGAGGTTGTCTACCTAAAAACCTCTAATTAGATGCTGTTGACTAACCTTAACCTGGCGATTGGATGGTCCAATTTATCCCAATAGTTGATCTCTTCCTTTGTGCGGTATGCTGTTGAGTCATCACTTGTACTGTGGTGACCAATTCTAAAGACATTGAAATGGTTGTTAGGCTGGCAGGCTTTAACTATGCTACACATTTCTAGAGCTAAATCTGATTTCATTATTAAGCATAGTTTTACATGCACCTCCTCTAATATCGTTTACTGCAGTGAATGTTGTAAATATAATTAATAGGAAATAAGCATAGCATTTTACCTGTATGTCATAGCTTCAATGAGGACAGGTTTGGATTCTTTCACTGCATATTCCCTGGCTGCCTTTGTCGCATTGTAGACTGCAAATACATCATTTCCATCCACCCTTATCGACTGTATGCCATAGCCACGGCCACGACCAGCTGACCAAAGATAATGATACTTTTGTAAGTATATGCTGATAAGTGTGTGTGCATTCATTCCTTAACCCAATGCAATTCCATACCACTACATTACATCACATCACATAACCAGTATTCATGAACTTACCAATTCCATCACCACGATATTGTTCAGAAGTTGGGGTAGAAATTGCGTATCCATTGTTTCGGCTGAATACAAACAGAAAAATCAGTTATGTACTAGCCGGGATACATGCACTTCCCAGAAGTGCAAATTAATGCATGACGGTATATATCTGTAATAATAAGATGACTTTAAGTCACCCTACTAATTTTGTATTGAAGCAAAATTATTCACAATGGAACCTACAATCTCCACCTCAATAAATGAATAACTAAACAAGAAAAAAATGAAGAAAAAGTAGAGATAGAGATGAGCCAATTAATCGGAAACTAATTGGCAAAGCTGATTAATCGGCAAATTTAAAATAATTGGTAATTGGCCAATTATTGCATAATAATCGTCAAAATAATCGGTGCATTAACTTTTCATGTAAAACGTAAATTCATAAGCATATGAACACAATAGTCTTTATTTCACAATGAAATCCGACTGTCCAGCTCATCCCAATCATAAAGGTGACAATTTTTTTATCGTATACAATCATACATGTCAATTTTTGTCAGACTGGGTGATTTTTTTCTGTGACATGTTGCCACATATCCGTAACGTTAAAAATTGTTTGCAAGTGCCATGTTCTCACAGGATCTTCGATTGAGGTAGTCATGACGAAGAACATCTCCACCCAGAAAAATCGCTGGACCTCATCAAGACCTATGGTCCTGCTTCAATGAGATCGTTGGGTCAAGCAACATCACTTCAAAAGGTATCCGCGATAATATTTTGTTTTTGCATCAAAATGTGCCGAAATTGAACTTTGAGTATTGATCAGTTTAATGATTTTGTAATATACAGATTAATTGGCCTCCAAATAATCGGCTTCAGTAATCGGCTATTTTAGTAATCAGCTCATCCCCATTACCACCTACCATATGAACAACACAGGAACTTCTAAAGTGGCGGCAAAATTGAAGGCAGCATGTGCGTCCCCTTCACTAGCAGCTCCTTCACCAAAGTAACATGCAACACAAAGCTCTTTGCCAGCACGTTTAATTGCATATGCAGCTCCAGGTGCTGGATAACAAATAAGGTAACAAATAAATAATCTAATATTCATTCAAATCACTTATGTAAGAGATAAATCCCAAGAACGAGGGATGCATGTATGCTATATGCATAGCGTCCGAGGGCAAGCAGAATTTAGAAGTTGGAAATGTGCATGCAAAAATTTTGTGTGCTGTGTGCGAACCATGGGAAATAAGGATTTGGAAAACTTCACGACGCTTGCGCCTTCCGAAAACAAACGCGTTATATATCAATTTCCCACGGCCAGCTGACAACACTAGTGTGACAAGTAGATTTCAAAATCTTTTCGACAAAACACTTGCAATTAAATTGTCGAATTCACAAACTTTCTGAATTGTAAATAGTGCCTGCGAACGCCATACTTTGTATCTTATAATTAGCTAAAAAATCAGCAAAAAATTTGTGCCTGCACCTGCACAAATCGAAAATGTACCTGCGAGCGCCGCTCGCAGCTGTATATCGAATTGAATTTTCATAAAATACTTGAATTGCAATAATTGAAAAACTCAAGTTTACAAAATATCTAGATTAAAATACATACTTCCAAAAAGTGTTTATATATAAATGAAGTAAATCGCTTACATCCTGATATCTGAGGGATTTATCTGACTTATTTGAGTTATTTCATGATTGAGGAGGTTTTCTAACACAGTTTTGCCTATTTTTTCCACCTAGGACAAAGATATAGCTGTATATACTATATAAAGCCTGCGGTACATCAAAGAAAACCGACTCAATCATGAAATAAATACTATTCTCAAACTCGTTAATAATTCATGAACCAAAAACAAAAGAAATTAATGTTTAATTAGTGTTTTGAAACCGGAGAAAGATCCATCCAGCTGATCACGTGATGACATTTTGAAATATTTCAAAGTCCTAGGATTTTTAAATATTTCAATGTCCTAGGACTTTGAAAATATGTAAATTACTATGTTTGAGAAGTCAGTTCAAACACTCGACGTCAGACTTTACCAGGATTTCAAAGCCCTTGTGCATTAACAATGCTCGCCTTTGGCTCGCATTTTCAATCGGCACTCAGACTTTGAAATCCTGGTAAAGACTTCCGTCTCGTGTTTGAACTATTACATAAATAATCTTTGAGAATTTCTGTGAATTGTAACACAAGTCAATACAAGTCCAAGCCATAGAAATCATTACAACGATTGACCTCTCTGTATTAAATATATTATATATATATTATATATATACATAAATTAGAATAATTACATTAAACCAGATGCGTGCTACTACAGTTATCATTAACAAAAGCTATACAGTGTATTTAACAAATTGTATTCTTGCCACATTGTATATCTTTATTCAAAGGTGATAAATTTTTGTTCTGAAGTCTTGCAACATCTTAAGCTACAGTAGATTCATACCTTGTGGCATTTGAGTAGCAAGCGTAGAGGATATGGTTACAAAATTGAACTTGCTTGAACCATAGTGTACTGGCATTTGCCGACCTTTCCCCTTGTCCATTTCATTGCTAAAACACTGATTCATGAAATCATCCAGGCTGAAACCACGCCACAATAACACACCAGCCTCCCGATACTGACCAAATACCAAATCCTCAGGGTCTAGTGCCGATGCAGTGCCAAAGTGAGTTGCTTCTTCACCATAGTTAGTCATATAAAAAGAGATTCTGCCCTAAGAGGTTAAAGACATTATTAACTATATTATTGGAACTTGGAAACAGTATTAAATAGAAAATAAATTTGAAGAGTTGGAAAGGGTTCCAGTGGGGTTTCCTGATAAATTAGAAAGGGATTTTTGAGATTTGAAAATAGCAATGAGAATTTAAATGTGCCGTCAAGTCTGTTCTGCACATGTGTGATATTTCAAATGTGTCAACAAGTATGTCAACAAACTTTAACGGAATAGACTTGCGACAGTTCGAAAGCGAGTATTCGTCAAAGGTGGCGAAGTGCGAGTGGTAGTTTGATATACCATATTTAGGAACAGAACAGCTTATTATAACATACTTTTTAGGCGGAAAAGCTTAAGCGTGGAAAACAAATCCGCAACACTTCATGTTCAATATTTATTATAATGAAATGTAAACAAACGATGTAAACAGAAACATGCCATGTTTGGTGGACATGCACAGAACGGACTTGACGCCACCACTAATTGTCAAATATTATCTGTCCATAAACTTACTTGCCGTTGTGACTCATACAATACCCTATCCATAGTGCTTAACAGGGTCATTTCGCAGTACATTTTTTTGATCAACTCTTTACTTAGCTATGGCAGAGAAACAAAATTGTAGCTTTAGATAATAGACTGTACTAATATACCTCTTAGTCATATACTAGAGACTCCAGTAATCCCACAATGTACTACACAGTATGCCGGTTCATTTTTCCAGATTTGCAATCCATGTATTGATGAAACGCCGTCTCCTTAGGTTAGAGGTCGGTCGTGGCTCTTTAGTAAACCCAAAAGGTCGAAATGTGTTGAAAGGACTGAAACGAACCCCAAAACAACAAAGATCCTAACAACAAAGATCCTAACCCCAAATATCCCTATTCCTAACCCTAAATATCCCTATTCCTAACCCTAAATATCCCTATTCCTAACCCTAAATATCCCTATTCCTAACCCTAAATATCCCTATTCCTAACCCTAAATATCCCTACAAATTGTTGGCAGGGGTGGCGCCAGGAATTACCCAACGCAGGGGCTAAGGTCCCCAACAGGGGGGCGAACAGGTAGTAGTGGTCCTCTAGAGGGTGGGGGACATGCTCCCCCAGATAATTTTTGATTTTCTAAGCCTCTGAAAGCTATTTCCTGCATTTTGGAGGCAGTTTTAACAACAAAAATTTAAATAAAAAACAGTGAATATCATGATTTTATGGTCAGTATTTCGAACGATAATATTCACACAAAAACTAGATGACAGTGAGCGCGCGAAACAACACAGAGTTGATAGATTTGTGCCAGAGATAGAAGTTGATTACCTTTGACGTTGTTTAGCGAAACATTTGTTAATGCATAAAAAAACTTTTACTATTCTAAGAAAATAAAAGACAAACTTTTCTTCTTTTTTCTTCCAGCTTGTTCCCTGACGAATTGTTAATTTTTCCCCGACACGGGACTAAGGTTCCACGATGGGGGCTGCAGCCCCCTTTGCCCCCCCCCCCCCCCCCCCCCCCCCCTCTCTGGCGCCACCCCTGATTGTTGGACCGCTAACGGTCGTGGCTTTTTAGTGTTTTAAAGGTCGAAATGTGGAGAGAGGACGTAACTAACCCCAAAACAACAAAGATCTTAACCCTAACGAGTTTTTCTAACCCTAACTGAGAAAACTCGTTAGGCGGGGGGGGGGGGGGGGGGATAGGGTTTTTAGGGTTAGATTTTTTTCGTTGATGAAACCCTATATATTATCATGTTATGTATTTACTAGTTTAATTTTAGGAGTAAATAGGCTAGTTATAGTTTAATCAGCAGTTCAGATCTACAACGTTCATGTTGTAAAATCAAATTCATTATTTTCTGTTGTTTTCCTACCCTACCGTTGGTTGGTTCTTCTCATCAGTTATTTCACCATCACGATTCATGACACGATAGACAGGGATGTCCTCTTCAGTTTCCACCGACACGAACTCCAGCGTGTCAATGTACTTCGATTTGGAGCCAGGGAAATGGGGGACATCATCATCGACATTTAACGTGTCCGTGTGCTCTCCTGTGTCGCTTGAAAAGCACTGTCCCAACGAAAACGAAACCAGAATTTAGCGTGTAACAGGAAGTGAAATTCTAGCAAAATAAGATCTATATTTACCTTTTGTTTTAACCCCACGTGTCTCCATGTGGTCCATTTTTTAAATGGACGAGAGAGTAAACGCCTCAGTGATAACGCCATTTTGCGAAGTGGCTGGTTCGATATATAAACAATAACATGACGACATTGTACAAGCGTTTCCCATTAAAACCCCCCGGGAGTTTTAACTTGTCCCAGTTTTGTAATCAGTGTATTTCCGTCATTTATAAACTGTTCGACTTTAAACAAAGTCAAAATTGTAATAAATTCGACAAAAAGAAAAGAAAGAATGCGTCATGATCCGTCATTCGAGTTAAATTGTGTGAAATATTTAATTTTCTCTTTTGGTAAAGCATATTTCGTGTTTACCGGGCGGTGGGTCGCTTACGTGTTTTTGTTGAAGAACAACATGGCGTCCCAAGCAAGCTTACGCTGTATGAGTTGTGAACTTGGACTTGTAAATAAAACAGACGGTTCTGCCAGTTTTTCCCAAGGTGCATTTATATAATAAATTGTGAATATAGAGAATGTTGCACAATTTCTACTGAGCTGATTTCTGTTTGATTTCTACTGAGCTGAATTACTGATTTCGTTTGGCTTTTTACGTATTTTCTAGGTTGCACTTCTGTTATTGTCGGTGCTTATGGTCCTACAGAAGTACGAATTAATAAAGAGATTGTCGATAAAGCGACTGTAGAAGTGATATATCGACCAAAGAAAGGAATTCCAGGTTTGTCTTTAGTTCCCCTTTTGGCTTCCAACAGTAATCAGACTAAAATCAGTAATGTATCAGTCAAATCCAAGCGTGCCCATAAAGTAACAAGCATAAAAGTACAAAAATTGTTAGAAAAGTACAAGGCAATTTCCATGAGCTGCTGATGCAAGTCATGCAACATGGTCGCGAAATCTGATCTCCGTCACGTATTTCACAAACTTTCCAGGATGATTTCAAAAGAGGATTCAAGCAAAATTTTAGTGCTTTTCTTCACACATGCGATTTATTGCACGCCTAGAGGATTTGTGGCATGTGGGATTTGTGGTGTGTGTGTGTGATCGCATGCCTCAATCTAGGAACGCAGGCTCTGGGTACGAGATTGTGCATGCCTTAATATTGAGAGGACTGGTTGCATGTGATATCATGGTGGCCTTGCAATAGATAATAGTGTTAAATATGGTTGGTATTATTAGCCTTCAAACCTAAATTATTTAAAATCTAGAGCAATTACAGTGGAGATTCCAGATTGGACCCCTTTCTTTGGACACAAGTACTGTGTATCACAGTCATAGGTTGCAATTGAAGTATCCATCTTTTAGGATGTGCTGAAAAAGCCACAGAAAGGCTACTAAGAAACACATGTGATGCAGTTATATTATCCACGATGCACCCAAGATCGGCCATGACAATTGTGGTACAAGAACTTCATAATGATGGATCCGTATCCTTGAGTGATCTCAATAATGTCTCTGTTTCATTGGCATAGCTAGAGAGTCTTAGTAGCGGGTCAAACATCATAAATTCCCGACAAGTGTGTATGTCCTTGTCAGGCCTCAGTAAAGTGCGTGTGCGTGCGAGCGCCACTCGCAGGCACATTTTCAATTTGTGCAGGGACAAATTTTTTTGTTGATTTTTTAGCTAATTATTAAAACTGTGTTTTGCAGGCACATTTCCAACTTCTAAATTCTGCTCCCAGGCACAAAAAGATATTAATGAGGCCTGGTCCTTGTGTTTTTTTCTGTATTTTCTGTTTCACTCATCTAGTTGCCTTGCTACCAGATTTTTTTCGGTTTCTTGAGTTTCTAGACAACCCACAATGCTGCAAATTTGCTCTCGATCAATGGCATCTTCATCTGATGATGTAAAATCAGTGGCGGATCAAGGGGGGCACTTTGGGCAAGTGCCAGGGCCTGCGCTTATGTGGGGGCCCCGCAGCCTTTTGTGTTTCGTGTTTATTTATGGCACCATGTTTATGATTTCTGGTTTCTGAGAGGACACATGTAATGGTGCCCCACGGCCCCCACCTTTTGTTACAATCTAGCTATTCACAGCTGGGTTTTTTTTTGTTAATTTCCCCCAATTTTTCTAGCCTTCTCCGGGGGGGGGGGGGGGGATGCCAGGATTGGGCTCAGGATTGGGTTCAGGATTGGGTTCAGGATTGGGTTCAGGATTGGGTTCAGGATTGGGTTCAGGAGGATTGGGTTCATGAGGATTGGGTTCATGAGGATTGGGTTCATGAGGATTGGGTTCATGAGGATTGGGTTCATGAGGATTGGGTTCATGAGGATTGGGTTCATGAGGATTGGGTTCATGAGGATTGGGTTCATGAGGATTGGGTTCAGGATTGGGTTCAGGATTCGGTTCAGGATTCGGTTCAGGATTCGGTTCAGGATTCGGTTCAGGATTCGGTTCAGGATTAGGTTCAGGATTAGGTTCAGGATTAGGTTCAGGATTAGGATTAGGTTCAGGATTAGGTTCAGGATTAGGTTCAGGATTAGGTTCAGGATTAGGTTCAGGATTAGGTTCAGGATTAGGTTCAGGATTAGGTTCAGGATTAGGTTCAGGATTAGGTTCAGGATTAGGTTCAGGATTAGGTTCAGGATTAGGTTCAGGATTAGGTTCAGGATTAGGTTCAGGATTAGGTTCAGGATTAGGTTCAGGATTAGGTTCAGGATTAGGTTCAGGATTAGGTTCAGGATTAGGTTCAGGATTAGGTTCAGGATTAGGTTCAGGATTAGGTTCAGGATTAGGTTCAGGATTAGGTTCAGGATTAGGTTCAGGATTAGGTTCAGGATTAGGTTCAGGATTAGGTTCAGGATTAGGTTCAGGATTAGGTTCAGGATTAGGTTCAGGATTAGGTTCAGGATTAGGTTCAGGATTAGGTTCAGGATTAGGTTCAGGATTAGGTTCAGGATTAGGTTCAGGATTAGGTTCAGGATTAGGTTCAGGATTAGGTTCAGGATTAGGTTCAGGATTAGGTTCAGGATTAGGTTCAGGATTAGGTTCAGGATTAGGTTCAGGATTAGGTTCAGGATTAGGTTCAGGATTAGGTTCAGGATTAGGTTCAGGATTAGGTTCAGGATTAGGTTCAGGATTAGGTTCAGGATTAGGTTCAGGATTAGGTTCAGGATTAGGTTCAGGATTAGGTTCAGGATTAGGTTCAGGATTAGGTTCAGGATTAGGTTCAGGATTAGGTTCAGGATTAGGTTCAGGATTAGGTTCAGGATTAGGTTCAGGATTAGGTTCAGGATTAGGTTCAGGATTAGGTTCAGGATTAGGTTCAGGATTAGGTTCAGGATTAGGTTCAGGATTAGGTTCAGGATTAGGTTCAGGATTAGGTTCAGGATTAGGTTCAGGATTAGGTTCAGGATTAGGTTCAGGATTAGGTTCAGGATTAGGTTCAGGATTAGGTTCAGGATTAGGTTCAGGATTAGGTTCAGGATTAGGTTCAGGATTAGGTTCAGGATTAGGTTCAGGATTAGGTTCAGGATTAGGTTCAGGATTAGGTTCAGGATTAGGTTCAGGATTAGGTTCAGGATTAGGTTCAGGATTAGGTTCAGGATTAGGTTCAGGATTAGGTTCAGGATTAGGTTCAGGATTAGGTTCAGGATTAGGTTCAGGATTAGGTTCAGGATTAGGTTCAGGATTAGGTTCAGGATTAGGTTCAGGATTAGGTTCAGGATTAGGTTCAGGATTAGGTTCAGGATTAGGTTCAGGATTAGGTTCAGGATTAGGTTCAGGATTAGGTTCAGGATTAGGTTCAGGATTAGGTTCAGGATTAGGTTCAGGATTAGGTTCAGGATTAGGTTCAGGATTAGGTTCAGGATTAGGTTCAGGATTAGGTTCAGGATTAGGTTCAGGATTAGGTTCAGGATTAGGTTCAGGATTAGGTTCAGGATTAGGTTCAGGATTAGGTTCAGGATTAGGTTCAGGATTAGGTTCAGGATTAGGTTCAGGATTAGGTTCAGGATTAGGTTCAGGATTAGGTTCAGGATTAGGTTCAGGATTAGGTTCAGGATTAGGTTCAGGATTAGGTTCAGGATTAGGTTCAGGATTAGGTTCAGGATTAGGTTCAGGATTAGGTTCAGGATTAGGTTCAGGATTAGGTTCAGGATTAGGTTCAGGATTAGGTTCAGGATTAGGTTCAGGATTAGGTTCAGGATTAGGTTCAGGATTAGGTTCAGGATTAGGTTCAGGATTAGGTTCAGGATTAGGTTCAGGATTAGGTTCAGGATTAGGTTCAGGATTAGGTTCAGGATTAGGTTCAGGATTAGGTTCAGGATTAGGTTCAGGATTAGGTTCAGGATTAGGTTCAGGATTAGGTTCAGGATTAGGTTCAGGATTAGGTTCAGGATTAGGTTCAGGATTAGGTTCAGGATTAGGTTCAGGATTAGGTTCAGGATTAGGTTCAGGATTAGGTTCAGGATTAGGTTCAGGATTAGGTTCAGGATTAGGTTCAGGATTAGGTTCAGGATTAGGTTCAGGATTAGGTTCAGGATTAGGTTCAGGATTAGGTTCAGGATTAGGTTCAGGATTAGGTTCAGGATTAGGTTCAGGATTAGGTTCAGGATTAGGTTCAGGATTAGGTTCAGGATTAGGTTCAGGATTAGGTTCAGGATTAGGTTCAGGATTAGGTTCAGGATTAGGTTCAGGATTAGGTTCAGGATTAGGTTCAGGATTAGGTTCAGGATTAGGTTCAGGATTAGGTTCAGGATTAGGTTCAGGATTAGGTTCAGGATTAGGTTCAGGATTAGGTTCAGGATTAGGTTCAGGATTAGGTTCAGGATTAGGTTCAGGATTAGGTTCAGGATTAGGTTCAGGATTAGGTTCAGGATTAGGTTCAGGATTAGGTTCAGGATTAGGTTCAGGATTAGGTTCAGGATTAGGTTCAGGATTAGGTTCAGGATTAGGTTCAGGATTAGGTTCAGGATTAGGTTCAGGATTAGGTTCAGGATTAGGTTCAGGATTAGGTTCAGGATTAGGTTCAGGATTAGGTTCAGGATTAGGTTCAGGATTAGGTTCAGGATTAGGTTCAGGATTAGGTTCAGGATTAGGTTCAGGATTAGGTTCAGGATTAGGTTCAGGATTAGGTTCAGGATTAGGTTCAGGATTAGGTTCAGGATTAGGTTCAGGATTAGGTTCAGGATTAGGTTCAGGATTAGGTTCAGGATTAGGTTCAGGATTAGGTTCAGGATTAGGTTCAGGATTAGGTTCAGGATTAGGTTCAGGATTAGGTTCAGGATTAGGTTCAGGATTAGGTTCAGGATTAGGTTCAGGATTAGGTTCAGGATTAGGTTCAGGATTAGGTTCAGGATTAGGTTCAGGATTAGGTTCAGGATTAGGTTCAGGATTAGGTTCAGGATTAGGTTCAGGATTAGGTTCAGGATTAGGTTCAGGATTAGGTTCAGGATTAGGTTCAGGATTAGGTTCAGGATTAGGTTCAGGATTAGGTTCAGGATTAGGTTCAGGATTAGGTTCAGGATTAGGTTCAGGATTAGGTTCAGGATTAGGTTCAGGATTAGGTTCAGGATTAGGTTCAGGATTAGGTTCAGGATTAGGTTCAGGATTAGGTTCAGGATTAGGTTCAGGATTAGGTTCAGGATTAGGTTCAGGATTAGGTTCAGGATTAGGTTCAGGATTAGGTTCAGGATTAGGTTCAGGATTAGGTTCAGGATTAGGTTCAGGATTAGGTTCAGGATTAGGTTCAGGATTAGGTTCAGGATTAGGTTCAGGATTAGGTTCAGGATTAGGTTCAGGATTAGGTTCAGGATTAGGTTCAGGATTAGGTTCAGGATTAGGTTCAGGATTAGGTTCAGGATTAGGTTCAGGATTAGGTTCAGGTTCAGGATTAGGTTCAGGATTAGGTTCAGGATTAGGTTCAGGATTAGGTTCAGGATTAGGTTCAGGATTAGGTTCAGGATTAGGTTCAGGATTAGGTTCAGGATTAGGTTCAGGATTAGGTTCAGGATTAGGTTCAGGATTAGGTTCAGGATTAGGTTCAGGATTAGGTTCAGGATTAGGTTCAGGATTAGGTTCAGGATTAGGTTCAGGATTAGGTTCAGGATTAGGTTCAGGATTAGGTTCAGGATTAGGTTCAGGATTAGGTTCAGGATTAGGTTCAGGATTAGGTTCAGGATTAGGTTCAGGATTAGGTTCAGGATTAGGTTCAGGATTAGGTTCAGGATTAGGTTCAGGATTAGGTTCAGGATTAGGTTCAGGATTAGGTTCAGGATTAGGTTCAGGATTAGGTTCAGGATTAGGTTCAGGATTAGGTTCAGGATTAGGTTCAGGATTAGGTTCAGGATTAGGTTCAGGATTAGGTTCAGGATTAGGTTCAGGATTAGGTTCAGGATTAGGTTCAGGATTAGGTTCAGGATTAGGTTCAGGATTAGGTTCAGGATTAGGTTCAGGATTAGGTTCAGGATTAGGTTCAGGATTAGGTTCAGGATTAGGTTCAGGATTAGGTTCAGGATTAGGTTCAGGATTAGGTTCAGGATTAGGTTCAGGATTAGGTTCAGGATTAGGTTCAGGATTAGGTTCAGGATTAGGTTCAGGATTAGGTTCAGGATTAGGTTCAGGATTAGGTTCAGGATTAGGTTCAGGATTAGGTTCAGGATTAGGTTCAGGATTAGGTTCAGGATTAGGTTCAGGATTAGGTTCAGGATTAGGTTCAGGATTAGGTTCAGGATTAGGTTCAGGATTAGGTTCAGGATTAGGTTCAGGATTAGGTTCAGGATTAGGTTCAGGATTAGGTTCAGGATTAGGTTCAGGATTAGGTTCAGGATTAGGTTCAGGATTAGGTTCAGGATTAGGTTCAGGATTAGGTTCAGGATTAGGTTCAGGATTAGGTTCAGGATTAGGTTCAGGATTAGGTTCAGGATTAGGTTCAGGATTAGGTTCAGGATTAGGTTCAGGATTAGGTTCAGGATTAGGTTCAGGATTAGGTTCAGGATTAGGTTCAGGATTAGGTTCAGGATTAGGTTCAGGATTAGGTTCAGGATTAGGTTCAGGATTAGGTTCAGGATTAGGTTCAGGATCAGGTTCAGGATCAGGTTCAGGATCAGGTTCAGGATCAGGTTCAGGATCAGGTTCAGGATCAGGTTCAGGATCAGGTTCAGGATCAGGTTCAGGATCAGGTTCAGGATCAGGTTCAGGATCAGGTTCAGGATCAGGTTCAGGATCAGGTTCAGGATCAGGTTCAGGTTCAGGATCAGGTTCAGGATCAGGTTCAGGATCAGGTTCAGGATCAGGTTCAGGATCAGGTTCAGGATCAGGTTCAGGATCAGGTTCAGGATCAGGTTCAGGATCAGGTTCAGGATCAGGTTCAGGATCAGGTTCAGGATCAGGTTCAGGATCAGGTTCAGGATCAGGTTCAGGATCAGGTTCAGGATCAGGTTCAGGATCAGGTTCAGGATCAGGTTCAGGATCAGGTTCAGGATCAGGTTCAGGATCAGGTTCAGGATCAGGTTCAGGATCAGGTTCAGGATCAGGTTCAGGATTAGGTTCAGGATTAGGTTCAGGATTAGGTTCAGGATTAGGTTCAGGATTAGGTTCAGGATTAGGTTCAGGATTAGGTTCAGGATTAGGTTCAGGATTAGGTTCAGGATTAGGTTCAGGATTAGGTTCAGGATTAGGTTCAGGATTAGGTTCAGGATTAGGTTCAGGATTAGGTTCAGGATTAGGTTCAGGATTAGGTTCAGGATTAGGTTCAGGATTAGGTTCAGGATTAGGTTCAGGATTAGGTTCAGGATTAGGTTCAGGATTAGGTTCAGGATTAGGTTCAGGATTAGGTTCAGGATTAGGTTCAGGATTAGGTTCAGGATTAGGTTCAGGATTAGGTTCAGGATTAGGTTCAGGATTAGGTTCAGGATTAGGTTCAGGATTAGGTTCAGGATTAGGTTCAGGATTAGGTTCAGGATTAGGTTCAGGATTAGGTTCAGGATTAGGTTCAGGATTAGGTTCAGGATTAGGTTCAGGATTAGGTTCAGGATTAGGTTCAGGATAGGTTCAGGATTAGGTTCAGGATTAGGTTCAGGATTAGGTTCAGGATTAGGTTCAGGATTAGGTTCAGGATTAGGTTCAGGATTAGGTTCAGGATTAGGTTCAGGATTAGGTTCAGGATTAGGTTCAGGATTAGGTTCAGGATTAGGTTCAGGATTAGGTTCAGGATTAGGTTCAGGATTAGGTTCAGGATTAGGTTCAGGATTAGGTTCAGGATTAGGTTCAGGATTAGGTTCAGGATTAGGTTCAGGATTAGGTTCAGGATTAGGTTCAGGATTAGGTTCAGGATTAGGTTCAGGATTAGGTTCAGGATTAGGTTCAGGATTAGGTTCAGGATTAGGTTCAGGATTAGGTTCAGGATTAGGTTCAGGATTAGGTTCAGGATTAGGTTCAGGATTAGGTTCAGGATTAGGTTCAGGATTAGGTTCAGGATTAGGTTCAGGATTAGGTTCAGGATTAGGTTCAGGATTAGGTTCAGGATTAGGTTCAGGATTAGGTTCAGGATTAGGTTCAGGATTAGGTTCAGGATTAGGTTCAGGATTAGGTTCAGGATTAGGTTCAGGATTAGGTTCAGGATTAGGTTCAGGATTAGGTTCAGGATTAGGTTCAGGATTAGGTTCAGGATTAGGTTCAGGATTAGGTTCAGGATTAGGTTCAGGATTAGGTTCAGGATTAGGTTCAGGATTAGGTTCAGGATTAGGTTCAGGATTAGGTTCAGGATTAGGTTCAGGATTAGGTTCAGGATTAGGTTCAGGATTAGGTTCAGGATTAGGTTCAGGATTAGGTTCAGGATTAGGTTCAGGATTAGGTTCAGGATTAGGTTCAGGATTAGGTTCAGGATTAGGTTCAGGATTAGGTTCAGGATTAGGTTCAGGATTAGGTTCAGGATTAGGTTCAGGATTAGGTTCAGGATTAGGTTCAGGATTAGGTTCAGGATTAGGTTCAGGATTAGGTTCAGGATTAGGTTCAGGATTAGGTTCAGGATTAGGTTCAGGATTAGGTTCAGGATTAGGTTCAGGATTAGGTTCAGGATTAGGTTCAGGATTAGGTTCAGGATTAGGTTCAGGATTAGGTTCAGGATTAGGTTCAGGATTAGGTTCAGGATTAGGTTCAGGATTAGGTTCAGGATTAGGTTCAGGATTAGGTTCAGGATTAGGTTCAGGATTAGGTTCAGGATTAGGTTCAGGATTAGGTTCAGGATTAGGTTCAGGATTAGGTTCAGGATTAGGTTCAGGATTAGGTTCAGGATTAGGTTCAGGATTAGGTTCAGGATTAGGTTCAGGATTAGGTTCAGGATTAGGTTCAGGATTAGGTTCAGGATTAGGTTCAGGATTAGGTTCAGGATTAGGTTCAGGATTAGGTTCAGGATTAGGTTCAGGATTAGGTTCAGGATTAGGTTCAGGATTAGGTTCAGGATTAGGTTCAGGATTAGGTTCAGGAT
Source organism: Chrysogorgia sp. JL179-B06 (assembly GCA_035772405.1). Taxonomy (NCBI): domain Eukaryota; kingdom Metazoa; phylum Cnidaria; class Anthozoa; order Scleralcyonacea; family Chrysogorgiidae; genus Chrysogorgia; species Chrysogorgia sp. JL179-B06. The sequence goes on from JAYKKM010000519.1 coordinate 1,296,928, forward strand.
TAGGTTCAGGATTAGGTTCAGGATTAGGTTCAGGATTAGGTTCAGGATTAGGTTCAGGATTAGGTTCAGGATTAGGTTCAGGATTAGGTTCAGGATTAGGTTCAGGATTAGGTTCAGGATTAGGTTCAGGATTAGGTTCAGGATTAGGTTCAGGATTAGGTTCAGGATTAGGTTCAGGATTAGGTTCAGGATTAGGTTCAGGATTAGGTTCAGGATTAGGTTCAGGATTAGGTTCAGGATTAGGTTCAGGATTAGGTTCAGGATTAGGTTCAGGATTAGGTTCAGGATTAGGTTCAGGATTAGGTTCAGGATTAGGTTCAGGATTAGGTTCAGGATTAGGTTCAGGATTAGGTTCAGTGAGGCTACTGCAAATGTGCCAGGTCCCCTGCGCACGCCGCATGCTTGATCCACCCCTGTGTAAAATAGATGTAAACCTAAAAATATGCAAGTTGCTACTGTGATTTTTGTACCAAGACCTGAAGATTACATTTGCATGAAACACAGAACAAAAAAAAACACATGTAGCAAAAAAAAAGTTTTATATACATGTATATGTATTTGCACACTGGGTTGCCAATAACTTAATGTCTGCCACCACAAAGGATACTTAGCAGTAAAAGACAAAATATTTTACTACTTATGGCACATGTAGACAAGGACATGCACCTCAGGCCCTCAGTGTGAGAACCAGTGAGAAACTCTTCATAATTATATTATGAAGTTTATATATTATACAGTATATTGTGAATGACTTGACAAGTTTCTCAGTTTCTTTCATGTGCTATTAATGGTGCTTGTATGACAATGCTCAACGCTGGCTTTCCAATGAAACACCTGGTAGCTGCAGTCACCTGTGCCTTATCAAGTGATGGCAAAATTCAAACTGATCCAACCTTAATGCAAGAAAAGGTAACTGTCCATAATTAAATTTATGTCTAACTTGTTTGATAATTTCAACTCCCTCCAACATGTGGAAGTTTGGCAGAAAGAGAAATTGCAAAATATTTTCTATTTCTTAAATATAGCTTTTCTTCTTCCTTGTAGGAAGCAGTTGCTGTGCTAGTATTTGCCTTCGAAGCAGCAAACTTGAATGTTTTGACGACCACAACCAAAGGAATGTTCACTGTCGCACAGGTCTAGATTTTGATCTAAAATATACTTTAGCAGAAGTTATTGGTATGGAGCACTGACCTCTATATATAACTAGACTGCAGGCTCTTCCCACTCTATACATGTATATAACTGGTATGCAGGATTGTCCAAAAAGTATCATAATAAGAAGCCGCATTAACAGAGGTCCTTTTTGTGTCATCTTCCAAGCCTGGATATTAGCGGCCGGTCACGGACATTGTCCGCTACAAATATCCCATTTCTATAGATTTGACAGTTACAATAATAATTGTGTTTGTCATTTTGTCCGATGCTCATTTTGTCCGAAGATTATACTCAACTTTTTGTGAAAGTAAAACATTTTTGTGACTGTTTAGATTTCATATTCTACAATCTCAGACGAGAGACATTACGCTAATTTTTGATATGTTACGTTAAGTTTGGAGACATTAAGCTAATTTTGGAGACATTGCATTATGATGTTGGCATGGGTGAATTTACGAAGCTGAACCAGTTATTGCCGATGGCTTCTCGAAATCCAAATAAACGGCATCAAATATTACGAATATGTAAAATCCCCAAACGTGAGATAGGCATTTTAAATGGTAGTGGATGTTTAGATAATTGTTGTCATCATTTTCAAATTTAGTAATTTAGTGGAAAGTTTTCTGGTCATATAAAAGAACATCTGATACAGTTTGTTTTATGTTTTTTTGTCGAGTTTCGTTTTTGAAGAGCGAGAATGCCGTACTGTGTTGCTTTTCTACGTACAGTACATGAGAAAAAGGACCTCTGTTGATGTTTCCTTTTCCCAACACTTTTTGTGAGTCATTGGTAATGGACCCAAGTCACCCAATAGTCATGTTATATATATAGGTCATTGATATCGAGTAGCTGTTAGGGGTGTTTCGAAAACGAAGACCTACGAAAACGAAGACCGAAGACCTAAGATGGGTCTTAAAATTTCCCAAAATTATTACCTTCGTTTATTTTAATATAAAATCTACCTGAATCATAGACATTCACAGCTTGATGTTGAGTTAGAAATTATTGCGGGTAAGTTATTATTGGCGGGAAAACCCCCAAAAAGATCACGAGTTCTGTGTTTTTTTGCCAACTTTGTTATGCGAAATGGCATTCCCTCGTTGATTTGGAAAAATAATTTGTAGTGTACAGTGGGATGGCATAGTTTCGCAGCCTGGTTGTTCGATGCGGACTATTGCAAAGCTGCTAGTTTAGTTGTGAAGCTGCTGAACGAGGAAGAATTGCAACACTAGAAGATGTTCTTGAACCGTTGAACGAGGCAGTGGCAATGGCATGCGGTGGCATGCGTATCTTGTTTTAAGTTTTGTCCTATCATAGGTAGCGCAAGGCTGTTATGCGTGAATAATATCAAGATATTTCTGATTTTTACTTCTAAAATGCGATATTTTTCGAACGATCAACATTCAATTCTTGGTAAAATCAACATGAAACTCTAACTAAAAAGGTACATTTATGAACCATGCAGTAGATTCAGTTTCGAATTATTCCGAAAATATTGCAGTTAAGTAACACACGATGCTGACCTCGCCACACCATGCGTTGACCTTTATATAAGACAGGTCTTCGTTTTCGTAGTACGAAAACGAAGACCCATATCAGAAAACAAGGACTATTTATTAAAATTTATTAAAATGATTACCGTATTACTGTACTTTATGCATTGTGTTCTTCCACGTTTAATAGTTTAATATAAAATCCTCCTGAATCATAGATATTCCGGTACAGCTCGATGTTGAGTTTTATACAAGACGGAAAATTATTGCGCGTAAGTTATTATTGAATAAAAAAGATCACGAGTTTCTGTCGGTTTTTGCCAACTTTGTTATGTGACATGGCATTCCCTTCGATTAAAAAGCGTGCAAATCGCAAGAACGACGTTGATTTGGAAAAATAATACATGGTGTACAAGTGGGATGACAGTTTCGCAGCCTGGTGGTTCGATTGGCGGTGTGGAAATTAATCGGCATTTGTTTTTTGTAATATTCGCAATTTTCTTGAAAATGTGCTTTGTTAGTTACACAACTATTCTGATTCGTAGTTTTGTTATTTTTATTAATTTTACCGTAATGTTTCGTTGGATATATCAAGGTCAACGCATGGTGTGGCGAAGTCAGCATCGTGTGTTACTTAACTGCAATATTTTCGGAATAATTCGAAACTGAATGGGGCTACATAAATGTAACTTTATAGTTAGAGTTCATGTTGATTTTAACAAGAATTGTATGTTGATCGTTCGAAAAATATTGCATTTTAGAAGTAAAAATCAGAAATATCTTGAAATAATTCACACGTACTCGCCTATGATAGGACAAAACAAATGCCGATTAATTTCCCACCTTCCGCGCATGGAGGCAAAATGCACTGGGTACGGTGATGTTTCGCAAGATACGCATGCCACTGCCTCGTTCAACGGTTCAAGAACATCTTCTGCTGCAATTCTTCCTCGTTCAGCAGCTTCTTCACAACGAAACTAGCTTTGCAATAGTCCGCATCAACGTCTGGCCGCTTGCCCGTCTTAGTTATCGAACAACCAGGCTGCGAAACTATGCCATCCCACTACTGTACACTACAAATTATTTTTCCAAATCAACGTCGTTCTAGCGATTTGCACGCTTTTTAATGGAGGGAATACCATTTCGCATAACAAAGTCGGCAAAAAAACACAGAACTCGTGATCTTTTTGGGGGTTTTCCCGCCAATAATAACTTACCCGCAATAATTTCTAAATTTTATATTAAAATAAACGTGGGAGAACGCAATACATAAAGTACAGTAATAAGGTGATAATTTTGGGAAATTTTAATAAATAGTCCTTATTTTCTGATATGGGACGGGTCGTAATTACGAAAACGAAGTCTTCGGTCTTCGTTTTCGAAACACCCTAGCTGTGAGTCATGATAAGGCCCAGTTTTTCGCAAAAAACGTTATACTTAAATGGCCTATCTGCTACAATTTGATAGCCAAATCCACCGATCCACAAATATTCTTTCCAAAATCCTAATCTGCTATTGAGACTATTACGGGCATCGAGATCTAGGATAAGAACTAAACAACAAATATAATCCAATTGGATAAATCTGCAATCTGCTGTATTTCCCGGATCTGTGAATCCTTCAAATCACAATTTTAACTTTCAGAGCTGCAACTGTAACTTGGAAACTTTTGTTAATGTTTATATTTGCTTTCATTTTGTTACAGTGTGAAGAATGCCTATTGGTTAGTCGTAGTTGCGTGAAAAATATATTCGACTTCTTCAGGTTATCTATAAGAAGGAAATTATCGAAGGTATGTACAGTTGTTGTACTTTCTTCGGAGACCTTACCCTCCGACATTCAAGTACGAGATTGGCCCACTGATCTATAAATAAAGACTGGATCGAGCAACTATTGTTCAGACTTCAGAAAATGAAGCCGGAAGTAGCTCGTGGCGGCCATCTTGTTAGGACCACATTATATAGTTTTAGTGTTTTACCATAGGCGACAGAGACCATCTGTCTCTGATTTTTTTTTTAGATGCTAAAATAATCAGTTGTCCAAGGTTTTTCCATAATATAGACTCAAACTACGGCTCCATAACAGTACCTGTCAAGCCGGAATTAGCGCGTGGAGGCCATATTGGGGTGACCTGGCTTCGTTTTTTTCACGGGGAAGGCTAAAAGGGATGACTCAAAAGGACCTTTCTGTTTTTTTCTGTTTTTTATTTTTCTTTAGGTTATGGATAGCTACGGTTATGGCTGGTTTAAGGTTAGGATCAAGGTTAGGGTTAGGATTATGGTTAGGATTGAGATGAGGGTTAGGATTGAGATGAGGGTTAGGATTAGTAGTTCTAAAAAATGTGAAGGTCCTTTTTGAGTCATCCCTTTTAGCCTTCACCTTTTTTCACAGCATCCAAACAATAGTTGCTCTATCCAGTCCTTATTTAGAGATCACTGGATTGGCCCCAACCGCGAATCGTGCTTTGACTTATACTGTACCATAGCGCTTCCGCTGATATGCCGTTACAAACTTTAAAAACGTTTTAAAACATAAACTTACAAACGTTCTTTCAATTTTTCCTCAGGATGTCAAATTTTTGGATTTAAATATCGAAAGGAAAAAAGATGGGATTAAGGAAGCGGAATTATGAAGCGGAACTATGTGCGCTGTATGGAGCTTCAACACCAAGCAAGTGACGGTAAGATTGCTGCGCCGGAGAGAAATTTGATCTTCGATTATCACTGCTGGTTGTAGTTCAAAGTGTAGTTCCAACACTGCTGTTGCCTGTGCGCAAGTACTGAGGAAATTTCATATACAGTAATGGTTTGAACCCAGGAGGATGATTAGAAGTGTGTGTAGTTGATCGTCCAGGTTGTTGTAGTCTTGAGAACTAAAGCCTGGTTTCCATATATAGTCGTAACAGTCGGTCGGCAACCAGTCGGCAACCAGTCTGCGACTGTTCTTTTCTATATCGGAAACATCTTGTCGCCGACTAGTTGGCGACTGACCGCCGACTAGTCGCAGTGTAACAACGATATGGAAACACAACATTTTGCCTGTCTATCTACATCTACATCTACATACATTAAGTCGGTAAAGACCGTGTAAGGTATCACACCAACTGTACTAATTAAAATTTACAGTAACCTAGGTTTAAAAATATGGCAAAAGTAGGTATAAAACTACCTTGCCTTTGGATAAAAATTCTCAAGTTCCAATTTAAAAGACTCGTATGAGTTCGTATTTACTAAAATGTTTGGTAAAGAGTTCCAATCTTTAATTGTTCGTGGAAAAAATCTGGAAAAAATGTCTGCGTCGTCGTCGACAATCAACCCGTTGGTCGTTGGGTGCCGGACTATATGGGTGCCGGATTTGCGCTAAATCGTAGAAAACCCGTCCACTTTCGCCTTAAAACCCCATTAATTTTGATAACTAAGACATTTTAGAGCATCTTGGTTTCAACCCTCTAAATTCGATAATTTTCGAGTTTGCCTCGGCAATTGTTTTTGCCAAGGCGCACAATGAAATCACCTTAAATTCCTTCGGCAATTACTTCGGCATTCACGTCGGCAGTTGTAATTAAAGTAAAGTACATACGGAAGTTATTATAACGAATATAATAACGAGCGGCACCCGACGTCGATGACAACGATTCGAACAAAGAAGTGATACACAGTACACAGAATTACGATAAATAAAATTGTGCGAGCTCAGCTGAGCGGTAACTCAAACGAGAACATGGTAACTGGTAAGACCTTAGACGTAAGAGTCTGCCACTTCTCGACAGTTGCCTTCTTTACCATATCGGAATATTCATTTTGAGTTTCAGTCGTCACTATATTTTAATATATTATTGTTCATATTATGCAAATATAAACATGCATAGTTCGTGTGAAAAACAATAAAAACCCGTTTTTTTTACGTATTCGCGCCCGCGGTCCTATATGGCCAATACGTCATGACAGATATGATACGATATAACATCGAACGTTATGATGTAATCCAGCGACATACAGGAAGTGAATTCGCCGAATTGAGAAATTTTCCTTGCCTACAATTATGTTCTAACATTGTAGCTATAGGCCGTACTAATTTTAACCTACAGATTTGAATTTCAAGTTATAATGCTGTAGTTTGTAAATTTAAGGTATATAAACAATGTCAATTACGGGTGGAATTGCCTCGGCATTTTTTTGCCGAGGCAAACCGAGGCAAACTACGATTTGCCTCGGCATTTGCCGAGTGCCGAGGCGAATTTCGAGGGTTGGGTTTGTATTTTTGCCTGTAAATGCGGTTTCAAAAGTGGACAGGTATTCTTTTGTTTGTGACTTCTAATGAAAGAACACTGATAGCGGAATAGAAGTTTATCTTTTTATTTGACAATGTCTTGTGACATATTTATGTTCCTATACAACTAATACAGATTCTACAGAATATTATACCCTTCATGGCAAGAAATACTATATTATAATCTTTCATTTATAAGAAATAAAAAACGTGTCGCGTGTGATTATCGAGTTTTAGTATAAATACATTAGGTGATTATAGAAATCGCGTGCGCTGATTGGTCGAGCTACCTCGGATTATTTCTCGATAATCACCTCCAGCGTTTTTTCAAGATGGCCGCCAGCCGATTTGTCAAAGTGACAGGAGAAAAAAGTCAAGAAACTAGTATTTTTGAAGGAAATGCTGTTCCTAAGAGTGGGAAAATGTGTATTTATACTAATTAACAATTATTCACCTCAGGCTCAGTGAATATCGGTGAATAAAAACCTCGACTTCGTCTCACCTCGCCTTTGGTGAATAATTGTTAAATAATGGCACGAGAGATGCGTGTAAAACACGAGGCGATAGCCGAGTGTTTTACTAGCTTCTCGAGTGCCATTATAACTCGATAATCACACAAGACAAAGTTTTTTATTTCTTTTATAAAAGAACACCATTAAATTAACAATAAAGCCATGAAAAATGTAGATTTACCTGTTATAAGAGACGTTGCTAGCACATAGCAACGCACATTGCTAGGAAGCCTTTGATGAAAACACGTTGGCGATCTTAGCGATGAAAATGCACTCAACGTTGCAGTCACGTCAGCTTATGCTTTGTTGAGTTATAATACACGGTTATTGAGCTCAGTAATCAATCAGATAGCGTGTACTCGCTCATTTACTTCTGGTTATTTTATAAATTGTGTTTCAAAATACAACTGTGTTTTAAACGTCAAACTATGTCTCATTTCTAGTGTCCAACTATGTCTGATTTCAACTGTGTTTCATTTAATGATGCTAAACTGATTCCCGATGCTAAAGTGAATCAGTTGTCGAACTATCTCCTCCGCAGAGGCTTTTATTAAATATTCTGGTGACTGGTTAGTTGCAGGCGCGCACGCTTTACCCTCCGAGCTTCTGCGGAGGAGAGTTTCCCGTAATTTTGGATTACAAACTCGATCCAGTTTTTTATCCAGATCAGTGTGAAAAACATCGTTCTGACGTCGCAGTAGTTAGTAGACCCATTCTCCTTTAAAAAGCTCCGGGCTCTTTCCGGTCCGCCATCTTGTTCAGAAGAACCTGGGCAACAGCCGCAATATTGTTTAGTAATCGATCAAATTCTTCTCCTAATTTCCTGATGCATATGATTTACTGTTAAGCTATGACCAGCGAATACTATACAGGGTGTATTAAAAAAGCGCAACCTCGGAATTTCCCAAGAAATCCACTTTGTTTTTATTAGCACAAAAGATTTTAGGCCTCTGGGAATTTAAAATAGCTTCTAATCGTATTCCAAGGGCATAACTGTCGAATTGCTAATAAATAAACAACTTACCATTAAATAAATGCATAAATTTCGATTCAATTCTGCTTTACGCCCCTGGAATACGATTACAAGCTATTTTAAATTCCCAGGGGCGAAAATCTTTTTTGTTTAAGAACACAGAGGATTTCTTGGGAAATTCCGAGGTTGCGCTTTTTTTTATACACCCTGTAGTTGTTACTTTATTGTGTAAATCAGATGCATCAGAATGAATGCGCCTTTCCGTCTGGTTCATCCATCGCAACGGTTCTAAAGAATTTTTTTAGTGTTTTCATTTCCCCTTGCTGTCCTAATAATTCTGAACTTCGGAAAAATACAGAAGTAAAGTCTAAAGAGTTGATCAAAAGCCGAGCAGCTCTATTGAAACTCGCATTAAAAAATAACCTGTTGTATTATTAACATTTTTACAACAACATTTGTTCAAAAAATCCTAACTTTAGATGCTCAGAAATGCCTACTAACCTAAGGACAAATACCTACTAATCAAGGAACCACTTATCCTGGTTCCAGAGTCTCGAAAGAGTCCGCGAAGTCGAGTCTGACACTGAACAACAAGTCTCAACAAGTACACAATATAGCTTGTAAGATGATGATACCAGAGGAGGACAGGGCTACAGTCCCCTCAACAACATAGTTCAAGGTTAGTTTGATGCTTTGCTCAAATCTGACTAGTATACAAACATTGGCAAATGTTGCCCATTGAGGGATTAGAAATGTTGTATTGGCTCACAATAATAACACTGTTGTAAATTTGTGACTAAGTTCATTATCGCATATCAAACGATTGATCAAGAAATGCCACAAAGATTATCAAGAAATTACAAAGATTCACGATTTAAAACCAGTTTTCGCAGGTCATGGCGCACTCGTACCCAGGCTCTTCTGAACAAGATGGCAGACCGGAAAGAGCACGGAGCTACACTGTATTGTACCAGTTCGTTTTATTTTCACCTATCATTTTCCAATGTCCAACACTGAGCACCGAATACTCCCGCCAGATAAAAGGAACTGGTTATATGGTATTTCAATCACCTTGTATCCAAAGTCAGTGAGCTTCCCTTTCAGTTCATCAGAGAACTTATTGCCAACGATAATATGTTCACCGTCGTCTTCGAAGTTCACCGAATTGCAAGCAAAGTTCATGCTATCTTCTTGTGAAATCGCGATAGCCTTCTTTTCTCCGACATCCAAAATCTTCCGTTGACAATCTTTTGAGAATGCTCCGGGGTTATACATAAGATGCCCCTTGGTCATGCTGATCAAGGCGGTATCAATATGATAGAAGTATGGATCGACCAGCTCCATGTGGTGCAGGCGTTCTTTCGGTAGCGAGAGAACATCTCGTATATAATCATAGGCCTTGAAGGCACTGCGAAATCCATACGCCACAAAGAAGTTTTCGCCATCGTGAGTAGGCATGAAGTCTCCACATCCTTCTATCTCGACACCATCATCAGCTGGGTTGATTACCTCGAAGCCACGTTCTTTAAAATATGGCACATACAGCGATGTCTCCGGTCGGCGAGGTACGGCTCCAAAGTTTGCAACCACAGCCTTGTCACCATGGATAATACCAGCGTTAGCCGTAAAGACCATGTCGACGAGATCCTCGCCTGGCTCTATCAGATCAACCTTGACGTTGTTTGAAATTAAAGTTTTGTACAGATTTTCCCATTGTTGATGCGCTACTTGTGTGTTCACAGGGATTGTCATACCCATGTGTTTATTCATCATATGATGTTTTACTTGGAAATACCGAGGCACGCACATCATCAAAGTTTTATACCACGAAGATTCCATGGCTTTAACAGCTTGCATGGTTATTTTATCTTTTGGTCGGTTCCTGGAAGAAATAAAAAATACAAATGTAATTGCTGCCGTAGGCAGCACACTAATCTTGACATGGGTTATCTATGTCTCGTGCCCAGACCTCTTTCCGCACCTATGTATAGTCAACGAGATCTCGATATATGTGAAAATTTCCTGGATGTTCAGTTTTATGACGTTTTGTGACGTAGTTTAGTTTGCTCTGGAACGAGATTGCTCACATACTCCAGAGGGTTATTCGTTTTCACGGAAGTTGTACGGAATTAATGTTCGGAACTTGTCAACGCCACCACGAACATGGTATTTTCTGATCACGCAACGCCATGAGGAGAGAGACGAAGTTCTCGAACGATCTGTCCTGCCTTTGGTGCTGTTGGGAATTTCAATTCATTTCAGTGAGGAGATATTCTGTTTTCAAGGTAAGACGACTAAGATAGTTCTGTGTACTTAGTTTTTCTTGTTTGTCTCGTGTGTACACGCAACTCAAATCAAACGAAGTCATTGTGATTGTGCTCGTTAAAATCAAACCTATAGCGAAGCCGGTGACATTTGACAGTTCTCGCCAACGACAATACTCAATATTTACAAACGAAGGTTTGTGCCTGTTGCTCAACAAACTTACATCTGTGCAGAGAAAAACCTTGTCATTACTTTACCTGAAATGGGAGTGACAATCGATCAATATCGTGCCCGAATTGGTGGACACAACGCAAGAATATTGATGTTAATTCAGTTGGTTGTAACAACCAGTATGCAAATTTTTAAACGATTTACATATTCAGTCATAACATGACCAGTTGCTACGGCCAGTTTCGCTACTAGTAACAATTACTATGGTATTACTAATATTGATGTGTATATTTATATTTTGTGTATATTTATATTTTCCAACAGCAAGTGATAGTGAATATCATGTTACAATGTGTATGTTATTGTTGCTCTGTTGTTGAGAATGGCAAATGATATCGAAGAAAATCCTGGTCTGACAATATATGTTGTTGTTCAACCTCGTACCCAGGGCATTTTGCCTCCACGGTGGAAGGTCGGCGAAAATGTCCCTAAGATCGGCTGGTCCATTCTATAATGCGATTGGCTTGTCATAAAACTCCAATTAATTCAGCCGAGTATAATTTATTCATCTAAATCTGAATGCTGTCTTTAAATTGTACAGCAAATTAGAAGTGATAACTTTCACTAAATTGGATATATGCTTCTTCATACCTTTTGTAAGCGATAACCATGGATGTATGGTAAATTATTAATCTTGTTAGCTGCTTTTATGCCGACAAATGCTGACATGAACAACTCTGATTATTTTTCAATTGTTCAGGTCAATAAAGTAGACAAAGGCAATGGAACAAAGACCACAGAAATTATCATATCTAAACACCCAGAAATTATGGGTGTCATGTGACCAGCCGATCTCAGGGCCATTTTCCACCGTGGAAGCAAAATGCCCTGGGTACGAGGTTGGATGTTGTTGACCCAAGTAAAAACGATTTGTGCTGTTTTTAGACAAGGCAATACAAAACAATTTAAACAAAATGTGCAATAATACATTATCAAATAACAAACATTAATGCATGGGATTCATCATTCCTAAATGTCACATTGTGTTGGAAATAACCTTTATACTTGTATAAGAAATAATGTTAATAAAACCTTTTTGCTCTGATAAAATGTATTCTTTGCAATATAGTGACCCATTTGCCGGTGATTGGTTTATGGCAACTAACAATCCACCTTATTTTTTTGAAAATGCACTCAATATTCTATTTTTGGAGTCTCGGTTAAACTATCAACATTGCTTTCTAACTGTTGATTGCAACACTGTTGCAATTTTTAAGACATCTGAAGGGAACATCTGAAGGGATGTGTGCTAATAACCGTCGAAGGTAATAATAACCTGGTATTTCTCGATTTTGTTTTTTGGTTTATCAAGCTTTGGTAATTAATTATTGATGATTGAAAAATATTTGTGACCATAAATGCGATAACAAAGCAGTTTCCCCTACGGTTCTACCCATGCCTCTTTACGTCGCCAATCTGTCTTGTAAAATATTGGAATTTCTTTGAAATGAGGCAGCACTTCACTTGCGATAGTAATTTCTAGTTGTATTACTAAATCGTCAACTGAATAAGTTAAAGTATGTTCAGAATACGTCACCTCGCTAGCCTAGCGACTGTCTACGGGATTCTAATCCTGCATTATTAACATTTTTCTTATATTAATAACACCTGTCGCCCGAGGATGACCTATCAGCACACAACACCTGGGGCTTGTTCCATGTGGTCCTGATAAGCGGCCTTGTTCTCCTATTGAAATTTCGTTGCCCCTAACGTAACCAAAAATAAAGACCACCAGACACAAACCGAAATGTCTTTTGAGTCGACCCTTTTCTCCATTTCCGTTTTGATTGACATTTGATGTGAAGCTTCAATAATGAATCAACAATAGATTTTTACTCTCACATCCGGACGCGTGATTTAGAAGTTATTTGAGCTATTCCAATTATTACAATTTCATGCTGGGCCGTAATGGGACTGCACTGCTGGTGTGGAAAATTTTTGAAATTAGGATCTCTGAAACCTGGGGCCCTGGTATATAGAACCCCGACAACCATCGGAAAAGATCGGTACCAAATTCAAGTAATATTTGGCATTACTTGTATTATACCCAGAGTATTTCGGCATTACCACCACCATAGATACAGAACTCGTGACTAGGCTCTCGGCAACGGCCTCCGTAGCTCAGTGGTCAGAGCGCTGCACTAGCATCGCAGGGTCGCGGGTTCAATTCCAGCCAGAAGGCCTTGAAGTTGCGTATTCAATATAGCCAAGTTTTTACTAGCGATATAAGCATAACGACAAACGCAGTTAGCACTTCATGGTAGGTTAACCCTGTTTACATGAGGGAGGGTGCCCCACTGCTCCTACCTAGCTAGTAGAGTTTCCCTCCTCGTTTGTATTACACGGTTTGTTTTACAAGCGAGGTAGGGTGCCCCTAGGGGTAGGCTACCTCCGTGGTAGTTTGGTTGATAAGTATGGCGCGCCGTTTCGGCCAAAGGGTCCACAAAAGGCGAGAATTATATTTCAGTGGTCGAGAATATTATATCTATTCTCATAGTCGAGAATTTTATACCTATGGTCGAGAAATTCATGTCTATATTCGAGAATTTTATGAAATATGGAAACATCCCAACTATATACCCATTCCTATTTAGTAAATTGTAGATCGTTGTTGTTTGGAGTCACTCCCCTTTCGAAAAAAGTAAATGCCCTCCCCGTAACGCCAACGTGATTATTCTCAAGTATGAAACTACAATTCTCGATATGAACATAAAATATTCTCGACTACCAAAATGATATTCTCAACTTCAAACATAAAAATATTCTCGACTATAGATATAAATTTCTCGACTATGACAATAACATTCTTACCTATAGATATAATATTCTCGACTATTGAAATATAATTCTCGCCTATAGAAATTTAAATCTCGACCTTTTGTCCACCTTTTGGCCAAAACGGCGCAGTTAAATCGATTCTCGTATACCTTTTGGCCGACACGGTTTGCACCATCATTGATTGCGTAATTGGGTTCTCTGCCCAGCAGGCGGTAGCCTGCGTATTAATCACCGGAAATACAAGCGTCTGCACGCAGGCTAAGCAGGCGGGTGTCACCCATCATCGATTGCGTAGTTGGGTTCTTTGTACCCATCATGATCGATTGCGTAATTGGGTTCATATCATTGATTGCGTAAATAGACCCGCTATTTGCACCATGGTATTAACGGCCCAGGATCGAGTTTTGGCCGGTACCTTGGTTGCGCGAGGCCAGTATTGCCTTCGGTCATAGGGACGATCTCATGGGCGTACAAAGGTGGTAAGGACGGACTATATCGTGTTTCAAACGGCCAGATGCGACGCAGGCTAGCAGCCTAGCATGGCTTCGCGCAGGTATAAACCAGGCGAGTTTTTTGGACGACATCAGCTAGAGAAACTCATGCAATATCAACCAGAAGGGTCTAAACCCGTAGAAGAAAGTGACAGCTTGTCCTTGGAAGATACAAGAACGATAGAAACGTTGTTTTGCGAAGAAAATGAGACGGAGACTATCAATCATGGCGGCCAATAGTACAGAACAATCCCGAACGACTATGGCTCGCAGACGAAAAGCGGAGCCGGCCAAAAAACGACTACAAAGAAGGCAAAGACTACAAAGAAGTTTTCACGGACCACGGAGAAGGTTGAAGTTCTTTTAAAAAACATAAAAGAGTACAAAACTACGTGTGATTTTAGAGGAATCGACAAAGAACAAAGTGTTTAGCCACTTGACCACGAAGTGCGAACTGCGCTTGCCAGGGGCACTGCCGGAAGCAGTGGGTGTTCGGTCATCCACAGTTTCCGGACTGAGGGGATCCTACATAAGAAGAACACAGCTCATAATATTTTAGTTGTTGATGCAAAGTATATCTTTTCGTTTTTTTATACATAACTATTTTACATAATTATTATAATGTGACGCATTGAATCCAACGAACAGCGACAGAGACATTTTGGAAACTACTGTATGTGTAACTCTTCACAAATTGTTCAGTATGTTGTTCGATATAATAAAGGTTCTTCATGAAGTTGTTGTGATGTTATCCTGTATGTTATGTATTTGTATAGGTAATCCTCGCTATCATATTTATTATTTCTTTGACACAATTACGTTAATTAAATAATTACATGCACTCGTTTATTGCACTCGAGTGCAACTAATGATTTATTGCACTCCTCTCAGCCAATCAGAATCCTGTAATTTTGTCATGTATATAATAAATGACGCAAGAGCAGGACGCCCACAACATTGAGAAGCTTCCAGAGCCCCCCCAGGCTCTTGCGTATGTTCATGCCTAGTTCTCACTTGTAAGAATCGGGGACAGTTCCTTGCCAGATTGTCGGGGATTCTTACGACATCCACGTTCACACTTGTCGTAACTCGTCGTAAGAATCCCCGATCGTCGGCGACCGGGATGCGTTTTCCAAATAGAAATGATTCCGATGAGATCGGCGACAGTCTGGGACATTGCTTCAATCATGTTCACACTCAACCAGACGATCGGGGAGCGGAAAAATCCCGATTCTTACGACAACTGAGAACCAGGCTGTCACTATTGAAACTAGGCTTAAGGCGCCACCGTATCGATCGCGTATGTCACAGCAGACGTTCCGAATTATCACTGTAACCTATTGGCTATTGTAAAGAAAACTCCTTGGTGCTGTCAACGATCGCTAGAGCTTTCTCGCTGTCGTATCTACACAGTCTAGGAGACACATGTAGGTGAATGAAACGACTGCAATCTTCCTCAGAGATTTATTTTTAATTTCCGTTTTAGGCAACTACAAAGTTCTGAAAAGATTATTTTGGATTGACTATATACATTCCGATCATATTTATAAAAGATAGGAATCAACATAAATGGCTAGAGTATATTGTCACTGACTAGTTAAATCACAAATTAAATGTAGTGCTATACGATACGAAACCATAACAATCAAAATGTGGTACCTGAATTGTCGATCTCTGCGCTCTCGCGTTACTTTGGTTCTCTGCTGCCACGCTAATTATCACGTGTTGTGTCTCGGCGTTTAGTGCCGTGGGGGGTCTCACGTGCTCGCTAATTGGAAAAGTCGGACAAACAAGACTACAACAAAGATGGTGGCAACCAAAAGATGCGCTTGGGAAACGTGTTTTAACGACTCACGGCTTCCCCAACTCATGAAGAGAAACGCTAATGGTGGACGAAGTTTACTTTCTTTATTTTCCTTGTCGCCTGTTTTTTTTCCGGCTTTATTTTTCCCCAGTAATATTTGGCATTTCACTCGATTAAACTGCATGTTCTTAAGGATTTATGGTGGAGGAAAATTTCGAGATTGGAATATTTACATTTTAAGACCACAAACCAGTTTATTTACTTGGCGGTAGAGCTATAGAGGCGGTCTCTTAACCAGCTGAGTTTTCGTTAATAGGCGGCCTGTTTTTCGTTTTACCGCTGGCTATTTTTTGTGCACTGTATAATACTCTCGGGTGACACTTTATGTGTAATTTTCTGGCGACATTTTCAGGACACAGAGCCTGCTATGACAAATATTAATGAAACCTTTGCTTAACACAAGCTTTAGCTTCTTGAGGCCGGTCGCCAAATATTCTTGTAAATAGCTTTTTTTTTAATTTTGGCAAAAAACCTATTCCCTATTCAGAGGTCAAAGTCCTTCATGACTCGGAAAATATGTTATCGTATCAAATCCGATGGTAAAAGCGAATTCGATTATACGATTTATTACATAACAACCGAGAATAACACCTCATAGCTGAGCAGGACAGACAACCTTCATTCTATCCTTTCCCCCTGTTATTCTCTGTTCCTATAGAGTGTATATTACTAGCGATCATAGTCTCGAAGATAAAAGAAGCAGACTTACTATTATAATTTCTGAGCACTTGACGAACTAAATAATTTTAATAACTAACTGGACTCTCCGAGATGTGTATTCCCTCAACGTTGACAAAAACTCCAACATAGGTAATATATTAGTTAATACTATACGTACCCAACTGTATATAAAAAGATGGTTTTATCTTCGTTCTTCTATGTTCCGACCCTTGGCTTTTCCCTGCCGTTGTGATATTGCATATTACAGTATTACAGTATTACATTCGAACTGCACATGCGTGACGACTGCACGTGTGTCGTCCCAAGCTTCGCTTCCTTTTCTTCTATGCATTAACCAATCAGATCTTATGATTTTAGCCAATGTTATCGATCTATCAATTCTGGTGAGTTCTCCCCGAGAGAATTAATATCGACATCTAAAACTAGTTTTTCGCTCGGCGAATTTGTTTTCGCGAAGCCCGAATATTTTTTGATTGTGTTACGAGCGCTACACGTATTATACTCGTGTTCGTTTGTACGTGGGGGTAACTACGGTGATAAATGCAATAAAGCAGGTGGCAAAAGTACGGCCGCGTTAGATAAAATGTTTGTGCCAATGTGTTGTACTGCTAGGCAGTGTAGAAATACAAATCAAATGTCTAAAAAGGTTGGTGTACTGCCGAAATAGCATGTAAGTTGTCTAACGTTTCGAGCGAAGGCCCCCTTCGTCAGCCCATACGCGTTTTCGTATCGTTTTCGACCTTCCGCACGAAAACGCTGAAAAACTCTCCATGCGGTTGGTAGTTGGCGCGTAAACACGTTTTAGCTCTGGACCGAAATATTCTATCCGCTCTTCAAGTAAAACCATACTTCGGAAATCAGGCCGTCTTCAGCCTTTTGTATAACTACGCTCGAACGGTAAATTACACTCGAACTGCCAACGTCGGCCTGACGACTGCACGTGTGTCGGTCCCAAGCTTCGCTTTCGGCCTTTCTTGCTCGTAAAATCAATGTGTATATCTATAATATCTGTTTATATCTATAATATTTGTTATAATTGCAGTGACTGTGTCATTTCAAAATATATATTCGTCAAATATAGTTACTTTACGTTTGGCTATTAAGTATTTTTATATCATGGTTTTTTACTTTGAATATACACAAAAGGCTAATTTACTGTTCACGGAAACTCGGCTAACTAAAGTCTCGTGTAAAACGAATAAAAAAAGTCTCCGTTTTCGCACGAAAAGGCATACGTGTGGAAGAAGGGGAGAAACAACATGGCAGGTTTTTGAAGGTTGTGCAAACAAGAGAAAGAGAAAGGGAAAGAGTGCCGGGGAAAAACTCGGAAAAGTACTGAATGGGCCATTAAAGTCAGCAGGTTTTCACTCTCGGCGAAGAATATCTATTGTTCCTGACCATAGCGCTTCCGCTGATATGCCGTTACAAACTTTAAAAACGTTTTAAAACATAAACTTACAAACGTTCTTTCAATTTTTCCTCAGGATGTCAAATTTTTGGATTTAAATATCGAAAGGAAAAAAGATGGGATTAAGGAAGCGGAATTATGAAGCGGAACTATGTGCGCTGTATGGAGCTTCAACACCAAGCAAGTGACGGTAAGATTGCTGCGCCGGAGAGAAATTTGATCTTCGATTATCACTGCTGGTTGTAGTTCAAAGTGTAGTTCCAACACTGCTGTTGCCTGTGCGCAAGTACTGAGGAAATTTCATATACAGTAATGGTTTGAACCCAGGAGGATGATTAGAAGTGTGTGTAGTTGATCGTCCAGGTTGTTGTAGTCTTGAGAACTAAAGCCTGGTTTCCATATATAGTCGTAACAGTCGGTCGGCGACTCAGTCGGCAACCAGTCGGCAACCAGTCTGCGACTGTTCTTTTCTATATCGGAAACATCTTGTCGCCGACTAGTTGGCGACTGACCGCCGACTAGTCGCAGTGTAACAACGATATGGAAACACAACATTTTGCCTGTCTATCTACATCTACATCTACATACATTAAGTCGGTAAAGACCGTGTAAGGTATCACACCAACTGTACTAATTAAAATTTACAGTAACCTAGGTTTAAAAATATGGCAAAAGTAGGTATAAAACTACCTTGCCTTTGGATAAAAATTCTCAAGTTCCAATTTAAAAGACTCGTATGAGTTCGTATTTACTAAAATGTTTGGTAAAGAGTTCCAATCTTTAATTGTTCGTGGAAAAAATCTGGAAAAAATGTCTGCGTCGTCGTCGTCGACAATCAACCCGTTGGTCGTTGGGTGCCGGACTATATGGGTGCCGGATTTGCGCTAAATCGTAGAAAACCCGTCCACTTTCGCCTTAAAACCCCATTAATTTTGATAACTAAGACATTTTAGAGCATCCTGGTTTCAACCCTCTAAATTCGATAATTTTCGAGTTTGCCTCGGCAATTGTTTTTTGCCAAGGCGCACAATGAAATCACCTTAAATTCCTTCGGCAATTACTTCGGCATTCACGTCGGCAGTTGTAATTAAAGTAAAGTACATACGGAAGTTATTATAACGAATATAATAACGAGCGGCACCCGACGTCGATGACAACGATTCGAACAAAGAAGTGATACACAGTACACAGAATTACGATAAATAAAATTGTGCGAGCTCAGCTGAGCGGTAACTCAAACGAGAACATGGTAACTGGTAAGACCTTAGACGTAAGAGTCTGCCACTTCTCGACAGTTGCCTTCTTTACCATATCGGAATATTCATTTTGAGTTTCAGTCGTCACTATATTTTAATATATTATTGTTCATATTATGCAAATATAAACATGCATAGTTCGTGTGAAAAACAATAAAAACCCGTTTTTTTTACGTATTCGCGCCCGCGGTCCTATATGGCCAATACGTCATGACAGATATGATACGATATAACATCGAACGTTATGATGTAATCCAGCGACATACAGGAAGTGAATTCGCCGAATTGAGAAATTTTCCTTGCCTACAATTATGTTCTAACATTGTAGCTATAGGCCGTACTAATTTTAACCTACAGATTTGAATTTCAAGTTATAATGCTGTAGTTTGTAAATTTAAGGTATATAAACAATGTCAATTACGGGTGGAATTGCCTCGGCATTTTTTTGCCGAGGCAAACCGAGGCAAACTACGATTTGCCTCGGCATTTGCCGAGTGCCGAGGCGAATTTCGAGGGTTGGGTTTGTATTTTTGCCTGTAAATGCGGTTTCAAAAGTGGACAGGTATTCTTTTGTTTGTGACTTCTAATGAAAGAACACTGATAGCGGAATAGAAGTTTATCTTTTTATTTGACAATGTCTTGTGACATATTTATGTTCCTATACAACTAATACAGATTCTACAGAATATTATACCCTTCATGGCAAGAAATACTATATTATAATCTTTCATTTATAAGAAATAAAAAACGTGTCGCGTGTGATTATCGAGTTTTAGTATAAATACATTAGGTGATTATAGAAATCGCGTGCGCTGATTGGTCGAGCTACCTCGGATTATTTCTCGATAATCACCTCCAGCGTTTTTTCAAGATGGCCGCCAGCCGATTTGTCAAAGTGACAGGAGAAAAAAGTCAAGAAACTAGTATTTTTGAAGGAAATGCTGTTCCTAAGAGTGGGAAAATGTGTATTTATACTAATTAACAATTATTCACCTCCGGCTCAGTGAATATCGGTGAATAAAAACCTCGACTTCGTCTCGGTTTTTATTCACCGATATTCACCTCGCCTTTGGTGAATAATTGTTAAATAATGGCACGAGAGATGCGTGTAAAACACGAGGCGATAGCCGAGTGTTTTACTAGCTTCTCGAGTGCCATTATAACTCGATAATCACACAAGACAAAGTTTTTTATTTCTTTTATAAAAGAACACCATTAAATTAACAATAAAGCCATGAAAAATGTAGATTTACCTGTTATAAGAGACGTTGCTAGCACATAGCAACGCACATTGCTAGGAAGCCTTTGATGAAAACACGTTGGCGATCTTAGCGATGAAAATGCACTCAACGTTGCAGTCACGTCAGCTTATGCTTTGTTGAGTTATAATACACGGTTATTGAGCTCAGTAATCAATCAGATAGCGTGTACTCGCTCATTTACTTCTGGTTATTTTATAAATTGTGTTTCAAAATACAACTGTGTTTTAAACGTCAAACTATGTCTCATTTCTAGTGTCCAACTATGTCTGATTTCAACTGTGTTTCATTTAATGATGCTAAACTGATTCCCGATGCTAAAGTGAATCAGTTGTCGAACTATCTCCTCCGCAGAGGCTTTTATTAAATATTCTGGTGACTGGTTAGTTGCAGGCGCGCACGCTTTACCCTCCGAGCTTCTGCGGAGGAGAGTTTCCCGTAATTTTGGATTACAAACTCGATCCAGTCTTTTATCCAGATCAGTGTGAAAAACATCGTTCTGACGTCGCAGTAGTTAGTAGACCCATTCTCCTTTAAAAAGCTCCGGGCTCTTTCCGGTCCGCCATCTTGTTCAGAAGAACCTGGGCAACAGCCGCAATATTGTTTAGTAATCGATCAAATTCGTCTCCTAATTTCCTGATGCATATGATTTACTGTTAAGCTATGGTCAGCGAATACTATACAGGGTGTATAAAAAAAAGCGCAACCTTGGAATTTCCCAAGAAATCCACTTTGTTTTTATTAGCACAAAAGATTTTAGGCCTCTGGGAATTTAAAATAGCTTCTAATCGTATTCCAAGGGCATAACTGTCGAATTGCTAATAAATAAACAACTTACCATTAAATAAATGCATAAATTTCGATTCAATTCTGCTTTACGCCCCTGGAATACGATTACAAGCTATTTTAAATTCCCAGGGGCGAAAATCTTTTTTGTTTAAGAACACAGAGGATTTCTTGGGAAATTCCGAGGTTGCGCTTTTTTTTATACACCCTGTAGTTGTTACTTTATTGTGTAAATCAGATGCATCAGAATGAATGCGCCTTTCCGTCTGGTTCATCCATCGCAACGGTTCTAAAGAATTTTTTTAGTGTTTTCATTTCCCCTTGCTGTCCTAATAATTCTGAACTTCGGAAAAATACAGAAGTAAAGTCTAAAGAGTTGATCAAAAGCCGAGCAGCTCTATTGAAACTCGCATTAAAAAATAACCTGTTGTATTATTAACATTTTTTACAACAACATTTGTTCAAAAAATCCTAACTTTAGATGCTCAGAAATGCCTACTAACCTAAGGACAAATACCTACTAATCAAGGAACCACTTATCCTGGTTCCAGAGTCTCGAAAGAGTCCGCGAAGTCGAGTCTGACACTGAACAACAAGTCTCAACAAGTACACAATATAGCTTGTAAGATGATGATACCAGAGGAGGACAGGGCTACAGTCCCCTCAACAACATAGTTCAAGGTTAGTTTGATGCTTTGCTCAAATCTGACTAGTATACAAACATTGGCAAATGTTGCCCATTGAGGGATTAGAAATGTTGTATTGGCTCACAATAATAACACTGTTGTAAATTTGTGACTAAGTTCATTATCGCATATCAAACGATTGATCAAGAAATGCCACAAAGATTATCAAGAAATTACAAAGATTCACGATTTAAAACCAGTTTTCGCAGGTCATGGCGCACTCGTACCCAGGCTCTTCTGAACAAGATGGCAGACCGGAAAGAGCACGGAGCTACACTGTATTGTACCAGTTCGTTTTATTTTCACCTATCATTTTCCAATGTCCAACACTGAGCACCGAATACTCCCGCCAGATAAAAGGAACTGGTTATATGGTATTTCAATCACCTTGTATCCAAAGTCAGTGAGCTTCCCTTTCAGTTCATCAGAGAACTTATTGCCAACGATAATATGTTCACCGTCGTCTTCAAAGTTCACCGAATTGCAAGCAAAGTTCATGCTATCTTCTTGTGAAATCGCGATAGCCTTCTTTTCTCCGACATCCAAAATCTTCCGTTGACAATCTTTTGAGAATGCTCCGGGGTTATACATAAGGTGCCCCTTGGTCATGCTGATCAAGGCGGTATCAATATGATAGAAGTATGGATCGACCAGCTTCATGTGGTGCAGGCGTTCTTTCGGCAGGGAGAGAACATCTCGTATGTAATCGTAGGCCTTGAAGGCACTGCGAAATCCATACGCCACAAAGAAGTTTTCGCCATCGTGAGTAGGCATGAAGTCTCCACATCCTTCTATCTCGACACCATCATCAGCTGGGTTGATCACCTCAAAGCCACGCTCTTTAAAATATGGCACATACAGCGATGTCTCCGGTCGGCGAGGTACGGCTCCAAAGTTTGCAACCACAGCCTTGTCACCATGGATAATACCAGCGTTAGCCGTAAAGACCATGTCGACGAGATCCTCGCCTGGCTCTATCAGATCAACCTTGACGTTGTTTGAAATTAAAGTTTTGTACAGATTTTCCCATTGTTGATGCGCTACTTGTGTGTTCACAGGGATTGTCATACCCATGTGTTTATTCATCATATGATGTTTCACTTGGAAATACCGAGGCGCGCACATCATCAAAGTTTTATACCACGAAGATTCCATGGCTTTAACAGCTTGCATGGTTATTTTATCTTTTGGTCGGTTCCTGGAAGAAATCAAAAATACAAATGTTGTCGGAAATAGCCTTAATTATTATATCTCATTATATACGAACTACGTCAGTCGTTGTCGAACTTATAATCTTTGTTGTGTTAAAAGACAGATCTTGTTTTTGATGAATGCCATGGGACTGTGTGAGTGAATAGCGCTGTGAGCGTAGCATAAACCTTTATCTATGTGAGAACGTGTACGAATACATAAGAACTAAATCTGTGTGTGGTTATAATTCCTGATCTTGTGAAACTGTGGGACCTTACTGAACGGTTTCGAACCGCCGTCCCCTACATTACTGGCACCTCCGACGGGATTGAACATGAAGAAAATGCAGACGGAGATGGATGCGAAGCTGAAGGCATTACAGTTTCGCATCAAGAGAAGCGGAGAAATCCTCGGCAAGAACGACAAAACAGCCGTGGACAGACACCGAGAATCAATAACGACAATTGTAAGTACAATTAGTGTATTAAAAGGTTCCATTGAGGAAGCCAAATTCGCTCAAAGCGAATCTGATGAATCAATTGAACAGTGGTCGACAGATATAGATAGTCATATTGCAGTGGCTGACAAGTGTACGCAGGAACTTGCCGAATTTGTGAAGGAAATTGATCTGAAAACGAAGGAACTTGAACTGAAGCAAGCACAGGAACAGACGATGCAATTTGAGAAGCAATTATTAGAGCAAAAGTTAGAAGCCGCGTTGAAGCAGAAGCAAATCGCCGGAAAAACTGTGAGCCTACCTAAGCTGATAATCACTAAATTTAACGGCAAACCGCATGACTGGGTTCGTTTTAAAGGTCAATTTGAAGCAATGGTTGACTCGCAAAATGTTTCGCCGATTACTAAATTCTCCCACCTTAAAGAGCTTGTTGACCCCAACATTAGAAGTGCCATAGATTGTCTCCCCCTTCACAGACGAAGGCTATTTACGCGCCTGGAAGTATTTAGAAGAGAAGTATGGGCACCCCCAGTGAAATTGCCGGTTCGTATGTGACTAGTCTCCTAGATTTGCCACCTATTACCGAAAGAGACGTGTCGAAAATTCACCGATTTTACGAACAGCTTCTATTTAACATTGAAAGTTTGGAAACCCTGGGGAAACTTGATAGTATCGAGGGCGCGACCTATTACGTATTAAGGAAACTCGAAGTTATAAAAGCCGAGCTAGTTTCGCATGTCAAGACGGATTGGAGAGATTGGACATTCAAGGAGTTGTTAGAATCCTTGAAAAAATGGACGGAGACAAACATACTAGTTAGTACGAAGTGGTCCAAACGCGGTAAACTTGGAAAAGATCCCATTCATCCGTCCCCAGGTGGGCGCGCATTTGGCTCACGCGATTATGAAATAAAGTGCGTGTATTGCGAAAGTACTACCCTGGGTGCCAGAGATTCATCCACGCTCGTAGGCAGGCGGGAGGGCGGGCGAAGAAGAACCTCTGGCACCCAGGGTACGAAATTACAGATCACAGAGCGAAAACGTGTGACAAGGTGTTGACAGCACTTGAGAGAAAGAAAATCCTTGCCAACAAGCGTCTATGTTTTAATTGCGCGAGTGGGCAACATCATGCTAATTCGTGTAAGAGTAAAATTTCATGCCAACTTTGCCAAGGGAGGCATAATACCTCGATATGCGAACGTAAAGGCTCCGAAGAGTCTCAAGAAGGAACGAGTTTCACGGTCAATCTTAATAAATCAGCTGTCGTTCATCCAGTTGTTTTAGTTAAGATAAACGGACAGACATTCCGCGCATTGTTAGACAGCGGCGCAAGCCATTCTTATGTTTCTTCGACCTTAATCGAACAGATCAAAGAGCGCCCTGTTAAAACTAGTACTCGCCGCATAGCTACCTTAATGAGCTCAACTACAACTAAAGTAGAAGAATATGATTTGTCATTAGAAGCTTTAAAGGGAAAATTCATTCTCCATGCCCGAGTTACCAAAATAAACAAACGTGAACTTTTGACCCTGGACAACCCTCATTATAATCGGTTGTTTAAATGAACACCAACACTTGAGAGGTGTCACAATAGATGACATGACCGATGACAAGAAATTACCTGTACACCTGATAATTGGCGCTAACGAGTATGCTAAAATTCGCACGCAAACCCAAGCCCGTATTGGTAGATAAGGCGAACCAGTCGCTGAATTAACCCGTTTTGGTTGGGCCATTATGGCGCCTGGTGACGAAGTCGATAGAGCAACCGGGTTTCTAGCTATCAACACCACTACCGATTATGACCGTTTGTGCACCCTTGATGTCCTCGGTTTAGCAGATTCTCCCCCCGGCGATCAGGGGGAGGTATACAAGGAATTTCGCGAACAGCTTACTCGCCATCCAGTTGAGCGCTGGTACGAGACCAACCTAACGTGGAAAGGCAACCACCCACCCCTACCGTCCAATCGCAGTGGTAGTCTAACTCGCCTGAAAACCCAAGTGAACAAGCTAAGACGTGAAGGGAATCTCGAAGCCTATGATGCGATCATCCGAGAACAAATCGCCGAAGGAATTGTCGAGAAGGCCCCTGAGCAAGTCGTGGGACGAGAATGTTACGTGCCACATCGCGCCATCATTCGCGAAGAAGCTGAGAGCACAAAGATGAGGGTAGTTTACGACTGCTCTGCTAAAGCTGACCGAAATTCCCCATCCCTCAACGATTGTTTGGAAACAGGCCCCCCTCTACAAAACAAATTGTGGAATGTGTTAGTTCGTGGGAGATTCCATCCTGTATGTCTGACCGGTGATATACGAAAGGCGTTCCTTCAAGTTAGAATTAGAGACGGTGACCGTGATGCACTTCGGTTCCACTGGTTGAAGAGCCTCGGTTCCAATGAAGTTGAAACTCTTCGATTTACTCGCGCCTTGTTTGGTTTAGCACCTTCCCCTTTCTTACTTGGAGGTGTGATTGATCAACACCTCATTGGTTGGGAACCACGACATCCAGATAGCGTAGAAGAGATCCGTCGTAGTCTATACGTGGATGATCTTATCTCTGGTGGCACTACCGTTGGCGAAGTACAAGAGCTCAAAGAAAACGCGATTGAAATCTTTGATGATGCCAGTTTCCATCTTCATAAATGGCACTCAAACGTACCGGAGTTGGAGCTTGCTGAGCCAAGGACCGAAAGTCAAGCTGACGTAGAGCCATCGTTTGTTGAGCAACAGCTCAATACTGCACGGTCAACGAAAGCAAGCATTCTCGGCTTGCCATGGGATTGTGACAAAGATACTCTAAGCGTGACATTCCCAGAAAAGACCAGTGACAAAGCGACAAAACGAAGCATTCTTGGGAAATTAGCGAAGGTGTACGACCCTCTTGGACTAGTTTCTCCAGTTACTCTCGAAGGGAAATTATCGTATCGTAAAACATGTGATTTAAAGCTGAGCTGGGATCTTCCAATACGTGAATCATTGTTGAAAGAATGGCTGAAGTGGGAAGACTCGTTGCCCAGACAAGTAACTGTGAATCGTTGTTTGGTCCCACATAGAGAGCCCATTGAAGCGGTGGAACTTCATTCCTTTGGCGACGCCAGTGGACGTGGAGTTTGTGCTGCCGTTTACGCAGTTGTTCGACAGAAATCAGGCGTTAGTCAAGGTCTAGTCACCGCTAAATCGAGATTAGCAAAACGTGGTCTAACTATCCCTAGATTAGAATTGGTCGCTGGGCATATGGCGGTCAATCTCGTGGAAAAACGTTCGTGGTGCGCTCGAAGGGTTTCCTATTACCGGAGTCTACTGTTGGCTTGACAGCACAGTTGCCCTCCATTGGATTGGTGGGCATGGGGAGTATCGACTATTTGTTGCCAACAGAGTACGAAAGATCCAAGCCCATGATGTGAATGCTTGGAGGTATGTGCCCACCGCCCAAAAACCCTGCAGATCTCGGCAGTCGTGGTGGACCAGTTACCGACATGAAACTCTGGTGGAACGGCCCTGATTGGTTGTCGAACGCTGAGTCTTGGCCTGAGAATCCTGTGACAAGTGAGACAGCGGAGTCTTCAGCTGAATCGAAGGTAATCCAATCTGTTTTCACAACCGTTGAAGAAGAGCCTGATGTCTTCGACGCCTTGCTAGCAAAACGCGATTTACCTACTACCTTGCGAGTGTGTGCATGGATCTCGAGATTTGTACACAATGCCCAACGGAAGCCCAATATCAATGGCCCCCTTACCTCGGAAGAATTACAGCAACGCCGAAACTGGTGGATTCTACGAGAACAAGCTCGGGGTGAGGCTAATCCGAAATTTGTTGCTGACAGTGCACAATTGAATCTACAGCCGAATTCTTCAGGAATTCTCGAATGTCGTGGTCGAATCCAAGGGTTTTATCCAATTTATCTCTCGGAAGTTTCTATATTTACGGAGAAATTGATAGAACAATCTCATATGAGCAGCTTACATGGCGGCATTTTGCTAACTATGGCAAAAATCCGCGAAACTGTACTGGGTTCCGCGTCTACGAAGCATAGCGAAACGAGTAATTAGACGGTGCAATGGTTGTAAGCGATTCCAAGCCCAAGCCCTTTCTAATCCACCCCCTGGTTTATTACCCACTTCGCGTACCGAAGGCTCGAAAGCATTTGAATCTGTTGGAGTGGACTTCGCAGGTCCAATTCGTTATCGACGTAAAGGCAAAGCGGAATCGAAAGCCTATCTCGTTCTTTACGCGTGTAGTCTAACTCGAGCTGTGTACTTGGAAGTCCTACCTAGTCTCGAAGCGACGGAATTCATCCAAAGCCTGAAACGGTTCATCGCGCGTCGTGGTCGACCGAAACGTATTTACTCGGCTAACGGTAAAACCTTTGTTGCCGCGGCTAAGTGGCTTAAACGTGCGCAGAGAGATGAGAAATTGAACAAATTTCTATCCGACCTTTCCATTGCCTGGACGTTCAACCTTAGCAGAGCCCCATGGTGGGGTGGACAGTTTGAACGCTTGATAGGTGTATTTAAGTCCTCCTTCTACAAGACCATTGGAAGTGGTCTACTCCAATGGTCCGAGTTGTGCGAAGTCGTGTTGGATGTCGAAGTGGCGCTTAACAATCGCCCCCTGAGTTACCTTGAAGAAGATATCCAATTGCCAGTGTTGACTCCGGCATCGTTCCTGTTTCAAGGTCCTAATGTTCTACCAGAACAAAATCCTGCCTTGTTGCAAAGCAAGGATTTACGAAAGCGCGAACGGTATCTGCGGAAGTGTAAGAATCATTTGTGGTCTCGCTGGACATCTGAGTATCTTCGCACACTGAGAGAACGACACTGTATGAAGAAGAACGGCGTGAAATCGAAGTTAGGAGTTGGAGACGTAGTCATCATCAAGTCTCAAGAGAGAAATCGCGGAAAGTGGCCTTTGGGGATTGTCGTGGAGATGTTCGAGGGTAAGGACGGCGTAGTCAGAGCGGTGAAATTACGTGCGGGTAAAGACCACCTCGAAAGGGCGATTCAGCATCTCTATCCGTTAGAGTTATCGTGCGATCGTTCGGAAAAGGCAGCGCTACGTGTCGAAGCCCCTGTGTTCCGCCCCAAAAGATTGGCCGCAGTGAGAGCGAAAGAGAAGATACAGAGACAATCTGCAGCAGAGAGCAGCTAAGTGTCAAACTTTACCTTTATCACTTTATTGTAGTGGTTTATGACGAGACAGTTCCTCCTTTCATGTGTCTTCCTTTGGAATACACATGGGGGAGTGTGTCGGAAATAGCCTTAATTATTATATCTCATTATATACGAACTACGTCAGTCGTTGTCGAACTTATAATCTTTGTTGTGTTAAAAGACAGATCTTGTTTTTGATGAATGCCATGGGACTGTGTGAGTGAATAGCGCTGTGAGCGTAGCATAAACCTTTATCTATGTGAGAACGTGTACGAATACATAAGAACTAAATCTGTGTGTGGTTATAATTCCTGATCTTGTGAACTTGTGAAACTGTGGGACCTTACTGAACGGTTTCGAACCGCCGTTCCCTACAATGTAATTGTACTGCTAAATCGTCAACTGAATAAGTTACAGTATGTTCAGTATACGTCATCCTCGCTAGCCTAGCGACTGTCTACGGAATTCCAATCCTGCATTATTAACATTTTTCTTATATTAATAACACCTGTCGCCCGAGGATGACCTATAAATTGAAATTTCGTTGCGTTCATACGAGCAGCCTAACCTTGATCCTAACCGTAACTAACCCTAACGTAACCAAAAATAAAGACAACCAGACACAAACCGAAATGTCTTTTGAGTCGACCCTTTTCTCCATTTCCGTTTTGATTGACATTTGATGTGAAGCTTCAATAATGAATCAACAATAGATTTTTACTCTCACATCCGGACGCGTGATTTAGATTATTACAATTTCATGCTGGGCCGGTAAATTTTTGAAATTATGATCTCTGAAACCTGGGGCCCTAGGGTATATATAGAACCCCGACAACCATCGAAAAAGATCGGTACCAAATTCAAGTAATATTTGGCATTACTTGTATTATACCCAGAGTATTTCGGCATTACCACCACCATAGATACAGAACTCGTGACTAGGCTCTCGGCAACGGCCTCCGTAGCTCAGTGGTCAGAGCGTGAGCGCTGCACTAGCATCACAGGGTCGCGGGTTCAATTCCAGCCAGAAGGCTTTGAAGTTGCGTATTCAATATAGCCAAGTTTTTACTAGCGATATAAGCATAACGACAAACGCAGTTAGCACTTCATGGTAGGTTAACCCCTTTGTACTTAGTGCCTGTTTACATGAGGGAGGGTGCCCCACTGCCCCTACCTAGCTAGTAGAGTTTCCCTCCTCGTTTGTATTACACGGTTTGTTTTACAAGCGAGGTAGGGTGCCCCTAGGGGTAGGGTTTCCCTACCTCCGTGGTAGTTTGGTTGATAAGTATGGCGCGCCGTTTCGTCCAAAGGGTCCACAAAAGGTGAGAATTATATTTCAGTGGTCGAGAATATTATATCTATAGCTGAGAATGCTATTCTCATAGTCGAGAATTTTATACCTATGGTCGAGAAATTCATGTCTATATTCGAGAATTTTATGAAATATGGAAACATCCCAACTATATACCCATTCCTATTTAGTAAATTGTAGATCGTTGTTGTTTGGAGTCACTCCCCTTTCGAAAAAAGTAAATGCCCTCCCCGTAACGCCAACGTGATTATTCTCAAGTATGGAACTACAATTCTCGATATGAACATAAAATATTCTCGACTACCAAAATGATATTCTCAACTACAAACATAAAAATATTCTCGACTATAGATATAAATTTCTCGACTATGACAATAGCATTCTCGACTATAGATATAATATTCTCGACTATTGAAATATAATTCTCGCCTATAGAAATTGATATCTCGACCTTTTGTCCACCTTTTGGCCAAAACGGCGCAGTCAAATCGATTCTCGTATACCTTTTGGCCGACACGGTTTGCACCATCATTGATTGCGTAATTGGGTTCTTTGCACATCTATCATTGATTGCGTAATTGGGTTCTTTGCGCAGCAGGCGGGTGTCACCCATCATCGATTGCGTAATTGGGTTCATATCATTGATTGCGTAAATAGACCCGCTATTTGCACCATGGTATTAACGGCCCAGGATCGAGTTTTGGCCGGTACCTTGGTTGCGCGAGGCCAGTATTGCCTTCGGTCATAGGGACGATCTCATGGGCGTACAAAGGTGGTAAGGACGGACTATATCGTGTTTCAAACGGCCGGATGCGACGCAGGCTAGCATGGCTTCGCGCAGGTATAAACCAGGCGAGTTTTTTGGACGACATCAGCTAGAGAAACTCATGCAATATCAACCAGAAGGGTCTAAACCCGTAGAAGAAAGTGACAGCTTGTCCTTGGAAGATACAAGAACGATAGAAACGTTGTTTTGCGAAGAAAATGAGACGGAGACTATCAATCATGGCGGCCAATAGTACAGAACAATCCCGAACGACTATGGCTCACAGACGAAAAGCGGAGCCGGCCAAAAAAACGACTACAAAGAAGGCAAAGACTACAAAGAAGTTTTCATGGACCACGGAGAAGGTTGAAGTTCTTTTAAAAAAACATAAAAGAGTACAAAACTACGTGTGATTTTAGAGGAATCGACAAAGAACAAAGTGTTTAGCCACTTGACCACGAAGTGCGAACTGCGCTTGCCAGGGGCACTGCCGGAAGCAGTGGGTGTTCGGTCACCCACAGTTTCCGGACTGAGGGGATCCTCCATAAGAAGAACACTCATAATATTTTAGTTGTTGATGCAAAGTATATCTTTTCGTTTTTTATACATAACTATTTTACATAATTATTATAATGTGACGCATTGAATCCAACGAACAGCGACAGAGACATTTTGGAAACTACTGTATGTGTAACTCTTCACAAATTGTTCAGTATGTTGTTCGATATAATAAAGGTTCTTCATGAAGTTGTTGTGATGTTATCCTGTATGTTATGTATTTGTATAGGTAATCCTCGCTATCATATTTATTATTTCTTTGACAAAATTACGTTAATTAAATAATTACATGCACTCGTTTATTGCACTCGAGTGCAACTAATGATTTATTGCACTCCTCTCAGCCAATCAGAATCCTGTAATTTTGTCATGTATATAATAAATGACGCAGGAGCAACGACGCCCACAACATTGAGAAGCTTCCAGAGCCCCCCAGGTTGCGTATGTTCATGCCAGTTCTCACTTGTAAGAATCGGGGACAGTTCCTTGCCAGATTGTCGGGGATTCTTACGACATCCACGTTCACACTTGTCGTAACTCGTCGCAAGAATCCCCGATCGTCGGCGACCGGGATGCGTTTTCCAAATAGAAATGATTCCGATGAGATCGGCGACAGTCTGGGACATTGCTTCAATCATGTTCACACTCTACCAGACGATCGGGGAGCGGAAAAATCCCGATTCTTACGACAACTGAGAACCAGGCTGTCACTATTGAAACTATAGGCTTAAGGCGCCACCGTATCGATCGCGTATGTCACAGCAGACGTTCGCTCGCTTTTGTTGAAAATCCTATTATCACTGTAACCTATTGGCTATTGTAAAGAAAACTCCTTAGTGCTGTCAACGATCGCTAGAGCTTTCTCGCTGTCGTATACTACACAGTCTAGGAGACACATGTAGGTGAATGAAACGACTGCAATCTTCCTCAGAGATTTCTTTTTAATTTCCGTTTTAGGCAACTACAAAGTTCTGAAAAGATTATTTTGGATTGACTATATACATTCCGATCATATTTATAAAAGATAGGAATCAACATAAATGACTAGAGTAAGAGTATATCGTCACTGACTAGTTAAATCACAAATTAAATGTAGTGCTATACGATACGAAACCATAACAATCAAAATGTGGTACCTGAATTGTCGATCTCTGCGCTCTCGCGTTACTTTGGTTCTCTGCTGCCACGCTAATTATCACGTGTTGTGTCTCGGCGTTTAGTGCCGTGGGGGGTCTCACGTGCTCGCTAATTGGAAAAGTCGGACAAACAAGACTACAACAAAGATGGTGGCAACCAAAAGATGCGCTTGGGAAACGTGTTTTAACGACTCACGGCTTCCCCAACTCATGAAGAGAAACGCTAATGGTGGACGAAGTTTACTTTCTTTATTTTCCTTGTCGCCTGTTTTTTTTCCGGCTTTATTTTTCCCCAGTAATATTTGGCATTTCACTCGATTAAACTGCATGTTCTTAAGGATTTATGGTGGAGGAAAATTTCGAGATTGGAATATTTACATTTTAAGACCACAAACCAGTTTATTTACTTGGCGGTAGAGCTATAGAGGCGGTCTCTTAACCAGCTGAGTTTTCGTTAATAGGCGGCCTGTTTTTCGTTTTACCGCTGGCTATTTTTTGTGTACTGTATTACTCTCGGGTGACACTTTATGTGTAATTTTCTGGCGACATTTTCAGGACACAGAGCCTGCTATGACAAATATTAATGAAACCTCTGCTTAACACAAGCTTTAGCTTCTTGAGGCCGGTCGCCAAATATTCTTGTAAATAGCTTTTTTTTAAACAGATTTTGGCAAAAAACCTATTCAGAGGTCAAAGTCCTTCATCACTCAGAAAAGATGTTATCGTATCAAATCTATACGATTTATCACATAACAACCGAGAATAACACCTCATAGCTGAGCAGGACAGGCAACATTCATTCTATCCTTTCCCCCTGTTATTCTCTGTTCCTATAGAGTGTATATTACTAGCGATCATAGTCTCGAAGATAAAAGAAGCAGACTTACTATTATAATTTCTGAGCACTTGACGAACTAAATAATTTTAATAACTAACTGGACTCTCCGAGATGTGTATTCCCTCAACGTTGACAAAAACTCCAACATAGGTAATATATTAGTTAATACTATACGTACCCAACTGTATATAAAAAGATGGTTTTATCTTCGTTCTTCTCGTTCCGACCCTTGGCTTTTCCCTGCCGTTGTGATATTGCATATTACAGTATTACAGTATTACATTCGAACTGCACATGCGTGACGACTGCACGTGTGTCGGTCCCAAGTGCACGTGTGTCGGTCCCAAGTGCACGTGTGTCGTCCCAAGCTTCGCTTCCTTTTCTTCTATGCATTAACCAATCAGATCTTATGATTTTAGCCAATGTTATCGATCTATCAATTCTGGTGAGTTCTCCCCGAGAGAATTAATATCGACATCTAAAACTAGTTTTTCGCTCGGCGAATTTTTTTTTCGCGAAGGCGAATATTTTTTGATTGTGTTACGAGCGCTACACGTATTATATACGCTACAATTATACTCGTATTCGTTTGTCAGTTGCGTTGAGCAGGTGAATTTAATACGTGGGGGTAACTACGGTGATAAATGCAATAAAGCAGGTGGCAAAAGTACCCGATAATGTGTTGTGCTGCTAGGCAGTGTAGAAATACAAATCAAATGTCTAAAAAGGTTGGTGTACTGCCGAAATAGCATGTAAGTTGTCTAACGTTTCGAGCGAATCGTTTTCGACCTTCCGCACGAAAACGCTGAAAAACTCTCCATGCGGTAGGTAGTTGGCGCGTAAACACGTTTTAGCTCTGGACCGAAATATTCTATCCGCTCTTCAAGTAAAACCATACTTCGGAAATCAGGCCGTCTTCAGCCTTTTGTATAACTACGCTCGAACGGTAAATTACACTCGAACTGCCGACGTGCGTAGGTGTGCGTCGGCCTGACGACTGCACGTTTGTCGGTCCCAAGCTTCGCTTTCGGCCTTTCTTGTTTGTAAAATCAATGTGTATATCTATATTTGTTTATATTTATAATATTTGTTATAATTGCAGTGACAAAATATATATTCGTCAGATATAGTTACTTTACGTTTGGCTATTAAGTATTTTTATATCATGTTTTTTTACTTTGAATATACACAAAAGGTGAAAAGGCTAATTTACTGTTCACGGAAACTCGGCTGACTAAAGTCTCGTGTAAAACGAATAAAAAAATCTCCGTTTTCGCACGAAAACGCATACGTGTGGAAGAAGGGGAGAAACAACATGGCAGGTTTTTGAAGGTTGTGCAAACAAGAGAAAGAGAAAGGGAAAAAGTGCCGGGGAAAAACTCGGAAAAGTACTGAATGGGCCATTAAAGTCTTCAGAGATTGGCACAGTATATCGGAATGGCAGGTTTTCACTCTCGGCGAAGAATATCTATTGTTCCTGATGATTTGAAGAGTACTTGAAGTAATATTTAAAGGCCGAGAAAGAGGACTAGACCGGGTTTTCAAGTACGAGGATTTGTTCCAGTCCGAGGCGAAGCCTGGTCTAGTCCGATTTCGAGGCCTTTGAATGACTTCTCAAAATCAATTAGTGTAATCCCTAAGTGTAATCCCTAAGTGGATTATTAATGATAAATGTAATCCCTATTACTTCTTGACGTCATATTCGCAGCACCGGACTGGAGATATTATTTCTAGTCCTCTGCCCAGTACTTTACTGGCATTTCTAGTGTCATCACGTGGTTCAATTTAGAAGATCTGATTGAATAATTTGCTCATGAATTATTAATGAGTTTGAGAAGAGTATTTGAAGAGTGTGAAACTCGAGGCTAACACGATCCATGCATGCTCGATGGATAGGGAGTTCCTTCTAGGTCTGTTCACGATTTCACCGAAAACCTCTTGAAAGCACACAGCCGGGGACGTTGGGGCCGTAGCTAGTGGGGGGTGTTACACCCCCCTAGCATTTGAATTTTTGAATTTCAGGTAAATTATCAGCTTGATTTAAACCGAAAATCAGGCAAACTATGCACCAATTGACTTGTCCGAAAAGCACACCAGGTGTAAAAAATATACCTCAACAGAACTTAACAGTCTCCAATAATTATCACAATTCGAAATCATAACTTATACTTCGTGTAAATATCAATCATTGGTATTGCACCGACAGACAGACGACAGTTTCCGATTGTGCGACGATGAGCCCACGGTGATATGGCGTTCAATATGGCGTTAAATGTTTTTGAATTTTAGTCGAATGCAAATGCGAAAAATATTTTAGCCGATGCGAAATGCATATAAATATGTGTAAAGACTTAAATATGTGTAAATTGCGATGTAGATAACTCTGACTGAACGAAAAATATGTTCAGGTAAAATAAGAAATAATTTCGAAAATCAGGTAAATTTCTTTCCCCACCCCCCCCCCCCTGGTCTTCTTTGCTCGCAACGGCCCTGGTTGGGTTTGGTATTGACATGGAACTGGAAGACGGTTTTCCAATGGTAAAGTGACTTGTGCTACAAGGCTTTATGAAACGGTGGACAATTTGATGAGCAAAGAATAATGCTTATCATACCGTAGCGCGTAATAAATAGGGTCAAATAGTGTAAACGTGTCGATCACGTGTCTCGACATTGCGGGCAAACCTAGACTCGGCTACCACAGTAGCCCGAGTAACTAACTTCTGTTCGAAAATATGCATTGTTTCTTGTTTGATATACATGTATAAGCATTGTTTTTTGTAGTGTTTTTTTTTTGGGGAAAAACACAAGGCCTAATTATGGCTTCACTTGCCGCTACGCGATATCTACCAATAATTAGATAGCGTAGCCAAATCCACATTTGCATTAGACTATTAATAGTAAATTTCTACTAATAGCCAACAGTGCTAGCTAGGTAACCTTACCTTTAATAGTGTCTATACAAATGCTCTCAGAAATTGGAATGGTTTGCTGTCCTTCAAACCTCATATTCCACATTGAAAATGTTATTCTGATGTCTGAGGCAGCCATGTTACCGTAAATGCTAGATTTAGCGCCGCGCTTGTTAAATTTTGCAACGTAGTTGGTAGAAGCTAATTTTTGATTGGCTGTTGGTTACTAAGGCCCTGTTTACATGAAGCGGTTTGACAGTCCAATCGGATCGAAAAACGGGGATGAAGTCAATCCGGGCACATGTTGACATGAATCCGTTTGGCAGCAGGCCTCAAACCGCGCATGCGTACCTTTTGAGGCCTGAATACGCGCATACGTAAATTTAACGCATGCGTATCAAGTCATTTTCAAGTCAAACCGTGTTTACATCAATCAGATTGGCAACATTCAGTCATTCAAGTCGATCCTTGCTTGAATCTCAAGTCAATCCAGTCAACTGCGTGGATTGACTTCAGCCATCCGTTTCGATCAGATCGAAAACTTTCAATCTTCTTCATGTAAACACAACAAGGAGAATTGAAAGCTGGAGGTCCGAAGTCCGAACTTGACTTGAACACGCCTAAGATCCTAGCCAGTGGGCGTGTTTACTAGGTTCTTGTGTCTGATTGGATAAAAAGATCGGATCGAAAGCGGCGCTAAAAAGATGCTCATAAGACACAACATAACTTTATTCACACAAAAACCCAATAAATTCAAAAAAGAACGTCAATCTTATCGTCATTATTTCCTTTCTGATCACTGTCTATCCATAGTTGTGGATAGGAAGCACCTTCTACATCTGAATCAGTGACTTCAAAGGGATTTGTGTCCGGCTCGTTTAAGATGGACAGCTGCAATCGAAGTACCTAGTATTAGCTTATCCTTTTGGTCTTATTTTTTTTGCTGATTCATCTTTTTCGAATAAGCGCCGTATCATGGATGTGAAGGTGCGGCGCTTAATCGAGAGCGTAGCTAAATCGAGTATTTACGGTATCCCAGGGCATCAAATCTAGGATAGTCACCAGTGCACTAGTAAATACATTAATGAAAAACCCAGGGAATTTGTTAGTATATTGTCCTAAAAGTAAAGCAAACCCGCCCTCGTCCATGAATGCGAGCGGAGATGAGACCCTGGGAACGAGGTTGCTCTTAAGTATTTTTCGACACATTGAAGTTCTCTTATTTCTCCTTTTCATATTATATCCAGTTCTTTTGAGAACTTAGCAACTTTCATATCTATTCTAATGACCCACTAAGCCCATTTTTTCTCAGCCATCACTACAATTATAAAATATTTCTCAAGCATATGGCAAAATCAATTTCCATCAATTTGCTATTTTAAAAATAGTAATCATCACAAATAAATTACACATAGGAGAAATAGCCAAAAATAAATACAAATGAAATCAAAAATAGTACAGTACTTCCAAAATAAGCCAGTTCGTAATCAAAATGATGCGTTCTGCCTGGGGATAAAATGTATTTCAATTCATAACATCAGGCTGTGGAATCAGTATAACGAATTTGCAAGTGTAAATAGAAATGCAAATTACTATTGTGGTTTTAGCCTGATGTTATGAATTTAAATAAGTTTTATTTCGACGCAGATGCGCAGTCGACATTACGAACTGGCTTATAGCATGTAAGCAGTACAACACATTTTATCAAAAATAAATAGTTCTATCAAATGTGAGTGTGGGTATATTTCTAGAGATACTACAAGTTTATTTTGAGGTCAACGTTGTTCTTGAGTGAATAGTAAGATCATCTGCTAGCCCATCAAATACTTGTAGTGTTCATTCTTCTCCAACTAACATTGAAGACATCAGATTTGTAGCCAAGCAGTAACAGCAATCAATAGATCATAATACATGCCTTGAAAAGAAAGAGTAACTGAATGTCATTACAGTTAACTAAGTATAAATCAAAACAGGAGTCTGGTAGTGTAAATGAAATAAGGCATTGTGGTTAAACTATTTTCGTCTGCATCATTGTTCATGTTCTGCGATGTGGTTGGGGACATCTACAAAGTTTTATTTCTTAACCGCATGGGTCTCCAAACTCGTAAGCCCCGCCCTATTTTTACCGGAATTTTCCGCGCGGAGCGGAATTTTTCTTTGCTCACAAAACAAAGAAATATTTTCCGCTCCGCGCGAAAAATTTCGCCCATCAAAATGACGTGTTGTGCGTCAGGATAAAACTTATTTCAATTCATAACATCAGGCTGGGGAATTCAGTATAACGAATTTGCAAGTGTAAATACTGGAAATGTGCAAAACCACAATATACATTTCCAGTATTTACACTTGCAAATTCGTTATACTGAATTCCCCAGCCTGATGTTATGAATTGAAATAAGTTTTATCCCAACGCAGAACGCGTCTTTTTGATGCACAGTCGACATTACGAACGACTATTAGGGCAACGTGTTTGAACAATGTTATAGAATTTTCTGTCGTATACAAAGAGCTTTTGCAAATGACTGTCCCAAGAATAATTATATCGAACAAGTGTTCTTCAAGAATTGAAGAGGAATTGTGTATCTTGAAATTTCTCTGAATCTTAAAGTCCTATTATCCCTGCGATCGCGGAAGAACCTCTGGAACCCAGGGAGAACGTCAATGCCCCGTCCTAGGCAATTAAAATAAAAAGTTACAATTATGTTTTACATACAAGGAAGTTGTCATCTATCTAGTATCCTGGATCTTCGGCGACGTAATCATCAGCAGCAGCGGTGTCATTCATCTCTTTATTATTCGAACTTTCACCAGTGGAGGGAACACCTCGTCTCCAACGTATCCCGTAATAAACAGCCTCGAATAAAAATAAAAACATTGACATAAATCCGAACGCTGCCCCCGCTTGCACGGTTGAGTCATTGCGATCTTTTGACACGACCAAACTAGCCGCAATCAGCCACGATAATACAGCGATGCTACACAGTACAAGGAAGACGAACGGCTGAGTTATTACTGCCGGGAGTTTCTCGACGAGATGCGCGATACCGAGAAGCATATGCACAACTACCATCATCCAACTAAAAACGCCCACAAACACGTAGAATTCGTATCTTGACTCGTCGTCAAATACGTTCTGCGAAGATATGAGGACAAAACCAAGAAATGTTGTGAGGAACTCCGCTGCTTTAAATCGCCCTGGCCAGGTGCACACAACCCAACCAAAGTCGAAGCATTTCCACTGCAGTGAATTAGTTGGTTTCTTCTCGGTGGTTTCGTGACGTGCTGGTTCTTCGGGGTCAGCCATATTATTTTCTATTTCACCGCTTCTGTTCCCCCGGATATTTATAATGTGGTAGTACGTCACAGACACGAGGTATATGAACCGTAAAAAATAGGAAAGGATAGAAGGGGGGTGCAGGACCAAGGGGAAATTATTTACTATATTTGATAGCGCTATCTGGCTAGAAATGTTGCACTTGTATCTGAAACATTACAATAGAAGAATTATTACAAGGGATTTATTGTATCGGAATTATCGCGCCAAAACTAATCGATTTGGGTTCAAACTTACTGAACTAACTGAAGAAGGTGAGCTTTATTTTAATTTTGTAAACAGTCACTACACGTGTTGTCTATTTCGAGGTCTATTTACACTGTAATATAAATCACGCATTTAATAATTAAAAGGGCACACCTCCTACCTGTAACTTCTGCTACCGTTTTGTTGTTTTGGATTTATATGTATTTTTAGAGGGTAGTGATAAAAGCGAAATTCAGAATAGAGTCGCCAATTCTAACCTCCTCAGATTGGTTACAAAGTACAGAGATTACGGTCACAAAAAGGCCTTGATAGATCCATTAAACAGACTGCCACGGTAGGTCTTTTTTAAACATTATTAAAGGTGAACAAATTTCTTAGGATGTGGCATTTGTTTGTTTGCGAGACTCACACAAAAGAATGTTTGGAATGTAATTGACATATCGAGCACAACAATCGACATTCACACCTCCCTATTAATCGGGCAGGGGTGGGCAGAGATAAGACCCTGGGTATGAGGTTGTTGATCCCCATGGTGGGGTTCACTCTCAAACTCCTTCCGATAAACACATCTTTGTACCCTGTTAGATAAATTTATCAAAAGACTAGGCCATTTCCAAATAGTCTCCCCCTAGAATATCCCAATATAGTACTTATAGTATATTTTTAGGATCCCTAATTTGACCCCTTTCATAATGGCGGCCAATTTAAATATCCTTTTATATGCGCATGTAAATTATCCTTTATGGCCTCGTTTGTGCGTCAGCAATTCAAAAGTATCTTTGCTTCCTAACGAGGTCGTAAAGGCTAATTTATATATAAAAGAATATTTAAAATAGCAGTCATTATGACAGAGGTATATGGTAGGGCAGAGGTACGGGGTGCACATATTAAATGGAATGGTCCAAGATGCATAACATTGTCCTATTGACTAAAAACAAACAATTTTGCCAGATATACATACAGCATGACTCCTCCCTCGAGAACACAAATCAATGAACTATTCAAATTCCTTGTGGGCTAGGTGAATTCTATATTAATTCTTAAAAGGCTTTCTGGGTGGACATAAAATGAAAAATCCCTACCTGTCCAGACAAAATTTTGCTTGCATGTAGCTGTGTCAAGCAAAGATGTTCTATTATATATTGCCTCTGACTGTATTTAGAGTTTCACAAGAACTTGAGTACGATTTATCAGAGTATGGACTCTTACCAGCAAACACGACAGAAAACTATAATTTATCAGGTAATTACTATGTTAATTATGTTAATTAATAATTAATTATGCCCCAGAGGTGATCAGCGGTTAAATTCTCAGAGGTAATGAGAATAAAGGAAATGATCACCAAAGATGAAATGACATTTTTAAAAATAAATTC
This sequence comes from Chrysogorgia sp. JL179-B06, assembly GCA_035772405.1. Lineage (NCBI taxonomy): Eukaryota > Metazoa > Cnidaria > Anthozoa > Scleralcyonacea > Chrysogorgiidae > Chrysogorgia > Chrysogorgia sp. JL179-B06. Next base: position 1,338,267 of record JAYKKM010000519.1, read on the forward strand.
TCCCAACTAGTGCAGTGCTATAGGAAATACTGGTATTTGGTACTAATACATATTGTATTATTACTATCATAATGATAATTATTTTGATTAAAGTGTGTTTTTTGTTATTTTTTGTTTGGAATTTATATAATATTGTAAAATTTTATTTAATAATAATATTCTTTTTTATATTATCACCTTTAAAGGAATCTTACATATGCCAGCACAAAACAAAGCAACTTTATCTGAAATTATTGACTATCTTGAAAAAACTTATTGTGGAAATCTCTCTGTTGAACTTCACCATATATCTGTAAGTGATATCCAATGAGTTTTACATACATAATTGTCAATTATCAAAAAGCCCATTGAAAAGGCTCCCATTTGTGAATGTTTCCATATATCATATGAATAACTGCCTTATAGTATAAATGTAATAGTAATTAAACCATACTACATTGTCATTGTTTCTTTAGAACGAGCACGAAAAACTATGGCTTGCAAATAAGTTTGAACAAAGTACACAATTATCATTAACGCAAGAAAGAAAAAAGCTTTTTGCTAAGCTTCTTTTGAAGGCAAAGGTTTGTACAGGACTGCCGAGAGGGGGTAGCTGGGGCAACAGCCCTGGGGGGTCGCCATTCTAGGGGCACACGAATACGGCACCAAGCAAATCTGGTGCCCATGCAGAAATTTGCCATAAACTGCCTCTGACATCTGAGGCATGGTAGGGGACCACGAGACTACATGCCCCTGGGCCTGTCCTGTCTCTCAGCGCGACCCTGCATGGTATACCAACATGGCAGCTACAATGTTAGACAAAAACACTCTTCTACTTTACACACATTAGGTACATGGACTGGGTAGGGTACTAAGGGTGATATATGGTAGGTGGCAATCCAAACAATGATTTATTTATTAATGATCTCATGGGTTTCCTCAGGTATTTGATGATTTTATGGCCAGAAAATTTCCAACAGCAAAACGCTACTGTGGAGTAGGTGCTGAAAGTTCTGTGGTGTTTGTGCAAGAGTTGTTTTTACTGTCTTCCTGTGGTAATTATAATGATGTCATTTAAATATCAATATCCCACCAACCAGTCCAACTATTAGAGTTGGAAGGTCACTGTTCCAACAGTTACATGGTTGAAGGATCAAGACTGGATACAGGCATATCACCTATAAAACCATGATGCTAAATGTGTATTTCAGAATATGGGATTGAGCAAATTGTCATTCAAATGGCTCACAGAGGAAGATTAGAGTTGTTGGCATGTTTATTAGAATTTCCACCTGCTCACATTTTCTCCAAAGTAAGCGATACATGTATGTTGTCTCAATGATGTACTTTCTCATTCCATTCTTGTATTTAATTTAATACTCTGACTACTTGTTTCAGGCTATGGGTAAACCAGAATTCCCACAAGAACTAGGAGTTGGAGATGTGTTATCTCACCTTGGTGGGTACTGTATTTTTGTAATAATGTCTTTGTCCTAAATGTAGTGCTGTACTCTGATGTGATAGACCTTTACCGTGCTTCAATTTCTGTGTTTCCATAAAAAAATTCCTGCGATAAATATGATCAACTAGGTAATGTTTGAAACCACTGATGGATTTACAGGGGTGTGCAACCCCCTGGCCTTGAACAAAGGATGCACGAGGGGTGCCAATTTTTTTGGATTTGGTAAGGAAATTAAGATAATAGCATGATAACGTACAATAGTTAGACAATTCAAATTGCAAGCAAGTTCAAAACAAGTTCAAGACAATTCAAATTGCAAGCTGCAGTGGGATGCAACGCGTGTGTCCCAGTCCCCTGCCATAGCTCCCTCAGCGGCGCTCCACCCTGCCTCGGTTGCGGCCCACACCGCAAGCCTGATCTTACTTCGCTCGCTCAGCACCCCCTACCAGATCAAGCTGGATCCATCACTGTTTGAAACATATCTTATAATATGTTTGAAACATATTTAGCCACCTCAACAGACCTAGATTATGGTGGAGCAAAACATCTGCATGTTACCTTAATACCCAATCCTTCTCATCTGGAAGCTGCTGTCCCAGTGGCGTGCGGTAAAATACGAGCAAAGCAAATGACGATGGCAGAGGGTCACTATAGCGACAATCCTGAGAACCATTGTGGTGACAAGGTATATATCAGGCAATTTTTATATTTTTACGACTTTTAAAAACTTTAAGTTGTAGCTATGTTGGTATAGTTGCAATTACCTGCAGTGTCTATTTTATTTTTGCTATTGATCCTTGCCAGACTTTGACCTTACAAGTTCATGGAGATGCAGCATTTGCTGCTCAGGTAAAGTTAATAATACATAAATTAATTCATTACTGTATGACGAAGGTTGTCAACCTATACAGTACCAATTGCATTGCTCAGACAGGGCCCGCGGAGACGGGGGGCTGGGTGGGCTATAGCCCCCCCACTTTTTTTGGAAACCAAAATAAAGTAAAAGTAACACTAACTGGCGAAGATTTGCTTGATGTTTTCAACTTCAGATCATACGGGCCTGACATGAAGTTCTGTGACCTTGTCACTGTACAAAACAACCACAGGCTCCGAAAACGAGCTCGAGATCCTCGAGATTATTATTCAAAAATCATAGCTGCAGCAATGGAGTTTCTCTCAAAAGGCAGGAAATAGCATTAAAGAGCCATAGAAAATCCAAAATTTTTTATGACTTAGCCCCCTCACTCTTTAATACGCTCCGCGGGCCCTGTCAGAATCTCAAATGGCAATCGAATCTCCTTTAGATTTCCAGTAAGATGCTCTAACCATTCAGCTATTTGGGCTTAAGATGAGAGAGTCAGGGCCGCCAAGAGCCAAGATAGGCCCAGGGGAAGGTGGGATTATGGTCTTTCATGGGCCCTAAATGCCCTAGAAGCTTCATTCTATGTGTAGGATTTGCATGATGTTTATCGCTTCGGGCCCCTTATTTGGCCCGGGCCCTGGGGCAGTTGCCCCAGCTAACCCCCATCTCAGCGGGGCTGGAGAGAGTGCTGTAAGTTCACTTCATCAAATAACCTTTGATCTCCTATCTGATTATCTCCTATCTGAGTCCAAGTAGCTTGAATGCATCTCACTTCCATAGCTCAAGATCACCAGCAACAGGTCAGAATGTAATTATGGGTTTCATTCCCAAATGGGACTCAGGAATTTTCTAAATGATATTAAGCAATGAATTATTAGTGCACGTGATATGGACGTCAGGAGGACTATCTTGCAAATCCTACACATACAGTAGAAAGAAGCTTCTAGCTGGATGTTGTAACACTCAGTATTGATTATTCAAACACTCACTGTTTTTTCCTCAGGGCATCATTGCAGAATCATTTTGTATGGCCAATTTACCTCATTACAGTGTTGGAGGCTCGGTGCATTTTATAATCAATAATCAACTTGGTTTTACAACACCTCCTGAGCAAGGCAGGTAAGAATATTAGTTTTGCTAGCAAATGTTGATTTGAGGCGTCCACTTTTACAATACTTGACAGAAGAACACTAATTTAATTGTACGCGTTACGAGCATTTACAACCTCAAACTGTTATATTCTGGCTATTTATAAAGTCACACTGTACTTGATATAAATCTCCTTATCCATCTGCAAACATTTCTCATAATACTACTGACAGCATTTAGAAGCCTGGATATTAGCATTTAGCGGCCGATCACGGACATTGTCCGGTACATTAATATCCAATTTCTAGATATTATGTATTAATTAATTGTGTCTGTCATTTTGTCCGATGCTCATCTTGTCCGAAGATTATACTCAACTTTTTGTGAAAGTAAAATATTTTACAATCTCAGAGCAGATGAGAAACATTACACTATAATTAAGTTTGGAGACATTAAGTATGCTAAGTTTAGAGATGTTACACTCTTAGTTTTAAGATGTTACACTTAGTTTTTAGACATTACCCTAAGTTGTACCGTGACAGGTACAATCTTTTGTGTGTCCGTTACAAATTCAATTGAACTGGTCATTCTGACTGGTACAGCAAAAATAATTTTTTCCAGGCTTGGTAGTAGGAGAATTTGTTTCAATAAAAAACATGTCAGTTTATCTTTGCTGATCATTACCTCAATCTATGCTTATAACCATTGATATTATTAGGAAAAGTTAACTGCTGGTTACCCCCTGCGGTATATAGGGTTTAAAGATATAATTGGCTGACATTATAGTCTGTGTTTTGTTTGTAGGTCATCTCGATATTCTAGTGACATTGCCAAAATGGTCGAATGTCCAATATTTCATGTGAACGGAGATCACCCTGAGGTATGGTTATTTACAAAGACTAGTGCACTGTGAACTTTTAATTCCTGCAGTTTCTATACCTGTTGTGTTATTTTCTTAGGAGGTAATCCGAGCTTGTCAGCTCGCCTTGGAATACCGAATGAAATACAGAAAGGATGTCATTGTTGACATGCTGTGTTATAGAAGATGGTTTGTAATATTGGAAGCTTTTTGTTTCAGAAATAGCCCGGGGCTACGGGGGCGTGAGTGGGCGCGGGGGGAGGGGGTGTTAACTTTGGAGACATTGAGCTAAGTTATGAGACGTTACGCTAAGTTTGGACACATTGCGCTAAGTTATGAGACATTACGAGACATTGCGTTAAGTTTGAGACATTGCGTTAAGTTTAAGAATTTACGCTAGGTAGGTTTAGAGACGTTACGCTAAATTTTGAGATGTTACACTTAGTTTTTAGACCTTACGCTTAGTCCGTGACAGGTACAATTTTTTGTGTGTCCGTTACAAATTCATTTGTGCTGGTCATTCTGACAGGTACAGTAAACATAATTATTTCCAGGCTTGCAGAAACTATATATCACATTGTTTAATTGGGTTGTAAAATAGCAGATGTATTAAATTTTAGATGCGTTTTGTTAGGGGGCATAATGAGGTGGACGAACCTTCCTTTACTCAGCCAACAATGTACAACAATATCAAATCACGAAATCAAGTCCCTCAAATGTATATTAATGAGTTAACTGAGCAAGGAATAGATACAAAAGACATAGCTGAAGCACTTGAAGAATACAGAACTTTTTTGTCAAATGAAAGCAAAAGAGCGGAGACATTGGAATCAACTGCCACCAATCTTCAGAATCAGTGGCGTGGACTAGTCCCTGCTCAAAAAGACACTATTAGTCATTACGATACAGGTTAGCCAAGGATCTTTAAAGGACATTGGCAACACAAATTAAGTTTGTCTAATACGAAAGAACTCGTAAAATGATAGAGTAACACCTTTTACAACTTTTCCGTATTTTACTTCATTTTTGAAATATTTCAGTTTGTTTGATATGTAAACGAGATGGTCTCTGACGTCAGATGCAGGGTAGAGAATTTTCACTCATTAAAAAATGTCTTACATCTCAGTGATTGCTAAGTTTACAACGTTCATTATCATGAGGAGTTATTATACGCACATTTTCAAGTAAATTTGTGGAAAAAATCTGAAGATGTAACTAATATTTTAATGAGTGAATATTCTCTTCCCTGCACCTGACGTCAGAGACCATCTTATTTACGTATCAAACAATGAACTGAAATATTTCAAAAACGAAGTAAAATACGGAAAAGTTGTAAAAGGCGTTACTCTATATATCATTTTACGAGTTCTTTCATATTAGACAAACTTAATTTTTAATGTTGTATTAGGACACGTCGTCCGAAACGTCTCCATCAATATACGTAAATACTCTTCCTTGAAGTTCTCTTATTTCTCCTTTTCATATTATATCCAGTTCTTTTGAGAACTTAGCAGCTTTCATATTTATTCTTAAGACAAATTTCGACATCCATAGATACAAATGTAAACTGAAAAGGCAATGTACGGTACTAGTTTCTTAGATATATATTATTAAAATTAAAATAAATGCAGTCTTTTAATTCCTTTACTAGGTTGTGACTTGGATTTACTACTTTTTGTCGGTGCGAAATCTTGTGAAAGCCCAAACGATGTTGTTATTCATTCACACTTAAAGAAAACACTTTGTGATTCAAGAATGGTAAAGCTCAGACAGAATACCAGCATTGATTGGGCGAGTGCTGAAGCTTTAGCCTTTGGGTCATTACTTTATCAAGGTAGACTGCGTAGTTTGACGCTACTCTAGCTTAAAAACGTTTTTTGAACGTAACTTTAAAAGTTACTGTCCATGACTCAACGTTTCAACACTCCAATCTAGTGTCTTCATCAGGGGTGATCGTTGTAAAGTTAGGATCCCTATTTATACCTTCGTAGAAACGATGATGACGTTATATATTAACAAGATGCAAATAAGCTTCTGGTAATAGACCACCGTCATCGTGATTCAATGGGGGCGTTGGCACTATTGATATGCCAAGCCTCCAGACAACGTCTCTGACAGTACCGCGGATTAGTGGTAATAATTTTGGAATTTCCCAACGCAATCTCGTGGTTGGTTACGCACACCTGCTCCGACAAAGCAGAATTTTCTTTTTTTGGAAAAGAACAATGACTATGTTTACGTGAACCAACAATATGTCTGACAACTATCCTTAAAATATCTGCATTTTAATGTTGTGTTTTTGTAGGTCACAATATTCGCATTAGTGGTCAAGATGTTGGAAGAGGGACATTCAGTCACAGACATGTTATGGTTGTGGATCAAAAAACGGATGCAATGTATATTCCATTCAACCACATGATTCCTAACCAAAAATCATTTCTTGAAGTACGATTGTCTATTAAGTTAATTTTCAACTACTGTACTTTATAATTATTATCTTGTTGTTGTTGTTGTTGTTGTTGTTGTTGTTGGTGTTGTTGTTGGTGTTGTTGTTGGTGTTGTTGTTGGTGGTGGTGGTGGTGTTGGTGTTGGTGGTGTTGTTGGTGTTGTTGTTGTTGTTGTTATTGTTGGTGTTGTTGGTGGTGTTGGTGTTGTTGTTGGTGTTGTTGTTGGTGTTGGTGGTGTTGTTGTTGTTGTTGTTGTTGTTGTTGTTGTTGTTGTTGTTTCTTTTTCTTCTTCTTTGTCGTCTTCCTATTATTCTTCTTCTTCGTCTTCTTCATTGTCGTTGCATCTTCGTCGTCTTAGCTCGGTCTAAAATCTCTATATTTATGCTAACTGCTAAGTTCTATGTTTATCCTTATTAGTGCCTTGCAGCTTGGTTATTTCAATTTAGTGAATTGTTTGCTACTCAAGCTTAAACACCAACTCAGAAAAATGTTTCTGAGCCCCAGACGGGAATCGAACTCATCTCCATTAGACGCTCTAACCATTGAGTTACCAGAACTCAGATGGCAGAGCGAAGGCTACGTACTGCTAAATCTGCAGTCTCTATATGTCTGTATATATTTTCTATCAGATAAATATTAGTCACTTGAAGCTTAGTACACAACATAGCCTTCTCTCTGCCATCTGAGTGTTGGTAGCTCAATGGTTTGAATGTCTAACTGGAGACCATGAAGGTTGTGGGTTCGATTCTAGCGTCTGGGGCTCGATTCTAGCGTCTGGGGCTCAGAGGTTCAGAGGTTCGTTTGCGTTTAAGCTTGAGTAGCAAATAACTCCCTAAGGGTCCGGTCATTATTTGTGGTCGGGGTGGGGCGCCAAAGAAAAATAGATACCCAACCAAATTAAGATCAGAAATTTAACCGTCCCAACCATTTATGGGTAAAGAAATGTTTTTACCCAACCCAAGAAGAAAAAAGTTAGATAAAGCTCAATTCCCAGCATATCGTCGATACAAGTTTTAATAACAAACCCAAATAGATATACAGACAGATCCTACTGTACGTAACTTTCAGATCATTATCTCCGTATACAGAGGAGTAATCCAAGGAAAACAAGGAGAGGGATACAATAACAAAAGTTAATGTACAATGATGACTAAGGAGAACGGATAACGAGAATCCATATAAATAGTCATGGAAATTTTGCTACCCAACCCTTCAGAGAAGTGATTTTTTACCTAAACATTTAGGTCTTAGAATTTTCAGTTACCCAACCATTTTCTCTTTGGCCCCCACCCCGGCCATAAATAATGACCGGTCCCTAAATAGTATTTTATTGTCAATTTATATTTTATATATTTTTATCGTCAATCCACAGTCCAGAATCCACCATGCTGTTGTAACTTATATATAAGGCTTTCTTTTTATCATCAGGTCTGTAACAGTCCATTATCAGAGGAGGCCGTGCTGGCGTTTGAATACGGGATGAGTATCGAGAATCCAAGTAACTTAATAATTTGGGAAGCCCAGTTTGGAGATTTCTTTAATGGTGCTCAAGTAATCATTGATACCTTTATCACATCCGGAGAAAGTATGTATTCTTTTATTTCAACTTGGAATATTATATATCAGACGAACCTCATTCGGATAAACTACTTGTTGCCAAGAACAGTTGATGTCATGTGGCCGGGATCTTGTAGTCCATGAGTTCGAGTTCGAGTTCGAGTTAATTTCGAGTTAACCTCTAGTTGACTTAGTTACTGGGTAAACCAACAAACTGACCCAGCGGTTTCAGACATTACTAGATTGCCCATTCGTGTTATTTTGATGATAATGGTTAAACGAGAAGCTATCCCCAACACAATACCAACCCTAACCCCCCGCCTTAAGTGTCTTCCTAACCCTAACCCCCGTATTCAGTGTCTTCCTAACCTTAACCCCCCGGCCGAAAATTCGGCTCGAATTCGGACGGAACTCGAACTCAAATTCCCTGGTCCCCATGTGGCCATAATTGCGAGTTGCAGCGTGAAGTTGAACGTGTTATGCAACGAATTTCCGTATTAGAAGTTTCTCCGTTTTAGAGAGGTGTTCCGGCGTCTTATAGAGAGTTCAGTCATAGTAAAGTAACGGTGAAAAGACCAGAATCAACGTTAGCTTGTTCGTCTTATATACTTGTTCGTCGCACAGAGATGCCTGTGTTATAGAGGTGTCACGAGTTAATACAAATCAAATATCTAAAAATAGGTACGCAATGCGTACATGCGTCTAGCTGTTGAAATTGAAAATTGGATGAAGATAATGACCATACAGTATAACGATAGATCAGGGGTGGTGGGACTGCACCTCCAATAACCCTACCTCGTCTTGTTTAAAAATTCTCTAAATTTATGCCAATATTCTAGCATTGTTAGTCTTTTAGAAATATAAAAAAAAAAGAAATTTCATATAAATTACCACATGAGCTTGGGGTACTGTGGATTTGTCAGCAGATATGACGTAAAGTGACGAGGTGAACGGCAACATCCTGCAAACGAACATCTCGATCGATAACATAGCGCTCTGCTACGCAGCCGCAAAAAGGTTGGTAATACTGCCGAAATAGCGTGTAAGTTGTCTAACGTTTTGAGCGAAGGACCTTCGTTACATTTCACTCTCTGACGAAGGTCCTTCGCTCGAAACGTTAGACAACTTACACGCTATTTCGGCAGTACACCAACCTTTTTAGATATTTGATTTGTATTTCTACACTGCCTACGTAGCACAACACGCTTTATGTCATGAGTTAAGATGGAGTTCACTGTAGTTATATTTATATTTTGCTGTAGCAAAATGGCTTAAACAGAGCGGCTTGGTAATGTTATTGCCGCACGGTATGGATGGCACGGGACCAGAACACTCTTCTTGTCGAATTGAGCGTTTTCTTCAAGTAAGTACACACAAGTTAACCCTTCAGTGATCAGCATCTAACTTCTAATGTTAGCAATGGTTTGTAAAGTATATCTTCTCTGATAATGCATATTGTGTAATCTTCTCTGATGATGCATGTTATATTTCTAGCTTAGCGACAGTGAAGAAGATGCTGTTGATGGTGATAATGTCAACATTCATATTGTTAATCCCACGACACCAGCACAATATTTTCATCTCTTGCGAAGACAGGTTAGTGTTAACTAAATGTCACGCTATATACTGCTGTTGCTCACGCTGAATAATAAAATAACAGTTATACTATAGTTGGTTTAAATTGTCTATCTTACGTTCGGGAATTTTACATATTCGTAATATTCGAGTCTTCCTGAGCAAAATCATAATATATCTTGCCAGCCGAAAATTTCATCTTCATGGACTTTTTTGCTGTTCAAGTTGTCGGATGTGATGTCACAAGAGGCATTTTTGTGGCAAGTAACAAAAGAAAACTGGTTTGGAATGCCTCTTTTGACATCACATCCGGTAACTTTAACAGCGAAAAACTCCATGAAGATGAAATTTTCGGCTGACAAGATATATTATGATTTTGCTCAGACACTACTACCTTGGTTTTTAGATTGTTCGTAACTTTCGAAAGCCGTTGATCGTCGCCTCTCCAAAACTCCTTCTTAGATCGTCAGTGAGTATTGCTTATATGTGATATTTATTATAATACCGGTAATTTAAAGGGTATATCGAACGAGGTAAAAACAGTTGGGATTAGGGATGAGCCGATAGTAAAAATCCAATTTACCGATGTACGATAAATTCTGATACGATATACAATTTGTGTTAATATATACACTGCTGTAGTGAATGTGGGAGAGCTTGGAGTAGACAGACGATACATGGACGATCGTCAAGCTCGTATCCTCAGAAAAATGATTCTGAATCCCGGACAGGAATCGAACCTGTAACCTTCTGATTGCCGGTGAGACGCTCTAACCATTGAGCCACCGATCGCGAGACTCAGATGGAGAGCGAAGGTTACAATGCTGTACTGGTTGAATGGCTCAATGGTTAGAGCGTCTCACTGGCAATCCGAAGGTTACAGGTTCGATTCCTGTCCAGGATTCAGAATCATTTTTCTGAGGATACGAGCTTGACGATCGTCCATGTATCGTCAGTTTTCATATTTATTTCTATTAAAACAACTCCTCCCCAACTAGTACTGTTAGAAAAACTTGGAGGCCAGAATTTGTAATAAAATAAGGCCAGAATTTGTATATGTTCAGGTTATTAGGTTAATGTCTTTCTCGTATTCTGTCATTGCTGAAAGATACGCAGTTTAAGCAAACGAAACATCTCGTTCTTTTTAAGGTTGCAGTTTCCAAGTTAGATGACATGATGCCTAAGACACAATTTCATCCTGTCCTTGGAGATGACCAAGTGGATGGAAATAATGTGAAACGAGTTGTATTTTGTTCGGGGAAATATTATTACACTTTGGCCAAAGAACGTGAAAGGACACATGTTACAGATACAGCATTAATTCGTCTCGAGGTATTGCTGGTTTTCACGTTCCGTCAAGGTGGCCATGTTTGATGGCAGAACAATGGGAGCATATCTCCTCTTGGGACTTAAGGCGCTGTTACATTGAGCAATGTTTCATGCAACTTGTCTCGCAACAGCTTAATCTGCTACGTTGTAGTTGCATGAAAGGGAGTGTTACACTAAGCAACGTTTCGTGCAACTTGTCTCGCAATGGCTTAATCTGCTACGTTTTAGTTTCATGAAAGGGAGTGTTACACCAGGCAACGTTACGTGCAACTTCACTTGCAAAGTTTCGCCATCTTTGTGTTTATGACAAGGTACGCATGCGCATCCAGTCGCCAAAGAGGAAAATTGCGAGACAAGTTGCAGATGTGAGTGTAGATGAAAATAGTTGCTGCAATCATTGCAGAAAGTAGAACTACAATCTCGGACAGAAGTCATTGGGACAAGCCACGCGCACGTTCATGTTTACGCAAAAAATTACATATAGCACCAACACCCCTCCCCCTAATCAATGTTGACGGATATAAATGGCAAATATGCGTGAAAATACATTATATATGATACAGTGAACAACATTGAAAGGGAGGAGGGGGTTGCTAGGCATCTATTGTTCGAGCAGAACCCGCTGAAGCAGAATGAAATGTTATAAGTGAAGAATGTGTTGTTGTGTCCCAATACTTTCCAAGATTGTAGATTCTACTTTATGCAACGATTGCAGAAACTTGTGTCGCAACAATTTTACACTTTGCAATGGTTCGTGCAACTTTTTCTCGCAACGGCATTGCGAGACAAGTTGCACGAAAAATTGCATAGTGCAACAGCGCCTTTATTCTCATGCAAATGCAAATATATTATAAATATAATATAATATATTATATTATATTATAAAATATATTTACATGCTTCCAGATATGCTTCCATTGTTTTGCCATCCAATACGACTGCCATTATATGGTTGTGCAAAACCTCTATTGATGTCTTGCTAACCCATGATGTTACCACCTTCGCGATGTCAAGAATTAGATCATTTCACCGCAGCGATTGATAATTTTTTTATCTTGTAGGCACTTACGCCATTTCCAGTTGAAGAGATCAAGATTGAACTCCAAAAGTATCCAAATGCCAATGGTTTGTACTAACCGCGCTAAAATTAATTTTTTTTTTAATTCTAAATGTAAAATTAATTCTAAACGTAAAACGAATCATATCTACGTGCATAACTGATAGTGGATGATCAAGGATAATTTTTATTTTCTTCTTAGTCATATTTAATTTGCGGAAACACTACGTGAATAGTATATATCGCTAAGCTTTCCATCTGTTGCATGATTCAAGCAAAAATTAAAAGCATCGCTCATTTTTGTTCTCGAAATATGGCCTGAGCTTTAAAATGGCCTCACGACACAAAATTTCCAAGATTTTATCAATTTCCACGATTTTATCAAATTCCAAGATCTGATCAATTTCCACGATCTGATCAATTTCCACGATTTCGTCAATTTCCACGATTTCGTCAATTTCCAAGATTTGTCCATTTTCCAAGATTTGTCCATTTTCCAACATTTTGTCAATTTCCAAGATTTGATCATTTTCATCTTGTTGCAGTACATGTTTGGTGTCAAGAGGAGCATCGAAACATGGGAGCCTGGACGTTTGTGATGCCACGTTTTGAAAATTTGATTGGTATCAAGGTCAGTGTGTTTTTATTCAAAAGTATTTTGAGTCCTATAAACCCTTCCCGATTAATGTCACGCAGTATGTTGTAAAGCAATTACTGCAGTCGTTACAAGTCCTATCAAAAAAGTTTAGTTAGTTTAGTTAATACATTTTTTAATCCTTTTTCTTTCCAGTTACAATATGCCGGACGGAAGACTTTGGCTGCTCCTGCAGTTGGAGTAAGCAAGATCCACGAAGAGGAATCGACAGCATTGTTAAACTCGATATTCTTTTAAACAATGATTTATTGTTTACAAGATAGCTGATTTCTTGTTTCTCGTACATACGTCTTTTTCGGACCCAGACTCTTCGCCGTTTTATGCTTTCAATTGTGTTTTGCGCAAAATTTGCGCAAATCGTAATGTTTGGTTATGGTCTTATGAACGAAGCACGTAGACAGCGAAGGAACCAACGAGACCGAGAGCGAAGAGCAAATGAAAATGCGGCTGAAGAACGGGAAGATAGATTATGTAGACGAAGGGAAAGAGATCGAACACAGCGTAGCGCACAGAGAGAGTCAGATAAAAAATCTAGATATATGCGAAAAAGCCAACAAATCACCTGCAATTTTCGAAATCCTGGCAACATCTGGACTGTACCCCTAAAATTATAAATACGCCCAGGCTCGCCCCATGATGCTTCGCATCTCCCAAGTTAATTAAGTTTGGTTATTGATTAAGAGCGGTCTATAGAAACCGGCAAAAACTGGTCATTACAAAACAACTGAAAAGTTTTAAAGTGCCCGTAACCTCAACATTTTTTATTGTCGTATTTGGAAGAAATTTTAAAATGATAAAGTAACTTCTTTTGAAGATTTTCGTTTCTTCGCTTTCTTTTTGAGATATATCAGTTTGTTTGATATGCAAATGTACGGAATCTACGTCACACATACATATTAATGATTATAAGAGAATGTTATATATCTTTGCGTTCATGAAATGAAAACACTAAAATGTGAATAACATGTGCGCGTGTTTCGCCCACAACACCAAACTTCTCGATTTTAAAGGATTTCGTTCGAGAATGAAAGAGATACACACATTTCTCCAATAACTCATTATGCATGTGACGTAAATTCCGGACATTCGCATATCAAACAAACTGATATATCTCAAAAAGAAAGCGAAGAAACGAAAATCTTCAAAAGAAGTTACTTTATCATTTTAAAAGTTCTTCCAAATTAGACAATAAAACATTTTGAGGTTACGGGCACTTTAAAAAATTGCGAAATATAATAAAAGCCTTGTTAGCCTCTTCCGCAGGCAAACTCTGAGCCATTCTTTTTCCCAAGTCGAATCGCTTCCAAGGCTCTGCGAGCAATGTTTCGGCCAAAAATGGCCAAAGAAGAAGCCACAGAGTTGCCTGCGGAGGAAGCTAATTAACCTCTTATTAATATTAACCAAAATATAATAAAAGCCTTATTAACCTCGTTTGCTCGGTCTTTACGGCAACATTGTCCTGCCCTTGGTCTTTTCGCACAGACCTCGCTTGCTCTGTACTGAAAGATCGCGGGCAAAGACCTCCCACTCGGTCAATAATTAGTCTGAAGTATTAAGACACAAATTTCTATCAGTAAATTATTATAGCATCTCAAAAAGCTACATCGGATTGTGGATCTCAGGCAGGTGTAGGTTGAAGTGCAGTGTGTCGGAAGATTGACAAAGTTAACGTGAAATGAATAGGGATTTTAGACCCAGTGAAGAACGAGATAAATGCAAAGTAAATTGGTTTTATTGAGACAAAGGTTTTGAGATATAGTCTTAACTATAGAAAAATACAGTAAAAACCCGCCAACAACGGCAACAAGAACCTACCAAGAACCTATCCCAGGCTGATTGGGTAAAATGTAGGTTCTTGTTAGCGGGTTTTTACTGTTTATATATTAGCCTAGTAAACTTGTATAATCTCAGTGTCAATAAAAGTGTAATAAAAGTTGCATGCAATAAAAGTTGCAATAAAAGTCGCAAAAAATTAGTTGTGATAAAAGTTGCAGTAGAAATCACAAGGACAAAAATGCGTACATGCGTCTACGTTTTAGAACTATTCACACGATCTGATGGAATCCAATTTTTATCCTGATACAATCATAAGTAGTGACAATAATTAATAGTGACATGTAGTAAAGTTTACTTATCAATGGTAATATTCAACTGATTAGCAATAAATCATTGTAAAGAACGCTTAATGAAAACCATGCTTTATACTGCACATATATTATATGCACTGTCTGCAGGATTTAAAGTGTAGAGTAAGTGGGTTAGACTAGAATTTGTTAGTTATAAAGTTGATTTGATAATACTTGACCAAGAAGTGCTGCAAAGTTCATTTGGAACTGCTTGTCAAGGAGGTTGTCCATTATCTTATAAAAATGAACTTTGATTTTATTGGATGATTGACAACCATGGTTACAACTTACAACATACACTTGCCAACTTCCGAGCAAAGTTTGCAGCTTGCCAAAATTCCAGCTTTTCATGGATGACAAATATTTTTTAGGTTAATTCTAATGTCCCATATGGGCGTGGCATGCCGTATAAATCTGTTGGTAGGAATCAAAAATATTATCTTCAGAAATCTTGAAAATTCGTCAACTGAAAAGTAGGTGAACAATTTATCAAGGGCACTTGTCAGTGAATAAAATGGTTCATTGTTTGTTATCATAAATAAATCACCAGAAAAGGAGTCGCTACATATTGTAAATAATAAACTTTATTAACAACTGAAATCATTTCTGGCTTATCTAAGAAAGTACAACGGTTATTTCCAGCAGATAATATAGTGTCTGAGAATGGTGTATCCCATATGGTAATATCTTTAACTCACAAGAACAAAAAAGTAACGTGTTTTTCAACTTAACTTTTAATTTTCCATGCGAATTACCGGTACTTTTCTCCTATAGCCTATGGTCGCAACATTAGTACCGGGGGGAGACTGGGACTAGAGTGACCTCGTTTCTATGTAAATCTCTAAATTACTTCGTCATCTTGTTGAGTAAAGTCAAGAGCGAGGTACAGGTATGTTGGATTCAATTGATTTTTGTGGTCTTTTGTTTAATGCTATTGTCACAGTTCAACCTTCTAATCGACTCGTGTTTTAACCGCTCCACTCTTATCACATTCTTTTCTCTCTCTATTTCCGAAATAGAACGAAATTTCTCGTTGGAAACACGTGCCAGGCTGAGCACTAGGTCTATTATTGCATCCGAAACTTCGGCCACTTCCAGAGGTTTTTTATGACGTTTTTGTGTATTAAAGGTATGGAAATGCGCCGGTATTGTGTGTGTATACGCATAGAGAGTGTCGGATGGTTGAATAAAAAATGTTGTTGTTTATTTTAGCAGTTAATCCGGCTTTGGTTTCCACAACACAAACTTTGAAACGGTGCCATGCGCCATTTTGAGATTTTGCTGCAATGAAAAAAATAATTCGCATCATTTCTTGACGGCAAAGAAATGATTTGTTTCCATTCCACTTACCGAAGTTGTAAGGTTAAGGGGAGAATTAAACCAGTCTTAAAAAACTTGTCATAAATATGGAGCCCTATTACAATATATTTTACATTTAACAATATATATATCGTCAAATGTAAACACGGGTTCACGGTAAATCGACGCGAAAATGGCTCCCATTCGTCGAGTACTTTATTCCGTTGGTTTACGTATTCATGTAAGCTAATATTTTACTCTGCCTTTTCGTGTATAAACTATATATTTAAAGTAAAAAATACGATAGAAATACATGTATTTGTTTTAATTGACCACCTGCTGAAACTGAATTGAAAAATAACACATATTTTGTGAAATAACGCGAGAGGTTTGACCGAAAGTTGAGGGAAAATGTTTTTTTTCATCCACCAAAAATTGTCTTTGACCGTAGGCTACTGTAGCCTGAAATATTGCATCCCCATTAAATCTGAAGTTTCAACACAATATTTTCAACACTAAGACATTTGGAATTCAACAAGTTTCAACACTAAAGCCCTTTTTCCACTTCACCGTTTCACTCGCTGCTAGAGAAACATTTCGCCGATGACATAATTTTTCCAATTTTCATTGGTCGATAACTGAAAAAAATGATGTCATTGTGGAAATATTTCGCTAGCAGCGAGCGAAATGCTGAAGTGGAAAACGGGCTTAAGACATATGGAAAAAAAATTAATTTGAATATCTGTTAAAGCTTTGACCTTTGTGGTTTAGAATGAATAATATAGCTGGTGGTGGGTATGGTTTACAGACTTTTATAAATAACCAGACACAATGCTAAAGTGAAGTGCACATCAAAAATATTGCATAACAAATGTTGCTTACCATTGATTCCTAAAGAACGAGCAAATGAAATCACACACAGAATATAAAGCGCTGCTATAGGGCACCGCAATATAGCTTGGAAAAACGTATTAGCGTGGTTAATACGTTTTTTTCCCAAGCTATATTTAAGTTTGTTACCACGACAAAATCACTGTTTTATTATTTTATAAATAATGTCACTACTCACTACCCAGTCACTTTATGAAAAGGGTTGCCTGAAAAAGTATTATATATTCACTTGGAGAGGAATTACTAGGGGTGGTGGTGAATATTAGCATGTACTCAAGATATCAAGGGGGGTTCGTACTTTAGGGGCACATACCCCCAGAAAATTGTTGAATTTGTAAGTTGTGGAAACACCATATTTTAAGAGGGGGAGGATAGCCAGGGCAACTGCCCCTAGGCCAAATAAGGGACATAGAATGAGGCTTCTAGGGCATTTAGGGCCCCCGTGAAAGACCATAACCCCACTTCCCCCTGGCCTATCTTGGGGGCCCTGTGTATATCACAGCCTACAAGTCGACCTGGCACATTAAGTCAACCCCCTAATTTGAAAAAATTGTGATTTTTATGATACCCTGATGCGACATATTATCAAGGGGAAGGGACCACACGCTTTTGTGGGGCCCCACAGGTTTTTTATGCCTCATGTTTATTTAGATCCTTGTGTTTCTAATTTAGGGACATTTTCTGGTTTCTTGTGAGAGAAGTGTAGTGGGGCCCCGAGGCACCTGTTAATACAACTCATGCAACGAATGGCCAAACCAAAGATTACATTACTACACACATTTTTTTGTTAATTTCCCTCAAGTTTTCTAGCATCTCTGACTTGATTTCTTTTCTCAGGGGGGGAGGAGTGAGGAAACTGCAAATGTGCCAGAGGCCCTTCTCCATGCATGCTTGATCTGGCCCTGCATATTATTGAAAATTTCACTCATTTTCAAAATTGCAATGTGAGTGAACAATTGAACTTTTCACGCATGTGTCAATGCGTTCGTGTGCAATTGCATGCTTCAAACGAAAAGAACTGGTATACTAACCTGAATAGAGAAGAGAAAAAGTTGTTTTTCAAATGCATGGTCTGTCTTGCTAGATAAAGGGATCATCATTCCGCAGCAGAGGAAGGTTATATTGAATCACGACCGCAAGGCCAACGCTAAATTTAAACGGCTTGGAAATAGAAGTTGTATGAAAAACTTCAGGGTAAAGTGTGACTTCCATACGTCTCATCACAAACTGTGTTTGTCCAACAACTATTATTCTACTATAAAAAGTTTTTATTCCTCATCATGGCCTTGGTCAACATCAACCGCAAAAACACAGACCAGTTTTATCGGTACAAGATGCCAAGAATCTTAGCCAAGGTATGTTGTTACTCTATATTAGTTGTCTGAGCTCTTTAGAGTATATCGGATACTATGCAGTGGAGCCTCACTATAATAGCGCTCATCATTATAACGTGGTTTATCCTTGGACCCCAAAAATTTCACTTTGCCGCTGAATGTCCTGAATGATCGCGATTATTACGAGATAACAGAAAATGCGTGTTGATTTTATTACAGATGTTATAAGTGCTTCTGGCAGTATCCAAGCTTGTTCCCAGTACTTTTTCCACAATATTGCGTGGCAAGAGTACTGGGAACGAGATTTGCCCAATAACGCGCTCATCTATAATGCGGTCTCCACTATGGACCCCAACTACTGCGCTATAGCGAGGCTCCACTGCACAAGGGCTTTGTGAAATATTACGGTATATAAGTATTTATTTCTGGCAAAAGAAATTCTATAATGCAAGCCTGGAATGACCAGAATGACCAGCACAAATGAATTTGTAAGTTCGGAGAAGATGAGCATCGGACAAAATGACAGACACAATTAATACTGTAACTGTCAAATCTCTAGAAATGGGATATTTGTACCCAAGCCTGGAAATAATTATTTTCTCTGTACCTGTCAGAATGACCAGCACAAATGAATTTGTAACGGACATACAAAAATGTGTACCTGTCACCATACAACTTAGTGAACATCTCAAAACTTAGTGTAACGTCTCAAACTTAGCGTAACGTCTCAAACTTAGCGTAACGTCTCAAACTTAGCGTAACGTCTCAAACTTAGCGTAACGTCTCAAACTTAGCGTAACGTCTCAAACTTAGCGTAACGTCTCAAACTTAGCGTAACGTCTCAAACTTAGCGTAACGTCTCAAACTTAGCGTAACGTCTCAAACTTAGTGTAACGTCTCAAACTTAGCGTAACGTCTCAAACTTAGCGTAACGTCTCAAACTTAGCGTAACGTCTCAAACTTAGTGTAACGTCTCAAACTTAGCGTAACGTCTCAAACTTAGCGTAACGTCTCAAACTTAGCGTAACGTTTCAAACTTAGCGTAACGTTTCAAACTTAGCGTAACGTCTCCAAACATAGCGTTATGTCTCATTACTTAGCGCAATGTCTTAAAACTTAGCGCAACGTCTCATAACATAACATAATATCTCCAAACTTAGCGTAACGTCGCCTAACTTAGCGCAATGTCTCCAAAGCTTAATGTCTCGGCCAAACTTAGCGGCAATGTCTCGAAACTTAGCGTAATCAGGTCTCCAAACATAGCGCAATGTCTCAAAACTTAGCGTAATGTCTCTCATTGAGATTGTACAACACAAAATAGTCTAAAGCAGAGTCCATTCAACACAAAAATATTTAACTTTCACAAAAAGTTGAGTTAATCTTGGACAAGATGAGCATCGGACAAAATGACAGCCAGAATTAATATTGTAACTGTCAAATCTCTAGAAATGGAAAATTTGTACCGGACAATGTCCGTGACCGGCCGCTAATATCCAGGCTTGTTTGTACCAGACAATGTCTGTGACCAGATGCTAATATCCAGGCTTGTAATGTTGTTTTTAGGTTGAAGGCAAGGGAAATGGTATTAAGACTGTCATTGTGAACATGGTCGACATTGGAAAATCCCTTCAAAGACCTCCTGCTTGTAAGTATTAGCTAGATACAGTATTAAATACTTGAATAAATAAATTTTAGATTGTAATGAAGCAGAACGGAATGAAGACAGATAATTTGACTGCACCATTTACTTGTTAAGTAAACGCCCAAACCCTCAAAATGCTGCTCTCTGAGTTTTCCAACTTTGGTGTTTATGGGAGGTCCCACTGTGTTCAATTAATTGTATTTCTACACTGTCTACACAACACTCGCATTTATTTCACTCATTTGTCTAAATTCCCAGATCCCACCAAGTTTTTTGGCTGTGAGTTGGGTGCTCAAACTCAAATTGATCTCAAAAATGAGCGTTACATTGTGAATGGGTCTCATGATGGTGACAAGCTACAGGAGATTTTAGATGATTTTATTCAAAAATTTGTACTTTGTCCTGAGTGTGAAAATCCTGAGACCTTGTTGGTAAGTGTCATGATAAATAACAACTCATTGTCGAGGAAGGTAAACAAAAAATAGGCTGACACTGGAGGAGGAGGAGGAGAAGGATGGGGATGGGGAGGGCAAGGAGGTGGAGGAGGGCGAGAAGGTGGAGGAGAGCAAGAAGGTGGAGGGTGGGAGGGGTGGGTGAGGAGGGTGAGAAGGAAGGTAAGGAGGAGGGCAGAAGGTGGAGGAGAGGGAGGGTGAAAAGGAAGGTAAGGGGGTGAGGAGGAGGGTGAGGGTGGTGGCACATTTTTAAAATGCTATTTTATAATATTGGTGGTAATGATTCCATTGAAACCAGTTAAGGAGCCAATGTACTGTGTCTTGATAAATAATTTCTTTCATGCTTTCCATAGCATGTTGAAACAAAGAAAGAGAGAATTGGACAGTCGTGCATGGCTTGTGGACATTCTGGTGTGATTTTACTCACCCATCGTCTGATTACTTTTATCCTAAAAAATCCCCCTGGATCAGAAGACAATGGAACACCATCAAAGAAGTAAGTAAAACTGTTGGAAAGATGCAAGTTCAATTTCTGCTGTGTTTTTTCTTACAACTAACAAAGCTCAAGTACACATATCTTTTTGTGTTTTTCTTAATGTGACGTTTCACTTGGTATTCTTTTGTTGATTAGAGACAAGAAGGGTCGCCGTGATAAGAAAGGGCAAACACAGAATGGCAGCACCAGTCCTGAGGCTGGAGAGACTAAAGAGAGTATTCCAACTATAAATGTTCCTTCAACCCAATCAGTAAGCATTTACAATGATTTTTGTTTACTTAGAGCTTGAGATACTGACAGTAAAATTACTTATTATTAAATTACTTATGCGTATTTCTGTTGATCTGACCTGAGGACTCACACATCTAGTTTTTTTGAGGACTTATTCAAGCCTGGAAATGATTATTTTTGCTGTACCTGACATACAAAAGATTGTACCTGTCACAGTACAACTTAGCGTAATGTCTAAAAACTAAGTGTAACATCTCAAAATTTAGCGTATCGTTTCATAACTTAGCGCAATGTCTCCACACTTCGCATAACGTCCCCAAAGTTAGCGTATGATGTCTCCAAACTTAGTGTAACGTCTCGTGACTTAGCGCAATGTCTCCAAAATTAGCGTAATGTCTCCAAACTTAGCGCAAACGAAATCTAAATGCAGTCCATTCAACACAAAAATGTTTTACTTTCACAAAAAGTTGAGTATAATCTTTGGACAAGATGAGCATCGGACAAAATGACAGACACAGTTAATATTGTAACTGTCAAATCTCTAGAAATGGGATATTTGTACCGGACAATGTCTGTGACCTGCCGCTAATATCCAGGCTTGAAGTATACAGCAACTTTGCCAAAGCAAAAATGAAAAGATTACTTGCAGGTGATTGCCCAGAAATTACATCAACAAACACTCAATACACAATAATAATTACAGTAGTTGTTGTACAGGCTAGTATATACGTGCATTATGAAATACATCAAAGCTTATAGTAAGTGTCATTGATCAGGATGTGTTTGGAGATGATGATTGGAGTGAGGACACAAGTGAGGCAGCTGTTAAAAAGCGTGAAATGGAGGGATTGTCTTCGAGGACCAAGGGATTGACCTTGAACGAAGACCTGGAGTTGTCACAGCAGGACAGACTTCAGCTGTTCTATAGCTTTGTTGAGGTATGTTAACTTGTCCAATCAATTACTGTAAAACTCACACACTTGTGTTGGTCCTGAAAGTTCACTGAGATACAAACTGTACAGCAGCGCTCAAAATAATTTTGGCAAAGTCGGTTGTCAGTGTGACCGGTGATACGTGAATTCAGGCAGTCAGATGTAAAATTTGTATGGTCAACTATTTTTTCTTTAATTTGTGCATTAAAAGCAAAAATCTTCTTTCTTTCTATAACTTTGTATCAGTACACAAGGCCATGAACGTTTGATAGTTGCTACTGCCATTTTGACAGCAACTTCCATCTCTATATTATTTCCTTGTTTAACCAACAAAACTAAGCAGCCTTTTAAGGCACCACCTGTTAAAGCCATTTACTGACTTTAGTGCATAAATTAATGATATAAACAACGTTTACAAGGTAAAAGAAAATTAGTTCACCGGTAGAAACAGGGTCTGAAATTTGCGGTATCCCGATATCCACAGGATACCAAAATTTCGTTTTGGGTACTAACTTATATCAGCGGACGCGGGTGCGTACGGAAGCAACTCCCTACGCTCCGTAATAACATCAAAATTTGTGAATTTATTTGCTAATTTCACCCGTGTCATCGTGGAAACTGTTGGATAAGGAGTTTGTTTACAACAATTCGTAAAGTTTTTTGAGTCATCTGGTAAAACAAGTTGTTTTTTTGTGGAAGTATTTTTGGTTATTTGTTGTTTTGAAAATTTGAAAATACGAGCGCGCGCTCAGAGGACGGTTAATTGTCGCGCGAGCAAACAGTCTACGCCACGTATTCCAACGAACGCCACGTCACCGCCATAACGCTCATTCAATTGGTACAATTTAAAGCCAATCAAGAACTAATTATTCAAAAAATGAAATTAAAAACACGACTTTGTTCAATACATCAACTGGATTGTTCTTTTTTCTTGCTCTAACGTTCTGGTTGGCAACAAGATCGAAACCTACTTTAACATACTTCAACACCGGAACATTTCCTCAGAATATCTCCATCTCTTCAGAACTCACGTCTTTCTCTGATAGATTAAGCTGTATTTGGACTTCGACTCGTGATTACATCCTACGAAAATCAACATATCCATCCGGCTATCGCTATGGCTTGGAACTTAAAATCAATCACAAAAATGTGCACCTAGTTTTGTGTATTCTGCTCGCTGGTGACATCGCTACAAACCCGGGTCCCGTCATGACAGCTAACCCTGAAGCCCTACGTTGCTTATCATTTAATGCCCAAAGTCTTCGGAGCGTCAACAAACGAGACGATGGAACTATGACAAGTAACCTTAGGATGTTTCAAGACCTTGTTTACACGGAGAACTTGGACGTTATAGCAGTCACTGAAACATGGCTTAACAACACTGTCACTGATAAAGAAATACTGCCTTCAGGTTACAACCTAGTCAGAAAAGATCGTACATCTAATAAACGTGGAGGAGGAGTTTTGTTAGCTTTGCGTGAGGGTATACAATTTCACAAAGTGACCATGGAAGTTGAATCTGACCTGGAAATTGTTGCCGTTGAACTTGAAACTAAGAACAAAAAATGTCTGCTAAGTGTTTGCTATCGTCCACCCAACTGCGATCTCAAAGAATGGTTAACCTTATTTGGAACCTTTCTACAAATCAGTGAACACTATGAAAAAGTTCTCATAACTGGCGACTTTAATTTCCCGGACTTGACATGGAACTCGGATATTATTCAGATTAGGAATTCTTCAACATGCGCCGTAGAATTTCGTGAACTTATCTATGACTTTTTCCTTCAACAAGTTAACACATACCCGACTAGATTAAATAACATTCTTGATCTCATTCTAACAAAGACCCCGGAGTGTGTTACAGATTTGTCATGCATATCAGCAAAATCATTGGAAGTATTTAGCGACCACAACTTGTTATTCTTCGACTTTAAAATGCATGTCAAATTATCTTGTGAACAACGAACTGTATTTAATTACCGTTTAGCGGATTGGAAGATCCTACACAAAGATCTTTCTACTAACCTCTCATCTTTGTTCATTTCACAAGAAATTTCATCCGATGATCCTCCAAGTTCTAATACTAGTATTGATGCCGATTGGACACGATGGAGCGAATGTCTTATTAATACAGCTACGCGCCATATTCCAACGAAAGTCTTAAAAAGACGCAGCTCACCACCATGGTTTGACAGTGAAATCTGCCATCTACTTAAAAGGAAGGAAACTGCCAGAAGAAAAGCAAAAAAGAGCGCTCAATCGAACCACTGGGAACATTTCCGAAAGCTTCGTCGCTCGTTAAAAGCGCTTGTAGCACGAAAGCGAAAAGAATTCTTCCAATCGTTGCCAAATCTGATGAAATCCAATACAAAGAAGTTTTGGTCTATGTTTAAATCCGTTTCAAATACTTCTAGTGTACCAAGAAAAATGGTGTGGACTCGTGATGACGGTAGTGTCACAGCTGATACGCCTTCAGACGTTGCAAATCTTTTGAACAATTACTTCTATTCCATGTTCACGCCTCCACTTTCGAAGGAAGAGTATGATGAACATCCTACAGCCGAGGTCACCTTCAATGAACCGTTGAGTGAAATACTTGTATCACCAGAAGAGGTTCAAAACACCATTCTTTCCCTTGACGACAATAAAGCAACTGGTCCTGACAAGATCCCAGCCAAGTTATTAAGGTGCTGTGCTCCTCAAATATCTTCGTCTCTTTGTGACCTCTTCAATAAAAGTTTAATATCGGGAAAAATCCCCATGGCGTGGAAGGTCTCCAACGTAACACCTATTCCAAAGAAGAAAATATTAAAAGAAGTGACCAACTACCGACCGATTTCCTTACTCTCCATCGTGTCAAAAGTACTTGAGCGCTGCGTTTACAACAGACTGATAGATCATGTTTCCACCAATCTTCATCAACTCCAGTTTGGTTTTTTAAGAGGAAAGTCAACCACATCCCAACTTTTACAGGTCCTACATGAAATTGGTCAGATGCTGGATAAGAAAGTACAAACTGACATCGTTTATCTTGACTTCGCCAAGGCCTTCGACAGAGTTGATCACCATCTCCTCCTAAAAAAACTACAAAATTTTGGCGTTTGTGGAAACTTGCTAAAGTGGTTCGAAGACTACCTCACCAACCGTCAACAAAGGGTCACGGTCCTTGGTAAAACATCACAGCCACTTCCTGTACTCTCCGGCGTGCCGCAAGGTTCAATACTTGGACCTTTATTGTTCCTAATTTACGTAAACGACCTCCCCCAAGCAACATCTGCATCATCTGTTGCACTGTACGCTGATGACACAAAATGTTACCGTGGAATCAAGGCTACTCGGGATGTTGAATGTCTTCAACATGATCTTGATGGTGTCAACAAATGGTGTCATGTATGGAGAATGGATCTCAATCAATCCAAATGTGAAGTTCTCACAGTGACTAGGAATCTTCAACTTGTACAGTCCAAGTACCATCTAAACGACATTCCAATCACCAGAACCAATTTCCAGAAAGATCTTGGTGTTCTCGTCACATCCGACCTTAAATGGAACCAGCATGTGTCAATGGTCTGTGCTAAAGCGAACAAAATGCTTGGTTTCATTAAAAGATCTTCAATGGACATCCGCAATGACAACACCCGCCTCGCGCTCTACAAAACGATGGTAAGAAGTCAGTTGGCGTATTGCTCGCAGGTTTGGTCACCGCAATCTGTCTCGTTAATTCTTCAAATCGAAAATGTTCAACGACGTGCAACGAGATACATTCTATCACTTCCTTTTAGATCAGGGGTATCATACAAGGACAGATTACTAAAAACTGGATTGCTTCCATTATGTTACTGGCACGAATACCTAGACCTAGTCTACCTCTTCAAAAAATTAACTTTGTCCGATGACTCAAACATCAAAATGAAAATCACACATCGAACGACCAGACAAAACAATGGAACTAATCAAATAACACTAAATATCCCACAAGTCAAGACCCTAACACTCCAAAGTAGTTTCTATTGCAGATCTCCAAGAACATATAATTGCTTACCACCAAATTTACGCCAATCAACCATCTCTATCGGACAGTTTAAACATAATCTTCTTATCTATTACAAGAACCTTGTAGAAACAATCTATGACATTGATGTCCCACAATCATTTAAAACAGTCTGTGTAAAATGTCATTCATGTCGTCCCTTGTCTAGTCTTACTGTAAAACTGTGTTGTCAGTAATTTCTAAATTCGTAAATGTTACGGTTACCCATAATGGAGCAAAAGCTCTGTGGGACTAACCTGTCACTTGTGACAAAGATTGTAAAAAAAAAATTTTAAAAACTTCTGTTTTACTTGTATCCCGATGGGATACCACAAAATTTCAAAAATCGGTATAGCGGTAAATGCCTACGGTGGTCTCCCGATAGCTTTGTTAGCATGAGTCGCCATCTTGGAAATCGAGAGAAAACTTAATATTGGCGGTCAGTCAACGAATCAGGTGATAGCTTCACTGATGAAGCGCCAATGTGGTTCAATATATTTATATGCAGTGCATTTATTACAGTGAATATGTTAAAATTTTTAATTAAAAAATAAAAAACTTCGCAGAATCTCCTGTAGAAGACGTCGTAGTCGTCAGAGATGGTGAAGAGGTACAGTACAGGTACACGAACACCAAACTGATCAAAGTGCAGAAAATGGTCGTAGAGAAAAGCGCCAGGCCGATCAATAAAACGTAAATACGAACTTGAAAAACGTCGTCGAAAATATTAGGAAATAATAATTTGAACAATGTTGATGCTTTTAGCCCTTTTAGTTTATTTAATTCAGAGTCTGACTTAATTCAGAGTCTGAGAATGGTATCCACTATCCAGTTGTGATGATGACTTGTCACTGGTGTGCAAGTTAATATTGTATTAAACATATTTGGTCTTGCAATAAGCTTAGATGATGACTGGGCAGATATGATGTACAGTCACACAGACAAATAGGTGGGATACTGAAAATCATGGTAACTAGTATCCAGAAGTGAGATACTGACTTCTCAAGAGGGATACTAGAACTTTGAACCCTGGTATCCCAGTGGGACACTGAAAAACAAATTAAATTTCAGACCCTGTGTAGAAATAATTTGAATGGTCATTTTGACCTGCAGTGACTGATTTCTGGCGATCAAATCATGAAAATCAGCGGTGACTGCTGACAGCCTGACTCCCATTATTTCGAGCGCTGGTACAGTGGTTCTGGGCCTCTTGCTCTCAATCTAGTCAATAACACCACTTCCTTCTCGACATTGTTTTTCTCTTAGGAAAAAAAGAGAACAAACAGTGTTGGTAAGAGTGTGAAGAGTATTGTAACCGAAGCTGGACGTCTTGAAGTGATGGACAAAGCTGTGCTGGTGCTGGCCGAGTTGCTCTTCAATGAGGACATGCTTATCCAGATCCCAAAGCATTCTACATTATTTAAAAAGGTAATCATTATTGATGTACAGTACGGATATAATTCAAGTAAATTTTGCAGCTAAATGGGTCACCTCGTCCAGTGCTAAAAATAAAGTAGCCCGTTTTCTTTTGATTGTGCTGCCATAATCGGTAATACGGTACTGATTAGACTTGTTGGACATGTAGGCAATGTGGCAAGGTACATGTTTTTATATTATTTTCCATATTCAGTTTTTGGTGAGCAACCAGAAAGCCCAGAAGCATCTTCTAGGTGCATTCGAACTGTTGGTTGGCAAGTCTTTCCCAGACAAACTCATGCCGAAAGTTGCACGACTTTTGCAAGTACTTTACCAAGATGACTTCATCGAAGAAGAAATTTTGCTGGAATGGGCGGCCAAGGTAACGAGAACTACTGTGGATTTTGAAATACTGCAACATGAGAGACTACATACTAGTGTCGGACTGCCCTATGTGTCATGGCACATGGTCCCTTCTAGGGCAAGTTCATGGGCCCCTGCACAAGCACACTAAATATTAGATTGCTTTAATAATTTCGTAGGCAAAGGACTTGCATCTTGTGAACAACTCTGATACATTTATCATCGTTAGTACTTTTATATATAATTGAAAGTTACTCTCCAAGATTTGCCATTTTGACGTCACATGAAATGTGTCTATAGCTTCAGATGGGTTGGGCCCTTTCATGTGAAATTGCAAGGTCACACAACACGAGTATGACAACCTTCTCGAATATCGAATGTAAATGCCAAATACCTGTATCAATTATTTTGAAGTACACAGTGTCAGTCGACTCCCGATAATTCGAACCCTCGCTAACTCGAACCAAAATCAATTTGCCTTGGATTTCCGTCATACATTTACTGTAATTTTACCCTCGGTATCTCGAACCCTCGAATCTCCCGCTAACTCAAAGCAATTTTCGTTTCCCTTCACGTCATTTGCTATATAATTTTACCTTCGATAACTCGAACCACGTTTGTCAAGACGAGAAAGTCAAAAAATACAGTACTGTAGTCCAAAAAATCGAATTTATTTTGAAGCAGCTGTGTACTCTGTTTTTTTTCCATTACAAAAATGTGTTAGTCCAAGTTCAGATTTCGCCAGCTTAGTATCTTCATCAAGCTTTGCCGCTTTGTTTTGTTTCACGTTACGTTCCGTTCTGATTTATAATATTTAGAAATATTGTTCCATTCCATACAGTAATTAAATTTGATTAAAATGACACTGAATAGAAAACACACAGTAAACACCGTTTTGTCCTTATTTCCGGTCATTTGTTCTCAACACCCGGTAACTCGAACCATTTCCCTTGAAGGTTCAAGTTATTGGGAGTCTACTGTACTTTCTAACGATTGTCTATTTTCTTCCACCCTGCTAGGTGTCGAAAAAGTACGTCAGCAAAGAGATTTGTACAACAATTCACGAGAAAGCTCAGCCGTTCATCACTTGGTTGAAAGAGGCCGAAGAGGAGTCGAGTGATGATAACGACGACGAGGCGCATGTGGAGGTTGTTTATGCAACAGAAAAAGAAGAGAAGAAAGAGATGGAGAAGGAGAAAGACAAAGAATTGGCGAATAATGAAGATGATTTTGACATTGATGCTATATATAAAAAACTTTTGATCACTGCATCCTCGACTGCATCGCAGTAATTTACCACATATCCGTACTAAAATATCAGTTTATCACATTGCTAGTTTAGTTCACCATTGTGTGGGAATGGATGTGTGTTCACATTCAAAATTTACATAATTTTATTTGGGCTCTAACTTTATTTGTTGGCGCTAACACTTTGATTTAGTTTACATTTGTAGTTAATAAATTTGTCTGTCATTTGTTCGTTTTGGTCGCGCAGATACATGCACGTCTAGCGTACCTATTTTTATATTTGTTATATGCATGACAAAATTACTGCATTCTGATTGGTTGAGAGGAGTACAATTATTTCATTAATTGTGCTGCGTTTAATGATTTTCCCAAAAACAAACAAAATTGCAGCCCAATTTTCAAATATCACGCTTTCATATAATAATAATAATAATAATAATAATAATAATAGATGTATTAGGAGCATTATACAATAGTCTCGATGCTCTTACAACAATATATTCTTAAATTTACTTATAAAACTTATTACAGTTTCATTATAAGATAAAGCCTACTACATATCATATATCATATTACCACTATGAACAAAAAAAACAAACTATTAATTTTAAAAAAGAAAAGTCTTCACTGCTGACTTAAAATTACCCAACATATCAAAGCTTCTAATTTCCTCTGGTAATGAATTCCACAGTTTTGGTGCCGAAACCGAGAACGCTCTGTCTCCATGAGTCACCGTTTTGGATTTTGGCTCAAGTAGAAGATTACGGTCTGATGATCTCAAAGCACGAGTAGGTTTATATTTATTTAGCAAATCAGTAATATAAACAGGCGCCTGGCCATGCAAAGCCTTGAAAGTAATTATTAGTATCTTAAATACAATCCTTGATCTCACCGGCAACCAGTGAAGATTACGAAGCACAGGGGTGATATGCTCCGATTTTTTAACCCCCGTTACAAGTCTTGCAGCTGTATTTTGAATTCGTTGTAACTTGCTCATTTCAGCTTCTGGTAAGCCATATAGGATGCTATTACAGCTGTCAAGTTTTGATGTTATGAATGCATGCACCAACTTCTCACACTCCTTTTTACTCAAATATTTCCTGATCTTGCCGATATTTCTGATAGCAAAAGTGGCCGATTTACATGAGTATTTAATTTTAGATGTCTATCTACAGCAACACCGTGATCACGTGCAACCGGAGCCGGTTGGATTTTCACATCATTGACACATATTTCTGGCATTGGTTCACAATGCATAAAACGTGATGATAGATGGACAATCTCGGTTTTACTCGGATTGCATATAAGACCATTCATAGTACACCTATGTTGGGTTGGTGATGTCCTTAATACATAACTCAAGTTTAGCTAGAGCAGCAGGTCGATCACGTGGAGATTTTATAGGTATATACAGCTGTGTGTCATCAGCGTACATTATGCAATCAAGGCCATGGGCTTTGATCACATCTTCCAATGGCGCAAAGAAGAGTGAAAAGAGAAGTGGACCCAGTACAGAACCCTGAGGTACACCATATTGCAATGGTTTGTTTGAGGAATGCGTATTCTTCACCATAACTGACTGTACCCGATCAGTACCAGGCTAGTACAGTTCCACTAAACCCATAACGATGCTGAAGTCTCTCCAATAGAACGGTGTGGTCAATGGTGTCGAACGCAGATGATAAGTCCAACAGTACCAACACTACTTCCTGATTTTCATCAAGTGCATTAAGTATGTCATTGAAAACACGCAGAACTGCTGTCTCTGTGCTATGAAAGAGTCTATAAGCTGATTGCATTTTTGCAAGGAGGTTATTCTCAATAAGATAGTCTGTTGTCTGTCTGGCAGCAATCCGCTCTAATACTTTTGACAAGAAAGCCACGTTAGTAATAGGTCTATAGTTAGGGAATAGCTCTATCACTAGTAGGTTTTTTAATAGATGGGCAGATGAGACCTTTCTTAAGTGAAAGAGGAAATACTCCTGTGGACAAAGATGAATTGATAATGTTAGTAATTGGGGCAGCTAACACGTCAAGAGATTCCTTTAGCAGATGTGTAGGTATAGGATCTAAGGCACAGGACTTAGACGAGTACTGTTTGATAGTGTTGCAGACAAAACTTTCAGATACAGCAGTAAATTCACTGAGTGAGCTTTTACAACAAGGTGATGATGTGTGACATACGAACAATTCACGAAGTTCGTCGGGAAATACTCGGTTTATCTTCGCGTTGCGCGAAATATAATATTCCCCGCGAATTTTAATACAAAAGACTAAAAATGTGGAAAAAGGGCAATTGTTTTGTCGGTTTTCGATGTATGTCCCTCCCTACAGTGTATGGCTACTCTGTGAACTTGACTGTATAATAAACAGTTTTCTCCACCCATGACCCAGTTCTGATTGAATCAAAATAATGAATAATACGTCAACCAGGGCCTTACTCAGAACATTTTACAGGGGGGTGTAAGCTCATACGAACCCACTAGGGGGTATGCCCCCCAGGATAAATTTTAATTTTGCAAAACGAAGCGCTTTTCCGGCGATTTCAATTCTGATAAGAATTTTTGCGAAATTAGGGCAGCACGCCGTTGCTACAAATGCACGATTACAAAGGGCATCATGATTATGAAACACTTTACTCAGATGTAGTACAGAACCAATATATACACTTAAGCTTAGGCATCTGAAAACGTCCATCGTTTTATCTTGGAACCCATGTTAAAATATCTATGAGTGCATGCAAACTGGCTTTTGCAACGAAAACACAACTAAAAAACAGAAAACACTTGTTTGCAGAATTTTAAAGGGGGCGCGCGCCGTGTGCGTGGATCCGCCACTGCAAAATATTGTCTTTCCATTGGGTGCCTACTAAAATGACCCTCGTTAATAACGCACTCTTAATACGAAATGAAAACATGATAAATCGAACACGTCTAAAATATAACTTCTGCCGACTAAATTAAATATAACTTCTGCCGACTGAAACTCGTATAAAGATTTTTTTTTGGGGGGGGTCGCCCCCCGCACGCCCCCCGTAGCTCCGGGTATAGTTAATATTTATGGCATATGTATATAGTATACTATTTTCTATTTCCGTCTGAGTGACTGGAGTAGGCTCAGTAGCAGCGTTGCGCCACTAAATCCAAGTAATCAAAAAGAGAAAAAGTCCAACTAATCAAATTCAAAACATCGCCACTATAAACACTCCTGAGAATATTGGCTCTTGATTTATCTATATTTACGAACATTTTCCGTCGATACGACGTCACTACATCAACCCGCGGCCAGGCCGATTAAAACGGATTATCCAAAAGGCGTACTCAGCACCATTTTATTAGCCTGTGCAAAGCCTGTAATACAATCTGCAATACAATCTGTAATACAATCTGTAATACAATCTGCAAAGCCTGTAATACAATCTACAGGTGTATATTCAGGCTGTACACAGGCTACATTTTATAAGCCGTGTAAAATTTCTATTTCTTGATTACTTATAATGCGGGAGTGTGCGATGAATGGTTTTATAAACCTTGTCAAAAAGTTCGGAGTTGGTCATTTGGATTTTCAGGCGTACAGTCAAAGGAACGAAGGCCTGTGTACCTTTTGGCCTGCGGCCGGCCTGCGAAGGTCAAAAGGAACGCAGGCTCTTGGGAACATATGTCTCAATTCCCAGAAAAATAGTACGAACTACTGCAGGTATGTTCGAAGGTGAGTAATATTCATCCATCATTTTATCATTCATTTTTTTTAATTCACTTTAAAGTTGGAATCTGAAGTGGGTAGCCGTGGAACCGAGTCTTGCAAGCTGCAAACATGCCAACTGACCAACACTGTCACAGTGTCACTCTTGACAAACTACATTGCTTCATAAATTGAATCAAAATGAAGCCAGCAGTATTTTTTTTCTTCAAAAACGTCTGCTCTCTCTGCAAGCCAGTATATCTGTCTAACACTAGTACCTTAATTTGTATGATACAATACTTTTTGACATGGAGTTAATTTGTTGGGTCATAGGGTGATATTCTAAAGGATATTAACTGATACAAGTATGCCACCATCAATTAAATCAAAGGGTCGTGCTTTGATTATCTTAGCTGAAGGAGCGGAAGAAATGGAGGCTATCATAACAGCTGATGTTTTAAGGCGAGGCAAGGTATAATACAATATAAATATGCAATTTGTTCATATATATATATATATATATATATATATATATATATATATATATATATATATATATATATATATATATATAATATATATATATATATATATATATATATATATATATATATATATATATATATATATATATATATATATATATATATATATATATATATATACCTTGTGGCAGTTTGAGCACTCTGGCCTCATATCACTTCATGCTTAACTTTCTGGATGTGCGAGTCACCAGTAGTCCAGTACTGTCCCACATGCAGTTGTCACCAACGATTGAAGTTGTATATAAGTACGGATCACTCTTACATTCAGATTGTTCCATAACTGCACTGATGAGCTGTAGTACAGCACAACATATAAATAAACTGTATATATAAATATGTGTAATATACAATTATATTAATTTATATACAATGTAATATATAGTATTATTATTTATTTAAAAAATTCCTGGTTTCTCATTGGCTAACAGCCAACTGTGAAATCGTCATATCAACTCAACAACCTCGTGTCCAGGCTCTTTACGCGGCGACAGCTTGCCAAATATGGTCAAGCGAGTCAATATGATAATTATTAACGCGTCAATATGACTTCGTTGTCATGGTTATGGTGACGACAATCATATTGACTCGTTGACAATGACAAACTCCCAACACTGCCGTGGAAAAACAAATGGCTTCCTTAAGGTTCGCCAACCTTGCTAGCACGCAAGATATTTTTCATTTTTTAAATAAATAATAAAACAATTATTGAACTCGGTTTTCGCGTGATATGAAGAATTATCATGCCCTCAGTTTGCCGTTATCAACCTCAGCCTGCGACTGAGGTTGATAACGGCAAACTTCGGGCATGATAATTCTTCATATCACGCTCAACCTCGTTCAATAATTGCTAAATATACAATATACATATGTAATGTTTTTTATGACAATTCTCAAGATATATTTACAGTACATCATAATTATTGCAACTAAATACAGCTTGCCTACCGTACTAACTGAAAACCTGTTCACACTGATATAAAACATGTTAAAAACCAGTATGTCATACATATTTTGACAGAGCTCTCTATAATATTCCTTTAATCACATATTGTATAGGTTGAGACTGTGATTGCTGGATTATCTGGCACGGATCCTGTTGTGTGTAGCCGACAAGTTGTTGTGAAACCTGATATGAGTTTGGAAGAAGCCTGGAAAAAGGTAGCTTAACTACAGTATGCTACCTACCCTGGTGAAATTCCTTGCAAGGATCCTCAAGAATCCTGCACCAGAATCCTTAAGGATCCTGTACCAGGATCCTGGTGCAGGATCCTTAAGGATATGACAATTACCTGCAAGGATTGTTTCAAATTGCTCATGGATATTTTCAGGTTCCTGTACTGAACAGGATCCTGTAGTAAGGATTATTTAAAATCCCTTACAGATCTTTGAAGGATCATGTCCTTAGAGGATCCTGCAAGGATTGTCTAAAATTTCCTAAATAATTACCGTATGCAGGATCCTGTAAGGACAGGATCCTGCAAGGATTATTTAAAATTCCTCAAGGATCCTGAAAGGATCCTGTCCTTGCAGGATCTTTAAGGATCCTTGAGGATCCTGTAAGGTTTTTCACCAGGGTAAGCTACTCTGAAAGAAGGGCCTTCACTTCAAACAGTACACTTCCTATGTACCCCAATAGATAGGTGAGGAAATAAATTGCTCAGTTCAAATTGAAAAGCCCAGAAAATGTTCTAGAAGGACAGACAGGCAGGCAGGCAGGCAGACAGACAGACAGACAGACAGACAGACAGACAGACAGACAGACAGACAGATAGATAAATAAATTTTATTTAAACACGGTGGTTCTATCAGAAATAACATTTGTAAATTAAATTATTATTAAATCTGGTCTACCTAGAAGCTGTGTACATTGTAACAAACTATATATTTACATTATTTTTGTGTTTTTTTGGTATAATAGATTTTAAAATATTTACATAATATATTTACAGCAAGATGTAAAATTTATAGGTTGTCAATGCAGAAGTTATATTTTTAAATTTTTGTCTTAAATTTTGATAAACTTTTCTCCTCTTTAAGTTCAATTGGTAAGGAGTTCCAAAGTAAAGATCCAGATACTGCAAAACTTCTTTTATAACATTCGGTTCGAACATTAGGTATCTGAACATTTCGATCAGATGATCTTAAATTATATATATATATATATCTTAAATTATAGACAGATAGACAGACAGACAGATAGATGGTTGGTTATACAGTAGTACTTGGGATACAAACTTGACGATCGTCCATGTATCATCTGTCTACTCCAAGTTCTCCCACATTCACTACAACAGTGTATATAATAACACATAGTAAATTTTCCTTAATATTGGCTTTAGCTTTGGTGATCATTTTCTTTATTCTCATTACCTATGTGCTTCGTTGTCCATTGATATTATTAGGAGAAGTTAGATGTTGATCATTCCAGGAGCATAAAGTATATATTATAAAGTATATTATATTTCTTAATGTGATGTTGTGATCTAGGGGCCATTTGATGCTGTAGTGTTGCCTGGAGGTGGTGGTGGAGCTAAGAGGTTATCTCAGGTAATTAAGTACAGTACTACCATATAGGGATCACATTAGTTCAGTGATGGATTTTGCGGTGGGGGGGGGGGGGGGATGCGCACCCTGGGCCAAAAGCCTTATCAAATCCTTTTTTTTTAATTTGTCAAGGCAATTGTCAAACTAAATAAGACAAAATAAGATAATAGCATGATAACGTACAATAGTTAGACATAGAATAGGGGCTGTAAGGGTGCGAATTAACGTTTCAAAAGTGCATCGCAATAATATTTTGTCGTCCCCCCCCGGATTTTCCGGTGGCCGTCATGTGGCGGGGGGACTGGGGAGGGAGACAATCCCCGTGGATACTTTAACATTTCTGGTATTAAAATACAACACATTTGCAAAGTTTTAATTACAATCTTTACTTTCTCAACTAAAGTTTTACTCTACCTCGTATCATTAAAATTAATTATTCGCAGTTCAGTGAAGTAGAGTCTATTAACAGTAGTCCTGTATTTAAATTAGTACAAACAACAACAATGCATCATGCATGAACTGTACATTTCTTACACAAATCCAAAAATTACATGTAAATATACGTAATACAAAGTATTTAAAATGGATAAATCAATTTAAAGGTACTGACAACTGTAAGAATTAAAAAGTTATTTGCTAGGTTTCATCGTCAGATTCCAGATCATCATTTTCCAAATGTATTAACATATATATAGTCAGTACGGTGATGTCGATCACGCCATCTTTGGACGAGGTCGTTTTCTGTGTTTTTCGATAGCTATGGCTGGAACAATTCAGTCGTCGAACTTTGGCATTAAACCATAATTCGATCGCTGCATCTGGGCAGAAATCATCGATCGATGAACCACGACTTTCTTCGCTGATTCGAAGATTCGCTTCAAGTCGATCGCTACCAAGTCGATTACGCAAATCTGTCTTCACCCTTCCCATATAGTGCTGAACATTCGCTCAAGCTTTGCGTTGGAAAAGGAGTGTTTAATTAACAAAAAAACTGGCATCGCGATTTTGCTAGTTTTTAAACTTTTTTGCATTGCATATTTTAAAAAGTGTATCGCGATTCGCGAATCGCGATGCGTTAATTCGCACCCTGGCTGTGTCCCCTCGAGATTTGTTATCGACAGACGCGGTCCAGACCTCTGCCATAGCTCCCTCAACGGCACTCCACCCTGCCTCGGTCGCGCCCCACGCCGTGGGCCTGATCTCACCTCGCTCGCTCAGCGCCCCTACCAGATCAAGCTGGATCCATCACTGCATTAGTTGGGAAAAACGATGTGCAATGTTTTTTGAAACTATGACATTAAGGAATGATGTTAGTCCCTCAATAAGCAAAATAATGGCATGCAAAAAATTGCACTTTCAATGAGAGATCAAATTTCAGTCACCATTTTGTATGGAGTTGCATGGAAAAATGACTCTCCCAGGGTAGATGTGTGAAAAATAGTTAGTTCAAACCCATTTGTTGACATACATGGATTCTTTGTAACTTGTTAGCAAATATAGATAACACTGTTTGCCAGTTACCAGGGCCGTATTAACCATATGGGGTCTTGCCTGCGTGCTATTAAATTTCATTATCAGGCGGAGTCTGCACGCAGGCTATATGGGGTCCCGTACCTTCTCGTTGTGCAATTTTAATTTCATGCGTTTTTTCTAGAAAGCGCCGGGGCCCGATGAGTGCGGGGCCCCGGTAAACGCGAAGCTCCAGTAAACGCGTGGCTCCGGTAAACGCGTGGCTCCAGTAAACGCGAAGCTCCAGTAAACGCGTGGCTCCAGTAAACGCGTGGCTCCGGTAAACGCGTGGCTCCGGTAAACGCGAAGCTCCAGTAAACGCGTGGCTCCGGTAAACGCGAAGCTCCAGTAAACGCGTGGCTCCGGTAAACGCGTGGCTCCAGTAAACGCGAAGCTCCAGTAAACGCGTGGCTCCAGTAAACGCGTGGCTCCGGTAAACGCGTGGCTCCGGTAAACGCGAAGCTCCAGTAAACGCGTGGCTCCGGTAAACGCGAAGCTCCAGTAAACGCGTGGCTCCGGTAAACGCGTAGCTCCAGTAAACGCGTGGCTCCGGTAAACGCGTGGCTCCTGTAAACGCGAAGCTCCAGTAAACGCGTGGCTCCGGTAAACGCGTGGCTCCGGTAAACGCGTAGCTCCAGTAAACGCGTGGCTCCAGTAAACGGGTTTCAGGGGTCCAGTTGATAACAGTGGTTTTCACCACTGATTGGACAACCCTGTCGAAATAAAGGTTTCATTCAACGCGTGGCTCCGGTAAACGCGAAGCTCCGGTAAACGCGAAGCTCCGGCCTGATAAGCGGTGGACTCCGGCCTGATAAGCGGTGGGCTCCGGTAGGTGCGGACTTTTTAAGGTACGGACCACGAGCACAAGTAAAAATCGAACTTTGCTAAGAAAAATATATATATAGGATTAAATTATCTTCCTTTTTTCCTAACTACTTTGAAAAGTCTCCTGCCTTAAAAAGCTGGGGAAGGGGCCCCGCGCGACCATAATTCGGCCCTGCCACTTACCAGCTTGTCTGATAATCATTAATTTTGTGCATGCTTAAGTCACCTCTAGTCAAGAAGATCCTTCAAGAACAGGAGAAACGTGATGGCGTGATTGCTGCTATTTGTGCTGGTATGTGACTCGTGCATTATGTTTGTAACATTATGTTTAAAAAATAGCATCACAGAATACAATTGAGTGCTATAAAAGTGTTGTGCTGCCTAGGCAGTGTAGAAATAGAGATTGAAAACTTTAAAATGTTGGTGTACTGCCGTCTAACGTTTTGAGTGAAGAAGCGTCATAGAGTGGATCGTAGGTAGTGCATGGTGAACTGTGAATGACTCGCGGATATGACATATATAAATGTCGAATTCTACGACTTCTTATCTAGGACCTACAGCGTTAGTGTCTCATGGTATTGGTGTGGGAAAAAACAGTCACGTCGTATCCCTCCGTAAAAGACAAGTTTAAAGGTAAGTTTCAAAATTGCTTAGAATAATTGCCCTAGGGTTTTCCATATTAGGCGTGCGAAGGCAGCGGCAGTGTTTGCGACATTATCTGAGGTGTGCCAGCGACATTAAACCAGAGTGCAATATAACGGTCGGCCACCGGCCATATTCCGCGCAAAACGCGGATATGGCCGTCCACTGATTGCTACGCACGGACATTTTGCCCGACCATTTGGCCGCAGTAATTAGTTCTCCCTCATTCCCGACATGCAAGGGAAGATCTTTTCCCGCATTGAGTCAGCCTTTTCTAGCGCATTCTGTTTTGAGTCGTTAAGTGCGTAATATCGCTTATTTACTTGATTTTAAACTTCGAAGCTAATTTCTCAAACTCTCCGTATAATCTGCAGACTGTATGTAACATGCAGATTGGACCGGGGGGTCCTTGAATCCTTTACATAGCCTAAGTTTTCCCCATAAATTACTAATGATTTGAAATGTTGACATAATTTGTTTTGATTGGTTATTTACTGCGAGTACTTGCTGCGAGTAAATAATAGTTCAAAATTTCCAACTATCTGCCACGAGGGCTAAAACACTCGCAGCGAGCTTGCGAGTACTCGCAGCGAGCTGCGAGTTGCTTCGTGCGAGGACTGGAAATCCGCCTTTAGGCGATTTTTGCTGCTATTTTTCTGACCCTGACGTATGCGATATAGTGGATTACTCACTAAAGTATTGAACGTCATAGATCTGAACAAATGGTTCAATACATTCGTAAGATAATCCATTCGATCACATTTGCGTTAAAAAGAGAAAAATCGCAGCAAAAATCACCTGTGTAAACGGGCCTTTTCAATGCGTGAATTGCATATCTTAATTTGAAACCGAATAAATAATTTTTTGAAACAAAATCGGAGAGTACTTCATTCGACAAAGACAAAGAGACAAAGACAAAAATTGCAATTTGCAACTAGTCTCGCAACGAAAAATTCGCATTGCAAGTTGCAGAGAAAGTAGAAGCATTTTCTACTTTTCGCAACCGACAACGCGATTAGTGTATAGGAGGTTGCGCGATTACACACGAATATTTCTTCACTTTATTCTACTTTGCTCACAACCGCTCACAATCAATGTTCGAACCAATATAAAACTAAAAGCTAATAAGCCATTACAATGGTATTTAATCTGCTAAATCCTTATTCGCATGCAAGAAATACCAATCATATTACCCTATCAACATGCAGGACATAACAATACGATTATTCTTTACTGATTGATGTTTACATAATTCTTAACATTCTACCAAATAAAATATCTAACACATTGAAACATCCCCAAATGCGACTTGTCTCGCAATTTTCGGAGAAGGAACTATCACAGTTTGTCGTACTATACTAGTCAGAGATACTATACAGACTTCGTCTGTTGACAAAATACGTGACGGTTTTTTCGCTAATTACACTTCCACCTCAACGCCACGCCGCCTTCGCTAGCGACATGTGGGTAACGCGGCGGGCTACCGCGGGCTGTATATGGTAACCTGGCCTTATACGATGACCAAAAAATGTCATGCATTATGAACATATGGTCGAATGTTCATTTTGTAGATTATAAATATTCCGAGGAGCGCGTGGTGCAAGATGGGAAACTGATCACGAGTCGTGGTCCGGGCACAGCATTCGTGTTTGCCATTGAGATTGTACGCGCTGTTCGTGATGACGATGGTGTTGCCGAGCAACTAGCTGAGCCCATGCTTCTGAAGTAAGAGTCCTTCAATGATGAACTACTTGAACGCGTAGAACATTTTGGGTGGTCGAGAAAAATTTAGTGTTGTCTTTTTTGGCTGTTGTCTTTTTCGCATGTCGTGTTTTTTGAAATGTTGGCTCACAAAAGAAAATTAGTTTTAAATAAAAGGCCGGTATCTATACTCTTGTACTCTTGTAGTTGTAACTTGTAGCTACATTCTCGTATTTTATGCTTCTGGAATGCTTGTCATTTGTTTCTTGCACTCAACGACGTCAAAATTGAAGAGAAACCCAGCTGGACATCGAGTCTGAGCCGTTGTGCAATCAACAGTTTTTTACCTTAGCGTGATCGATAAACTGAATAGATCAAAGTAGCCAAAAACATATTTCCGATATTTGAATCTCAAATAACATTGCCTGTCTCACTTAACCTGGACGATCAACTTCACACATCTCATGTTATTTTGATATTAATGAGTAAAATAGATATCCTAGCCCTAACCAACCCCTAACCCTAACCCCCCCCCGCCTTAAGTGTCTTCCTAACTTTAACCCCACGCCTGATGAGTGAACACATAGACAAATAAAATGGCGACAGACAGAGAGCTCCTGGAACAGCTGAAGAAGTCGCATGGCTTCCGCGAGCCAGACCGTGGTGACTTGGACGATGCAAGCATAGAGTGGAGAACAGGGAGGCCAGACTATGCCAAGGCAAATCTCTCATTTCTTTTGGGAAAGACTCAGAACCATCAAACAGGTACAGTCTAAGACTATTATTGAAATATGATTAATTGGTGTACTGCCAAACACGTTTCGAGCGAAAGCCCTTCGTCACAGAGAGAGAGAGGAACATGTGAACGCCCTCGTATGAACTGGCCTTGTTAGGCCTCCACACTCTATCGTCTCTCTAATATCCATCTATATAATATGTAGACTCGATACATGGGCGATCGTCAATCCTCAGAAAAATGATTCTGAGTCCTGGACAGGAATCGAACCTGTAACCTTCTGATTGCCGGTGAGACGCTCTAACTATTGATCCACCGAGACTCAGATGGAGAGCGAAGGTTACAATGATGTACTGGTTCGATTGATATATCAGTACTGCCTATGCGGCACTCACTATATATGACGATCGCCCATGTATCGTCTGTCTACTCCAAGCTCTCCCACATTCACTACAGCAGTGTGTATATATTAACATATCAGTAACTTTTCAGTTACGTTCAAAAAACTTTTTAAAGCTAGATCGTAGCGTCAAACTATGTCTGATATTAACATATATATAATATGTGTGTGCTGCGTCGGCGGTGTAGAAATACAAATCAAATAGCACTTTGTAGAGATGACGTTAATACCCATGTTTTGTCTGCATTTAACCCCATACTTATTGCGGCCATAACAAAAGGAAATAGCTCATTTGCAATAATTGTGAATCAAATTTGGTTTGTTTGTCCGGATTTTGAGCTATTAATAGCCCTTTAAGTGGGCTATTCCACCGTGTGTATAAACAAAACTGAACCCTTAGAAAACGGTCTTATACACCTGGGAAATTAAGATAACTTGTGATCGTATGAAGGAGCATAACTGCAAAGAAACATGTTAAATATATTAACGTTTCTTTGCAGTTATGCTCCTTCATACGTTTACAAGTTACTGGTAAAACATGGAGGGTTAGGATCTTTGTTGTTTTGGGGAAAGCGATTATTTGTTAATGTATAGACATCATATATGAGATGTCTACATTAACAAATAATCGCTAACCCCAAAACAACAAAGATCTTAACCCTCCATGTTTTACCAGTCCATGTTTTATCAGTCCATGTTTTATCAGTCCATGTTTTACAATATGCCTTTTTTGATGCACACTGTACAGGGTGTATCAAAAAAAGCGCAACCTCGGAATTTCCCAAGAAATCCACTGTGTTCTTAAACACAAAAGATTTTTGCCCCTGGGACGTAAAGCGGAATTGAATCGAAATTTATGCATTTATTTAATGAAAGTTGTTTAGTTTACAAGTGTCAACAACAGTTAAATTCCCAGAGGCCTAAAATCTTTTGTGCTAATAAAAACAAAGTGGATTTCTCGGGAAATTCCGAGGTTGCGCTTTTTTTTTATACACCCTGTATATAACAAATCAAATATCTAAAAAGTTGGTGTGCTGCCGAAGTAGCGCGTGTAAGTACTGAGTACGAGTTATTTAGAGTCGATCACGCATGATAAGGTTGCCCTATTTATCCGAGCCTTGCCTCATGTTTGAAGCGTTTGACTATTCAGTTTATCACTCTTAGGTGAACGGAAAACCCAACTGATAGGGATTCCGAGGGCCTACGATTTAAGGCCGTTTTCCGAGAGCCTACGATTTAAGGTCGTTTTAGTCTAAAGTTTCTAGCGAAGGGCCTGATAAAGGGCCTTTGCTCGAAACGTTAGACTACTTACACGCTATTTCGGCAGTACACCAACCTTTTTAGATATATAATATGCATCTATATTGTTCTTGGAAATTGAAGCCTGACGTAGCTCACGAACGCCAAAATTGGAGAGATAACCTGCGGAACCACTTTCCATATAGGTTTATTGATGGTATTTGTCTTTGATTTTTTTTGAAGTTGCCAACTTTAGCACACAAACTACGGCTCCCGATCTCTTCAAGATGGCCGCCACGAAATCTTTCGTGAATAGATAACATTGTTGAAGATAACATTGTTCGATAGCATCGAATTCCATTCGACGGTCCAACCGCTAATTAGTTTCGAGTATGGAATTTAGTATCGACAAAAAAACTCGAATACAAAAATTTGGAGTGGATTTCAATGTCACTCATAGTATACTATGCTCTATAGAGTTCCATAATAATCTGCTATTTTATTACGGAATGTTTCGTTTGATAAATTCGGAAACTTCAAGGCACAAAACCTTTCTAAAATTGTACATTTATGGTATAAAACTGAAAACTCGCTCTTAATAATAGTACAATTGTTATGCAACATACTGAACATAGAAGAATCTATACTATACTTGTAAACCTTCTTTGGGTAGATAATCGCGTCGACTTAACTGAATACCGGCGCCTATAAGGTTTATCGTCTATATCGTTGTCTTGTGACAAGACGCATAATTATTGTCACATTTTAATTACTACTTGTCATCACCATCCCCGTATCCCGTAAACTGTGGAATATAAGCCCCCCGTTTATACGCCCCCCGTTTATAAGCCCATCTACAAACAGAAATTATGTTACGGTTATAAGCCCCCCGAATATAAGCCCCCGAATATAAGCCCCACGGATATAAGCGCCCTCTAAAAATCAACGTTTATCCACCCCTAAAAAACCGTATATTGATAATGCCGTATGTTAGTCTCAATTTATTTCACTAGCAGTTCGATCATTCCCAAACGTTTTTTTATTCCGCTTATAAGCCCCTCCCCCCCCCCGTTTATAAGCCCACAAAACCCCTTACGAAATTGTATAAGCCCAGGCCTTATATTCCGCATTTTACGGTATAACACAATA
This sequence comes from Chrysogorgia sp. JL179-B06, assembly GCA_035772405.1. Lineage (NCBI taxonomy): Eukaryota > Metazoa > Cnidaria > Anthozoa > Scleralcyonacea > Chrysogorgiidae > Chrysogorgia > Chrysogorgia sp. JL179-B06. The sequence goes on from JAYKKM010000519.1 coordinate 1,382,569, forward strand.
TTGCGTGAGAAACATCATCCAATTTACGCGTTGCGTCATAATAATGCATCCAGTTGAAAACAGATCAGTAATCCAGGATGATATTTTAGTATGATCTGTATGACTAATACCCCGTTTACACTAGCAGTTTAGTCCACGCCTAGCCTGGCACCCTGGCCAGTCCGATCCCAATTTCTGTTTACACGCAATTTTCAAAGGAATCATATTGGGTCTTTATATTTCGTGTGTAAACGCAAACTTGGGAGCCTGGGCCGGATTATAGTAAACTATTACTGCGCATGTACGAAAATTAGCATTACAATTAGCATTACAAAAATTAGCGTTGGCCGAGCGCTGTTTTGCGTTTACACTGTAAAATCCGAGGCCGAGACTGGGCCCAAACAAGGGCTCGGCCCGGGCTAGTTTCGCCAGTGTAAACGGGATATAATTTAGATAAAACGTTCCCCGGACAAAAAACGTGTATTTCTTGATTCTGTTATCTAATGCACACTACCGTGAAAATATTAAAATATGGTATAATTTTAGGTTCCTTGGAAGAGGTTGTGGAGAACCTCGTTAAAACCTGGGAGATGGAGGCTTTACACAAGAAGAATATATCTCAGTGGACCACGATAGATTACGATAACTATTGTATTCAGCCGAACGGGGGATCTGTGGTAGATGGAGTCACTGCCTACGAGATTGGAAATTATAACGCCCTGATGAAAGATTGCCCTGCTTATCAAAAATGTAAGAGTGAACTCGTGTACAGGGAACGTGTGTAGCGAACGCGTGCAGCAGGGAACGCGTGCAGCAGGGAACGCGTGCAGCAGGGAACGCGTGCAGCAGGGAACGCGTGCAGCAGGGAACGTGTGCAGCAGGGAACGCGTGCAGAAAACGAATGCAGGAAATGTGAAACTTGTGTGACTTAAAAGTTGAGTTTGTTTCTGTACTTTCGCAACAAATTTTTACAATTTGCACGTGACATGGGTCGTAATGTTGAAAAACTGCCAAACTGCAAAAGTGCTTTTCCGGTGATTTCTGATAATAATTTTTGCGAAATTAGGGCACCACGCCGTTGCTAGATTATGAAACACTTTAATATAAACTCAGAAGCAGTACGGAACCAATATATACACTTTAGCCTTTAGGCATCTGAAAGGCATCTTGAAACTTATCTTGGAACCCATATAAAATATCTATGAGTGCATGCAAACTGGCTTTTGCAATGAAAATTGGATAAGCTACCAAAACATTGTGCTTATAATCAGTCATATAATATTGCGTACGTCGACTTCTTCGTCTTGACATGGTAAAAAACAGAAAACACCAACCTCGTTCCCAGGGCCTTTTCCCTGTTTGCGCGGGATTTTAAAGGGAATCCGCCACTGAGCAATATTTGTTGTTTCAAGTGATGTCACATATTTCATGCAGCTCATCTCGCAAGTTGCAACCATTTTTAGATGACATCAAAGACGATTTTGAGAAATCTCACGAATTATTTCGCGAGGCATTCCTCGACGGCTTTCCTTGGGAGGTACTCAAAGTTCTGAGTGGTCCACCGCACGTGGTGTTCACGTGGAGACATTGGGCCAGGTTCACAGGACAGTACCGTGGTCGCCAAGGCAACGGAGAACTCATTGAGATGTATGGCATTATTCGAGTCACCGTCAACGACGAACTCAAGATCGGCAAAATTGAGGCATTTTACGATCCGACATCATTCCTGGAAACGATGGAAGGAAAGAAAGATCCGAAAGATCTGAAGGGTGGACAAGATTTGCTAGGAGACGTTAAAACAACCGCAATCGAGAAGGATAATTAAAATGTCTGAGCTTGTTAGGAAATATTTTACATACTGTCATGTATAGAAATTTTTATTAAAATTTTTTTTTTAATTTTCAAAAAGAAAATCGATAATGTCGGGATGCTTTTCGATGATGCAAAATGGCATCCAACGAAAGCAACCTCCTGAACGCTCTGGAAAGTACTCCCCCCCCCTCGTGGATTCTTAGTTCGTGGAAAAGAGCAATGAAATTTAATACTATCTTGTATTGGGCTCACAGGGTGTTTTGGGGACGCGTGGAGAGAAAAAGCCGATCCGTCTGTTCAACGCCGCCATTTTCGAACTTTTGCTTGAATAAAAATCGGGGATTCTTACGACGAGTCACGACAAGTGTGAACGTGGCTGTCGTAAGAATCATCGACAATCGGGGATGGAACTGTCCACGATTCGTACGATACTTACGACAAGTGAGAACCAGGCTTTAGGTTTGGGGTTAGGACTATATGTTTTGAATTATTCGAGATAATGAAACGTCAGCCCGAAAGACGCAAATTAGGCTACTTCCGCGCGACTTAACAATTCCTGGGAATAGGGATATTTAGCGTTTGGGTAAGGTGTATTTAGGGTTTTTAGCGTTCTGTATCACACGTGGCGTCAACGTGGCGTAAAAATAAACACATTTATGCCGATGATACAGCGATGACATGCCCATTAGGGAGAGACCTGCTCCGGCTTCTCATTGGTCGACAAATATAGTAACACTGCGATGACGTTCTCAGATTTCGAGTCGCTTGGTTTAAAGAGTGAGTGTCAACCGTGACGCATTGTACGCTCGGTCGGCCATTTTTTGAAGCACGAAATTCCCTTGGTGAACTGCATCCGTAAATATCTTGTCAATCCTTAATATAAATGATTCATTTTGTCTTTTAATTGAAAGAAGATATACCTTAGAAAGTAATTACTTCTGTATTTTTCACAAAACTCGACGTTTTTTGACTTTCGTTTCGATTTATGTCAGCCTTGACTAATGCGAAGCGTGTAAGACCAAATGGCGAGGTTCAAACAAAAAAATCAGGTTCCGAGTCGACGTATTTGGATTGTGGATGAATACGAAAGCCTCTAGAGGGTTTTTTGAGAAGACTCGGCGAATTTCCGAAGTATTTAGCACGTCAAGTTGGCGACGAAGCACTTCAAAATACTTCGATATCGTATACGGAAGGTAAACACAAACGCGCAATGCACGATGGTTGACACTCACTCTTTAATACCGCTATCACAATCTGTCACCAGATCATTGATCGCACTTTATATGAATTCGCAATAATAAGGATTAATTTATAACATAACTAGAAATACGAATTCGCAATAATCCCCTCGCCCGCCTTTTCTACCCCCCCCCCCCCCCCCCTACGGGAATTTCTCCATCCATGGTGCCCAGACCTCGCACGCCGTGGCCGTGTATTATTTCTGTTTTGCAAAAATTCACAATTTCCAAAAGCCCGTTTCGTCGAAGAAATGTTTGAACGTTATCTCGGCCAATATTTAACCGATTTAAACTCTGAAAACACATTTGGAATTAGCGAGTCAACATACATAACATACGCGTTTACTATATTACGAGAACGTGAGTACCCTTCGTAAAAACGGTTTATGTACTTAGAAATTAGTCGATTATAAACTGGTCACTTTATCGTATATTATTTTGAACGTTATCTCGATCAATATTTAACCGTTTTCAATTCTGAAAACAGATTTGGAATTAGCGAGTCAAAATACATCACATATGTGTCTACTATATTACGAGAACGTGAATACCCTTCGTAAAAATGGTTTATGTACTATAATCTCGATCAATATACTCGGACTCGGATTTCTATTTCCTCAAAAAACTATGTCTCTTGTGACGGTTCAATTTAATCTGAGTATCTAGTTACCAGTGCCACATTTTCCGATGCCGCGCATGAGGACGGTTGATCATATATATATATATATATATATATATATACCTATAAAGCCGATCCGAGATCAGGACCGCTTGAATCTCGCGTGATAAGGGACTAAACGCCGGTCGATATTAGCACCCTCGCCCTCAGGCCTTCGGCCTTCGGCCGGCGCTTCGCGCCGGGCGAGGGGACAAGGATTTATTTGAAAAGAACTACCATGAGAAAATCTCAGTAATCAGTTTAAAGCTATCCATAATTTAGAGCGACTTTTTTGTATCTAGTATCGCACAGATAACTACGGAATACACTTCACACTATGCACTTAGGAGATATCACAGAAGAATCTAACTTAATTAATCATTTCTATTGGTTTAAAATTGAATGCATTTTACGCGCAGACTTTTCTAAAAGCTATTTTCTCAGCAGTGAGGAAAAAATCTCACCTTTGGGACGACAAATACGTTTACTGTTTTAGTCAGAGAATTAAAAAAAAACACTGTTTGAAAATCGTGGAGTTTAGCGCTGTCCTTCAATGAAACTACATGTAGTAAACAAAAGTATGCTTTTGAATGCATGTATTTTCACAGGAAAATTACGGTAAACGTATTTCTCGTCCCAAAAGTGTGCTTCAGAGGCAGAAGTGAGATTTTAGATTCTTCTGTGATATCCCCTACGTGAGTAGTGTGAAGTGTATTCCGTAGTTGGGATCTATGCGATACTATATAGATTACTGAGATTTTCTCATGGTAGTTCTTTTCAAATAAATACTTGTTGCGTTATAAATTAATCCTTATTATTGCGAATTCATATAAAGTGCGATCAATGATCTGGTGACAGATTGTGATAGCGGTATTAAACGAAGCGACTCGAAATCTGAGAGCGATTTGAAATCTGAGTACGTCATCGCAGTGTTACTATATTTGTCGACCAATGAGAAGCCGGAGCAGGTCTCTCCCTAATGCATGTCGGCGATGACGATGCGACATCGTTTTGGCCTTGGACTTTGATCATTCGATAAAGTCGCGCGAGCGACTTTCTCCTTTTGTTTTATGAGCGCTCGTGTGCAACCAATGTCATCCGCGCGACCATATTCCAGGGCGGGGACCTCGTTCCCAGGGCCTAATATTTCCGCTGGATGGATTTTTCATTGTCGAATACTCGAATCCGAAAGATGGCGCAAAATAACACCAGCTCAGAACAACTGCAGAAGTTCTTGGATGAAAACCAGTACACTGTCAATGGTATTCTACGATATGAGAAGATTTTTGGTGAAGGATTCGTTAGTACGGGAGGCCTAGAGACAACGAAGGTAAAGTCTTAAAATTATGCAAGAAAAGAATGAAAGTACGTGGCGCTGGCGAAAGACGCAAATTAGGCCACTCCAAATTATACCTTACTTTCCCGTCCACACATCATGGCCCATTCCTAGTTCCTGAGGATTGCATTATCTCCGTCAATCCCGTCGTCTTTCTTGCATTTGTTTTGGACTTTACCTGCCGAAACATATTCCGATTTATAATGAGCAAATAGTGGGCCCGAGGACATGACCATAAATGGCATGATCAGGATTCAGAAGTAGAACAGGTCCAAAAAACTCTAACCATAACCCAAATAAAACTCTAGTCGTAACCCTGAAATAATGAAACACTGCAGTAGTCTGTGTTCCGGTACACTGTGAGCTGACCAATAAATGGACAAATCAAACGGTTGTTTCTGTACGCACCGGAGCACAGTTTAAGTCTAAAATATAATCACTCAGCCTAGACTTATATATAATTCAACTTTAAATGAAGAATTTTTTAACAATTATTGGATGAGGTAAAGCATATGAAATCTAGAATTATCAAGGCGAAGGCGGATAACACAAACCGAATCACTCTGAAGATTCATGTTGCTGGGTGCAACGAAACGTTATATAGTAAATATATTCGTAAATTTGCATTTGAAGATTTTCAGCTGGGCTCTTATTTTTTAATATTCTACGTTCTACGTGTCAATTGCCTTGATAATTCTCGATATCATGCGAAAACCGAATCCAATAATTGTTTTATTACAGGAATCGCACATCCACTTTATACCAAGTCCTCAATATATTAGTATTAATAACATTTAAAGGGATATGGCAATATAAATTAACTTTGTCTCATTTGAAAGAACTTGTAAAATGGTATAAGAAGACCTTTTACAATTTTTCTGTATCTTTCTTGGTTTTTGAAATATTTCAGATAATTATGACAAAAAAAAGTCTACAATCCGCCATCTTGTTGTAATATTTGACCTAATTAACTAGGAAATTGGTGACGTCACAAGCAGGGTAAACCTGGTGAAACTACTCCATAGGTGACCGAATTTCCGCAGAAGGCTTTTTAAAATGTTGTGGGCCAATTGAAAATGGAAATAGTGCAACATAGTCGAGTTTCTGGCTCATAATGTCGTAAGGTTGGCAAGATAAAAATTTCACTTTACCCTACTTATGACGTCACATGCATATCGAAAATAATTCCAAGATGGCGGACAGCATGCTGTCTTTCGTCAAATTATTTCGAAAACCAAAACAGATAAAGGAAAATTGTAAAAGGTCTTGTTATACCATTTGACGAGTTGTTTCAAATGAGACAAAGTTAATTTATATTGCCATACCCTTTAATCAGGATTCCTGCAGTACTTCACAAGATTACATAGGTTATATTAATTGGCTTATGGTATTTTGCAAAACAAAACAACAATTTGCAAAACGTGTTTTAAAGCTAGTCAAGACGGGGGGGAGGGGGGGGTTAGGATTAGAAAACTCGTTAGATCATTGTTGTTTTGGGGTCGGTTATTATTATCCACCTCATTAGGCAAATTGTTGTTTCGTTTCACAAACCTGTTTAAGTGCAGGAAACCTCAAAAATAACCCTAATTATACTCACTGTAATCACTATAACCTATAAATCACTACAATGTATATTGAGGACTTGGTGTAATCTACTATAAAGTGGATGTGCGATTCTTGTATTTAGACGCATGTTTTGCGAAGAACCTCCGCAATTTTCCCATCACACGTCCGCTTTTGAAACCACATTTAAAGGCATAAATACACAAATTAAATGGGATTTTAAAATAGAACAAAGCAATTGTATATGATGAACTTTCTGTAATTTGACCCTTTTACTAACTGTCAACAGATACAAATAGTGATATTCTACAATTTAGAGACACTTTTTGAACCATAATATTGGAACATTTCACATGAAGCTGGTGTCACAAATTAGCTGTATGCTAACAGCCAATCAAAATCGCGATAGCGTAGCAGGGCTCAAAATAACAGCCAGTCAATGATCGGTCACAATTGACCGGTCACAATTGAAATAGTCACCATGACCAGCATAACATGAAACGTTATTTTGAGCCCTGCGTAGAGAATGCATAATAAACAGAAATATCCACTGATTCTATTTTACAGTCCACATTCCACATCAATCCACATTGTCGTTTGTCCACATTGTTGGACTGTGGACACTGTTGAGCACCTTGCTACTTTTGCGAGCTCTTTTTAACGCTCTCCTCATATTTCTTCCCGGAGAGGCCCTGTTGACAATGTGGAATGTGTACTACTGTGGACTGTAAAATAGTGTCAGTGGTTATTTCTGTAAATTCTTCATTTTAAAGTTGAATTATAAGACTGGCTGAGTGATTATATTTTAGACTAAAAAAATTGTATTTGATGCCATGTTGTTGATGTGATGCTGCATGGAATGTTTAATCGTTATGATGTAAACTGTACGTACAGAAACAACCAATCAAATGGCCTCTTCTCGGACACACAGGTGGAGGAACAAATGGTGCAGTTTTACTTGCCTAAATTGACATGTGAATGTGCCCCAAGGGTGTTCAGCATCTATCTTCTCCTTATAGTATCAATGGTTAACCAAGTACAGAGGTAAACTGATGTTTTTAAAAAACAACTACAGTAATAAGGAGAATTTAAAAAAAGATTCTCTCAGAGAGACAGATGATGTCATTTTCATTTTGTATTAGATTTCTTCTGTTGTTAAAGCACCAAAGTGGCCTATCTGATCAGTGCATGTTTCAAGATAATTATTATGTACAGTGGTAGTGATTCTCTTGCAGGAATTTGTTGAACTTTTAAACCTGAAGACGGATCAATATGTTCTAGATATTGGATGCGGAATTGGTGGTAGTGCATTCTACATGGCCAAGGTAATATTCTACAATTACAAACCAGAAATTATTTTATACATTATTACCAGGTCCATGGACTTAAAAATTGATCCATGTATAAGACTAAAACAATGTTTTTTGTTGTCATTAATGTAGAAGTTCAATGCCAAAGTTCTGGGAATAGATTTATCTACAAATATGGTGAATATTGCACTGGATAGAACAGCAAAGGAAATTGGTCTAAAAAATAAGGTTTATATAGACAATTGTGTTATTTTCCACATAAGATTTTATGTAAGAGATAAAGCCCGAGAAGGAGGGCTTTATGCTATATAAAGACCCAGCGTCCGAGGGCTTTATATAGCATAAATCCAGACGTTCGAAGGCTTTATCTGACTTATTTCATGAGTGAGGAGGTTTTCCACCAAAATTTGTCCATTTTATCCACCTTGGACAAAGATTTCCCTAGTTTTTTCCTTCGTTTCTTATCTAATTAGTATTCATGGTCTTTATGCTAGATAAAGCCCGCGGTACATCAAAGAAAACCTACTCAATCGTGTAATAAGAACCATTATTAACCATTCTATATTTTTGCAATTGACAATCCTGAATACTTACATATATTAATGGACGACGTTTCGGACAATGAAGAAGAACATCATGACCTGAAGGTCAAGGACTATAAATGCTGACCTGCAGAGGGACACATCGTCTGAAACGTCACCATTAATATACATAAGTACTCTTCCTTAAGTATTTTTCGACACATTGAAGTTCTTTTATTTCTCCTTTTCATATTATATCCAGTTCTTTCGAGAACTTAGCAGCTTTCATATTTATTTTATGAATCATGAGTGCCAGACAGTTTTGGTGTGGCATGGCAAATCAACATTCTGTGATAAAACATCCACAAAACAACATTGACCAACTAAGGCCAAGTAAAAAAATTATGTGGTTCCAGTTACATCTTGAAAAAATTGGAGAAAAGTTTTTGTTCAATTGCCACACAGGCCGTCATCTTGGGAACTAATTTAGCAAAATGGCGATTGTTACAAAGCCAGCGATGGTGGCAGGTCACATAGTGATCTTATTTTACGATGTTTACCAGGGTAAAATTAATTTTATCATTAAAGTCTATGTAAAAACTATAAAACCTACCTTTTTATGGCTAACAGTCCTTTGGCGCAAAAATGTCACAACATTTATAGGGTCGGCCGAGCTGTCAGCTAACCAGAATCACACAATTTTTTTTATTTGGCCTAAGTTAAAGTGCATGCCTAATTCCCCAATATTTAAAAAAAAATTACTATGTTTTTGTGAGTACCTCTGCAAATCTTTTTAAACAACAATTTTTTTAAACAACACAGTATATAATTTGTTTATTCGAAGCAAAAAAACTTGGGTATAGGCACACTAACAAATAAAAAAGAAATTGTTTACTAGAATTTCAAATGTTATCCCATTTTGTGAAGAAAAATATACAGACAGGCAAATGAGTGCCTCAGACTTTCAATTGTGGTTTGATGAATACAGCGTAATTGTAATACTAATTCTGTATCCTGTATTTAGTATGCTTCTACTTTTATATAATAATATCTTCTGGTATACATCTAACGCAAGTACATTGTCTATGAATGTGATTATCAATATATCACGTGTCAATCAAGTACAGTTCATTAATAAGTAACTCAATACTATAACAGTCAACACCTTTAATATGCAATTATTTAATTCTCATGTTTGTAATTAGGTTGAGATGAAAGTCATGGATGCAATGACTGCCGAGTTTGAGCCGGCGACATTTGATGTGATTTATTCTCGTGATACTATTTTGCATATTGAAAAGAAAGAAGAACTTTTCAGATTGTGTTTGGTAAGTTACTTAAGACCAATATAACCTTGCATTCATACCAAATAAATGTAATAGACTACTCCCAAAGTTGCTCTCACAAAACAATGGCAGCAAATTAAGGTCCCCACCTTAATTAAACACCTGTCGGAAATAGGACTATATGGAGTCGCTCTTTACTCGTTCCAACACATCTCAAGATATATATTGCTTGTTTATTCAAAGTTCGTTTAAGTGTTAATCACAGATGTTCGCTCTCTCAACTATCCTCTCTATCAGTGCTCTCGATCTATCTGTCACCTATATAAACCTTATAATTAACTATATATGTCGGTCTGTTGGAAATTGTGTCCAAATCTAGGAAAGTTGTTCTTCATGATTCTCATCATCAACATAAATTTTAGATTGCCAATTAATATTTTTCATGCCCTTTTCAGAAATGGTTAAAACCTGGAGGACAACTTTTAATTTCTGACTACTGTTGTGGCACTGAAATAGACAATGAAGAGTTCCAAAATTATGTCAAACAAAGGAACTATTTCTTACTTGATCCTGTCTCCTATGGGAAGGTAATGTGTTTATTCAAGACCCTACTTAAGGCTTGCACCTTCGTGTACAGGCTAAATAATTTTGTTTTTGCATGCCCTCAAAAATATCTACTGTATTTATGTTTCTGAAATTGAAATTTCTAGGTTCTTGAGAAGGTTGGCTTTGTCAACGTTGATGCACAAGACAGAACAGAACAGTTTATTAAAGTGCTGACGAAAGAAATATCACACACTGAACAAAACAAGGACGGATTACTCGAGGTATGTAAATCTACTTAGATTTTTACGTGGAAATGCTGTGCACAGGTACATATGTATATAAATATGTATATGTATATAATATATATGTATATAAATTAATTAATCTTATAAAGCAACAGAAAATTGCACCAGATATTGGATGCTAACTTAACATTATCAGATACCAAATATAGTATGCTAGCTACCAGCATGGGTGGTGCCAGGAATTACCCAACACAGGGGCTAAGGTCTCTGACAGGGGGGTGGGAGGTAATTAGGGGGGTTGTGGCCATGCCCATCCCAAACATTTGATCATTTGAAGGCCAAAATATCATGGCGTTTTTTATGAGAAATATCGAAAATCAGAACAAGAATCAAGTAAAACACCACAACTTCCCATTCATCCCCAACAAATTGTTCATATTTCCCAGAGGGGGCTCCCTCTGGCACCACGCCCTAGCTACCAGATCTGATTGGCTATGCTACTCTATGTAAAGGCCAATATTGTGGCTGATACATATCAAGTCAAACAAATGACTTGGGCTTATTGTCATCTTTAAATATCACTTAGAAATTTCAATCTCGTAATCCAATTGTTAATTAGTGCTGCAAAGGTGTCCATCCATGCTACATGCCTTCTAATTCCAAGCTCAATCTGTTTCAGCACTACTCCCAATCAGATTACGATGCATTGATATGTGGATGGGAGGTGAAACTTCGGCGTTGTCGTAATGGCTACCAAAAGTGGGGTTTGTTCTATGCCAAGAAAGCATCTTAAAGAGATACCAATAGATCTTATAACCATAACTGTTCGTAAAGACCTGGCAAAATTAGGAAACGCTGTAGAAGCATTGTTTCCACCCTAATTATTTGTTTTGTCTGCAATGTTTGCTCACAAAACATTTTTGCATATCAGAAACATTACGTGATTGCCAGATTGGTAAACAGGTTGATTATAAGATATATTTTTATTTTTTCCTAAGTTATTTACAAATTATAGAAAGAACACTTATGGTGTAAAAATTGGGTATGAATCGATTATATTGGTATTAGCTACTTAGGCAATGATTATCTGTGACAAAATTTAATAAATTGTATGTATACTATGTGTAACATATTATACTGGGTTGCTCAAAATACAAGTATAGAGAGTCTATGAGCATATACATAGCTGTATCAGTATGTGTACTTATATTAATTCATAAAGCAACAATTATTTTATCCATTTTGCATAAGTGGTTATTACTTTTTCCATTGCCATAGCCACCAAGCCAAATAAGCCATGGGTAAAAAAATCACGTGGTGCAGCCAGTCTCATTCCCACACATGGCATTTTATCGTTTTCTGACAAAGTGTTGTCATATTTGACATATTGAATGCGAAACGCCACAAAAAAACAGAATTTTACAATGTAAATTTTAGTACAAAAAAAGATCGTTTTCTAACCATGAAAATTCTGTAAAATCTTCCCCCAGAACGCAGGAAATGGCATTTCAGAGACTCTAGATTTCAAAATTTTCCAGGGGCATGCCCACGGAACCCTCCTAGAGGTCACATGCCATCAGCGCTCGATTTCACGCCTTCGGCACTCATCTCCAACCCTCCTATTTAAGGCCCCATCGTAAATTTGGCTTAGGGCCTCATTGTGTGCTAATCCGGGCCTGGTCACATTGAACACATTGTATTTTCTGTATAAGAAAGCAAGCAGCCAATGGCAGCATTTGGGTTTAATTGCTCAACCATGCTGTGAATATTATCATTACCGTAATAAAAAGATTAGAAAAAAGTTTGTGCACTTTCAGGGCATCCTCAACATAAATTACAGCTTGTTAGCCGTTTTGACGGTCGCCAATTCTAGTGACTATGGTGGCATAAACCTTTTCTATTACACACTATTCATCTTTGCCTGCCATCACGACTCGTAACTGCAAATATCATTTTATAAATATTCTTTTTATTTGTCATGGAATACTAAAACTGCTACAGTACTTCAATTATGTATTTTACAATGGGTTTTTTTCATAAAAAGACCATAAATTTAATTGTGTGAAAGGTGCATGATTGTGTAAAAACCTGGTCAAGATAGATAGATAGTTTATTTAAAATAATTACATTGCAGCCCTAGAGCTGAATTGTATAAGAATGCTTGAGTGAAAAAACTGGAAAACACAAGGATACAATCTATCCAAAAGAGAGAGTAAGTCCAAATAATGTTGGAGTCTCTGCTGTGTTGTAAGAACAAACGTCTTAGGCATTTCATGTGATAACCTTTTCAAATAAATGCAAAGAATGAAAACAAGTTAAAGCTTGTCAAGCTGATATTTGTTTAATTGTTTTCCATTCTGTAATTCACTCAAAACATTAGTATTTCTTAATGGCCTTCTTTAATTCATGACACACACAACATTCTACATTTACACAAAAAGATTAGAAGTTGCTGTATTAGCAAAATTAAATACTACAAAATCGTATATCTAATCTGTGTAATAATTACTAACACGACCCCAACAAGAACAGGTAAATGAAAACCACTGAAAAAATTGCATGTAATATTCCTGACCAAAGAAATTTACCAAAGCCACTACAGCACAAGAAAGTGGCAAGATGTGAAACATATTGCCACAAACAAAGTTTGTAATATTGGCACTAACTAATCTTCCATGGGCTCAATAGGATTGTTGAAAAGGTCTAATTCTCGAATATCTCCACTTGCAATTTCGATTGGTGTGTCTTTTTCAAAGTTCACAAGAGATTGATTTGCACCGGCAGCAATGAGGGTGGCAGTTATCGTCTTTAAACCTAAACCAGCAGCGAGATGTAGTGGTGTGCATTCAGAATACGATAAAGCATCCGGATTGGCTCTTCCTTGGAATAGCAGATAGGAAACCATACATAAATTGTTTTGTTCGACAGCTAAATGCAAGGCAGTGTGTCCGCTTTTCCCATCCTAGTAAAGCAACAAGAATAAGATAAATGTTAAACATACAGAATAGGACTACTAAATTAGGGAGTGCTTCCTTTTGTATTCCTTTGTGAATAGTTTAAGTAAGACATACATGTATATATTCCAAGAGATTTTCAGGAAAATACTTTGAGACATTGGATAAAACAATCATATGGACACAACACATTTTCATATGGAGTATACTGTAGTCTTAATGAGCCAATTCGTAATGTCGACTGCGCATCAAAATGACGTGTTCTGTGTTGGAATAAAACTTATTTCAATTCATAACATAAGGCTGAAACCACAATAGACATTTGCATTTCTATTTACACTTGCAAATTTGTTATACTGAATTCCCCAGCCTGATGTTATGAATTAAAATAAGTTTTATCCCAATGCAGAATGCATCACTTTGATTACAAACTGGCTTATTAAAACAAGAACATGCATTTCATGATAAACCAAGAAATTGAAGAAAAGAACTTACAGGTTCATTTGCATCTGCTCCTAAAGATATAAGTTCTTTTACAACATCAAGATTGTTGTCCAACACAGCAATGTGAAGTGGTGTTAAACCTGTAAAACATCAACAAAGAGATAAATATGAGTAAAATAATACTAGTTTTATATACCTGTATTGTTATGGCCACATTGTGCAGCCTGTAATAATGTCAAACACTTCCTCCTGATGGAAATTATTTTGGAAACACTACATGATACTAGGCAACTATATCAAGTAAGCTATATCTGGAAACAACTGGAGTACTGGGCCCTCATGTACAAAACCCGGATAAGTCCCTATCTGGTACATAACTCGCTATTTGACTTCACTATATAGCCCACATGTTTGACTTAACATTTCATTCTAGTTTAGTTTATTAGATTTATCACTCTTAGGTGAACAGAATACCCCAATTGATAGGGGTTCCGAGGGCCTACGATTTAAGGTTGTTATCTGAGAAGACTCGAAAGTTTTACCATTTGCTGGTATTATTGCAAAGGCAGCACTTTCTCCTCAATTATTTTAAGACCATGAGTGCAGGTCCGACCTAGGATTTGAGTCTCCAAGCTCGTAGACATGTGTGGTAACCACTAGACCAACTAACTCATCCAAGCTATGACCAACTGCCCTCTGATACGTCAAATCTAAAGTACACTAATAATACAATAACTGTATTTTACCTTCGAAATTTTTTGTTTCTAATAAATCTTGAAGCATTTCCTGGAGTTCGGGTTTGTCCGTTCTTGGGTTAAAGATTGCTCTAATCAACTTTATATCTCCTCTTTGAGAAGCAAGATGTAGACAGGTTTGTCCATTGCGATCTGATAAGTCTATACTAGCACCACATTCAATAAGTTTTTGAACTATTCTAGGCTGTCTTGTAATGACAGCTAAATGTAACGGAGTTTGAATCAAATCATTATGCAAATCCAGAAACTCTTTCTTTTGTATGACATCGATAATCGCATCCACAATGTTTAGTCGACAGTGTATAATAGCTAGATGGAGATTCCTATAATTTCACAAAAGGAAAGAAGTTGTTTTAGTAATAAAACGCGATGTGTTGCGTAGGCAGTGTAGAAATACAAATCAAATATCTAAAAAGGTTGGTGACTTTCATCATAGAGTGAACGTCACTCTCTGACGAAGGGCCTTCGCTCGAAACGTTAGACTACTTACACCCTATTTCAGCAGTACACTAATCTTTTTAGATATTTGATTTGTTTTAATAATAGATTTATGTTGATATTTCAACATGATTGCATTGTCATTATTACATCAATTTATATGATGATGAGCTAGCAGAATATATTTCAATCTATTGTGTAATCAGAATATATTTCCACTTGATTGCAATGTCATCAACAGATAAATCAATCAGTGACATCATCAAACAATGACTTTGCAACATCCATCATTCCATCATTTCCATTTTAGCCAAAATATAGTACATTTTAGTCTAAATATATACACATTGTTCATTGTGATAACAATTCCAGTCCAATTTCATGAGTTTTGAAAATGATAATATTAGTTTCGTTCGGTGTAATCTCTTCCGCAGATGTTTCATACTTTCATATTTCTGTCGCGCACTTCGCCCACAAAGGAACTTAAAATACATTTTTAAGAATCCTTCTATGTTTAACTATTAAAGTTTCCCTATAACGTAGCTTTCTGCTCGTGTTTTAAACGCTAGCTTTTGAAATATGTCGAAATATAAAAACGTTTCTGTTGACGTCGTCAAATAATTAAAGGACCCCCAGCGACGATGGGAAATTCCCTCGTTGGCGTTGCCGATTTTCTCTTTCTCCTTCGTTTTAACTTTCTCTCTCCTTAGTTTCGAAACCTTTTGTGCTATTGTCGATATACATTTGAGTGCAATGATGAAAATTATAAACAAAAAAACCACCTTAGAGCAGATTTCGTCACCTATATTCATAAATTCAACAATCTCAGAACTTACGTGTCGCCATCTTGATTTTGAGCAACTAGACACATCCAAAAGGGAGCAAGAAGATAGCGAATGTCATTTGACTGCGCGAAACTGTTTAGAAATGAAGGTCTCGAAGTTTCCAAAGATGATCCTGCACTAAAAATCCCCGAGTCTCTCTGCTCACAATGACCGCTATTCTCTTGGCTTGATTCATCCGAAAGCCTCAACTTCGCGATTCCAAGTGAAGCGGGGCCACCATTATCATCGCATACTTGATCACGGCTTTTAGTACCCAGAGAATTGCTTTCCGTATAACTGCGATCTTCATTGCTGAGGGACAGACTGTTATCATCTCCAAAACCAGAGTCAATACGATCAGGGTCTTGTTTTTGTTCTAGATGCTTTGGAAGTACTCCTGGTGCTTTACTTTCGTTAGTACCGTCCTTCCAACCATCGGCATCGTCATCGTCGACGAAATCATCTCGAATATTTGCCATTTAAACGTAATTTATCAGCTGAAATATGAGCGTAGATATGTTTCCTATAACTGGTAGGTACGTTGCACGTTTCTCTTCAAGTGAACTTGGAATTTGGTTGCTTTAGCTCGCTAATTTGTTCATATACGTTTCTTCCTTGGGAAAGTCCCTTATATATTTCCCCTTCCTCGTCGCGAAAAAGCCCCGTTCACGTTGACCAATCAGAAGACGCGACCCGGTTATAAATTGGCAACACAGCGTTAAAATTTGGGGAATCCCAATTTAATTGCATGTGGGCATTGTTCCGTATCAGCTGACTAGTCCTAAAAGCAAGCTTTAATGCTTTATCTTATCATCAACAAAGAGAAATAGACATTATTTCCGTTTATGTATTGTATCACAGCGCCCTCACTGATAACAGCAACTATTTGATGCTGACGAGGTTAGGCTGTTAAAATATCATTAAATTGAATTGAATTGAATTATACCGTAGTTTCATTTCTTTCATTATATTTGTAAGTATATTTTTTAGTATGCTTTTCTTAGCTATTTTGTCAGAGCTGTTTAATTGGTTAAAATATATATTGCGATGATCTGACCAGTCTTGCCGGCGTGTTCCTACAAAATCCGGTAGCTCACCTGGGTGAGATAAATAACATAAACTTTAGCCCTGTTTCACGTAAAACCAATAGTACTTCCACATTATTCGTTTCTGGTCTTTGCTATATTTCCCTGGCTAACTCCGTCGTTGAGTCATTATGTTCATGTGATAATACCATGATCGACTTCGATTCTTTTGTTCTCACCGGGAATTTAATAATCTATAGTAAAAATTTCTAATTTTTACCCTCTACATGCATGGGCGAACATGCTTTGATTGACAATTCGTGATGAATTGCAAACAATTACTGGGAATCACACGTAGCTTTTGATTGGCTGTTCGAGGTTGACCAAAATATCATGATTTCAGTGCGCAGATTCTATTTTTATTAGGGGGGGAAAAAATAGGTAATAATATTATAATAATTTACAAAAAATTCTCAATGCCCTTACAGTTACAATGCTAAGAAATTTACAAGAGAATATTCAGAATAGAATAAGAAACTAAGATAAATGATAATATACAATCTTAATAATACCCATTAGGAATTAAAAAGATTTTGTTTTAAAAATATCAACAGATACGGAGGATCGAATTTCTTTAGGTAAGTCATTCCAAAGCCTCGGTGCACAGTTCGAAAAAGACCTAGCACTATAATTCTCTGTTTTATACAGAAGAACATTGAGTTTATTAAAATCATTAAAATTTGATCGTAGAAGACGGGAAGGCTTATGGATAGAGAGAATCTCAGCTACGTATTCTGAGTTACAGAGAAATCTGAGATAAGTAAGTTCATTAGCTTGCATGTGTGAGGTTAAATTCTGAGGATATAGGAACAGGCATGACTAGGGTTAATATTAGGGTTAGTATTAGTAAAATAGTTAGTTTTCGGGTTAATATTAGGGTTTTAATAATATTAGGGAGTAGTAAAAAAGTAGAGTGCTTTGATATATAGCAAAGTGAAAAGGTGGTAAACTGCCAAGATTTTTAGTGACGAAATACTGACGTTTCGAGCGGAGCCCTTCATGGCTTCATCAGAGTAAGACGAGATGAAATAAAATAAATAGGGCCGGTAATGCCAAAAGGGTGTCACAAGTAGAAAGTAGCGAATCAAATGAAATGATGTATGAAAGTCTGTGCCATCCTTCCCATCTCAGGTGGTAACGATAACCGCAAACGGCAAGAGAAGCGTCTCATCACATCCTCTTGGTCTTAACGAACGTTTTTATTTAATTTCCTACAAGTTTTTTGTTATTTTAGTTTGCTTGGAACTTTTTTATTATTAGCTCATGCACTTTCATTCCTTTTCAAGTTTTTGTTTCTTACCGCTTTATTATCGCATAATCCCCTTGAATATTGGACCTGTCATTTCTCCCCCTACCTTTTAACTTTTCGCATCTCATTAATTATTAGTTTGTTTATCTGTGACACCTTTTAGCATATACATAAGCCCTATTTATTTGAACCTCTCCGGTTTTTCGGGTGGAACGTCTGCCGCAGGCTAAGCTATCTGATGAAGGGCTCCGCTCGAAACATCAGTATTTCGTCACTAAAAATCTTGGCAATTTACCACCTTTTCACTTTGTACAGTGTGTATAAAAAAACTGAACCCTTAGAAAACGGTCTTATGCTCCTGGGAAATTAAAAACATGGTCTTATACAAATGGGAAAATAAGATAACAGTTTTGTACAACGTCAGGAAATATCTGAATACAGGAACTAGCCAATTAACCGTAACAAGGGCAATAACCACACGGAAATATTGCTGCTGTTAGAGCTCTGTTCCAGCAAAATCCGATGTGTATAAAACCATAAAACCATATTTTTTTAAGCACCGTGGCTCAAGAGGTGTCAAGGCGACTTGACATCCATTTTTTTTTTCTGAAAATTTATGCCCAATTAGGGGTATACATGTATTTCCGGGATAATCCTTCCTTCATATAAAAGATGTTATGGCGGAAGTCCAATCAATACATATTACAGTTCTATACAATCTACACAAAGAAAACCCACGTACTGTGACTGGTTTGATCGCGTTAAGGTAAGAAATTTCTATACATGGACTGAGATTATAAGTTTCCTCTTCCCCTTGAACTACAGGGTGTCCCAAAAAAAAGGCTACTTTTCAAATTCAAATTGGCATGTTAATTCAAGCAACCTAGCTAAATGTAGTTCTTTGAAATTCATTATCGCTTTTGAACTACGAATGCGTAAAAACACACAGTTTTATACACATGGGATATTAAACACAATAGGTTGTTTGAATTAACACGCTCATTTGAATTTGAAAATCAGAGGCTTCTTGCGCTTTTATTTGTAGTGCTGCCCAAACTATTTGCCCGAACTCTAAAAAAAGCGCAAGAAGCCTCTGAGGAGGAGAGTGAATTTACTGTATTTCATTTACTAATTCATTTTGCGCATCAAAATGACGCGTTCTGTGTCGGGATAAAACTTATTTAATTTGCAGTTCTATTTACACTTGCAAATTCCCCAGCCTGATGTATTGAGTACAGTGTAAAGAAATTGTATTTTACGTTTGAATAGCTGACTGACTTTCATTTTCACACACACCGGGACTTCCCTTTCTTGTAATAATAAGTCATTTAGAAATACTGCTATGTAAAGTACGTAGTATATGGGGAAAAACCTTGAATTATTCTGCAGATTTTGCTTAGTTAAATTACTTAAAGTTGCTTGTGGTTGATGTAAGTATAATCACTACGTCTACAGGTAGGGGGAATTGAGCAAATTATTTAGTTATATTGATATACATATAAATTCACTTGATCAATACTTTATTGAAGGTTGCATTTCACTCGATTAAACTACATGTTCTAAGGATTTATGGTGAAGGAAAATTTCGAGCGTTAGAATACATACATAAACCGGACCAGTTGCGAAAAATACAACTTCAAGACGTTCCGGCTGGAATTGAAGCAGAATCTTATCCTGGCATTACCACCACTATAATATACAGAACTTGTGACTAGGCTCTCGGCAATGGCCTCCGTAGCTCAGTGGTCAGAGCACTGCACTAGCATCGCAGGGTCGCGGGTTCACATTACTGGTAGCTATATTAAAATATTCAACTGAAATGTTGTGCCTAAGAGTTATTTGCTTGGCTTTGATATTTATATTTGAACTACGGTTTCTGCCTGGTACCTCAATCGTTATAACATATAAATAAGTAATAATCAAACTAATCATCAAGCCTATCAGTTGCTAAGAACTCTTTCAATTTCTGATCTGGACAAGGTAACACAACCTTGCTTGCATGATATTTCTTGTTGTCAATTCCTATACTAAAACCAAGATTATGAATGTTGTGAGTTTCCCAATCATGAGTTCCTTGATTATTTCAATGACACTTGATGTATATGTGTTATGAAAATGATTCAAGATAAAATGTACTGTGATTGCCTTTGTGGCCATTCCAATTTATAAATGTTTTCTTTAGTATGTAGGTCCCGGACAATGACTGACTGTCAGATCCAGCGACATATGAAGTTTAGTCATTTCTAGGAAGACGATGAATGTGATAGTTGGTGTATTGCGGCTGCACGACCCTCCATCACAGCCAATAGTGATCTCTGGTGGTGCAGAACCAGCTGAATCAGGTATGCACATCCTCTATTTTATAAATAATGTTAATGTTTACTATTTATAATTATAGTGCAAATTAGCATGTGTATATGATCAAATGCACTTTACAACAATTTATTCTATTACATTCAGTACCTTACCCAGTACACATTAGTTTTCCTAACTATTTATCCTAACCCGTCCTGTCAACTTCCCTGTGGGAGGAAACCGGAGAACCCGGAGAAAACCCACAACTTTCGGAGTGTTGACCAAATTACCTAACTCTTTCCATGTGCACAGGATTCGAATGTCTGACTACTAGACCACCGAAGCCCCATAAATAAACAAACAAATTCATGGAAAATAATTCAAAGTAATTTTCTATTAATTTGTTGATCAAACATCGAGTCAAAACAAGTTCTGTAATTTCTGTATCCAAATAGTTTCCTCACCAGTGGCCATGCAAAATTTTCCAACTTTGTTTGTTTGCCTTGTATCTCTTGAGGTTGATTAAAGGTCTATTGAGGCCTCTTCCTTGACTGCCCAATCATGTTAGTCATCACTACCATATATCATTGCACTTCTAACACATGCAGTGTACAACAATTTCCTTTCAGTTTCAGTTCTAAACCTCTAGAGGTCAACATTGGAAATAACTCTCTAAACATATTCCAACCAGGATCTGAATTTAATTTTTTTTCAGTATCCCACTAGGATACGAGGGTTCAAAGTTTTAGTATCCCTCCTGGGATTATCCAGTATCCCACTTCTGGATACTAGTTACCATGATTTTCAGTATCCCACCCACTATTTGTTTGTGTGATTGTACATCATATCTAGCCCCGTCACCATCTAAGCTTATTTCAAGACCAAATATGATGTTTAATACAATATTAAATATTACTGTAACTTGCACACCAGTGACAAGTACCACTTCCATCAGTGAAGCTATCACCCGATATTTACTGATATACAGTAGGCAACAACCTCATACCCAGTGCTCGTACCTAAGGTCTTCCCTCAATTTCCAAGAACAAAGCTATCGGGAGACCACCGGAGACATTTACCACCAACCCGATTTTTGAAATTTTGTGGTATCTCGGGATACAAGTAAAACAGAAGTACCCAAAACGAAATTTTGGTATCCCGTGGATATCGGGATACCGCAAATTTCAGACCCTGCCAACCATATCTAACTCTACAAATTGAGCTGTTCTCTGCACCACCACCTGCACTTATCATTATCACCAAGATTGCAAAACTTGTTCACACACTCTAAGAAGTCCAGGGGCGCTGGAGCCACGGGGCAGCTGGGGCCGCAGCCCTTTGCTTACAGGGGCAGCTGTGTGCCCTTTGGTATCATTACAATATCTTATACTTCATTTAAAATTTATTTTTTCACTCACAACATTTAAATTTATGAGCGAGATGTGTAATGAGGAAAATGAGGAGCAACTAAGCCCAAACTAATCATCTCTGGTCATCATGGTCGACAATTTACAAAATATAGGTTGTGTAATTTGGTTACACAGAGGCACGTAACTGATGCAAGCATTTTCTATTTGTTAAATATTAAAATATATTATTAATATATTATTATGTTACATTACGTATATCCACTTTAATTAGCATTAATTATTGACAAACATTTACTGTGAGTCCAGTAATAGATACTAAATAAAAAAATAGTTCGACAGCTTCTACTATTAGATAAAAAAATTTCTTTCGCTTGTTTGCCAAGTAAGATGAAAGCGCCTTTTTCGATACTGCACCCGCTGCCCTGAGTTGCTTCCGGGACCCCTGAACAAATCTGCACGGCTGCACCACTGCTAACATTCTCCAAACTATCTCGCTGTTGGTTTCCACCTTTTGTGCAACTAATATATTACACATTCAAAATTCATGATTCCTGACAATCTTCCTGTAATACCACTTAATTTATATAGAAAACTCCGATGAGATAGCAAATTCACACGAGGAAAATCTTAAAGCAATTAGAAATATGCACAAACACTTATTAGAGACTCAATACTCTCAAGATGGACCAGCTACAGGTATATATATATACTACAGCTATAATCAATACTTTTCATTCAGTCATTTTTTTTTTTTGTTTAATGCTTAGTTATACGTAAATTGACTGTATAGCACGATTAGCACCAACACAGAAAGCATTATCATATTATGTATAGGATAATGGCCAAGCTCCGAGACTTATTGGAAATAATGACCGAGCGCGGAGCGTGAGGTCATTAATTCCAATAAGCCGAGGAGTGAGGCCATTATCCGACTTAATGCACATTTTCATTGTTTTTGAACAAAGAAAAGTATGCAGCGAGTTACAAGTGCATTGTTGTGGTAAATTAAGATTCACACGGTTGCTTGTTTAGATCTATAATAATATGCAAAATTTATGAATGTATTTGCATTTTCCGGGTAATGTTTTTCAATAGCTAGGTTGTTATTAATTGTTTGATATTTGTGGAGTGAGGATGTCTAGTTCAAGAAGGCGAGATTTTAGTTTGTTTGGTGCGGAGTTTGATAATGAAGTTAAACAGACAAATAATAGGGACTTTAGAGATTTGGAAGACGACGGCCTGGATGGAATACTGTCCCAGTCGTTGGATTTGTTCAAAGATCGGAGACATTCTCTGGAAAGTCCAAACCAGGTGGATAGTGATGGTCGATGCATTGCGGCTGGAAAAAACACGATAGATAGAAAAGGTGAAAATTGCCTAAACTTTCGTTAAATAGTTGGTAACAAGGATTAATGATAGTGATTATTGTGTAGATGTAGTGTGTAATTAAAGTAATGAATTTATTTATGTTTTACAATAGAACAACGAGATATGTCTGAGCGTTCTTTAAAATAATGACCTCAATTATTGAGGTCATTATTTAAAATAATGACCTCAATTTCCACTTCATTGACCTCAATAATGACCTACTGGTTGATCACTGAGGACGATTATTAAAAATAACCAGCTGTTCAAAACAATGAAAATGTGCATTAAATGGAACATAATGATAAGACAAACTAAAACTGCAGGAGCCACTGACACAATATACAGTATACCATATGTTATTTTTAGTGAACCTGCAAGATTACATTACTTGTGCAGCAATTCATTCCCATCACATAGTTGCATGATGTATTAGGTCCTCAGCATTCAAACAAAAAATTGCATTTTACTTTCAAGTGGCCACAAAGTTGTGAGGGTGACTGACAGCCTCAAATTAGTGTAATAGGTCATTCCTGAATTCGCTTCAACTGGCATGTCATGGCCAATGATTTGAAAACGAGGTAAGGTTGGATATGAAGAGAAATACATATGTTGTAGGTATTAAAGCAAATTTTGGGAAGTGTCTGTGCAGTGGCCTTATAATTGCTTTAAAATGAAAAACCTTGTCTGTGGGATAATTGCCAAGCAATTGATCTACTAGCTGAATCACTGAAATATTACAAGTAATATTTGACATTTCACTCAATTACGGTAAATTATCTATACATGTTCTAAGGATTTATGGTGAAGGAATTTTTCAGTGTTGGTATAATTATAACACTCATAAGTTTCCTTCACTATAAATCCTTAGATGATATGCTCACATATGTTGGACTATACCAGTATACCAAACGTCATCTAACATTGGAAAGCATAATGTTATTGGTACGGTCATATTGCATTGCATGTCAGTGGTATAGGTCCACTCCAATACAGGTATTTCAGCTACTCATCCAGTACAAGCTGAAACGTGCTAGCATTCTGTTAGCTTTCAGTATTACAGTAATATACTGCAAGAAATATGCATAATTACAATAAATCATGCACCAATTCAATAGAATGGCTGTGTTGTTTTCAGAGAGATTATTCATCGATGAGCAATCTGACTACTTTGGGGAGAATGGTGGCAAGTTGAAAGGAAAGCGGTTCTCATTGCGTTGCCCCGGTCACGAGGAATGGCGTGAAAACCGTCATTTTGTATGTGTGCGAGAACAGGATTGTAAACCATCACTGGAACTGCCTAAAGATGGTGACATCGATCACAAATGGCATAATAGTATTATTCCCAGTGGTGCTCCAATATATGATGTTGAAATCCATGGAAAGCATGAAGACACTGTTGAGACCAAAATGGACTTGACCCTTTCTGTTCACCCAAATAAGGAGTTTGATACTGAGTTTATGGTCATTCAGCAAGTCAAAGGAAACTCTCATTGGAATGACATTACTAAAAAATGTACTATGGTCGAGAACGCTTTCAAATCTGTGGTTATCACCATTCCTATTGAGAAATCATCAAAAGTTTGGGTGGTTCGTGTGAAGAGGTCTCTTTGTCATCTAGTCGACGTGTTGTTGGCACTTTTCTTTGGACAGATTCTGTTTCGCATTTTCATATTTTGCAAGGTGGAACACGATGAGGTGCACTTGAGAATAATAGGGGTAAATGAGGAACTGCAGGTGTATCCAGTAGTTGAAGTTGGCTTAGCAAATGAGAGTGGCTTTCAAATGGTTGAGGCAAGCAATGCCAAACAGTTGATAAAGAAAGGCAAATTGCTGGTCTCATTTAAGTTGTCTGGAAATTGTCAAAAGTCTGTTTACTTTGACCTTGATGGTGGCAAAGCATCAAAAGTTGGTCAACGAGAAGACTTCAAATTTACCATTGGTGATGTTGAGTGTATTCCAAGAATTGAAGTCCAAACTGCAAATAAAGCAAAGGAAGTGCTGTGGTCGTATGATGTAAAGAACATAATACAGGTAAAATATGTAAGTCATTGTTTAGCCTGCATCTTCCTTTACCCATAGCCACCTTGACCTTGTTTTATCTCAAATTACCATTGAATTGTTTTTTAAAGAAGTATGTTGAGCCTTATCCAAGGAACAATAATCGACCAGGTAAGCTAAAGCATGAGTATTATATCATACCAAAATTAGTTTAAAGTGCCTGTGCAATGAAATTTTGTGCAATGAAAAAATTTGTGCATTTTTTTCTCTTCTTATCTAAGAATTTAGTCTTTTCTGATCATTTTGGTATAAGTCCGACTAAATTCTGCGAACTAGAAGTTGTACAAATTACAGCTTTAATCAGGCCACTATTTGCAAAATTTTGGTTTCTGCGTGTGACGTCATAAGTATATGACAGCTCAGAAGAATGATAACAACCATAAACACAATTTTGATGTTTCTGATCATTTTCATAATATATATTTAGATACAAAAATTCGAATGGGAAGTTGTAGTAATATCGGCTCAACGTGCAGATTTTTGGGCAAGTAAATGCAAAATTTTCTCTCAGCGTCTTAATAAATGATACTTGCATACTGTAGATACTTGTACGACCATCTTACTTACAATATATTGGATAGAGATTATGTAGATACCATTGAAAAAATGGTTATTTGTAAAATATATTGCAGCATTTGCTTCACTTGATGATGAGGTGACGGATGAAGCTATTTTGTGGTTGGCACATCACGTGAATAAAGATTGGGAGAACCTTGGAGTATGTCTTGGTATCCAGATGGTAGAGCTAGACATTATCAAGGCAAATGACACAAAACATGATGTTGTACACAGATGCTTAAGTATGCTACATCTATGGCAAAAAGAAGTTGGCAACAAGGCTACATGGCACTCACTTCAGGCAGCATTAGAAGAGCCAGCGGTTGGACGCTTGGATATTTTCCGACATTTACAATCGGAGGAATCAGAGATTATAAGTGATCACACGCTGCTTGAGCTGGCATCTAAGGTTGGTAGATCATGGAAAATATTTGGCCACTGTCTCAATATCCCTCCTGAAGAAATTGAAATCATCGATTCAAATGAACAAGATGTTGTGGGGAAATGCAAGAGATTGCTGCAAAAGTGGAGACAAGGTCAAGAGAATCCTTCTATGGAACAATTGGTAAATGCTCTTCGTGACCCTGTGATGCAACACCATGAATTGGCCGAGAACTTGGAAAACTCTTGCAGAGTGTAGTCCTTTTAGTTTCCAAGAGTACATTATCATCTAGCCAACATTTTCAAGGAGGGAAGATCCTTCTTTGTGCAACTTTGATTTTATTGATGTTTGACAAAGCAATACCGCCTTACCTACCTGACAAAGCAATACCTGATAATACCTACCTGACAAAGCAATACCGGTACCTTAATTGTGCTGGTAATAAAACTTTGACTAATTGTGCCACTTCGTTTCTGATGGTAACGTGGTTTTGGTTTGCTTTTGATAAAATTTGTAACATATATATATTTCTGATAGATATATATTTATATTTTCTGCTTAAATATATACCGCTGTAAACGTCAATTTGTTAGCATTCCTAATGATTACTTCAAGCTAGTCGAAACGTTGAATTCTCAATAAATATGTTATTGTGTGTTATAATATTATAGTGTCATATGACAAAAGAGATATTGCAGTGTTTTACTAATAAAAGGATATAAGAAAATTTCATTTTAATAATTAAGATAAAGATTTAACCCATATACTCATATAAGTACAAAAATCTGACCAGGACCGCCAAGAGCCAGGATAGGCCAAGGGAAAGGTGGGGTTTTGGTCTTTCACGGGCCCCCTAAATGCTCTAGAAGCTTCGTTCTATGTTTAGGATTTGCATGATGGTTATCGTTTTGGGCCCCTTATTTGGCCTGGGCCCTGGGGCAGTTTCCCCGGCTATCCCCCTCGGCAGCCCACAAATCTGATTGACAATGACTCAACACCATGCATACCTGAATTATATATAACCTTTATTCGGTGTTTTTGAAAATTTATCTTAGTGACTGCCCCAACCGACATGGCTAAAAGGGATGAATCAAAAAGATCTTTCTGTTTTTGTTTGGTCGTTATTTTTGGTTAGGGTAAGAACTCATTAGGCGGGGGTTAGGGTTAGAAAACTCATTAGGTGGGGGTTAGTGGTTATTTGAATGGTTAAGTTGTGCTATGGTTATACTAAAAATCATCGTCCCAAAGACGCGGTTGTACGTACGTAACTAAGGTACATTAACTCTATATTATGATCTAAAGCTAGCCGACCCTCTTTGAGTCATCTTAGCCTGACTAGGAAGTCTGGGTACTAGATATTGACCAATCCCACTGTCCCACATCTGGTTAGTGGTTGTTCTACACTTGGCGGCGGTAACAACTCGTTGTTCTATTGATTTCACTACAAAAAATGAGCAAGGTACGTAATCGAATCGTGTTTAAATAAAGTTCTGCAATTCCTATAACTTATTCAAGCAATTACTCGAAAACTATCTTTTCTTTTGTACTTAAACTTTAGACTTTTACTCTTTACTCTTTAGCTTTTTTAACCGTAATATTTCTTATGATGTTTTTCCACTGTATGAATACATTCTCTCTCATTTTCCCCCCTAACAGCCTGTGTTGTATTCGTATTTTCGAAGTTCTTGTTCGTGGAGAGTGCGAATAGGTAATAATATTCAATATACAGTATACTGATAATAATTGCATAATTAATATAGTACAGTAAGGAAATTGTTACTTGTGGTACACATAACAATACATGCTTGTGGAAGTAATAACAAATTTCAACAAACACCTTCATTTTGTCACATGCAGTGGAGTACAAGCCACATATAGAGAATTTTGGTGGTGGTTGAGTTTTAACAGTATTGATTCAACAGCTGTTTTTTTGTTAATAATATACCTCAACTATAAATTGTCCAATCAAAGAGCTAGATTTGTACCATGTGACCAGTCAATTTAAACTTGAATTCCCGCTATTTCTCTGGGGCGTAATATTTGACCTTGAATGACCCACTGATGACAAATACTCCAGGTGATTAGAGTCAAATCACCCACTGATCACAAATACGTACACCAGCTGATCACAAATACTAATTGAGGAACAACAAGACGTTTCAAGACAGCATTCAAGATTGTTTCGGTATAATATATAATTTATAGACCCTCCGCTCTGGGAATTCGTCGAAATATTACCCCTCAGGATGATATATCCCGGGGGATATTATATCCCTGAGGATGTATCATGATATATCCCTCGGGATATATCATTCCTCAGGGTAATATTTTGTCGAATTCCTCTTGCTCCGGGTCTAAATGATAATTATATTCCCATAGAAAAAATCTGGGGTGGACTTGGGTGATGGCATTGAGTCGGCCATGCCTTGACATATTTCCAGCACAACCACTTCCTGTCATCTACAGGTACCTGCCTGTCACTTAACTTATCCGAGAGTAGTAAAATAGTAGAGTGCTGCGTAGACAGTGTTTTGAATATATAGCAAAGTGAAAAGGTGGTAAACTGCCAAGAACTGAGTGACAAGATACTGACGTTTCGAGCGGAGCCCTTCATACTCTGATGAAGGGCTCCGCTCGAAACGTCAGTATCTCGTCACTCAGTTCTTGGCAGTTTACCACCTTGTCACTTAACTTAGCCTAACTATGTGGTTGTAATTACTAATCTAGCTAATCAGAGTTATACATACAGTTTGTACAATATGTACTATACCTATGTAACATCTATAGAGCAAAATGTAATTTTTTGTCTTAATCATTTTGAAGCGTTAGCTCTGAAAGGTATCGACTATGAAACAAAACCAGTTCATTTACTAGAAGGAGGAGGACAGCAGGCATGTACCTACTGTATAACTTGTTATTAACCAACTTTAATAACGTTATTCACCATATTTAGTTGATACCGGTATTGCGGTAAATTTTGGTTCTGACGCTATACCAGTATAGGCCGTAAGATATACCATCTCATGACTATCATCAGTTTATCTTTTTATTTAAACTGCAAGAAAAGTTCACAAATGAGAAACAAACACAATGTGTGTGTGCCTGCGAAATAATATACAGATTAGATTTTAATTTTTCTCATGTTGGACTTGGCTAATAGTGTTGCATGTGTGCTGTATGGTGATAATCTTCAAAGTGCCATGCATGTACTTTGTATGAAATAAATACACACCATCATTCTTTCTCAATGCCATATTGCTGGCGCTCTATTGCTAGCCTGCACTGCCCCTAGCCTGCGCTGCCCCTAGTCTGCACACTCCAAACTTTCCTTCCTTCCTACAAAAGAAGAGCCTGCAGAGGAGGCAGGTTTATTTTGGTGATTAAAAACTATATTAATGCCTTTTAGTTCTCTGATGAATACAGAAAAGTAAATCCTTCGTGTGCTGTACCATCATTGGTAATTGACGGACATGACTTGAGCCAGTCGGTATGTTGATAAAATATAGTGTTGGTATGAAAATTATGATGTCTTCAGACCAGGTTTTTAGCCAGGCAGCCATCCAGCCATTGCCACTTTTGAAAAATCAGAATTTTGGATGGCCCCTTTTTGTATGGATGGCCCCTTTTTGTATGGATGGCCCCTTTTTGTATGGATGGCCCCTTTTGTATGGATGGCCATCAACAGCCTAAGCAAAATATTTTCCTCAAACAACAACTTACAGGTTTCCCCCTTTCTAATGTTTCTTGATTTCTGTTAGCTGCTGTTTTATTTTAGCTATTGTGTACGTTTCTTTACTAATTTTTGTCAAGAACATGCAGACATGACGATCGATTGTGAGATCGATTTAACATTGTATATTCTGAATTTCTGTAACATGAAGTAGTAAAAACGTTGTTTAATAGAACTGCTGTTCAATACATTTGATAAGCTCACGGCCACCAAAATTTTTGCGTGACCACACCCACCAAAATTTTTGAATGGCCAGTTTTGAAATCCTGGCTAAAATCCTGCTTCAGACTTGTTAGTCATTAGGTTATATCAAACTAATTAGTTATTCATATCAATAAAACAAAGGAAATCAGTACTGAGACATATAGGTTTGGATATGTGCGGAAAAACTTACATAAATAAATGCAACTTCTTCTCAATTAGTCTCCTAAACTATATAATCTTGTTACGGTACTTGTTGTATCACCCTGCATTGATGTGTATTATTATTAACCTGTAGTTAACCCTTCAAAAATAGGGAATAATACTGTAGGATATATAATATGAAAAGGAGAAATAAGAGAACTTTAAGTAAGAATACTTACATACTATATTCATGGACAATGTCTCCTTCTTCAGGTCAGATGGAGAATGAGCACAACAGTCAACAATATATATATAGTGTGGGTGACTTAATGATGTCAAAAATAAAAGAAAAATAGGTACAGGATGAAATTAAGCAACCACCTGCATCGCCTTTTCTAACAGTTTAAAAAAGTAGCTTTTGGATAGAATAATGACATGTAGCTTGCAAAGTATTACCCACTGCTTTGTTATAGATTAGTATTTTGGAATATCTGGATGAGACCAGACCAGACCCACCGTTACTACCTCGAAACAATCCTGTCAAGAAAGCCTTGGTAAAGCATAATTTATGTTATTTCTTTTAAGCTTGTGGGTGTTGTGATTGGTTTTATATCAGACAACCTGTGTTAATGCAGTATTAGATTGTGTGTTTGTTTTTTTAAGTTCTGCACTCAACCTTCACCCCATGTAGTGTTTTGATTTTGTCAAATCAGATTTTGAGTGCGGTTGACAGTCTCGAAACTTTCTTCCAGCTTACACTTTTTTGTATTAATTAATAGGTTCGTCAAATTGTATCCGCCATTGCTATTGATATTCAGCCTCTCCAGGTACAATGATGAATTAAGTTTACATTTAAGCAGCTTATATTATTATTATACAGATCATGCCCTGCAGGTGAACATCTTGTCAAGATCTTGTAAGATCTAAAAGTAAATCTTGACAAGATGTTATAAAGAAGATCTTATAATAAGATCTTATAAGCAGTGGCATTGCCAGACCTGGAGAAGTGGGGGGAACCAAATGATGTACGTCATCGTAGACGTCGCTACAACTTGGTGAAATGGCTTGGAAACCAGATTTAGAAGAATTTCAAAATTGAAATTGAAAAAAATTTCAAAATTGATTGCAAAATTGATATTTGCGACGCCCTTGGTCATTGTACATTTGTAAAGTATGATTCTTTGCCTCATTCTAAACTGCTTTGTTTTCCCAGAATTTGCGTGTTCTTAAAAAAGTTGGAGATGACAAAAAAGCTGAGTGGGGTTGGCATTACATTGACAGAGGTTTTCAAGGTAAATTTTTAACAAGCTTAATATGTTCAGCTGCTTTTGTTCTCATCTTAATAAATCAGTTCTGTTGGGATGTTTTAGGACTGGAAGAAATTCTAAGAAAAACGGCAGGAAAATATTGTGTTGGTGATGAGGTAATTATTTAAAATGTCTTTGAAAAAAAGAAATGTAGAGATGGACCTCAGAAAACCTTTCGAATTTTCTTAATTAATGGTTAATTGCATTTCAGATAACGATGGCAGATTTATGTCTAGTGCCACAGGTGTTCAACGCAAACAGGTAATATTTATATGGAGATTTTCTGAATTCTTAATTATTTTTCTATATTCTGAATTATTGGTAACTGGAAATTCCACAACCCAGGCAACCCAGGCTTTTCGGGGGTGGGAGCGAAAAGCCTGGGTACGAGGTTGGAAATTTCACTGGTGTTAACAATCTCGTTCCCAGAGCCAAAGTAACCGCCCTTCCGAAAGTAACCGCCCCTTCAAAAGTAACCACCGAAAGTAACACCCATTTGATCACACGACAACGTCAAGGGTTCCGTTTTCACACCGTTCCTTCGAAAGTAACCGCCCCTTCGAAAGTAACTGCCCCTTCGAAAGTAACCACCCCTTCGAAAGTAACCGCCCCTTCAAAAGTAACCGCCCCTTCGAAAGTAACCGCCCCTTCGAAAGTAACTGCCCTTTCAAAAGTAACCGTTCCTTCGAAAGTAACTGCCCCTTCGAAAGTAACCGCCCCATCGGAAGTAACCGCCCCATCGCAAGTAACCGCCCCATCGCAAGTAACCGCCCCATCGCAAGTAACCGCCCCATCGGAAGTAACCATTGAACTATATATAGACTGGAACGATAACTAGGTAAGCGCGGCCGTATGATTGGATGAAGCCAAAATTCTGAGTACTGGGGGGTCGTCGTCAGGCAACGCGCGAGGCTTCTATTAAGCGAATAATTCACTAGTCTTTATAAAACGACAAGGTAAAAATATTTAATTGTCGACTATTTACAAGAATAAAGTTTTGGAAGTGAATCCTTGACCTATTGGGAGCAACACTATAATAAAGCTCAACGGTCTATGAATAAAGCGATGTCAGACGAGTCGAAGAATATCATTCTATCACTGTGTGGTGCCAGGCTAAAAACGTAATGAATAGCT
Organism: Chrysogorgia sp. JL179-B06; assembly: GCA_035772405.1. NCBI lineage: Eukaryota > Metazoa > Cnidaria > Anthozoa > Scleralcyonacea > Chrysogorgiidae > Chrysogorgia > Chrysogorgia sp. JL179-B06. Next base: position 1,415,359 of record JAYKKM010000519.1, read on the forward strand.
AGTTTTTTGGATCAACTTGATTAATCTCTGGTCGAAAAATATCAAATATTCAGAAAAGTGCCAAAAATGTATAGAAAACCTAAATGACCGCGCATTTATTGAACTCAAATTTCGCAATGTTTTGTCAAATATTTCGTTTTTCAGACGAGTTTAAGCAGTTATAAAACCATAACAAGAAACTTATCTATCTGTGGGATGTTATTAAGTTTTAATAATAAGTCTTTTCTAAATTAAAACACATAAAAATTGGCGATTTTCTCGTTGGTCCGGATCGGCCATTTTGCCTAAAAAAAGACTGGATGGAGTTCATGGCTGCCCCCATGGTTGGCTTCTAGTGCCAGGCCCTAGTTATCGTTCCAGTCTATATATAGTTCAATGGAAGTAACAGTCCCTCCGAAAGTGACCGCCCCTTTGAAAGTAACCGCCCCTTCGAAAGTAACCGCCCCTTCAAAAGTAACCGCCCCTTCAAAAGTAACCGCCCCTTCGAAAGTAACCGCCCCTTCGAAAGTAACCGCCCTTTCGAAAGTAACCGCCCTTTCGAAAGTAACTGCCCTTTCGAAAGTAACCGCCCACAGCCCCTCCGAAAGTAACCACCGAAAGTAACCAAACAATACGACGACGTCAAGGGTTCCGTTCGAAATTAACCGCCCCTCCCAAAGTAACAGCCCCTTTGAAAGTAACTGCCTTTTTCTCATAATGTAAAGTAAACGTCTTATTCAGATTTAAGGTGGACATGGTGAAATTTCCTCTCATCTCCGAGATTAACGATCGCTTACAAGAACTAGAAGCATTTAAAGTCGCCCATCCATCTCGACAGCCTGATTGTCCAGAAGATTTCAAGAGCACTTGAATGAACTCCAAGAGAAAAACAGGACACTTCGTTTCACGTGAGCTGTTCATAATAAAGTGTACCTAATGACCTCAAATGCAATATTACTGAATCACTGATATATATTTTACATGAAGTGAATAGTTGAATGCTTCTAAATCCGGCGCTGTACACAGCTAAAATAGCACAAGTTGTTACAACATGTTGGCTGGAGAATACACAATATTGTTGAACGAGCAACGTTGTTCAGCCTTGTTTCAACAATGTTGTTCGTAGCCTGCGTAGCGGCTCGAAGGGGGATTGGGGGCGGGAGATGGGGATTGGGGGCAGGGGCGGGAGATTATGTTGTTCGCCATTGATGAACCAACCGAATGGTTGTTTATGTTTATGGTTGTTGGAACAGGAAAGTTCGCTGTTGTTATCATTGTGTTGGTCAACCTTGTTATCAAGTTGTAACAGTATTGATGGCTGAACAATACTGTTACAACCTTGTTGGCAACGTTAATCACGTGGTGCAGCACAACCTTGTTCACGGAGTGCAACACACATAAGTTTTGGCACATGGCCAGTCATGTTTTGACTATGGTCAGCGGTCATATTTTGGTGACTTAGGATCAACCTTTTTAACAAATAATTTCCCAACGCAACGAGGTGATAAATCAGACATAGTTTGACGCTACTCTGGCTTTAAAAAGTTTTTTGAACGTAACTTTAAAAGTTACTGTCCATGACCCAACGTTTCGACACTCCAATCTAGTGTCTTCATCAGTTGTGATCGTTGTAAAGTTAGGATCCCTATGTCTGGAGGCTTGGCATATCAATAGCGCCCACGCCCCATTGAATCGCGATGACGGTGGTTTATTACCAGAAGCTTATTTTCATCCTGTTAATAGATAACGTAATCATCAGTTCTATATGAGGGTATAAATATGGATCCTATAACCTTACAACGATCACCCCTGATGACGACACTAGATTGGAGTGTTGAAACGTTGGGTCATGGACAGTAACTTTTAAAGTTACGTTCAAAAAACTTTTTAAAGCCAGAGTAGCGTCAAACTATTTCACCCACGACAACAACCACACTTCTACATCGGCTATATATAACATCGCCAACTCCACCATTTCTCAGTTCCTCACTACCTAGTCATTGATAATTTACTTCTAGTACTAAACAATCCCTTCAAATAAAAGTTCAAACTTCAAATGCAAATTACCAATGTGCACCTTCAGCTGGCAGCAGCACTTTCCTTGCGATAGTAATTTTTTATTCTCTTTGTTTACATCAAGAATTATTTTATTTGAAGAACGTCAAACATCCGTTTTTACCAAATAAGGCTGCAAGCGTAATTATACTGATCCGCGAATATGTACATATATATCTTGAATTTTATTGTTTGTTTCTCAGACGAAGAGAGTTCGTTCTGTTCCAGAGTGATTTGCCGAAAGTCGCATTTGTTGGTGAGATATGAAAATATTTCCGATTGTTTTCCTTACGTTTTTCGTTTCCCTACAATGTGTCAGGGCATATGGGTTTTGCGGTAAGTGTAGAAAGTTTTGTTCTTTTACAACCCTGTGTCTCCCAGCTCATAGACATGTGTGGTAACCTGCACTAGACTATAACAGCTTGTTGATTTAACTTGGTTTTTTTTTATTTAATTACTTGGTATCTTATTAAATTTGACCGATACTTTGCGTATCATTGGCATTACTGCTGTGTTGTATCAACTTAATACTAATTACCCCACTGCCTGGACTCCGTAGCTGGGTCGATGGGGTACTGTGAAATACGACATGTAAATATTTCACAAACTTGTTACAATCTTGATACCGCAACAGGCTAGTGTAGCGGAAATGTGTGAACAAGTTGTAACTGCAATAGTATTATTTCTGATCAAGCAGTTCCAAGCTTGTTATTATCGCGATCTTGTAACAACTCGTTATGCTGCTTGTGTTAAGCTTGGAGCCCTCCAAGCAGCTGTGTTGAAACAACTTTAAGTTCTTCAAACAACCTATTCAAACATATCTATATTAGTGATAGACAATCAGTGAATACATCTTGATAGCCATTGCTAGTAAACTGAAATCGTACAGCTTTTTTACAAGTTCTACGGTTTTTAATGCCAACGACATCTGTTTCCAGCCGAAAGTCCTTGACGTTGCGTTTTGCGATACTAGTAATAACAAACTGTCGAAATTGCTACTGCGGAACAAACTGTCTAACCGGAACATAAACTCGTTTATGCAAATACCCTACACACGATATTGAGGTACTACCAGGAAAAAAACCCAAATATTTCTACCGATTTTTTTTCATACCCATCTTTTTCTGTCACCACACTTCTTTATATATTTCTTATCTTTCCTAATGTATATACTTTGTAAACATATTTTGTGTAGTAATGTAGTCCAAATAAGGTTGTCAAAGCAAAGGAAGATTAAAGACGAACTGCAAAGTTCATGTCAAAACGTTCTGTTCAACTTTGTTTCCGGCATATTGCGAAGTCGTAAAATGATTTCTCTTATCTTAGCTGATGTAAAACGGTTTATGCAAAGACCAAAATTATAAGTACGAGGATATGTATTTCTGTTTATATCTATCAGCTAACTTTATCATACATAAATCCTAGTCAATATAGTTGCGGATGTATGACAGTAGAATCTTTTTATTCTTTGTGCGTAATTCAATCAACAGGAAGTTTAAAATAGACTGCGCGTAATATCAGTTGACGTGATACATCCCATGATCACATCCCAGTAGGGGAAATGGAATACATGCAGGGGAAATGAGACTGAAGAAACTGTCATTGCTTATTTTATCGTCCATCAAAACTGAATAAATATGGCAATTGACAATCATAGGTCAAGGCTTACTTCAAAAGTCACTCTGATGAGTCACATATGCTGGAATTAGTTTTACATCGAAAAGTTCGACTTTTCAATAAGATCCTTTATCGCTCCAACTACTAAAGTCTTCCGAACCATAGATAGTGCAAGCGGAACTAGATAGAAAACACCGTTTCGTAACCGGAAACTATGTTTGCACAACTAGCTATGGTAATTATACCGATTATAAGCAGCTGATGCAGCAACTGATGGTCCCACATGGCTACGAGAAGTGGGGGCCCACCTGTTAGGTGCATTAAACAGCTTATAATCTTATAACTAGAAATTACTATTGCAACGGCCATTGCATGGGCAGCGTAATCAGTTTTGATGAAATTTCAAAGGTGCACCCTGGGATTGATTCAAATTGTATAAATTGTAACGGACATGTTAATCAAGAATGATATAGATTTCATGTAGAGTCTGCACGTAGGCTAACATAATGTACGCTGTGTACGCATTTTTTTCAATTGTTTTAATTACAAAATGCAGCATATATGCAAAATGCAGCTGAATATAATTGGCAAGGTTTTTGACTGCATACACAGTGTGGTACATACATTGTCGTGACCATGTGGCATGTTGTACATGTAGTCGATGTTTGGTTTGCATTTGGCGGGTATATAAAGTTATTGAAGTGACAGTGAGTGGAGCGGAAAACATGCACTTGATTGCATTTCAAAGTTGTCTTTAGTGTCGTGCGAGCAGAACCCTGATATACGGTACTAGCAAGTACCGCTACCTCGAAGGCTGTTTAATCCATCAGGTGAAAGCTCTGAACCTCTCGTGGAGCTTGTGTACGAGCAATTTCACATTATACCCCGTTTTTCTTCCAGGAGGTGGAAGCCTTCATGCGAACCTCGTCAGAGCAGTGGTGCGATCCTCTGATTGGCTAGAACAGTATTACCAAGATAACACAACCAACATCGCACCACACGAGGCTAGTTCCATGATGGTGTCGCTGAGACTATCTGGTCACCAGCCAGATACTTTGATTAATAATTTCAAAAACAGACGTGGCATGACCATCACAGAAACGCTGCTGAACTATATTGATGAGCAGGTTATCGAGTATGGGAATTTGACAAAAGTTCCAACTGGACGCCTGGCTTACATTGTCATGGCTGTCATTGCCATTTGTGAACATCCAAACGATTTTCATGGATACAACCTCTACAGACCTCTTCTTTCTGGCATTAACAAGTTTAAAGTCACTCCGACATTTAACAATTATTTTCAGTATAGTTTAGTTGCGATTGCGTTGTGTAATGGAGGATTGCGAGTACCACGAAGGATGGTGTACGAACTTGTTAAATTTGCAAACAGGAGAGATATGAATTCGCATTTTGTCGACACTAACGCCTTGGCTTTGGTAGCGTTGTCGTGCATAAGAAGAAACAGAAGGTCTAGAGTAGTCTACCAAGCATCGTGGAGGTTGGTTCGAAAAATTCTTTCAAAACGAAATGTCCGTACAGGTGCATTTGGAAATCAATTCTCGACTGCTCTAGCTGTGGAGGTAAATTCAGGCTTTCTAGCAATACTACTTTCTCTAATTTTTCGTACTTTTTGTACTTTCCTACTTTTATATCTACTTTAGACGTTTTTCCATATTACGTCACGATTCGTGAAAACGAGGCTCCGTGGCCATGTTTTACAATTTTCATTAATATAGTCGTCTACCATATATGAGCTATTCTGTAATCTATAACCAATTAACCAAATATGTCATGACATCACCCCTGGCATATTTGTTAAAGGACATTGGCAACAAAAATTAAGTTTGTCTAATATGAAAGAACTCGTAAAATGATAGAGTAACACCTTTTACAACTTTTCCGTATTTTACTTCGTTTTTGAAATATTTCAGTTTGTTTGATATGTAAATGAGATGGTCTCTGACGTCGGTGCTGCAGGGTAGAGAATTTTCACTCATTAAAAAATGTCTTATATCTCAGTGATTGCTAAGTTTACAATGTTCATTATTATGAGGAGTAATGTTATTATATGCACATTTTCAAGTAAATTTATGGAACAAACTTGAAGATGTAACCAATATTTTAATGAGTAAAAATTCTCTGTCAGATACCATCTCATTTACATATCAAACAAACTAAAATATTTCAAAAACGAAGTAAAATACGGAAAAGTTGTAAAAAGTGTTACTCTATGATTTTACGAGTTTTTTCATATTAGACAAAGTTAATTTTTGTTGCCAATGTTCTTTAAACATGCCATACCACGGTTTAAATAAAATAATGCTCCGGAAATAATGCTACGAAGTTCGACAAGTTATTATTTCCTTTTAGGCCCTAGTAGCTGCAGGAGTCAGCACATGGAGGTGGTCTTGTGAAAAAGCTATGAGGAATATCTTGAGTTATCAAAATGAAAAAGGTTCATTCGGAAATGCGCTTGCTAATATTCAGATAACACCATCGTTGTTGGGAGAATCGCTGATAGATCTGAAGAATCTTGCATGTCCAGGTTCGTACACAGGATTTGGTACTTCAGTCGGTTGTTTAAAGCCTGGACAGCTTATCATCCAGTGGATAAATCCTATCTACTGAATTGTGGCCCACATCTGCGAAAAAATATTGAATGGATAGAAAGGACCTATCCACCGGATAAGCTATCCACGCTTCGACGTTTTTGCTACATGGAAGATCGTCAAGCTCAAATCATCAGAAAATGCCTTTCCGAGCCCCAGTAAGATTTTCACACGATGTTCACCGTACCGGACAGGAATCCAACCTCGTTACGAGGTTGACAGGAATCCAACCTGTAATCTTGTCACCAGCAATCAGAAGGTTACAGGTTCGATCCTTTGTCCGGTATTGAGGAAAATGAAAATCTCGGAAACACTTCACAGCCATCTTATTAGTTTGTTTATCCCCGTGCATTTGATTGGCTACTTTCTACTTGTGACACCCTAGCTTTTGGCATATGTTATATGTATAAGCCCTATTTATTTTATTCCGTATGCTCGAAACGTCAGTATTTCGTTCCTAAAAATCTATATAAAGTACTATATGCTGCATGTTAGTTCATATATTCTTACATTTACATTTTATAAATACTTTTTAGTTAGCTCATGTCTGTCTGTCTGTCTGTCTGTCTGTCTGTCTGTCTGTCTGTCTGTCTGTCTGTCTGTCTGTCTGTCTGTCTGTCTGTCTTGTCTTGTCTGTCCTGTCTGTCTGTCTGTCTGTCTGTCTGTCTGTCTGTCTGTCTGTCTATCTATCTATCTATCTATCTATCTATCTATCTATCTATCTATCTATAGCTGCCCTTAGAGTTTCTTTACACAAATTCATTAATCATGTATATATGTTTTATTTTAGCAATAGTAATTGGAAGCAGTGAAATCGTAAGATTTAAAACATTTTTTCTCGTGCTTTGATCCAGTACAACTTTAATAACATGAACTAAATATCTTAGGGAACTAAATATATCTCTCCGCTTTTTTTGTAGATAAGTGTGATCGTGAAACTTTCTATCAACAACACCAAGAACCCAGTGAGAAACGTGTCCGCGTTGATCATCACAGTGCCAAACGGCACGACTGCTTTCGAGATTCTGCAGTTGGCCGGGGAACGAAACCCTTGCTACAAAGCTAAGTATCAAAAATCTTCATTCGGCCGCTTTATCACAAGCATATGCAACGTTGACCAAGATCCTGCGGCACGTTTATATTGGTTAATTTACGTGAATGGATCTCCTGCTCAGGTTGGAGTGGATCAGTTGAAACCCAAGGAGGGAACACGGCTTACTTTTATATACAAGAAAGTGTAACTTACATCAAGCGTGCTTTGGATCACTGATCTCGAAAGAAGACTGGATCGAGCAACTATTGTCCAGAGGATCCTGAGGTTTTTTGTTGGATTATGTGCTCTTACTATCGACAAAATAAAATAATTTTACTATAAAGAGGATCAGAAGACATTTTTCAAATTACTGCGTAAAACGATTCATGGCCTACCTACAGATTTACTGCGACTTTGGTCCCTTAGTAATGGCCGCCGTTGGCTCTAATTACCCAGTGACAGAAGCCTAATATGAGACGTCAAATTAGGTTCAAAATTTTATGCATTTAATGTTAACAAAGAAACTATATTGGCCAGACACTAAACCTATTTCGCGAGCGTCACAGTTTGATTTGCTTGCAAACTTCTAATGAGTTTCTAATGATCTCTCGTCAATTTACATTATGCAAATATGCAAGCTTCAAAATCAGATACAATAGAAAGCTCAATCCAGTCCTATTTTTGAGATCAGCAGTCCACCCCAGGAGCTTCTCTCGTAACGTTCGACCTTACTCACTATTTCTGTAGCATACCCATCTTAGAGGGTTTTTGCGTCTTGATATGTATTTACATATACAGTGTAACTATAAATATGTAGTCTTTACTTGTTTTACTTTAAAGTGCCTATCCGGGGTTTGGGGATTTTACATATTCGTAATGTTTGGGTTCTACCAAAAAGAAATGTAATATATCTTGTTGTTCGAAAATTGCATCTTCATGCCTTTTCCCCCTGCTAAAGTTCACAGGAAGTGACGTCAACCCAGGGACACGCGATATTTTGCGGCGTTATTCAACAGTGAATGTTTAGGAATTGAGTGAATTTTGTCTAAACAGGTTGTTTAAAGTTCAAAGCCAAATTTTCGCTGTATTTCATTGCTGAATCACTCCGTAAATGGTTAACGTCACTTCCTGTGAACTTTAGCAGGGGAAAAGGCATGAAGATGCAATTTTCGAACAACAAGATATATTACATTTATTTTTGGTAGAACCCAAAGATTATGAATATGTAAAATCCCCAAACCCCGGATAGGCACTTTAAGATATGTAGAGAGAGTCATTTAGAGAGACGGTAAATGCGTTGTATTTTCTTGTATGATCTTGTCAGTTCTGTCTTGAATATTAGCCTTTGAACACAGAAGGAGAAGAAAAGAATTCAGTCAAACCTGTGTCTCCATATGTCTGGTTCACACCAGTAAAACAAGAACAAAATTAAGACGACCCTAGTATTCCTATAAGCCAAGGGGTGACAAGTTTTACCACGTGAAATATCAAAATAGCAAAGGTGTTTTAGTGTGGCGGGGAATGCCTCTGGATTTTAGAGCATATCATATCACCTTTTTCGTGAACGAGTCTTTCGTCTTTCTCTCTGTGTACGCGTTTTTCCTAAAATGAAAAAGAGATACATCGTATGGTGTAGACGTACTTTATGGATAAAAATGGCAGATTCTCTACCAAGCGAGGAAGTGCCAGATGAATTTTCTCAAAAACATTTACATGTTCTGGTTCTTAGAAGAACCCACAAGAACCAGAAGAAGAACGAGAACCACAAGAACCAGAAGAAACGCGAGAACCACAAGAACCACGAGAACCACAAGAACCAGAAGAAGCACGAGAACCACAAGAACCAGAAGAAGCACGAGAACCACAAGAACCAGAAGAAACACGAGAACCACAAGAACCAGAAGAAACACGAGAACCACAAGAACCACAAGAAACACGAGAACCACAAGAACCAGAAGAAACACGAGAACCAGATCGAAGAAACACGAGAACCACAAGAACCAGAAGAAACACGAGAACCACAAGAACCACAAGAAGCACGAGAACCACAAGAACCAGAAGAAACACAAGAACCAGAAGGAACACGAGAACCACAAGAACCAGAAGAAGCACGAGAACCACAAGAACCAGAAGAAACACGAGAACCAGAAGAAACACGAGAACCAGAAGAACCACGAGAACCACGAGAACCACAAGAACCATGAGAACCAGAAGAAACACGAGAACCAGAAGAAACACGAGAACCACAAGAACCAGAAGAAGCACGAGAACCACAAGAACCAGAAGAAACACGAGAACCAGAAGAAACACGAGAACCAGAAGAAACACGAGAACCACAAGAAACACGAGAACCACACGAACCACAAGAACCAGAAGAAACACGAGAACCACAAGAACCAGAAGAAACACGAGAACCACAAGAACCAGAAGAAACACGAGAACCACAAGAACCAGAAGAAACACGAGAAACACGAGAACCACGAGAAACACGAGAACCACGAGAAACACGAGAAACACGAGAACCACAAGAAACACGAGAAACACGAGAACCTCTTACCCAATTATAAATGGCGTGTTCCAGGAATCTATGCGACTTGGTGACGCCATGATATTTAAAAGTCTTTCAAGTAGTTGATGGTTTTCTTTATTGATGATTTCTTGACGTCTTTCCTCTCCCTAAATTTATTTTAGAAATTTCCGGCAATTAGAGCTGTTGTAACCCCCCCCCCCCCCCCCCATGAAGAAATTGAGCTTTGGTAAAAACATTAGAAAAAACATAAAAATCTATCAGACTGATAAATGTCATATACAGTATATGTTTACCAGAACGCGAATCAGTCTTCTCCGTATCTTGTAGTTTTCTTCTTCTTTGTTCTTGTTCAATTCTTGTTGGTTAATTTTCAGTTTAATCGTCTTCAACTATTTTTTATTGAAATAAATAAATTAATGTATGACTGCAATAATCAACGGTATCAGTGAAGTTTTATACATTACGCGAGTGTTTGAGACCTTTTCAAACCTTATAATTGCAGTGAAGATCCTCTAACGTTCAAATCTATTTGTCTCAAATGTAACTCTGTTCGTAGTCTCCCTGGTCCAATTTCTTGTTGTATGTAATATTCATATTGTAGTGTGATATATGTTTTTTCTATAGTTAACATTCTACCTTTTGTATACGTCTATAACGGCCCACAGTAATTGGCTAACGCTGTTGTGGATCCCCTGCCATCGTTAAACTTATTGTTTAATGTGTGTATTATTTGTATGTATACATTACATATGGGGAAGCTAATAAAAATAAAATAAATCTACTGTGAGTGTTGTGAATAGCTTCAAAAACAAATCATTTCATGCGTTCAGTGGCGTTGTAATTTTGAAATTTCAACATTTCAACGATGTAATATTATGTGTCCGGTACACGAAGGAGCCTATTTCTTTGCTCGGTCATCTATTGGTTTGTCTTTTACGAGACGAGAATACTTTAATGTTTTAGTATTCTAGCTCTCAGGCTTATTTTCTGCCCATGCATGTTCAAGGCCACCTTATGCTGTGGTATCGGTTAAGTAGAACGTAACTAGAGTTTTTATTTGGGGTTATGGTTGGGGTTTTGTTCATGTAAAGCTTCTGAATCCGCAGTCTGAATAGTCTGACTTGTCTGTGTGGTCCGATATACACGAAGATGTCAAAAAATGGTGATTCGTGTGCATTAACCACAATTCTTTGCGTGCAGAGAGCGCCTTATCTGTGAAAATATCAGAAGATGGCGTTGCGAGGGCGGTTTATGGGTAATTACCTGCAATTGACAGGAAGGAAGGTTTTATATAAAGTAAACAATAAACATGTCAAGTAATTTTTAGCTGTTATTAGAACTAATTTTGGTTCGCAAACGATAGGTTCGCGCATAGGCGTAGGAACCGGGGGGGGGGGGATTTCAAATGGGGGGAATCCAAAAATCAGGACAAGCATTTGCTAAATTTAATGTTTTTTCCCAATTGTATTAATCGGACTATATAGAATAGGACAGAAGCTACTTAAGGTAATCTACCTACGGGCTTCATCTACACGATATTTTACAAACACCCTAAACCCCCTTGCCATGCGAGTGTTAGATTGGTTCCCAGACCCTTCTGTCAGATCTCAAAAACAAAGCGAAGAAACGAAAATCTTCAAAAGAAGTTACTTTATCATTTTAAAAGTTCTTCCAAATAAGACAATAAACTTTTTTGAGGTTAGGGGCACTTTAAGCGACTGCTATTAATAGCTCAAAATGCGACAAACAAACCAAATTTCGACTCACAAATGATTGCAAATGAGCTATTTTCTTTTGTTATGACCGCAATAATTATGGGTAAATGCGGACAAACATGGGTACTGACGTCATCTCGACAAAATACTATTAAAATCAATTGTCATTTCTAAAATAAAGAATTATTGATCTCAAGATAAGTTAGAATGAGAGTTATTATTATTGATAGTAGTAGGGTTATGTTTAAGATTCGCGATATTTATAGCCAAGAATTATTTTGTTTGTTTTATTTATTTTTTTCGTCGTAATTTTGCGTCGTAGATCTTGAAATTATTTTGGCTAACGCCAAACGTAATCTTATTCATCTTATAATTTAGGGGCCGCGTTTTGTCAATATAATAATCCGGCCTGGTTGAGGCTTTCGTCTTGATTTGTAATAACTTTATTGGGAAAATTAAATGAAACTACATACAAGTTTCTAACCCATGAAACGGGAAAGGTGCGAACGGGTCTTAATAGCATGCGAGATACCCCTAATTATATACAAATATACATAAAAAACAATGACATAAGAAAAACTAATTAATATCTGTGACAAGGGCAGTCACGAACAAGAGACCAAGTACAATAACATGACACGTCTACATCAAAAATTGAAATAAGTAAGGACGAATAAGTGCGACGAAGAAAGTTCTTAAAACTAGATAATGTCAGGAAGCTAGTAGGTGAAGCTGTTTTGCACACTGAGTTCCGTAAATGAACAGTCCAGTTGAAGTATGAGCCCTTGAAAGTACTTGTTTTACATAACCGAACTTTAAGTATAAGATTAGGATTTAAAGTAAGTCGTGTGCGATCGTGATTAATATATTTGCATATATTCAAGTGTTGCATATGTTAGTTGCACAGTTGGATATGTTCATAGACAGTTGCGATGTTCGTCGATTGGGTATCCTGAATAAATATTATTATTATTATTATTATTACTGTTGGTCTGTAGTTGGTTTTCCAGTGGAATTAGAAAACTTGACAAACTTTATAAGTTAATTTTAGCTTCACATCAAGTCAACGGTTGGCCAAATATTCACTTTCGTGTAGGGGAGTGGAGACTGTCGAGTTATCACTGAGACGAAAGCCGTCAACACGTGAACTTTCTATTCTACTGATTGTGATAACTTAAGCATATGTCGTGTCCTATTTCAACTCAGGTGTATTATAAACAAGATTTGATTTTTTTGGAAATTTCCCCTCACAATTCTAGCTCTATCAAGTTGTGAAGATGAGTGCTCTCATATCAATCCACCCGATATCTGAAGGACATGCACGACAGACCCCCATTAATTACATTAATACCGTGCTAAGAGCATTTTCTCTATTAATCCCTAAAGCTCCTCATGGTCACCGTGAGTCCTACCTTCTCCTTGTGTTTTTGAAAGGCTATCTCCTGCCATTTCTTCTCCAGTTGTTTACTGCTGGCACAAAATGGTCGGTTCATCGCGACTCTCGCTTGTACTGGTAGTAGCAACGAATTTGACATATGTAAAACGCGTTGTGTGACTGGCGCTGAGTAATATTTGCATTGACTATAGCGTCTTATATCTCCTTGACAACGATATAAGTTATTGACTTTAAGTACATATATATCAGCAAAGAATGCATTCAGAAAATTACGATGCGTTGCTGGTAATTATTTATGACGTTCCTTGGTCATATGAAACTTTGTATGTGTGATCACATATTGTAATTGCAAGGCCGGGCTATAGTGAGGAAGATTAAGGTTTAATTTCGTGTATGTCAGTTTGTGATCTGTTTGAGAATACAAGTGATTAATGCTTAATTTTTCAAGGGCGATGTCAATAAAATAACAAGTGATCCCATTTAGTTTATTAAAGTAGTTTTAATTATCATGATGGTTCAAATTGAGTTCAATGTTCTGCTCTCAGTGGCATTTATAGCATTAGTGCATGTAGCAATGAATTGTTAATCGTTCATGTCGGGGCACAAACCATGGAAACCGTTGAGTACAACCAAATGCTTTCTTTTTCAACCGTCAACAGATGTAGCTATAATTAGTGTTATATTATAATTACTGTTTTGTGTGGCTTCCTGGTAACGAAATTACATGGTAAACGTTTAGACATTTAATTAATAGAGAGAGAGACACTTTATTAACTTATATGTTTTAGTCTGCCTCCTGCGCAATCGGGCGTCTGCAGGCTACAGGCGTTTTCTGCGTTTAGTAGGCGAGCGGTTGCCGCGGCAATGCCCAAATCCCGCTGTTCGCTTTTCAATCTTTAGTTGTATTCTAGTAAATTACTTTGTAAAGCTAATATATCAACCACAGCATCTAACTGCTGGAAACCTTTCGTTTTATGAACAAAGTAGTTAAATTAGTACGACACACAACAGCTAAAACAGGCCGAGCGATAAATAGTTACTGATACCATAGCAATAAACCGAGCGATAAGCAGTTACTGATACCATAGCTAATACTGCCACCTTCGGTGCCAAACAGAGAAACTAGGCGACTACTACTTCATCATTATTTTCTATTTGGTTCATTGGTATCGTTTCTGCTGCTGTTGATTTCTCTTCCTCCGACGTCTTCGTGCCATTTTCAACTTTGTCTTGGTGGTGTTGTCTTCTGAACAGCAGCAAGGCAATAATGGCCGCCGTCAACAAAATCAGTACCAGCAGAACAGTGACAACGATGAATGGTGCTTTGAACTTGTCGCTTGAGCTACCTGTATCAGCTGAAACAATTTTGATTGTTGGAAAATGAACGAGGAACTTCCGTTACACCAGAAATTCATATATATATATATATATATATATATTATATATTCATTCTAGTTATTAATATTATTAACTCTTTCCCTACGGCTGAAAAACATCAAAAATTGAACGACCACGTTGTTCTATTGATATCTCTTGAAATAACCATAACTGTTGCGAAAACTATACATTTTCTGGAAGCCCAATAAACCGGCTTTTACTTGTTCTTTTAAATTTCCCGAACAAAACACATTATGTTAATATAAATTAGCATTAATTATCATAAATCAGGTTGAAAAATTTACATTTTTCCAGAAAAGGCCATCTTGCACGCCCGCATAGCATCTTGAAAACTCAAAATGCCACCAATCGCAGAGTTGTTTATGAAATCAAATCAAACTTGGCGTGTGCGTGGATTTCATGTTCCTGGCGCTTGTCGAATTTCAATTTTTAATCTTGCGTTACCGTGTGCCGTGTTTTTCGATTGACGACTTTGCGGGTCATCAACGACCCATTTTAACTGCGCCCGTAGGGAAAGAGTTAATAGTGTTAAGACATTATCTATAATGAATAATAATTGTATAGGGCGGTTAACGTTAAAGAGAGTAGATCGAGGACATTTGTCTAGATAGATTTACATATTTTATTTTATGTTATTAAATGACCTTTCTACAATTATTTTGAACTATTTTTATATTTTGAATTTTATTTGAAATCATAAAATATTTTTATAACCATGTTAAACTGAACCATTAATCAAAATTATGTTTCACTAATCTGCGCAGACGTCCTGTATAGATAAAAGTTTCAAATTAGTCCTCGCAATGCAGACTTACTCTTTTTAGTCTTCCTGAGGTTTTTGGTTTGCGGCGATAACACCAAAGAACTTTCCGTAGTCTTTTTTCTCTTCAGTGATAACTGAAGTTTCAAATCTATAGTAAATTCAAAATTGCATGGCAAGAGAACTGCAACAAATTCTGAACATTTGCCATTGGCGACGAGAAAGCACGTACCATTGCTTTTTATTCTCCGAATACAAGCCAAAGGCGCTTGAGATTTGATCATTGTTAGTACAAGGAGCAATGCTTCGAAGGAAAATCGTAAAAATTCGTTCAATTGAAGTCTCAAAGTCTTCAACTGAAGTGTACATTCTCTTCAGTAATAAAATCTCTCATTGAATTTGAATATCTGAATCTTTACTGTCCTCAAAGTGTGCAATTCACATGACATCACACAAGTTCATGATTTTTGTAAATGGATCAATATATAATTGGTGAATCATGATATCAGTAGCATTTTGAACATAATTCCGTTATTTAATTAATAAACTTCCCAACGCGTCGTCGTGATGATGGTTTTTCAAATAATATAATATATTTCGTTGTTTTCTGAACTACAAAACATCATCATCCGCCATTACAACTAGGCAAGTAGTAAATCAGCTTTTGTCAGATAGTTTAAATGTTTATCTTCAGTTTACTCAAGTTGATGTTATTGGCATTTACTTTTGTTAATCTTTATATATTACAGAGTTAAATGTTTTTTGTTTTAAATTGAAATTTATTTTGGTTGTGACTATATCGTAATTTTTTAATCGTGTTTTAATGATAAAGTAGGTTTCAAATTAAATCAGATTGAGGGTAGTACCTTTGATTTTGCCAAAGGATCCTTGGCCTGTTGTTTTAACTGGTGGTAGAAATGCGGTGGAGTAGAGCAATTCCTAAAAATAAAATAATATTGTACACGTGTATGTTGCGTGCATAATAATCGCTGTATTTCTGAAAGGTGCGTTTCCAAAGTACCCAGGCTCTGCGAGGAAACCGCGCTGAGGGAGGTGAGCGCGCGAGGGTGCTTGGGGAGGACACGACGGGAGAAGGTTCCTACCCAAGTACCTTCGCGCGCTCACCTCCCTCGCGGTGCCTGGGTACGAGACTGAAGTGCTCCTTTGTGCAAAACAACAGCGTTAATTTTCACCAAAGACAATCCGGTTATAATTTCATGTTACGAGGTTCCAGAAATATATGCTAATATATACTAATATGTGCTAATATATGCTAATATATGCGAATATATCCTAATATATCCTAATATATTTGGAACCTCGTGCTATAGTTTGAACAATATGCGTTGCATCCTTCCTGCACCATCTTGTAATACTGTGCTTAATTAACTGGGTAACCGTGAATGAAACTACTCTGTGGGTTTCCGAGTTTCCGCGAAATACTCTTTAAAGTGTTGTGGTTCAGACTTATAAAGACACGAGGATGGCGAGATAACAATTTCGCTTTACCGCTTGACCGCACACGCATATAAAAATACATCCAAGATGGCGGACAACTAATTCATGTAATTAACCGTCAGCAACTTTGAAAGTGCAATTAATTCGTTTTATTTGAATAATTTGGATCTAAATGTCACAACAATTTTACTTTCGCCTTGTTGGTTTGCTTTTCGCAACTTTTGTTTTTAATTTGTTGCCCATCCTCTTTAAAAGGGAAGCACGGGTGATGCGTGCTGTTATGGTGCTGCCACTCACCGCTAAGTCAGCCCGGTCTGATAGGGTTAGTACTTGGATGGGTGACCATCTGGGAATAACATAGTGTTGATTCTCATGTGAGTAGAGTTATTAGTTATTAGTTGATCTCTCCCGTGCTTCGAGGGTTTTCCTCCCTCAGAGTAAAATCAACACTTAGATCTTAGCTGTGCTCCGTGGTCAGACATGGGTCGTATGGTGGCAGGCTGCGGCGCCTTTGACATACCTTCGACTTGGTCACGTTCGAGCTAAACATTTGTAAAGTCACACGTCTGTTGTGTTTGTTAAAAAGACTTTAATCTTAATCGTAGGAATAAACGTTCCTTTACTGATATGATTTTCCTTGACATCTTAATTAAGACATACAGACCTTGTCAGAGTAGAATCTTTGAATCACGGTATAGGTGGTGTCAGGTGACAGCGGACCATTTAAATGTTTCTGAACTGCAGCTCCATTATTATACCACGACTGTTTTACCACCGCTGGAAATAACTTTCCATCTCCGACAGTGAACTCTTTATAATGACCAAAATCAAGAGCTCTGAACTCTGCAGCAACGTAAGGAGTTGGTGTAACTGAGCCATGCGCTTCAAGATATGTTACTGGGTTACGAGAGTAAAGTAGTTCTCTGGGAACATTATCATCTGAGGGTAATGCCATTACAATAATTTGACAAAACCTGAAAATCAATCAGTGAATGCTTGTATATTAGATCAGCCTCATCAGAGGTTGAAATTGAGCCTCGTTTGAGATTGAACCCATTTCGTACGATGTTTTTGCCGTATACGAGTCAAACTTTTCAAAAAACAATCTCTGGAATTCATTCATTTGCCTTTCAAATGTATGACAACTTGTGTGCTTTAGCACGTATTTGTTGTTGTTGTTGTTGATGTTGATGTTGTTGTTGTTGTTGTTGCTGTGGTGGTGGTGGTGGTCGTCGTCGGTGGTGGTATTGGTGGTGCATGTCGGTGGTTGGTGTTGTTATTGTTGTTGTTTCTGTGTATTTTAGATATTATTTATATTGTAAATTATTATGTAGTTAAACTATTCTAAATAAAAATCATAATTTTGCAAAACAGCCTTTCTTACCTAATTTCACTTCGCGGTTCTTGTAAATTGATCACGAACGATTTTTCCGTTATTGTTGAAATATTACATGAAGGAGCAGCTATATAAGAGTAAACGAAGTTTATTTAAAAAATATTGTGTGGTCCGACAACTACTGTTATAGACGTAATATTTCCAAGCCGACAATGCGGACTGGGCCGGATTTCAAGTCTGCGCAATTAGTTGCAGTCTGCGCAATTAGTTGCAGTCTGTGCAATTAGTTGCAGTCTGTGCAATTAGTTGCAGTCTGCGCAATTAGTTGCAGTCTGTGCAATTAGTTGCATTCTGCGCAATTAGTTGCAGTCTGTGCAATTAGGTGCAGTCTGCGCAATTAGTTGCAGTCTGCGCAATTAGTTGCAGTCTGCGCAATTAGTTGCAGTCTACGCAATTAGTTGCAGTCTGCGCAATTAGTTGCAGTCTGCGCAATTAGTTGCAGTCTGCGCAATTAGTTGCAGTCTGTGCAATTAGTTGCAGTCTGTGCAATTAGTTGCAGTCTGTGCAATTAGTTGCAGTCTGCGCAATTAGTTGCAGTCTGCGCAATTAGTTGCAGTCTGCGCAATTAGTTGCAGTCTGCGCAATTAGTTGCAGTCTGTGCAATTAGTTGCAGTCTTTGCAATTAGTTGCAGTCTGCGCAATTAGTTGCAGTCCGAGGCGAACTTACCGCCATTGGTCATTTGGAAATACTCAACACTGTAGTCCCCAAATCCAGCGTCGTTCCTCGCTAGTATCTTAATTTTATACGTTGTTGCTCTTTTCAAATCACAAACGCGTATGTTACTCGTTTTCGTCCTTATTATCAGATCGCACTCTTCAGCAGACTCCACATTTGCCAAACATATTTCGTATCCAGTAATGACTCCATTTATTTGATGTAGTTGTGGTGGGTTCCATGATACATTGAGTGAGGCTGGGCTTTCTGCGATTATTTTGACATTTGTTGGAGGACCGTCGGGAGCTATGTAAAAAAACAGTTCACACTATTTCTCAGATTTTTAATTATCTTTTGCTAAGTATATCGTCGTTTGCTAAGTTAGCCTGCGAGCAGGCTCTCTGCGGGTTGGGGCGGGCGGCTTGCGGGGGCAGGACGCACGCAATCGTCCGAAACGTTGTCAATGAAAAATTCAGTTCTAAAATAACTCTTTTGTTTGAAAGAACTCTTGAAACTATAAAGACTAATTATTTACAACATTTTCATATCTCACTTCACTCTTGAGATATTAAGATTTGTTTAATATGTAAATGATCATACTTATGACATCACATACATAATGACTTATTGAAAACGCTTATATATCGTTGAGATTATGTCACGAAATCACTTGAAATGCAGGTGCATGTGCGTGGATGTATCCAATGACATCAAATATGCAAATTATCAAATGATTCCATGTGATAATGGTAAAGCTATGCAGAATTTTTCAATAAGTCATTATGCATTGTGATGTGATGTCAAGTATCATTTACATATTAATGAAACAAATCTTAATATCTCAAGAGTGAAGTGAGATATGAAAACATTGTAAATGGTTAGGCTTTATAGTTTCAAGAGTTCTTTCAAACAAAAGTCGTGAAAAGAGTTATTTCACAACTGAATTTTTCATTGCATAGGCATTTTAAGTATTTTATCTTTTCAATCTTTGGGAAGTGAGTGAAAAACGCTCGATTACATCAAATAATTTAAGTGATAAATTTGAAATTCTTCTCACCTGTCGACCTGGTTCTGAACGTTATTTCCGCCTTTTCTCCATAACCATGTTTGTTACCGGCTTGTAAAACAAGTGTGTACCGTGTGTGTGGTTTCAGTGTATCAAGAAATAGACGACCAACCTTGCTGACATTTCGCCGGTTCTCGATATTTCCTCCAGAAATAAGAATAAGATAATCCGTCAATAGTCCGTCACCAGTCTCGGATGGTCTCAACCACGACACATGAGCTGTAAACACACTGACACTTGTCAGGGTGATATTTTCTGGAGCGTCTGGCAGAAGTCCTGTGTGGAAAAAAATGCCAGTTTGTGTGATAGGAAACTATATATTTAATGGGGAAATGACAACTACATACTGTGACCACAAATTTCTAGTCTCAAGCATGGCTTTCCATTCCACGACTTTGGTAAAATCTTTATAAATCTCGCGGTAACCGAACTGTCCAAAATACTGGTAGCTAGTTTTCCATTATTATCTGTATTTCCAGTTAAGAGCTAAAAATAGAGAAGAGACCAGAAGACAGCTTAAAATAGTACTGTAGTTTACTATACATAAGACACTTTTTCACTCATCGCATAATAATGTCTGTCTATCTAGTGTATGTCTGTGTATGTCTAGCTGTCAGTCTGTCTGTCTGTCTGTCTGTCTGCCTGTCTGTCTGTCTGCCTAGCTATCTGTCTGTATGTATGTATGTATGTCTGCACCGACCTTTCGTCCTCCAACAATTCCTTGATACCACTCTCTCTTGTTCTCAGAGTACGACAATTCATATGAGGTCACCCATTTGTCACGTGACCCATCTCCTAATATGGCCAGCTGAGAGATGACATATTTTTGACCGAGATCAATTTCTAAATAGTGACCAGTCCCCACACCACACCACGAGCCATTACTGGCGAAGGTTGCCTTGTCAGCGCTATAACCAGGAATCGAATTCGAGGCAGAAAAAACGAAGTGGGGACGATTTTCACCAGTCAACATTGGCTCCGAACAAACAGTGCCTGGAAATGACAATGACGTGCCTGTGTTAGGGCCTATACTACTTTCTGACCATGCGCGCGAGGTGTGATTTTCTTTCACGGAAATTTGCGGAATGAAATGCCGGGGAATGGATATAAATTCTTGGCTGGAAATCCGCTGAAATGTGGTGGTAACGGATCGATTGTTCGGGTACTTTTTAGTAAATGGAGAAACTGCGAGCAACAAGGTTGAGATGAAGTAAAGTAAATGACCGCCGCTGAGGCCGTCGAAACGTCAGTCACCAACAATAGTCTTTCTCAAGACATACAACAACCTGGACGATCAACTTCACACATCTAAGGATGAGATGGTTTTGAGAAGTAAAGAGAAGTGATGAATAACGATCGTTAACATGATGGATGAAGTCAGCAAATACATTATATGGTAGCGCGGCGTTACTTGGTTCAAGCGATTTACTACGTGCAAGAAAAGCAGGTGTGTAACGGAAAGATGGTGATAATGATGATGGCGACGGCGACGGCGAAGAGGATGGGTTAGGGCCAACGTCGATGAGATGCCGATGAAGAGAGAAGGACAAAGAAGAGGATGTGGAAATGGATGGGAATGAGAGTGAAGAATTGGGTGAAGATGTGGATGAAGACGAAGAGGATGAGGTGACAACGATTACGATGATGGTCTCATGATAACTCATAATTTTCAGCTACTTACAAGCAACTGCCATGATGGCGCATGCTGGATTTTCATTCGCAGTCGACTTTGCGATGCAACAAGATGACACGTTCTCTTCGTTCCTGTTACAGTACATATCACCATAAAATATCCTGCCCACTTTAGCTTCACGACTCCTGCTCCAAGAGATGTCCGGTTCTTCATATCCAAAATACCCAAGGCTGCGACAAACAACTGCTCCGTTTGATTTCGTGACACACAGTCGTTGCCAAACGTCTGGCTGAGAGTCTTCAAGAACTTCGACGAAACCTTGTCCAGGCTTGACTTGCGACCCAAGTCGCACAGATTGAACTATAAAAAGTTGAATGTTATATAAGGTGTACGAACAAAAAGGGATTGACTCCTTTCTATAACCTTGAATATTTTAATATTTTACCTCGAATATTTTCCTTCTTAAAATTGGTTTTGTTGACACATTTATACTCGAGGTAGAGATATTTTGACATCCCTCGACAGGGGTTCTCTTGGAATTCTTCATTGGTGACGTCAATCTCACAGCTGTGTCGACCGTCACATTTGCGCTTGGCGTGACACAGAGAAGCTGGCAGCAAACAGTTGTAGTTTCGTTTATAATCACAGGTTTTTAATTTTCCAAAGCCGCCGTAATTTGCTTTCGTGACGACGATCACTTGTGAACTAGGACAGTTTATGTCTGATGTTCTGCTCCCTTCACATGTCACAGAACCTGTGAAAAATAACAGTATCTGATGTTCGACAAATATGAAGGCCATCATAATCACGATTAGCCAGATCACGTAGATCAGTGGGACAGACAGACAGACAGACAGACAGACAGACAGACAGACAGACAGACAGACAGACAGACAGACAGACAGACAGACAGACAGACAGACAGACAGATGCAGACAAACAGACAGACACAGATAAAAAACATACGCAGACAGACACATAGACAGACACACACGCAGACAGACAGACATTATTTTTTAATAATGCAAGGAAGCTCGTTCCGCTAAATCGAGGCTGATATAATTCCAAACGAAACTCAACAAAATGTCGAGTTTTGTAAAAAATGCAGAAATTACTTTCTCAGGTATGTCTTCTTGGATATTTTTTTATCAAAGACTGACAAGATATTTTCGGATAGTTCACCAAGGTAATTGTGCGTTTCATACAATGGCCGATTGACTTTATCTTTCTCCTTCTTTATAAGAAGTTAATGAATTATATGTTGTCCGGGAAACAAATATTACATGAGTTTACCTACCAAATATGAATCCTTGCTTCGTAGTGTTACACGTTGAAGTGTATTCAAGCTTGGCACCAACAGCAGGAGTACTTTGAAACATGGCGTGTGGCTGAATACATTTCCCACTAGAATGCCGCAAAGCACCCGTGGCAGTTGATGTATAAGTTTGTGCAGTCTTGTTAGCGCAGACAATCTTCATGCTATTCACCACCACTAAGTTGATACCGTCTCCAGGACTCAGTTTTCCATTGAGAGGAAGAATGCATCCAGTTGAAGAAACATGAATTAAGATACCTTCGTCCAGGAATCGGAACTGCGACGCAGCAAGGGTACATTGATTTGTGAGTTCCAAATACCAGATATTGGTGTGTGTATTCGAAAAGTATGGTGTGGCTTTATTACGTACACAACGTCCACTTGAATGTCGTAGAAAGAAACAGAAATGACCTGGGGGCAAAGAGATGTCAAAGATCGAGAAGCGATTTCGAGAGCGAGAGAAATTTGCTTTTCATGAAAGCCGTTATACAGATAATATTAAAAATTATGTACACTAATTAAATTATGAAAATATTTAACATTTGTTGCATATCTAATTGCAACTGGCAGACTATTCCACAGTGTTGCTCCTTTATATGATAGACTGCGCTTCAAATACTCAGAATGTGGTTGTGGAATTTTCATATTAATATCAGACATTTTTTATCTCTCTCTCTCTCTCTATCTCTCTCTCTCTATCTCTCTCTCTATCTCTCTATCTCTCTCTCTCTAACTCTCACTATCTCTCTCTCTATCTCTCTCTATCTATATCTCTCTAACTCTCTCTAACTCTTTCTATCTCTCTATATCTCTCTATCTCTCTCTATATATCTCTAACTCTCTCTATCTCTCTATCTCTCTATCTCTCTAACTCTCTCTATCTATCTATCTATCTCTCTCTATCTCTCTCTATCTCTCTCTCTATCTCTCTATATCTCTCTATATCTCTCTCTATCTCTCTCTCTATCTCTTAATAACAACCTTATTCTACAAAAACCTAAAACAGATTACTTAAAGAAAAGTTTCTCTTTCACTGGATCTAAACTATGGAATACTCTTCCTTTGAATACTAAACGAGCAACTTCCTTATGTTCATTCAAACGGGAGCTAGCTATCCAACCTCAGTTCCAAAATTAACATTAATTATTATCTATGTATATTTTATTATTTATTATCTATGAATATTATTATGTATGAAAAGCAATTTGAAAAGCAACTTATGAAAAGCAATTTGTAATTGATAAGATTCCGAATTCAAATAAATTCCTCTCTCTATCTCTTTCTATCTTACTCTATCTATTTATCTTTCTTATCTCTCTTTCTCTATCTCTCTCATCTTTCTCTATCTCACCCTATATCTCTCTATCTATCTCCATCTATGTCTATCTCTTTTTTATCTTTCTATATCTTTCTATATCAACTGCAAGTCGTTCATTATCTTATACATCAAAGTTGATGATTGACGCGTGCGTCTGGTCCGCTCTAGGTCCGACCATCCCAGATTAGCTAGTATCTCTCAGATGATCTAGCCTCAAAACCCGACCTAGTAATAATTCGGGCAGCTCTGTTTTGTAACTTTTGAAGTTTACTTTTTAACACTTTGCCACAATTCCCCCATGACAAATTACAGCAATAATCAAAATGTGGCAACACCAGTGATTGGTACAAGGTTATCATATCTGGGAAAGCCAACATTGATATAATGCTTCGTAACATTCTGAGACCTTTTAAAGGGACACTCCGGCCCAAATACAAATGCAGTTCATATGAAAGATCTTACTGACTTTAGTTTATTTGCAAAGTTTCAGCATTCCTATCAATTTAGTTGAGAAGATATTGCTAGTTGAAGTTGAAAATTTGTGGATTTTGACGCCATATTGGTTTTGAAAATATGACGTCATTGAGTGATTCTTTATCGTCAGTGGAGTTGTTTTGATGGCGATCACATAGTGATAGTTATTGTGAATGGTCTTTGGACGAAAATTAGTCGAAATAAACTATTTAGTTCATCATGCAGGAAAGTAGAGGAGCTTCTTAGGCATAATACGAGACACGTCACTCAGTGACGTCATATTTGAGAAACAAAATGGCGTCGAAATTGGACAAACTCTCCAACTTCAACTAGCCACATCTTCTTAACTAAATTGATAGGAATGCTGAAACTTTGGAAATAATCTAAAGTCAGTAACATCTTTCATATGAACTACATTTGTTTGGGCCGGAGTGTCCCTTTAAAACTTTGGGAATTGATTATATTATTAATATGATCCTCCCAACTGAGTTTTTCATTTACCAGAACTCCTAGTAGTTTTGCTATTGAAACACGTTTAATAAGTTCCTTAGTAATTTTAATTTTCGGAACACAGAGATCCTGGACATGCGTGTCGTATATGTGTTTGCGTTTAAGTTTAGCTGTGGCTGGAGACAACATCTACGAGACTATGTCAACGACTATGTACCTCACGTGAAGTTTAATTAACGTCAACCACCTCGTCTATTTCTACGACTACAACTGTGTCCTCGTTTACATCTACCGGATCACGTTTACTTCGAAGGTAAAAAGAGTCCAGAGACGAGCCACCAGGTGGATTCTCGGGAATCCAAGCCGGCGAAATGCCTTACAAACAGAGGCTATTGACCCTCAACCTGCTCCCTTTATGTTATGAAAGAGAAATTAAGGACTTATAGCATTTTTTTACAAGGCTTTATATATGGAACATACAGGTTTGAACGTCCGAAATTTTGTCTCTTGCTAGTAATGGCCGCACACGACTTACTCAAAATCCAAGCCTCATTCTTAAAGTTACTGTATGTAAATCCCCCACTTTTCAATCTTCTTATTTTAATCATATAGTTAAACTCTGGAATTCTGTATGTTAATTGGCTCCCCCTACTAGTTTTTCCATTCCCTCCTTTTAAAAAGAAACATATCATAATTTGTGTAACTCAGAATTTGACGTGGAAATCCCGTGTACAATACATGGTATATACTAATTCGTTTAGACTACGTTTACCGGTCATCGCTCACAGCCTGAGCCTTTGGCTAGCCATGTGCAATTTCATGTCAAATTAAAAAGAAAAACAGACCAATTTTTGCCATTTACGACACGAAAAACTTGCACAAAATCTTGCTTGTGCGATTGGGCACAAGGTTTAGGTATATATATATCAGTATATGGGAATTCAGTTCAAATCCACCGCGGTATGTTTATCATCGCCTTCGAGAATCAATGAAAACTTCATGTCAAAATATTGTGCTGCTTTCGTAGCTGGAAAGAGGAGTCAAGCTGGGATGGCCTTCACATATTCCCACAACACTGTTACGAATTACCATATATTGTTAAAACTGGTTAAAAGTAAATAACAGTTGCAAGGGACTAATAATGTGAAGGAAGACATGAGGTAATGAGGCGTGATATTACGTTTCATCTGCAATAACTATAGATAACTATAGATAAATTTATTTTTAACTTTTCTACCGTTACAGTTGACACATGAACTGCTGTACTGTACATCACGAAGTTCAAAAACCTTTTTTCTTTTCCCTAAAATTCTTAGCCTTAACGATTTGTCTCACCAATGTTTTGAGTCCATGAGATTTTATTCTATTGTCATACATAGAACGATTATTCAGAAGGAGTTATTATAGTTTCGGGTGACTATTTAAAGTGACTTCTGTATTTCTATGATACTGAGCACTGAAAATAAGTGAGTTATATCATACTTTTGGTTATCTAAGCACATTAGATATTGGCTGGTGTGAATTGAACACAATACCAAGATATATAGTCTCCCGAAAGTTTATCTCGTAGGCGTAGCTTATGACAAACTTGTCTTGTTTGATATTCATAGCGAGATATATAATACTTCAGGAGAGTATTCAACTATACATACCTTGGAAACAATAAATTGCTAGAGTATGGAGAAATAAATACAAACGGGCAACTTTCTGGAAAGCCATTCTGAGTCAGTGTAGCTTTTAAGACGCGTCTTCTCTCGCCGTGGGAATACAGGCTTCGCGATTCATCGATCAAATTTTAATATCACACGGTGAGCGTTTGCACACAATTTTTAATGAAATCACAACAGGGGAGGGCTTTTTCGAAATAATTCAACGTTTCGTTACAAATAGCATGGTAAATAATCCATGAATTTGTTCGTTTTACTGAATTTTAAAATTGGTTCCTTAATTTGGGGGTTTTAGCAAGCACCTCCTTCTGATGTTCAACAAAAAGGAGTTTTCATTTTCAACAAATTTTCATTTTGTAGCAGTTGCATAATTAATTAATCGTCAGATAATGTAAAATTATTTCACTCGCACATAATTTATGTGTATGACGTAATACATCGACTCGTACCCAAAGCACAATTTAGACCAACATGCCCGCACCTTAAGGTGTGCGGGTAAAATTAATCGTCCCCATGGCCCTGCAATACGCAGCTGGGATATTCTAACCCCCGCGTAGCTGAAGCAAGCAAGCATGGCGGACATTTTATTAACACGATGGTGAAGGAGAAAGACACAATAACTGATGGTGTACAGCGTCTACAGCCATCCTCAGGACCTCGGCACTGTACCTAAACATTATGGCAAATACCAGGCGTCGTGTGAAGTTGTATGTGATGAACGAAGATCGACAATGGGACGACCGTGGGACAGGATATGTTTCGTCTTCGTACGTGGAACTTCTCCAAGGAATGGCCCTTCTAGTTCGATCAGAAGAAGATGGTATTATTACTGATGATTGTATATTGCTTGGTAATAAATATATATATAATATAGATGTATCCATCGCTACATATATTGAATCATCGTTTATATTTTGAAGGCAAGACCCTATTGGAGTCCAAAATTCAACCTCACACGGCCTATCAAAAACAACAGGTTTGAAATTTCACGAGTTAATGTATAACGTTATACAGGGTCATTCACACTTCACCACACGTTCGTAAACTACTCATGTGAACCGAGATTTCTGACTATCATTTTTCAGGATACTTTGATTGTGTGGGCCGAGGCAGACAACTACGATCTCGCTTTGAGTTTTCAAGAAAAGGTCGGATGTGATGAAATCTGGGAGAAGATATGTCACGTAAGTAAGGGTAGTCAAAATGCTACTACGAATCGCTGGCTGTTAAATTTCGCAACACAGCTTCAGTGGTCGATAATATTGAGCTTTCCGCGTACATTACGTCAATAGTATAAAAATATATTTTGTTTGTTTATGCGAATATTACGAAGCAACAAGAGCTGACACTTCGGGTATTTTGACGAGTATTATATTATCGAACATTATAAATTGAATATGATTTATAAAACTGATTTTTATAAAACCGACTTCGTTTACTGCTGCTAGACCGTAGGATTTTATTAAAGGAGCAATTCTTATAGAATACCCATCCACTTTTGAACTTCTATTTAAAGACACAGAAATATACGAACCAGGATGTCGTAAAAATTCGTTACGTAGAATGTTCTTGTTTGTTATCACATTGATCTGAAGGCTTTAAAGAACTTAGAACGAGGCAATTGTATGATGTATATGGTGAATTTTCCTAACTTTGACACTGATAATAAAGCAGAAATGATGATGAATTGTTTATTTGTCAAAATCTTATCAAAATGGTTATTTGAAAAGTAAGCAAATGATGTCAGTTTTGTTCTATGATTTGTCTGCTGCCTCGATGTTTTCCAATATAAAATGAATATTTGGCTTTCCAGGATTTGGAACTCTCATTGACTTCTATGAATGATTGATGAGAGGTGAGCCAGCCGGGCTAGCTCGGTAAGCGAGATGATTTATGGCTCGCGTTTATTTGGGGAAAATTCATCCCACTTCCCAAGATGATTTCAAGTATTTCAAATGCCAACCAATAGACTATGAATAGGCAATGTTGGTATCCATTTGAAAAATCATCTAGGTAAGCAGGCCAGCTTGTCTGTGAGTGTCTACGAGTATATGCAAAGCAGCCTGCTAACCGAGATCTCGCCTCTCTCGAGTGAGATCTCGCTAACCGGGCTGGCCCTCTTGTCCATATAAACGCACCGGAATTTTTAACAGGAGTATAACTACGCTGTGATATCTCGCTTATCTGCAGGCTAACCTGGTAACCGGGCTGGCTTGCCTCTCGTATAAACCTCCCCTTAGAGGAAGTCTCCATATATTGTCCTTTCCTTGTGTAATTGAGTGAATGACGTAGTGCCAGCAATTAGCAAATTAGCAATGACATCATTTCCCCTCCCAAAAATGAAATCATACATGAGATAATAAAAAACTTGTGTTGCGATTCATATACGTGAGAATGTTTGCCAATCAAGGGCCATTAGAATGATAAAAAAGTAGAGTGCTGCGTAGACAGTGATTTGGATATATAGCAAAGTGAAAAGGTGGTAAACTGCCAAGATTTTTAGTGACAAAACACTAACGTTTCGAGCGGAGCTCTTCATTAGAGTAAGACGAGATGAAATAAAATAAATAGGGCTTATAAATACAGTATGCCAAAAGGGTGTCACAAGTAGAAAGTAGCCAATCAAATGCACGGAGATAAACAAACTAATAATTAAAATTATATATGGCAAAGCAAGTTGCTATGCTGGAAATATTTCGCGGTGGCCATATTGGAGTGACGCGCTAATTCCAGCTTCATAGTTACTTGGGAAAACCTTGGACAACTGATTCATTTTAGTATCTTAAAAGATCAGAGACAGATAGTCTCTGTCACCTATAATAAAACTATATAACGTGGTCCCTCAAAATGGCTGCGGCGAGCTAATTCCGGCTTCATTTTCTGAACAAAAGTTGCTTGATCCAGTTTTTATTTAGAGATCAATGAACCTGACAGACATTAGAGGACTGTATTTTATAAAACTGTAAAAGGTTAATACATCTGTACTCTCTTTAATAAAGTAGGTATGTAAATAATCAGTTTTGTGCTATGGGTTTCATAGGTACAAGGGAAAGACCCATCTGTAACTTTAACTCAAGAAATTGCAGAGGACAATGAGTTTGAGGAAAAATTTGAGGATGTCCCAGATGCTGCAGCACCAATTGAACTACCTCTGTGCGAACTTAGTCATCTTGCAGACATATCTGCAGTGTTCACGGGCGTTTTGCCTTCGGCTATACGACGAGAGAAGTTGGCTTTGGCTATTGAACAAGAGGGTTATATCAAGAAGTTTGCAGAGCTTTTTCATATGTGTGAGGATCTTGACAACACAGAGGGACTGCATCACTTGTTTGAGATTGTGAAAACTTTGTTTTTGTTGGATAAGAACTTCTTGTATGACACCATGTTCAGTGAAACGAATATTATGGATATTCTTGGATGTCTTGAGTATGATCCAACGAAAAAGGAGCCTCAAAGATACAGGAAGTTCCTCAAGGACAATGTAAAGTTCAGGGAAGTTATTCCGATAAACAATCCCGAGCTTTTGGCGAAAATTCACCAAACGTATCAAGTGCAGTATATCATGGACATCGTCTTACCAACGCCGACAGTTTTTGAGGAGAATATGCTACCTAGCCTGAATTCATTTTTAATTTTTAGCAAATTTGAGATTGTTAGCATTGTTCAGGTAGTGTACATGCACATAGTATGTGTTCTATTATCTAATAGTTTGTTTGGCAATATAAGTTGGAAGGAGTGATGGAGAAGAAGGGTGGGAAGAAAGGAGGGAGATATAGGATGGGGTGACAGAGAGAGCAAAGATGGGGACAAACAAATGCTATGACAGGGCTTTCAAACTCAAAAATTTGTGCGAGTGTTGAACTGCGCACACAATTTTCGCTGGGCTTGCGACTGAAAATTTCGTGCTAAAACGCGAATTAATGGCGTTCTTCTGTTTAACTCCTTCTGTTTCTCAAAATGAGTCGCCATTGCAGCGATGTCATTGTTTAGATAACCTCTTTGAACTAGTGTGAAGACACCACAAGAACGCTCCAATCTCGAGAAATTTAAAGCTCTCTGCTACAAGGTTGCTCCATTGTCCAAGTAATTTATATTTTGCGCACGTGATTAATCGCTCGCTTCTTTGAGTGTGGGTGCGCGCGCAATCGCGCCCCAGTGAAAGGCGTGAAAGCCCTGTATGAGCAGGTGAAAGGGCATTAGGTATTTTAATTGCTAAACAGGTTTTCAAAATATGTTCATTATATTTAATAAGTTTAAAAATTAACCAGGGTCTCTGAGTCCGGACAGTGATCGAACCTGTGTCTGATTGCTGGTGAGATGCTCTAACCACTGACTAAGATGGTGGTGAAGGTTTCAATGAGGCACTGGTTCAATTACTGGTTCACACACCCAAGCATTAGATGCTCTAACCATTGAGCTACCAATACTAATACGTTGACTGTTGAGTGAAGGTTAATACAATGCAGCAGTCACTACAGGTACTGGTATATATCAATTGAACCAGTCAGGGGCATATTGGTTTGGGAAGACCTGGGGGGTCCACCAGGTTTTGACCGAGTCGTCCCTAGACAACAAATTACGGTACGCTTTCGTCCGCCCGCCGCCACACTCCAAACTCTTAACTCTAAAAAACAGCCAGCTAAGAGTAGTATTCAAGTATATATTTATAGATTCTTAAACTTTCTTGAGGTATACTGTATACATTTAATATTTTAACAGCAAAAATATTCAGAGTATGACACAACTACAAATACAATATTATTCATATGGCAGTCCACATTACTGTACTCATAGTCATTATAGACAATTACTTTAAACAAGAAGGAAACAAGTATACTTCTTTATACTTCTTTCTTTTCTCATAGTTCCAACTCTTCTTCCCAAAATGACCCAACTGAATTGACCAAAAATGCACCGACTGGGCATGGCAGGAACGCTAACTGGGGGATCTATGGACCCCCGGAACCCCTTCCCGTACGCCCCTGGAACCAGTACATCATTGTATTAACCTTCCCTCTTCATCTTAGTGTCAGTAGCTCAATGGTTAGAGCATCTCACCGACAATCAGATGATTGCAGGTTCGTTCCCTGTCTGGGACATTTCCTGAGGAATTGAGCTTGACGGTAGTTCATGTATCTAACCAGATTATGGTGTGTATTTGCCAATGTAGGAAGACAATAAATTTTTAGAAGATTTTTTCATGCATCTTGGTAACGAAGATGCATCTTTAGAGCAAAAATGTCAACTGGTAAGTTTTGTAAAGTAGTTTTATGATAGGCAATTAACCTTTTTAGCAGAGGGCCTGATTGGGAAGTCCTATGTAGGACATATAAATTTTGTGGGGAAATCTTTTACCAAATTATGCCCAAAAATACCAGAGAATTACATGCATTGCTATTTTCCCACCAAAGCTCACTGGTTTGCAAAAATATAAATTGCCTTCCTTAATGTATCGCCTTCCTAATATATCGCCTGGAAGGGCAATAACATAAGATTAACATACAATAACATAGCAATCAACAACCAGTGTGCCATTATTTTGTGTACAAACTAGAAAACAAGTTTAATCATACAATTAAGATGTAAAACACAAGGTGATAGCCAAGTGTTTTGCTAGCTTCTTTTGTGTGTTGTTTTACTTCTTGCTCTATCCTTAATAATTTGATGTATTGTTGTAATGGTTACATTTTCTTCTCTGTCTCTCTTTATTCAAGGTTCAGTTTCTGAAAGAGCTGTGTTCCCTTGCACAACCAATGCAGCATGTCAGCCGTGAAGAGTTTTTTAAAGTATGTGGAATCCACTGGGCCATTGGTTCCACGTTCTTGTGTCTTATACTTGATCCATTTTTCCATATTTGAGAGCTCTTTGTCTTTTATTTTTTTAACTCTTGAAGCCCTAATGTCAACATACAAATTCTTCTTATTGGTCTCCAAACATTTCTTAGAATACTAGTTGGTAGAAGTTGTTTCATGAACATCTCAGTTTATCTTTGGTGATCATTTCCTTTCTTCTCATTACCTCTATACTTGGTTAACCATTGATATTATTAGGATTGAAAGATGGTGGTCACGGCTGGGGCATAAGGGTTGAAAGAAGCATCTGACTTGGTTTACTGTATTGGTGATACCAGAATTTAATGAAGTTTTGCTATTTATTGTTTGTAGGCCTTGACAAACCACAATCTTCTTCCAGCATTGGAAGTATTATTGGTGAGTATGATATAAATATGTTGTTCTGCTTAGGTACTGTAGAAATACTCAGGCCTCTCAATAATGGCGTGCATGTATGTGCCTACATACCAGCACACAAAAATTATTTTTTAGACTAGAGCAAGTTGTTGATAACTCATTTAGAGAATTTAAGAATTGTTGCTTACATTTTTGGAGACCGCCCGTCCTGCCTCTCGGCGGCCCTGGGCATGGTGACGTGCTTTCACTATACATATACTAGGGCCGGGGGGGCATGTAGTCTCGCGGGCTCCTAAATGCCTCAGATGCCGTCGGGTTTGCTTGGCGTCGTATTCGCGGGCCCCTAGAGTACTCTCGGCGGGCCTGACCATGCCCATGTATGCAATAATACATCAGATATATGTTTTTTATTAGTCAGTTTTTAATGGTTAATATATCTGCACCAGTCCACCAATTCATGTGTAAAGATAATGATTTTCCTTCACCTGAAATCATTATAGCAATCGCTTCCAACGAATGTAAATACCAAATATTAATTGTTTCCAGTTTTACCACTGTATAGTAATTGCGCCCGATCCCAAACGTAGACGCACGTACGCATTGCGCACCTATTTTTACTTTTGTTTTCTTAAGGCTATGGAAGAACCTTCTATTCGAACTACCGCCATTGAGATTTTTGCACAGTTGTGTGAAGTCAGACCATCTGCTGTCAGAGAGTTCGTTCTGCAGATGTCAAAGACCCAACAGGATGATGTAAGCAATTACTAAATATCAATTAACTTCACTTTTGATATCAAATGTAAACCAATTAGCTTTGCCTTCTCTAGGACACAATGTTGCTGAATCAAATCATTTATCAAATGATATGTGAAGGAGATTCAGGGATTGCCATTCAGTTGTCCCAAGTTATTCGTTTGCTACTAGATCCCGAGAACATGTCATTGACGGCAAATGTAAGACTTCACAACAATATTTTGACCTTCGTGTTTTTGATTTCTTCGCAAAGTTTACTTAGAAAATATTAATGGAACTGTACTCAAAAAAAAAGTTATTTTTAAATAAAAGACCTTTAAGTATAATGTTTAGAAATGTTAATAGTTTTACGGTATCTGCTCTTGTACTCGAGAAATAACGTTTTCATTCTCATATTTTATGCTTCTGGACGGCGCCATTTTCGAGTTTGCTCGACAGCTCAGACTCGAGGTCCAGCGGGGGTTTGTTATCATTTTTGACGCCACTTGAGTGCAAGTGACTTTGTGCCAAAAGTGCAAGGAACAAAAGACAAGCACTCAATGACGTCAATATTGAAAAGAAAACCTCCGCTGTACATCAATCTTGAGCCGTCGAACAAACTCGAAAATGGCGGCGTCCAGAAGCATAAAATACGAGAATGAAAATGTTATTTCTCGAGTACAAGAGCAGATACCGTAAAACTATTAACATTTCTAAACATTATACTTAAAGGCCTTTTATTTCAAACTAATTAATTTTTTTGGTACAGTTCCCTTTCATGAGATTTTGTGAAGGACATTTCTTGTTCCCCCTTGCAGAAAACAGAGAAGACAGAATTTCTAAGTTATTTTTACAAGCACTGCATGCACATCCTCATTGCTCCGCTGTTGGCTGTCACTGCAGATGGGAAAGTCGGAAACCGTAAGTCACTTAAGATACAAAACAACAAGTCACATTGTAAATAGTTTTCACTAGCGACATAAACAT
The DNA here is from genome assembly GCA_035772405.1 of Chrysogorgia sp. JL179-B06. Taxonomy (NCBI): domain Eukaryota; kingdom Metazoa; phylum Cnidaria; class Anthozoa; order Scleralcyonacea; family Chrysogorgiidae; genus Chrysogorgia; species Chrysogorgia sp. JL179-B06. The sequence continues at coordinate 1,449,790 of JAYKKM010000519.1, forward strand.
AACGACATACGCAAGCGTAGTTTGCACTTTATGGTCAATTTAATACTTTGTTCTTCCTAAATAGAAAGGGGTTAACCTACCATGAAGTACGAACTGCACTTCTGTATGTCGTTATATGTTTATGTCGCTAGTGAAAATTAGGCTTAACCATGGTCGTGCGTTATCGTCACCACTCTTTGATCGGAAGCAGCCGTTTGGAACTCGATTGACTCCGAAGCTATGCTATTACTTATATCACTCATCAGCGCGACTACAATATATCTACGCGTGCGCAGATATAAAAATTATAATACCAAAATGCTCTATTAAAGCCTGGTTTTTACGAGCAACGCAAATATGTATATATATATATATATATATATATATATATATATATATATATATATATATATAATATATATATATATATATATATATATATATATATATATATATATATATATATATATATATATATATATATATATATATATATATATATATACATATATACATATACATATATATACATATATATACATGAATATGTGTTTGTTTTCACTTGACGCATAGTAAACTTTGAAATATATATATAGTACAATATCTACAGACACGTGTTTCGTGTATATATACTGTATATATATATTTCAAAGTTTACTATGAGTCAAGTGAAAATGAACCGCATGTTGTGTTATCTTGCGTTGCGTCACCAGTCGTCAATCTTTCTGCAGATTATGCCATCTTGTTTTCGCATGACAGCGCACCGTTACACGAGGGACCTAGAACGAGTATTTTAATTGGCCATGCGTAATTAGATATTCAAAACTCCGTAGTACTTGCGTTGTGTTCGGTTTTCACGATCACAACACAAGCATAAGCGCAAGCACAAGGAAAAGGAAACTTTTTCATCCTTGTGTCAGTGCTCGTGCTTGCGTTGAGTCTGTTTTCATTGCGAAATAAGGACCCTTGTGCTTGCGCTTATGTTTGTGCTTAATTGCGTCGCTTGTGAAAACCAGGCTTATGCGATTAAGTGCCGCATCCTGAAGTAAAACATCCATGGAGCGGCACTTATTCGAAAAAGATGAATCAGCGAAAAAAACAATAAGCTAATAATCTTTAATACACAACTGGAAATTTTTTGAATAATTTTGCTACGCGATAGACAGCGATAGAAAAGGCCATCATGACGAAGAGATTGACTCTCTTTTTGGAATTTATTGGGTTTTTGTGTGAATAAAATTAAGCGCTGCTATAAATTTAGCGCAGCTCTCGATTTAGCGTAGCTCTCGATTTAGCACAGCTCTCGATTTAGCGCTGGCTAGGTGTTGAAAGATATCATATTCTTGCGAAATCTGGATATCCACTTATCTCTCCATCTAAATCTAAACTTTCATTTCTCACTTCTCTATTTCTCTTATAATGTTTAGATGACTACATGATGGCAGTCAACTTGAGCTTGATCTTAGAGATTTCCTCGTTCTGTGTCGAGCACCACACGTACCACATCAAAAACTATGTGATAAGTAAAGACCTTTTGAGGAGAATACTAGTTTTAATGAAGTCACGTTATCAATTTTTAGTTCTAGGTAAGTCTCGAGTTTCACGTTAACGAACAATAGACCCAAACTCTGAAGATGACCGCCGCTGAGGCCATCGAAACGTCAGTCACCAACAATAGTTTCTCAAGACTACAACAACCTGGACGATCAACTACACACTTCTATACTAGTGTTACTACTTTACTTCCTGCTTTATTTTTAAGGTGCATTGCGTTGCTGTCGTCGTATCGTCGGTCTCAAGGACGAGTTCTACAATCGCTATATAGTGAAAGGAAAGCTGTTTGATTCGATTGTGGAGAGTTTTACACGCAACGAAAATCGTTATAACCTTCTGAACTCAGCTACGGTAGAACTCTTCGAGTTTATTCGTTCAGTAAGTGATTGTTATCTCTCATCAATATACGGAGTTTCAGATTTGAGTACGTAGTCATTGTCCAGTTGTGTACGAATTTTGAAAAAATCTTGGGGTCAAATGACTATGATACGCAAGCAATTTGGCGCCCAAAACGGCGAATCATGTAGTTGTACCCAGTGGCGTAGCTAGGGTTTCAGGGGCCCCGGTTCAAGAGTGAGGGCTTTTGTAGTCGCGTGTCCAGAAATTTGGGACAGTCAGCTGAATAATCCGTTGGCTGAGATTTTGCTTGCTTGGGGCCCCTGGACATTCGGGGGCCCCAATGAACCGCCTATTGCTACGCTACTGGTTGTACCACAGGGAGCCCAACTCCGAGGCCTGTGTAGCCTGCGTGCAGAGGCTTCCTGTGCCCTGGAAGCGTCTGCACGCAGGCTAACGCCTGTGATGTGTTGCTCTGTTTCTCTGGCGCGGTAATTTGAAACTCGAAACAGCGTAACGATCACAGCTGAAAGCTGAGACGACTCATGTCCGGGATTAGACCGCAGCGCTTATGTGAATTGCACGCGCTGTAAATAGCGATCACTGGGTGCCACGTGAATACGCGTCTCATGTGCGGGATAACACGCAGTGCGAGAAAACACGCGTCACGCGTATTCACGTGGCACCCATTGACAGCTGTTTCGAGTTTCAAATTAACGCGCGTGTAATTCACATAAAACCGCCGCTCATCTTTCATTAAATATAAAACATCAGAATTTCCATAATATAGAATAAAACAGAGAAACACATCACAGGCGTCAGGGTTGGGCTCCCTGTGGTTGTACAGCTCGCAGTCAAATCTAAATCTCCTAACCAAGTGTCTGTACAGGATCCCTACAGCTTTAAGGCCTTATAACCTGCATTGTTTGGTGCCTGAAAAGGCAGTTTTATTTAGAATGGTACCTGCAATGTATAATAATTAGCGATGATGGTACAGCTTACGGATCGATTATTATTCGTTGTCTTTTAGGAGGACATCAAGTCGTTGTGTTCGTACATTTGTAAAGAGTACAATTCGACGTTCAAAAACGTTGAATATGTCACCACATTTAAAGGTTTATTTTTACGGGTTGAACAAGAGATGGATAGAGTGAAAAGAAAAGATGATGAAAATATTAAGAGCAGTGAAAGGTATGGGGCCGTATTATGCATTGCTCATTAGCTTGATCGCCACTTGCTCACTCATCTACCCTCTCAATCCCTGACAGCCACTCGCTCACTCATCTACCCTCATCTACCCTCACAATCGCTTCATTACTCACACACTCTCTGACTTATACTCCCTGGCTCACCACCCACTCACTTGTTCCCTGACTCACACCCACCCTTTTCCTACCAAACCTTCTACCAATTATACAGAAAATCTAATCACACTCTAATTACTTCTATAGACCATTACCAGGGTTTATTCATGGCAGCTCCCGAATCCATCCTGAGCCACGCATGCTGGAAGAAGAAGAGGAGTCGTGGTTTGATAATGACGACGACGACGACGACGATGACGAAGAAGAACTAAATGGACAGGATGCGGAACTTTCGCCGGAAAAATCACCATTAACTGATGGAGATTTTAAATCGTACAGCAACTTTAAGAGAAAAAACGACATGAAAATACAAAATGATGCCCTCCAGGCGTCGTCCACTCCAAACAAGGTTGGTTTAGAAAACATTTTCCGTGTTGTGAAAACATTTTCCGTGTTGCTATACAGCCTGGTTCCCAGGCCTCTTTCTCATATGTTGCCATACAGTTCTCAAAACACGAGTGGACGTTTACGAGCAATTTCCGTGGGAACACGAGCCCGATGGGAGAGTGTTTTCATTGTAGTTTCGAATGTCTATGAGCGAATAGACAACGAAGGCGAAGCCTGAGTTGACTATGGTCAGTTTCTACTAAAATTGTATGGGAACACGGAAAAAAGTTTTCGATTTCTTTTCAAAAAGCGTTAATAATTCATGAGGAATACACAAAGGAAAATCATCAATTTTAAAATGCAAATTATCCTTGCTCACGGAAAAATCACTCTCAATTATCAATGCGACTGAATTTTGCGAGCAAAAGCAACTGGGAGACAAGCTGAAATACACGAATGATGCCTTATAAAAGATCAAAATTTTACATTTTTTAACAAAATGAAGCGAAAATTCTGTGTTAATGTAGAAGCATTCTCGCTAATATTCCACAATATATCAAAAAATCTGAAAAAATCATTAACTATTTATGTGATGTCTCGTAGGTCGGACTTGTGGATTACCCAGACGATGACGACGATGACGACGGGACGATACCTGGTACCTCTCCGGCAAAACGACCTCGCCTTGGTTCCTCCTGAGGTGTCATTGGTAGTATATGTCTTAATATAGTAGCGTAGTATCACGGTGAAAGATATTTATCTGTCCATATATATGTGTATATATCTATACATATACAGTTCGCGTTTTAGTAATCGGTACTTGCGATTCTAGCAATTGCGTCAGTGAGTGCACAATTACGTCGGAGAGAGAGAGCTCTGTCCCACATCAAGCGATTTATAGGAACTCCCGCGTTATGGTCGTAAACATATTTCCGTTGTTGGCGCTGGTTAGGCTTGGGCCGAACGGAACGTCTCAAGTTCGACAAATGAAAAGTTTGGCGCAGGTCTTAGCGGTAACTCCCACGTCGCATAACCATTTCAGCAGAGGTTAGGGCCTTGGCAAGGTGGGGTCGGTTGTTAGTTGCATTGAAATGAAGGTATGAGTCGAGCTAATAATCTTGAGAGATGGCGTTAAGACAGAGGAAAGTAATGAACACATATAATGTTTAATAGAAATAAAAAACTCTAAAAGGTTGGTGTACTTCCGAAATCGTGTGTAAGTTGTCTAACGTGTCCAGCGAAGGGCCTTTGCTCGAAACTTTAGACTACTTACACGCTATTTCGGCAGTACACCAACCTTTTTAGATATTTGATTTGTATTTATACACTGCCTACGCAGCACAACACGTTTTATCACTCTTTTAGAGTTACAGATTTGTATTTCAACATACTCTACGCAGCATAACATTTGAATATAATATTTTATAGGTAGTTCTAGCGTTTAGTTTTTGACATCACAACATCTTCAGATAATGATTTACATAATTACAGAAAGCCTACATATATAATAAATTACAGATATGTCATAAATTACATGCATACATTAATACATGCATACATGATACTAAAATTAATAATACAAGTAACTAAATAGTAAAGACTCGAATAAACAAAGACTATAGTGAGAGTTGATGGGTTTATAAAAAAAGTCAAATCTCAAGATTATTAGCTGGGCTCATCATTCACCAGGCAGTACCAAACTTCGTACCCAGGGTACGAGGTTTGTGCCAGTACAAAACACGAAGACGGAAGTATTTTTATGGGCGTACTCGAGAATTATTTAACTCTTATAAAACGTTTGATGTATGATCGAAGGGAGATGAGTCAGGGGTGGTGGAGCAGTTTGAGTATGGGGGGGGGGGGGGTGGCGCTCGAGATCTCTAGGAGGGTTCGGACTTCGGGGGCATGGCTTCCCGGATCTATTCTCTTAAACGCCATTTCCTGTATTTTGAGACGAGTTTTAAGAGGAATCTAAAGATTATAAATCAAACAATCTGTACAGTTATGATTACACTCGTTTCGACAGACATTTTAAGACATTCGACTTACGAGATTGGTCTCGTTTCGGATAGGCGGTCTCTGATTATGTTTCACAAAATGTGAGTGTCAACCATCGTGCATTGCGCGTTTGTGTTTATCTTTCCGTACGATAACGAAGTGCTTCGTTGCCAACTTGACGTGAAAAATACTCCGGTAATTCGCCGAGTCTTCTCAGAAAACCCTATAGAGGCTTTCTTATTTATCCACAATCTAAATACGTCGACTCGGAACTTGATTTATTGTTTGAACCTCGTCACTTGCTCTTCCACGCTTTGCGTCAGTCAAGGCTGACATAATTCGAAACGAAAGTCAAGAAAACGTTGAATTTTGTGAAAAATACAGAAATAATTACTTTCTAAGGTACATCTTCTTTCAATTAAAAGAAAATATCAAGGATTGACAAGATATTTACGGATGAGTTCCCCAAGGGAATTTCGTGCTTCAAAAAATGGCAGACCGAGCGTGCAATGCGTCACGGTTGACACTCACTCTAAGATGTATATATAAGATGTCACTTCTGTTTTATTGGAGGCACGGCTCCCCCCACCCTTGACATTGACTGTCGCCCCTGCTCCGCCGCCCCTGAGGTGAGGTGTGTTAGATTAAGACGTTGTAAACGCTGCTATGTAAATATTTTATGATACGAAAGGCGTTAAAATAGAAGCAACGTAAAGAGACTACATAGTGTCCAAATGCTACCGCGTAATGCATGTACGTTTTCCATTTGTGAAAGAATATAGTACTTGAATAAAAGACTCTGTTTTTATTTTACTCGTGTGTTGTGCGACTTATTTTAATGTGTGCGTAACCAAGGATACTGCCGCTACAAGCAATGCCAACTATACGTACAAAATTATAGGGTCATTTGAGTACGAGATCTTTCACAAAACTTGTACTAAAATGGACGATGATCACAACTTTATCATGTGTCACCAACAAATCCCGTTGTCGCACTCGTTTTGGTTTTCGCACGTGGTATTTGGTTTTCGAGCATGGTATTTAGTTTTGTTCGGTGGAGCAACGGCACTGAGCAATGGCCGTGTGGCCTCAAGGCAGATTTCCATTCAGTGCCTTTTATCGCGCGATCCACTTTATTCTATCGCTTTCTTTTGAACTATGAGCCCTCGACAGGAACGGATCCGGTCGAGAGCTCACAATGCGGTATACTAGCTTCATCTTGCAACGAACCCATACCACTAAACAAGAGATTAGGGTTTGGCTAACCATAACTGCAAAAGAAAGCGATCGAATAAAGTCGATCGCGCGATAAAGAGCACTGAATGGAAATCCTCCTTTAGTGTTGTTCTCTCGCGTAATTCGACTGAGTTCTTTTTAATGTATAAAAAGAACCCCTATCGTTTTATCCAGTAGCCCAAGTTGCGTCGTCTACATGTTTCCACCGCGAGTCCATTTCTGCCTTTCTTCCCCGAATGCAGCGCCATACAAAGTCTACAAAACGGTGGCAAGCCGTCCCACAATTCCCCTACCAATGACCTGCTGTAATTTCTTGGAAATTCATATCCTTCGTACTTCCATCTCAGATATCGGTGGTAAGCCGCTTCGTCGTTTGCCAAACGCTTGAGATACGAAGCCAGCAATTTCGGAGTCGCAAAGTCTCGGACTTCTATCACTGCTTCGTGTAAATATCCAGGAAGGAATTCCTGGATTTTCTCTGTTCCCATGAACACCGGCACGCTGCCGGCGCTCAGCGCGTGATACAGTTTCTCGTCGACAAAGTAGTCGCAATCGGAATTCATGAACACCAAAGTAAACTTGTAATTCCTGTAAAGCTCTATGGAGGTCTCTGTGGTATTGCGCAACGCATGTGGGTTTTCTGGTAAATCGACATTGTGGAGACATCCTCCGTACGAATCCACGGGCATATAGCGCATGAGCTTCACAAGGTAAGCCGTGCGAATGACTTCACAGTGGCTATACAACGCTACGGCGGCTACTTTATGTTTTTTGTGAAAAGGAACCGGAGAGGGCTTCAACGACGGCTTGAAAAAAAGCGACAAGGGAAAATCCGAATCGAGTCGGTAACTTAGGTAGAAATTAAATTTGGACATAATTCGAGAATTCTGCAGTGCGGGGGTGAACCTGGGGCTCTCGTTAGAATGGAGTATCCATCGCAAGTTTCTGTGTGGATCGTACTTGTCTTGTGGTGGCATTTCTTCGATGTTTCTTGCGTGGACTACGATGGCGGCCGCTTCGTTTATCTTTGAATGGTCCGTGGTTAGGTTGCAGTGGACTGGGCAATGGTTGCCGACGTAGAAAAATGGCCATTTCTTGTTGTTTTGTATCGATACCGACTGTTGATAAACCTTGGTCCAGTAAATGATCACGATACTGTTATTTTTTCCGTTAGGAAGTTCACCTAGTCTCTGGCTCAGCCTTGTAAACCATAACACAAACCTTTTGAATAAAGACAGTCCTTTCTGTTCTCCAGGCGGGCTTCTCTCGAGGTAGTCATCGGAGAAAATCCACATCAAAACAACAAGTCCAACCAATATAATATAAACTAGATAGACTGTATTTTGACATCTAAATCTCCGTCTCATTCTTTCCAGTACTGTTATGCCTCGCTGTCCATTCTTCAGTCTGTTAATATAATGTAGTTCTTTATTCTTCTTTATTCATTTTTATCCAGTACATAATTTCAGCAAACGCGCTATTTCGTAAAGTATATTTGCATGTGAATTAACAAGCGTATGAAGTTGATGAATATAGATGTAGGTATTTTAATTTATGCCACGAGGCTACGGGTGATCATATGGTTTTCTAGTGCGCAACCATTAATATTGCAATATGTTAGTATTAGGACTGTACGCGTTCCTGGTAACTGCAATGTCTTCCAGCGCATGTTGTCTCCAGTCTCTCACGCAGTTGAGTGGTTATTTGTAGTACACATTCCCTATCGAAGTTTTTGTCAAGGAACCGTAGTTTAATTGTGATCCAAAATTACGGGAAATCCTTCGAAAACTGATTGTTCTGGTTCACTTTAGCATTGATTCAATGATCAGAGTAGGGAGTCTCTTATACAAATCAGTACAAACTACACAGCTAAAAATCGCACAAGTTGTTCCAAGGTTGTTGGCTGAACAATACTGTAACAAGGCGGCTATCATGTGTGAACAACATTGTTGAACGAAATATGTTGTTCATCATTGTTCCAACAAGTTGACAACTTGCAACAGCTTGTGCGTTTTCGTTTTTACGCGTGTAGCGGCAGGTTACAAAGTTCTGCCACGTCTTTTATTCTACGCATGCGCGTAGTTGTTAAAGCTAGAAAGAGAGATAGATCTAAAATATTACTGCAGTACTCTGCGCATTTAACCTTGATCTGTATAATTTCTAAGACTATGGATCCACCACTACAATATATGACCGGTGAGTACGACTTGCTGTGGTATATTTCTTATTTTTGAGTTTTTTAGATGAAAGAGATTTGGCTTAGAGTCGAGCAGTAATCAACTGACAGTCCACAGACTCCACACAATGTCCCCATTGTGATTTGTAATATTGAGAAAAGTTCTTTTTGAAACTCGGACTAGTTGTTCAGAACCCTCTCTCTACTAAATTGAACTTCTTTAAGTGCTGTGAATGCTGTAAAATTATTGTTATATACGAGATTCTATATGGTTTTTAGCCTTTATATTTTATATAGATTATTATAATAACTAGGAGTTCTTATCAGAAGTGAAATGCTGCCTCGGAACTTACACAGGAGCATTGGGTATCAATTAGAAGGGTATTCCCGTTCGTTTGTTTGATTCGAAATATGACCGCCAGAAAAGTCGTTCAATTGAGAAATACCGTGAAGTTCCATTTGGCTTGCTTGTTTCGAGTAAATGTTGTGGTTTAGATTGTTATCAAGTGGAACACGGCAACAACGACAGCGTCTGAATTCAAGGAGACATTATAACCTCAATGTTTTTGACTACGGTGACATCCCGCATGATTTCCGCTTGAATGGAAAATTTATAACTTCGCGAGGCTTACTCTTTCGAGTAAATGTTCTTCGAATTAGATGTATGGCGTTTAAATGGTCATATTCAATTTTGACATTATAAACGCGCCATAAAATACAGCTAGAAGTTCAGCACTAAAGCAGAACACGTTGTCGTTGGCGAGTTCCGAACATTTGATTCGGATACTTTCCGCATCCGGCGATTAAACGAACATCTACGAGATACGTCACAAAACGTCATAAAACTGTGACAAATATCTCGACATCTCGACAGAGGGCAATTTACACAAATCGAAGTTGCGATTGTTTTTGCCGAGACGGAATGTGAGAAATGGTATTGTTTATTTTATAATATAGGCCCTGGATACCAGGAGCATCCAGGGATGCCAACACAAAAACGATCAAGAAAAGGTTAGCTGGTACTTAGTTATAGGATTTGATAAAAAAACTTGGTTGCAATCCAAGTTTATTCAACCTCGTACCCAGGGTCTTACCTCCGCTCCCGCCGGCCGCTGCGGGGGGTATGAGGTTGGTTGTAATCTTTCTTTCAGAGATAAAATTAGCATTTTTAATATTGTTGTGCCTTTGATTAGATATGCAGCACACGGGTGCTCCTCCGACAGCTCCATTATTTGACGACACAAGTACTCAACATGATCATGGACAGCAGCAAGGGTACCCTGGTTTCAATGCAGCACAGCTAGCTAATGATCCAATGGCAAACATGGCTTTACAGTATGGTTCCTCACTGGCAACCCAAGGAAAAGATTATATGGACAAAAATGTAAGTACAAATCAAAAAGGTTGGTGTACTACCAAAATAGTGAATAACAGGTCTAATGTTTTGAGTGAAGGTGCTTCATCAGTAAGTGACCAACACTTTTCACTCTCTGATGAAGGATCTTTGCTTGAAAAGACCTTCTGAACACTATTTTGGCACTACATTAACTTATTAGTGTGTTTCCAATTCATATTTTCATTAGAGATGAGCAGCTTATTCAAGCCTGTATATTAGCGGCTGGTCACGGACATTGTCCGGTATAAATATCCCATTTCTAGAGATTTGACAGTTACAATATTAATTGTTTCTGTCATTTTGTCCGATGCTCATCTTGTCCGAAGATTATACTCAACTTTTTGTCAAAGTAAAACATTTTTGTGTTGAATGGACTGCATTTAGATTTCGTGTTGTACAATCTCAGATGAGAGACATTATGCTAACTTTGGAGATATTGCACTAAATTTGGAGACATTACATAAGTTTGGAGACATTACACTAAGCTTGGAGACATTGCGCTAATTTGTGAGACGTTACGCTAAGTCTGGAGACGTTATGCTAAGTTTGAGACATTACGCTACATTATGAGACGTTACATTAAATTTGGAGACATTCTGTGTCCGTTACAAATTCATTTGTGCTGGTCATTCTGACAGGTACAGCAATAAAAAATTCTTGAAAATCTGCGTCATCTTGTTTTTGCAGTTTCTCAATTGCAATAATGCACACAAGAACCACTGTAATAAGTCTAAGACGCCATTTTTTCAGCATCTGACCTGGAAAACAAGTCCTTTTCACACACAAACCACACAAGTTTTGTTCAGGACAAAATAGTGTTGTTCAGGGCAAAAAAAATATTAAATTCAATCAAAGCATTAGTAACATGTCTTTTAGTCTAAAAATAAGCACAACAGGTGTTTTAAATAACATATTCTTGCATAAATTGGGAAACTGCAGAGTCAAGCAGCAGCCAGAATGGTCATTTTTAATGTGGAATTAATTTGCTTTGGTTGATTAATTGGCCATTATGTGTAATGTTCAGCCACTGATTAACTCTTTCCTGTCCGGCCCAGTCAAAAGGGGTCATAGAAGACCCCGATCGGTAATGCAAGATTAAAAATTTAAATTCGACCATCGCCAGTTTGATTTGATTTCATAAACAACTCTGCGATTGGTGGCATTTTGAATTTTCATGATGCTACGCGGGCGTGCAAGATGGCATTTTCTAGAAAAATGGAAGTTTTTCAACCTGATTTATGATAATTAATGCTAATTTGTATTATCATGATGTGTCTTGTTCAGAAAATTGAAAAGGATTGGTAACAGCCAGTTTATTGGGCTTTCAGAAAAGGTATAGATTTCGCAACAGTTATGGATATTTCCCGAGATATCAATAGAACAAAGAGGTAGTTCAATTTTGGATGTTTTTCAGCCGGCCAGGAAAGAGTTAATCGAATCGGCTAATTGGTAATTCTTGGTGATTGGCTCATCTCTAATTTTAATACTGCCTAAGCAGCATGCTACTTTTATATAAAAATGATAAAAATGAGTTAGTATACTTTTAGCAAGTCAGCTAAAGTGAAAATGTGCTGTGCTTGATACAAAATGAATAGCACTTGTTGCTTCCTGGTACTTGTTACCTGTTAAGGTTAAAACTATTGTACATATGAAAAAGTTACATTACTCATTTATAAAAAAAGTGATATTAGAGACTATTAATTGATTGTAGCTTTTTCTAATTTTTCAGATTGACAGATTTGTCCCAGTTTCAAAGCTCAAGTATTACTTTGCAGTGGATACAACATACGTTGGAAAAAAATTAGCCCTTCTCGTGTTTCCATTCACACACCAAGTAAGCAAATTGCTATTACATCTTGAAAAAAGTTAGGATAGGTATGTCGGCATTAATATTTTTTTATGAAACATTTTGGATAATAGCTGTCGAACAGCCAACAGCTTTTTTTCCATGTTGTTGTGAACTAAAGCCTGGGAACTAAAGTAATTGACTATGCATGTCTCAGAGTCAAAAAGGATTTAGGGTTAGGTGGAAAGAATAGGGTCGGTTGGGAAAATGGAACCAGACATTTATTTGTATTTTTCTTGTATGACCTTTTATTGCCACCAAGTTCTAATGCCAGTTTCATTGTACTATCAACTTTCTTTACTGTAGAACTGGTCAATCAAATATAACAAAGCTGAACCTATAGCTCCACGATATGAGATAAATGCCCCAGACATGTATATTCCTTGTAAGAGATTATTTTCCTATTCTTTATTGACTTGTTGTCTTTCCCTTATTACATTATATAAATGTACTGTTGGCTGTTTCTTTTATTGGTAGCTATGGCTTTTGTGACGTATATATTGGTGGCTGGTCTGGTCATGGGCACACAAAGCAGGTGAGAGGAACCGGTACTTTTTAATTACTGGTACTCAAAATGTGTTTTGCTTTGACATGTTTCTATGTTTTATATATATAATAACCTTCAATCTCCATCTCACTATGGGTGAGGGCCGTGAGGTACTCATTGAGCTACTGACAATCAGAAGGTCACAGTCTTGACATGACATTGTCTCTTGTTTCACAGGTTCTCACCAGAACAACTTGGTATCATAGCAACCTCTGCATTTCTCTGGTCTTTTGTGGAGGTGTTGGCCATATTGTTCTCTTTTTACATCTGTAGCGTCATGGCCGAGATTCAAACCATGGACTTGGTTGCTTTTTGTGGCTATAAATATGTTGGGTAAGTATGGCAACATGTGAACTGCCACAGCTTCTTTGCAATGTAGTAGGATGGCCAATGGATACCCCTAGTACCAGAGTTACCCTAGTACAACCAGGGTCACTCCTACTGTACTTCTTATAAACATAGCTTCTAAGAAATCCATTATTTTTTATATTAGAATGATTCTCTGTGTCTTGGCTGGCTTGGCTTTTCAGTCCACCACTGGTTATTATGTGGTTCTTGTGTGGATGAGTCTTACAACTGCATTTTTCCTGGTAATGTACATGTACTGTATACTATATAGCTTTAGTATAAATACGTGAGGTGATTATAGAAATCGCATGCGCTGAATGGTAGAGCTACCTCGGATTATTTCTCGATAATCACCTCCAGCGTTTTTTCAACATGGCCGGCCAGCCGATTTGTCAAATTGACAGAAGAAGAAACAGAGAAACTATAGCAATTTTGAGGAAAATGCTGTTCCTAAAAGTAGGAAAATATGTATTTATACTAAAACAATTATTCACCTTAGGCTCAGTGAATATTGGTGAATAAAAACCTCGACTTCGTCTCGGTTTTTATTCACCGATATTCACCTCGCCTTCGGCAAATAATTGTTAAATAATAATTTTAATAAGCCAAAAAAGTATACAAATTTGTTTCGGTATTTTAACTAAGTCATGAATGAGCCACAATCTGAGGATAAACACTCAGAAAGTGAGTTTTATTATGTTTTCGGTGTGTTCTGTTCAAAAGCGTGTGATGCTCACTTTATATCATGCTATTTGCACGCTGTCCAAAAAGCTATAAAATAATCCTTGTCCGCTTGGTCCTTATGGTAACATATCAGACTTCAGCTAGTTAGCGTTGATGTACAGACCTCACCCTACGGCTTGGTTCGTACTGTCAACACCTTGTCCGATATTTTCCCGTAATGACCCTGCTCTTGGTTAATAAGAAGTTAAAGTATTGGAGGAAAATTTACGGGAACTACTGAGTATTTTAATAAAATACGCAATTATGGTAACTCTGAATAACATAAACATATATATTGAGAGTTCAACGTTTCGACTAGCTTGTCGAAACATTGAATTCTCAATAAATATGTTTACGTTATTCAGATTTACCGTTATTGTGTATTTTGTTGAAAGAAAGATTGGCGGCGTATGTTCGTAATTTTTCCTAAAGTCTGGACTGTGTTACGGGTGGGTTTTCCACTCGTTAGCCGATCAGAAAGCATGATTTCCTAGGATTAGGAAGCGGGAAAAATAAATGAATTTGTCATTTTTGTTCTGTTGAAGGTTCGCACTTTGCGTTTGATCATTTTACCCGAGGCGGATGCGGATAGTATTGGTCGTGCAAGTAAAAGACGTATTTACTTACTACTCTTCATTGCAATACTTCAACCTTTACTCATGTTCGTGTTAACAAGACATTTGAAACCACTGGACAAAGTGGAAGTTAAAACAATTTGAATGCAAGTAAGAACAGTTGCGAATGCCTTACAAGAACATAAAAAGATATGAAATATACCTGAATGAGAATAACAGAGCTACATGCTACATTGAGTTAAAAGAACTTTATTTCTATCTTCATTGGTTCGGGTTCTCTTGTTCTGCGGAGGTGAGTGCAGCGTCATAGAAAGAACTGGCTGCAAATGACGAAAGAAAGGATTGAAAAACATTTTGAATATTCCGTGGTTTAATAAAACAATGGAATTGGAGATTATAATATACTGAGGGAACTTCGACGATGCGGCCTTCAAAACAAAGAATTCTTCATGCGAAATAAAGAGAATGAGTAATTTGTAATCCCAAGAATATTCTCAACACCGTCCTCCTGTTTACAGCGCAACTCTGAGCATTTTCACGTCTTCAGGACAACATGAGCTCGCTGAGAGGTGAGAGCTGTTCATTAATGTTGTGGCTTCAGTTCAAACACTACAACAATCGTTTTAGCAGAACTGGAGCGTTTTGGCGGTCATAAAACAAACTTCAAACGGCCGCGTCGTCGAGATTGCCGCGTCGTAAAATTTCCTGCCAAAACTATTATTGTATTATTTTATTAAAGAAATACCAAATAGTTTTTTCCGTGTTTGGATACTGTGATCCAAAGTCCAAACACTTGCATGGAAGTTGCTCGACTTTCGAAAAGCTAAAAAAGAAACGTTTTATACCCTCAAAGTTTACCTGAGTGGAGAAATCGTGTTTCCAATAAATCCAGAAAACTAATTTGCATAAAATATGCCGCTTATCATAAACACAATTTCTCTAGATACACAAATGCTACAAGTGTGAAACGTTTCAATAATCAAGACCACCGCTAGAGCTCTGCAATGAACCAAAATAAAGCTCAGATTTACATTACAAACTTTTTATGGAAAATGAAATTTCTCATGATTTAGACTATCGAGCCACCTTAATATCTCAAGAACAAAGTGAGATATGGAAGAGGTACTGTACAAACGTAAATCTTTATGATTTCTATCGTTCTTTCAAGTAAGAGAGTTTACATCGAATTGAATTTGTTACTGCTGAAGTGCTGAACCAACTTACAGCAACGAATGCAACTGTACAAACATAAAATTAATAGTAGAGAAGTCAGCTGGTCATATTTCATTAGGCTTGTGTCATTGTTTTTGGTGGTACACATTCGGTAAACTAATCCATCGCGCGGTATTCTAGGTACGTCGTCACATTTCTGAGAAGGCTCATACGACTTCGATTTTGTTTACATGCATGAGAAATTGATTAATTACAACAAGCATATTTACAACAGAACCATCAAAAAAGCTTCAGCGAGGGTTAAATTACTATCACGTATCCGGCAGAATATTAGTCCATATGTTGCCGAGATAATTTACAAAGCTATGATAGAATCACTACTCTCCGTTATTGTAGCAACCTATTTCTTGGCATATCAAACACCGCAACCCTCCGATTTCAACAAATTCAAGATCGTGCTTTTAAAATCGTACATGGAAAAAATGCAATTCCAAACCGCTGGTGCCCAATAAGAAACATTAGGAAACTACATTGTGTACAAGAAGTTTTTAAATGTCTACATGGACTTGTGCCAGAAAAATTTAATGGCATTTTTGAAAAAATTCTCATCTGAAACAAAGAAGAGGCTAACTCCAAAACTCCAAACTGAGGCTACCAAAAGTGAAAACAGAATCTGGCCACAAGATGTTCTCGTTTCAAGGAGCATTGGTATTTAATGAACTACCAGACGAATTGAGGAATGAAACGTCGTTTTTGACTTTTAAACAAAAATGTAGACATTTTTATGGAAACTGACTATAGTACATTTTGAAGAATTTTAAAGAAGTACATTTTAAAGAATTACATTTTAAAATAGGATTAATTTAATTTTTAATTTTTATATTTATTTTTACAGGTCCTTGAGTGATGGCAGCTAGCGTTTGCTTGGCTGACCAAGCTAACCTGTATAAATATTGTATATTATTATTATTATTATTAATCAACCCGAATTAGCTTAAACAATAGATTACTCTCATTTGCATTGAATTCGGCACATGTGAAGTTCGACGTCTAAACCAGACCTCACAGGTCACACAACAGGAAAAAATCCGAACGTGCAACAATTTTGCTCTATTTTAGAGTATTGTTGTCATGTTTGCATACATACATATAATTACTCCATGCGCAGTTAACTACGAGAGTTCGATGGATAGCGCTCGCTGATCCATCTATTGAAACTAGATAGTTATCCATCATAATCCTTCTAAGTTGAATTTTGTCTACATCTATCAAGTTCTCCAATTTTTTCCATCTGTCCGATTTCCGTTTACCACTTTGTCTACTTGTTGTTTCCATAAAAAGCGTTTGTTTTTGTAAGCATGAACTATTGTCCATACGAACACAGTGTGCTAGCCATTTCAGATGTTGTTTCTCTTGGAAAAGTGTCAAGGGACCGCATCCCAGTGATGCGGTAGATGTTTTCATTGCTGTAAATATATACATAATCCCATGTCCCATTTTTCTTATCTTCTTCACTTATATCTTTCGGTGGAGCATCTCGCCTCTTAAAACCACCTTTCACAATCCGACGTAAAAGTCGTACCCATTCGACGTCAAGTTTTTGAATGTTTACGTCATGTGGGTCCCAAGTAGCCACATTGTACATAAGTCTGGATCTTACGAATGATGTCATGAATTTTCCTCTCATCCTGCATTTTATTCTATGATCTTGTAAAACTTTCTTCATTTCATTTCATTTCGCAAGTGCGGACGACAATCGATGTTCTATCATTCTTTTTGGATTAATTGAGGAAACCATTACACCAAGGTACTTAAATTCCGTGGAATTCTTAATCACGGTATCACCTAATTTTATGAGGGACTGTTGGGTGGTCACATCATCGTTACCGTTAAATACCATCGTTTCCGGGGTTTTTCTCGACAATGTGAGACCGTATCTTGTAAAAACTTTTTCAATCACAGCCTTCCTTCTTATCTGAGTCGTTCCATTGAATCGATCCAGAAAAGAGCCTTAAAGATCATCTATCCTAGATCTGATTACAAAGAAGCTCTTCAGTTGGCTAATCAGCAAGATTTCACCTTCAAAGGTAAGAATTGATAAACCTTTACTGTAGTATATAGTAGTACTACATGGTGTACTACATTTTGTTCCGCGAGCAAAACACCATTATCCAAGTAATCCGATGGGTTACACATAGCTAGTAGAAGCTAATTTTTGATTGGCTGTTCGTTACTAACCGTCCAACACGTAACAAGATCCTAACCTGCGGGGCGTGTTTACTAGGTTCTTGTGTCCGATTGGATAAAAAGTTAGGAAAACGACCAATCAAATCTGTTGTCCAGAATGTCACATGACAATGTCTATAAATACTGCGTTAGCTTGCAATATTTTTATATACCTAGGGTTCAACGTGATTACAGGAAGCCACTAGACACCTTTTTGAAGACAACAATGAAAGTGTTCGCAATTCTCTTTTTCAACTTCGTGTTCTTCGTTTCGCAGTTTGACAAGACAGAGTCCTTCTGTGGTAAGTTTTTAAAGTATATCCATTGTTTATATGTTAAAGACGGCTCGTAGTTTACGTTGTAAGACGATGGCATCATTTGACAAGTAAAAAATACTCGACTGTACGATTATTACGACTTAATGGTGACCAAGCTTTATTCCTCGGTGCGTATTCATGAGGTTATAAAGAACAAATAAATACCTTTCTATACCTGAATGTCAGAAAGGTCAATTTTCGTGTTGTTCACGGCTACATGATTCTATGAATTTCTTTTTAATCAACGCACATTCGTAGTTTTTAAGAATTTTATTAAAATGTTTATAAAATTGATCGGGATTAATACCGCGTATCTCCTTATTTATTGTTTTAATTCTTATTCGATGTGACGCGTTTGAACTGGTTTCCAAACATAAACATCGCCTGACTCCCGCTGTTTCAGCGGGATGAAATATCCTCATAAAAAAACACTAATTTCACAAGATCTCTGCGCCAAAGATTCTTAAACCAGATTTATTTTTGTGCCAAAAGCATCTAAAAATTGGAAATCTTGCGTGCGCGAGTATCTCAAAATTTTAATTTTAATAACTTTGTCACTATACACATTACAAACATAAATACAGACATTAAGATAATAGGCTGGGTAACCGCAACAGCTAGTGCCAATTACTGCGGCCCCAAAGCAAGTACGATTTAACAGTCACTTTAAAGATACACAGCGATATACAACACACATTAAATACAACAAATTTACTACGATATATACTAAAAGCAACACGATGGTGGGTTCGTAAGGCTTCGAGCTGTATTACATTTTAAGCATATGCTTTTCCATGTTCGTGAGTCGGCTATGTCATATGTGTTGTTAAGTGCGTTAATAGTGTAGTAGTTGAATAGTAACTTCCTGAAGTTTGAGAGTGTGATGGTTTTTGTTGTAATAGTTTTTGGTAGTATGTTCCATATTCTTGTTGTCCGATTTTGGTATGTCGAAGTATTAGATTTTTTGGTTTGATATTTATCGCAGTCAAGGTTGAAGGATCTTGTTTTTTTGTGATAGGGTGGTCTTGTTGAGGATGTTGATGCCGTGGTTCGTTTTGTATACAATGTCTATAGGTATTCATGCCAGTACGTTAAAGGAAGAAGTTTAGTCGTAAGTAGTCGGACAAAAAAAAAATTTGACTCACAAATTATTGCAAATGAGCTATTTTCTTTTTTTATGGCCGCAAGAATTATGGGTAAAAGCGGACAAACATGGATACTGACGTCATCTCGACGGAGTGCTATTTACCAAAAAATTGCGCGACCACGCCTACAACTCTATGGGAAATTTTGTCGAAAATTGCGTGGTCGTTGCCAAAGACATACGTTCCATGCAGTCAGGCCAAAAGCAGGCTCTGCGTACGAGATTGGAGTTGGGTACGCCAAAAGCTTGCACCAAAAAAATTAGATGACAGTGATCTGCGCCAAAAGCTTGCGCCAAATCAATTAGAAGTCAGTGCTCTTCGCCGAAGATCTTACGCAAATACCCCTTCAAATTAAAAACATAAAGAACATCCATGCATATACTTTCTTTATAATAATTAATTAATAGTTTTTTGTTCATATTGGTAATATATGTAGTAGGTTTTATCTTATAATGAAACTGTAATTAGTTTGTAAGAGCATTGAGACTATTGTATATTGCTCCTAATACGTCTTTATTATTATTATTATTACCAATTTCATAAACTAGGCCAACCTCGTACCCTGGGTCTATCTCCGAGATGAGATAAGACCCCGGGGTATGAGGTTGCGCAGAGGCTTACCCAATGCGGTGGGTAATGAATAAGGAAAACATAAAACAAGGATATAAAACACGAGAAGATAGCCGAGTGTTTTAAAGCTGATAAAGCCTACGTTCATTGGCGTGGTAGATCAATGGTTAGAATGTCTCACCGGCAATCAGAAGGTTACAGGTTCGATTCCTGTCCGGGACTCAGAACCATTTTACTGAGGATACGAGCTTGACGATTATCCACGTATCTTATATGATCACACCAGGGGCCCATGATAGCAACATTTCATCAATATCATCCTTTATTTTTCCTTTTATTTTGTTTTTCTTTTATTTTGTTTTTCCTTAGTTGCAGGACACGAAGGTCTCCACGCGAAGCTTACTAGGGCGGTCGTGAGATCCTCTGATTGGCTCCAACAGTTTTATGCCAAAACGTCATACATCCAACCATATATTGGCGCTTCGATGATCTTCTCCCTGAGACTCTCTGGTCACCAACCGGACAACTTGCTGTCCAAATTCAAAAGCAATTTCTCTTTGTCCATTAAGGAAACACTGAAAAACTACCTGGACAACGAAGTTACGACACGCGGAAACTTGAGTTTCATTCCCACAGGCCAGTTGGCTCACATTGTCCAGTCTGTGATAGCTATATGCGAAGACCCTGCAAATTTCTATGGACACAACCTTTTCGCTACTCTGCGCTCTGGTGCAATGACTTTCAAAAAAAAGACAAATTTTCAGAATTATTATCAATACAGTTTAGTAGCCATTGCGTTCTGTAATGGTGGGTTACAAATACCAGAAACAATGGTAAAGGAGCTTTTAAGAGGGGTTTATCGAAAAGTAAGTTATCATATTAATGATATCGACGCCTTGATCCTGATTGCCCTGTCGTGTGTTAAAAAAGACAGTTCTATGTTCAATGAGGTTAACAACGCAATGACTAAACTGGTCAGTCAATTTATCACCCATCAAAATAAAAGTACAGGTGATTTTGGAAATCAATATTCTACAGCATTGGGTGCACAGGTAAGTCCCGCTCCTCCGAGCTGCAACTTTATATAGTGCACGAGTTACGAGTTGAATTAGCTAGTTGCATCCACTGATCTCGAAAGAAGACTGGATCGAGCAACTATTGTTCAGAAAATGAAGCCGGAAGTCCGCCATTACTAATTGGGACCAACTGAGGATCCTATGAGGTTTTTGTTGGATTATGTGCTCTTACCATCGACAAAATAATATAATTTTACTATAAAGAGGACCAGAAGACATTTTTCAAATTACTGCGTAAAACGATTCATCGCCTACCTACATATTTACTGCGACTTTGGTCCCTTAGTAATGGCCGCCGTTGGCTCTAATTATCCAGTGAGAGAAGCCTGATATGAGACGTCAAATTAGGTTCAAAATTTTATGCATTTAATGTTAACAAAGAAACTATATTGGCCAGACACTAAACTTATTTCGCGAGCGTCGCAGTTTGATTTGCTTGCAAACTCGGAGCTTCTAATGATCTCTTACATTATGCAAATATGCAAGCTTCAAAAACAATAGAAAGCTCAATCCAGTCCTATTTTTGAGATCAGTGGTTGCACTCATTGCAGCATGAATTTAGTAGTCTGCGAAAGCAGACTCTGTCCTCACCCCCCCTGGCGGTCAGAGTCTGCTTTCGCAGACTAGAATTTAGTAAAGTTGTAAAGGTTTTTTTTGTTTTTTTTGTGAATTATTACTGACTATCAGGGATACTCCAGCCAAAATACAAATGTAGTTCATATGAAAGATCTTACTGACTTTAGTTTATTTCCAAAGTTTCAGCGTTCCTATCAATTTAGTGATGAAGATATGGCGGCTAGTTGGGGTAATTTCGACGCCATATTTGTTTGTCAAATATTACGTCAAATATTACTTCTATCTAGTATTATGCCTAAGACGCTCCTCTATTTTCCTGCATGAGGAACTAAATAGTTTATTTCGACTATTTTCGTCCAAAGAGCATTCACAACAGCTACGTGATTGCCATAAAACAACTCCACTGCCGATAAAGAATCACTCAATGACGTCATATTTTCAAAACCAATATGGCGTCAAAATCCTCAAATTTTCAAATTCAACTAGCCATAACTTCTTAACAAAATTGATAGGAATGCTGAAACTTTGGGAATAAACTAAAGTCAGTAAGATCTTTCATATGAACTACATTTGTATTTTGGCTCCAGTATCCCTTTGTGTACACTGTTTTCCAAACGAGACCTGTTAAAATAACAGGTAAATAAGTAAAATTTAGATAAATATAAGAATATATATATAAAAGTCAAATAAATAAAAAAAAAAAAAATTATATATATATAAAAGTATAACTATAAAAATTTAAAATAACTAAAAGTTAAAAGTTAAAATCATTCAGTTGTTCATAAAATAAGGATTCTGGTAAACTTCGGATTGGTAACGGTAGTTAGGTTGCACAGGTGAGCAGCTTGATAGTAAAATCCGTTCCGTGCACACTTTATTTAGGTAACCTAATGATAGGTTATTATTCCTTGTTATTGTTCCTTGTTATTGTTCCTTGTGCAGGGGGGGGGGCAAAGTAACTGTGACTATCCCTTTTAGGGGTGGTCCGGGGTTATTCTCCCCTGGGGAATTTTTGCATTTCTGAGACCTGAAATGGCATTTCCTGCATTTGGAGAGCAGAAGTTAACAAAATTTAAAGGCCGTAAATATGGAATGTTTCGTGACCTTTTTTCTCGAAATTGTGACAAATCTGCAATGGGTTGACCGCAAGCTTGTTGGTAATCGTTGTGACACTCGTTATATCAACAAGCATTTTTGGATTGTTTCAACGATGTCCTACGGTTCTGCACCTATAGTTGCAACAAACTTACTGGCTCCAAGCTTGTTAAGCCTTGACAAAATAAACAGTTTACTACAAACTGTTAGCAGATTTGCTGCATGCAAGCCTGCATCAAACACATCCTCCAACAAAGCTCGTGTAGCTACTAATAATTATTTGGGCATGGCTGCAAGACTATTTGTTTCTTAAAATTGAAATACACTTATATAATTACTTTCAAAGTATCAAGTGGGGGGCACATGCCACCCGGCTCCTACGGTGGTTAATGAACTTTTCCGTTTTATTCTAGGCACTTATAGCTGCACGTGTTCACACAGATAAATGGGAATGTGTAAAAGCCATGAAAAACCTCTTAAATTATCAAAATGACGAGGGATCATTCGGAACTATCCTTGCTAATATACAAATAACTCCATCGTTGTTGGGTGAATCGTTCGTACACTTGAATAAGTTGCATTGTCCAATCAAGAGTAAGTACGTTAAAAGTAATCAGATTTGGCATTTACATCGATTTTATCAATCGGTTAAGGCCCTGTTACACGGTGCAATTTTTCATGCATCTTGCATGACCATTGCACCGTGTAACATCCTGTGCAATGGTCAAAATCGTTGCAGAAAGTAGAATCGGGTTCTACTTTCCGCAACAATTGCAGCAAATTTTTTCAGCGTTGCACCGTGTAACACCCTTCGCAATATTTCTATAACAACGCATGCGCGTCATCGAGAATTCGTTTCTTTTCATTCATTTTGTTTATATGATCAGGCGCTCGATCAATCTCCCAAGTCTACTAGCTTTTATCGGGAAAAAATGCACAAACGCGTTGCAGCGTGTAACACCCCTCACCTTGCAACGCCGCACAAATCATCATTGCGAGACAAGTTGCATCAACCTCGTTCCCAGGGCATTTTGCCTCCACGGCGGAAGGTCAGCGAAAATGGCCCTGGGATCGGCTGGTCCATTCTATAATCCGATTGGCTTGTCATAAAACTCAATTAATTCAGCCGAGTAAAATTTATTCACTAAATCTGAATGCTGTCTTTTTACAGAAAATTAGAAGCGATAGCTTTCGCTAAATTAGATATATGCTTCTTCATACCTTTTGTAAGAGATAACCATGGATGTATGGTGGATTATTAAGCTTGTTAGCTGCTTTTATGCCTACGAATGCTGACATGAACAACTCTGAAGAGCATTGAACATTTCTCAATTATTCAGGTCAACAAAGTAGACAAATGAAATGGAACAAAGACCACAAAAATTATATCTAAACACCCAGAAATTCTGGGTGTCATGTGTCCAGCCAATCCCAGGGCCATTTTCGCCGACATTCCACCGTGGAGGCAAAATGCCCTGGGTACGAGGTTGAAGTTGCATGAAAAATTGCACGGTGTTTGTAAACCCTAACCCCCCGGCCATACTTTCCCCACCCCTAGCCGCCGACACAACCACTCCCCTTGTGACAGGCTACGCTACATTTTAGTATTATTGTAAATCGAAGAGCATATTATGCAATTTATAATTGTAATTATTATAAATCGAAGGAAGAGACCATGTTTTACGTATATTTGATTAATGGTTTTAAAATGCGACTAACCCCAAAAAATGTTAGCAAGAAATAAATAAAATCGGTAGTGCTCTCGAGATTTTAGAGGTGGGGACTGGGAAAAGCGATTCCCCCATGATGACGCATTTGGGAGCCTGGGGGAAATCATGGTTGTGTGACGTCAAATCGGGAATTAAGCAGATTTTGTTTAGAAGTCACGATTAACATAATATTTTGTGTTCTTGCAATACATACACTTGGCATTCATGCAGTATAGAAAATCTAAGAATAACCCAAAAGTAAAAATTGTTATAGCGAGATACATTTTGGGGGGTTAGTGGCAATTTATACTTTATGTGCATACATATCTCTAATAATTTCTCCTTTTTAACTTATTTCCAGCACCTGCACCACCTCGAAAGGTAAGAAATAAATAAGAAATGCTGTTCATGGCCTTGGGTATCTTTCCGGCTAATTCTTCGGTATTCTCAGATGATGTTTATATGGAGGCAAGCCAGCCATCTTGGTAAGGCTGCCCTCTTTGCCGAGATCCCGCGTCTCTCCGTCAAATCCTTTGTAAAGACTACCAGAGATCTCGCCTAGGTGGGCTGAAAAAAGCTAAAACTGCGTACTTCTGTTTATATCGTTAATTTTCCAAAGCATTAAAGTACCAATCTCATGACGTTTGGGGATTTTATGAGCATGGTCTTCATGAGCAAAATCATAATATATCTTGTCAGCTTTTTTGCTGTTAAAGTTATCAGATGTGATGTCACAAGAGGCATTTTTGTGGCAAGTAACAAAAGAAAACTGGTTTGGAATGCCTCTTGTGACATCACATCCAGTAACTTTGACAACGAAAATCTACATGAAGATGAAATTTTCGGCTGACAAGATATATAATGATTTTGCTCAGGAAGATCCAAATATTACGAATATGTGAAATCCTTAAACATTTAAAAAAAATTTAAACTTTAAAAATTGGAAAATTTAAACGAGAAACATGGAAGCTGTTGGGAAACATGGAAACATGCTGCTGTGGTCTAGTGGTTACCACACATGTCTATGAGCTGGGAGACACAGCTTCATATCTTGGGTCGGACTCAGGGTCTTAAAAATAATCGAGGAGAAAGTGCTGCCTTTGCAATAATATCAGTAAATGGTAAGACTATCGGGTTTTTCGGATAACGACCTTAAATCGTAGGCCCTCGGAACCCCTATCAATTGGGCTTCTAGCCTGTTGGGGTATACAAAGAGTGATAAATCTAATAAAATAAACTATACTTGCAGGGAAATAAAAAAAATCTCACCAGCCCTCCTCGAGAGGCGCTAGTTTGGCTCGGATTTTTTCCCGTTTCAGAATATGTACACTTTAAAAAGCCTGAAAAATCTCATTATTTTACTCTTTTTAGGAAATAACTGTTCACGTTAACCTTGACTTTGATGGGAATGTCAATAATTCACTGAAAACCGAGCCTCCAAAAGTCGCTGTCAAAATTCTCGAAGGAAACACGGCTTACGATATGCTAGAGAAGGCGAAAGAACAAGACAATTGTTACACTGCTAAGTATAAACAGTATTCTTTTGGGAGATCTGTTACCGCTATTTGCGATATTGCCAAAAACCCAATTAAAAAGTTATACTGGATGATCTACGTGAATGGTAAGATGGCTGAATATGGAGTGGATGGTCTCAAACCAAAGGATGGAGCACTCATCACATTCAAATACGAAAAACTTTCGTTTTAGTTGTCTTGAGAACCATTTTTGCCTCAAATGTTGTAAAATCAATATTTTAATCAATAAATGTTGACAATTATGTTTTCTCTCGACTCTTGTACTCTAATCTTGATTTCGTGTTATTTGTGAGGCTGAACTTCCTGAGATGGCGGTGCAATATTGCGCAGAAGGCAGTTGCGCTGGGCAGGGCATGTAGCGGTAGAGGTGTAACGATACAGTCAGTCCACGATACGATACGTACAATAGCCACGATATACGATTCGTATCTCGATACAGTGGCAATACAAAATAACAAGTGAAATACATACTGTAACTGTAGATTGCAATTAATATATTTATTGTTATTGTAGTAATGTAGTTGTTAACGTCTTTAATTTTCATTGTCTAATTCAGTAATTCTAAATGAAACATTGAAAAACACTGAAATGTGAAAACTATTGTAAACTGTAAAGTTGTAAACATTTGTTGTTATTTGTAAAATCGCATATAAAAGAACACAACAATAGAAATATAAGAGATACATTACAGTCAGTCACTAGAGAGAGTCCATGTATTGTTTTTTAAAAAAAATTAAACGATCAACATTGTCACTGCATAAAGCTGCGACAGCTGATGATGTCATGCGTATCGTATATTCGTATCGCGATACAGTTCTGCGTGTATCGTATATATATCGCGATATATCGTGTAACGGTATCTCGTTACACCTGTATGCATGTAGCGGTCTGCATGAATGATGATAGACTTCCTCCTAAGCAAGCAATGTACAGCGAACTTAGCATCGGAAGGACATGCACACTGAGAGAAGGCCTAAAGAGTTGCAACATCGAAGAAAATGGGAGAGGCAGAAGGGGGCGAAATGAATGGAAAACGGCGGTGTGGAAAGGTACTGACAATTGAAAGGAAAAACGCATATAGAGAAGAGACTGAGAAGAAAACATCCGGAGATTGCTGATCCGACGGGACGTACGTGGTCTGGCAAACGTCCGTGTAAGGGGCGTGCAGGATTGGTAGTACACATGCGTGTCTACTAAAAGATGAGCCTCAAACTGGCTACGGACGAATCCGTCCAGTCAGTGGCGGATTAAGCGTACCTGGAGCCCCTGGCTGTTTTTCGCCCCCCCCCCCCCCGAAAATCGTCGATCGATCGGTGTCATTTGATTTTCATGCGAGCTTTCAAACATTTGGGATTGGGAAACTGAAAACAACTGTCGAAGATCGCTGTTGTTGAATCACTTGATCGCATGAAATTCAAAATAAGATAAATAAAACGAGAAAAAATTATAACTTTTATTTTAAATCGATTAGTTTGTTTACATCTATTTGGATCAACCGTTTTTATAAAATACCTAAATACGTTTTTTGCTGCACATAGCCTGCATATAGCCTATGCAGTATTCAACCAAAATCTAATCAAGCAAAATTTGGACATACAACCAAAATCTGGACAGTTTTTACGCTTTTCTCAAATCTCGCAACATCCTGTGTGTTTGGATAAACACAGATATTCTGTAAAGTAATTGCAATGCAGGCTAATTGCAATGTAGCTAGTAGCCTCGATAATATATCATACGCTGTTATCTCGATAATATATAATACGCTGTTATAATATATTTATTTAATATAATCGTGCTTCTATTTTTGTTTCATATTTTAAGCTGTATTGTTCAGTTATATGTATGTCTCATGTCATCAGACACATGTACGCGTTGCGTACCTATTTTTAAAAAATACCTAAATACGTTTTTTGCTGCACCTAGCCCAATCTCGTTCCCAGCGCGGCGGAGGCTCTGGGAACGAGATTGTAGACACGCAAGATATTTGATGAATGACTCAGCGATTACAGCGAAGCGAACAAAACACGAGAAATAAATTCAATGAAACTTAGGTTTGAATCAAAATTGAATGTGATTAGACTTGCCTCAAGCAATCAGTGATCAGGCATGTGCAGCTGCTGACACAGACAAAGGGAAAAATTATGATATTGGAAGTTTTAATACCTTCTCGTTCCCAGGCCCTAATGCTTAGGCAGAGGACTTTGTACTTTGTACTGTGCATAAATAATTTGTGTAGTGCTGTCACGCTCTGTCGCTCTTCTGTCAAACCGTGGTCAAACAGCCAAAGTCGTGGTGATAACGCAGAAATGGCGAGACTACGGAAAGGAAAAGTTACGGAGACGTCAGAAACTCGTGATTCATCATTTTCTGCTCCAACTGCAGACCCAGAGACAAATAGGTAAATAACATAATTTATGCTAAATTATATATAAATTTATAATTTCTTTAGCTAGTTTAGATATTAAAAGAAACATCAATAGACTTGACATCATTTAGCTATGGCATTCAAATCAGAATTTAAATAGGCTGTTGATTGTTATTGCTGTATATTACATATCATAATACATTTCTTATTTGGCAAATTTCCCAAATTCCTTTGGTGCATTCCTCCATTGACCTTGTGGCCAAGGGCAATAATTTAATTTGGAAGCTAAATAACACAAGTCTATAGGCTTGCCTATAGGTATGTCTATAGGCAACCTATAGGATCCTATAGGAAACCTATAGGCTTCTATAGGCAATTCAAACATTTTCTATAGGCGACCTATGATGAAACCTATTAGCCTATAGGTGCCTATAGGCTTCTATAGGCAATTCTAACATTGCCTATAGACTTTTTCTGTAAGGGAAATCACAAATCTCACTATGTATACATGTAATATATTAATGTATAACGATCTTAAAGGTCAGAAAGTCATGCAAATGCCATTACATCTACAAGGCTAAGTTCGTACCTATTAAATCACATTTCGGGTCCAACTTAATGTGATATCACAAAGTAGGTGACTGAGATTTGGGGCTTGCGTGTCTATTTAACAATTATACCATGATTGAGCTCGAATCGTATATGAGCTCATAGCCAATGAGGTGCGAAGCACTGAGATATACGACGAGAGCAAATGGTATAATTGTTTTATTATATAGCCAAACACTTAGTCAGTTTGGGGGTTTCTTTATAAAATCCCATTGATTTCATATGGATATGAGGTGATGATAGTCTAGTAGTAGAGGAGCCAATCAAATTGCGAGATAGCTCATGACCCTACTATAACAGAAAAAGATGGTGCAAAGAATTGTGGGTAAATGTACAAGTCATACAGAAAACAGATTTTATTGAAAAAATATGGGAGGAAAAAACTGTCAGCATACCAAAATTTGCAAGAAGAAACTATCACCTGTTAAATTCATGTCGACATGTCAAACAGGGAGCTAGTAACAGACAAAATTGAACCATGCATTGTATTCAAAGGGTCAGGGGCGAAACTCGAGGGGGGTGTGGGGGGGCGGGGTGTGACACCCCCCAAAATACTAAAAACCCCAATTGGCAGGGCAAATGGACAATCAGAGATCTTGCAGGGCAGTGCAGTCGGAGGCTAGGAGAGAAGCTACTTAAGGTATCTACCTATGGGCTTCATCACGAGATTTTGCAAACGGGTGTTGCCTGAAGTGTTAGCCAACCCCTAAACCCGTGCCACGCGACAATTTCATTCCCAGAGTCTGCGCAGGCTCTGGGAACGAGATTGGCCACGCGAGTGTTAGATTGATTGCCAGACCCTTCTCTCAGTACTGGGTGCAAAAAATGGCGGCACTTGGTAAGAGGCAGCTGCAGGTATTAAAAAAGCTTGGATTCATTTGAAATATGCTCGCTGTAGAATTAGATGAAAACGTTTGCTCAAATTGTCTTTCCGAGCTTCTAGATTTCAAAATTTTCCTGGGGAGGATCCCCGCACCCCCCTAAAAACGCGGTCACTGCAGGGCACAAAAGATTTTAGCAGGGCAATTTTACCGTACACCCCCCCAACGAAAAAGGGCTAGTTTCACCCCTGCAAAGGGTTAGCCATTTTTAAAAAAGTTGATTGTGATTTACTAAATGTTCTTTAATTTTAATTTTTAAGGACTGTTTTTGGTGTTGTTGGAATGCTAGTCAAGGGTTTTGTACTGTTTCTATTGGTTGGTTATTGTATTATGGTATTCTTGGTTTATTCATGCTACACTGTGAGACATCAAGCAGTATATTTAAACTATTGTAAGTAAACCATATATACTGTATATATATATATATATATAATATTATATGCTATTGAGATCATCTTTAAAGTGCCAAAAACGTCTGTGGGGATTTAACATATTTGTAATCTATGTATTCTCCTGAGATAAATTGTAAATTATCTTGTCAGCTGAAAATTTCATCTTCATAGACTTTTTTGCTGTTAAAGTTGACGGAAATTACATCATATCAGGCATCTGTCTACATGAAAACCTCTTTACAGATGCCCACTATGACGTCACTTCCATGATGTCTTTGTTAATGTTTACTCTTTTTTCTTTCAATTGTTTGTTGATTGGGTGAGACTATATTATGCATGCAAAAAGCATGCTGCACTCACTAGCTGTGCTATGAAAGTTTGACATAATTGTGAATTTTTTCTCATTTTAGTATTGCCTCCATTCCTGAATTATTCAGATCCAGAATCGTATGGTGCATCAAACACAAGAAACTTTTACATCCAAGGAGAAGATGGTAGACTAGGAGTTTGGTATGCATTAGCATGTCCATGTTTTTGAAATGATACTGTGAACAATGTTATTAATACAACATATAAAGCAATTTTCTGTTTTTATAGGCATGTCCGTCCAAAAGGCTCATCCATAATAGATGATGGCAAACCTATCATTTTATACCTGCATGGTAATGCATACTCTAGGTGTGTTTAAAAGTGATGATGTGAAACCTCTTTTACCTGTTGCACTCGTAAATTAGGGAGAACACAGTTGCTGTACTACATTTTTTAAATACATCCTGGTAGTACCACCACCACAACCATCATCACAACCACCATCACAACCAACATCACCACCAAAACAACCACCACCAAAACAACCACCACCAAAACAACCACCACCAAAACAACCACCACCAAAACAACCACCACCAAAACAACCACCACCCAACCAACAACCACCACCATGACAACCACCACCACCACGACACCACCAGCAATACCACCACCACCAGCAATACCACCACCAGCAACACCACCATCACCAGCAATACCACCACCACCAGCAATACCACCACCAGCAATACCACCATCACCAGCAATATTACCACCATCACCAGTAATACCACCAGCAATACCACCATCACCAGCAATTACCATCACTAGTAATACCACCATCACCAATCACCAACAATACCACCACCACCAGCAATTACCATCACCAGCAATACCACCATCACCAGTAATACCACCATCACCAGCAATACCACCATCACCAGCAATACCACCACCAGCAATACCACCACCAGCAATACCACCATCACCAGCAATATTACCACCATCACCAGTAATACCACCAGCAATACCACCATCACCAGCAATTACCATCACCAGTAATACCACCATCACCAATCACCAACAATACCACCACCACCAGCAATTACCATCACCAGCAATACCACCATCACCAGCAATACCAACCATCACCAGCAATACCACCATCACCAGTAATACCACCATCACCAGTAATACCACCATCACCAGCATACCACCATCACCAGCATACCACCATCACCAGTAATACCATCATCACCAGTAATACCACCATCACCAGTAATACCACCATCACCAGTAATACCACCATCACCAGTAATACCACCATCACCAGTAATACCACCATCACCAGTAATACCACCATCACCAGCAATACCACCATCACCAGTAATACCACCAGCACCAGTAATACCACCATCACCAGTAATACCACCATCACCAGCAATACCACCAGCAATACCACCACCACCATCGCCATTACCACCATCGCAGGCACAACCCAAGTAAATGACGAACAACCAGTAGAAAAACGTCAGTTTTCAACCTGACATGAACTCTTTTGATCTAAACAGGCATGCTAAACATAGAGTTGGGATATATAAGGTAGGTCAATGACTATAGTTTATGATAATAATAATAATAACTTAAATTTTTCAGAGGATAACATTACCAGACGTGGAGAAGTGGGGGAACAAAATGATAACGTCATCACAGACATTGCCAGAATAGCTTGTTTTCCAGCAGAAGTGCTCCACTTAATTTAATGGTTGTTTCTGGTTGTGCTAACCCTAAAACTAAATCACAAACTTTAATCCCAAACATGCCTGAAAACCTAACCCAAAGTATTATGTGGACCTAACACCCATACACCCCTCCACCCCCCACCCCCCAGTGTTTCTTGCCGGATTTAGAAGAATTTCAAAATTGGTCTTGAAGAAAAGTGTGGGTGGGGTACTTGTTCCCACAGCCACCCCCCCCCCCCCCCCCCCCTCCCCCATTGGCTATGCCGTGAATGTGGGAGAGCTTGGAGTAGACAGACGATACATGGACGATAATACAGGCCCTCAAACTATTGTTACAGCACATATTAAAAATATAAATGAGCTTAGAGAACAGCACGTGCACATGCTTATTTTTTGGCGATCTGTATCCAAAAATTACTGTTAAATAAAATGCCTTTTAAATAAAATTCCTTTTAGAAATGTTTAATAGTTTTACGATATCTGTTCTTGTACTCGAGAAATAAGGTTTTCATTTTCGTATTTTATGACAAATAATAAATCAGACATAGTTTGACGCTAGGGCTGCTCTAAAAAGTTTTTTGAACGTAACTTTAAAAGTTACTGTCCATGACCCAACGTTTTGACACTCCAATCTAGTGTCTTCATCAGGGGTGATCGTTGTAAAGTTAGGATCCCTATTTATACCCTCATAGAACCATAGGGATCCTAACTTTGACGTTATTTATTAACAAGATGCAAATAAGCTTCTGGTAATAAACCACCGTCATCGGGATTCAATGGGGCGTGGGTGCTATTGATATGCCAAGCCTCCAGACAACGTCTCTGATGGTACCGCAGATCAGTGGCAATAATTTTGGAATTTTTCCACGCAATCTTGTGGATGGTTACGCACGCGTGCTCCGACAAAGCAGAATTTTCCTTGTTTTGAAAAGAAAACAGCCTTTTGGTGTTCTTTTAAACGCGTACGAAACTAACGTTTAGTCTGACTGATGTACTCCTGATCACAGTCATTGCGCGCGGAATGGAATAAATAGCGTCTTTCCTCTGTTCCTTCGCAATACGATTCTTAGGTTTCGATCCAATTAAAAGAACCTTAAGTAGTTTCAACGTAAAAGTTGCTCAAAAACCTTTCTTGACGTATTATCGTAAACAATTAACATTTCTGAAGGCCTTTTGTTTAAAAGTAATTTATTTTTGGTACAGTTCCTCTTTAATAAAGATGATCTTTTTATTGATCTGTTTTCTGTAGTTATTGACTTCATTGGGATGTCATGTTATTGCTCTTGATTATAGAGGTACAGTTTGTTTAGATATGTGAAGTTTGTTGTAGTCTTGAGAAAGACTATTGTTGTTGACTGACAACTAGCGGTCATCTTCAGAGTACAGTTTACTAAACACTTATTGATCGAGCGGGAGATCTTTACGGCAAAATAATCCTGCCCGCCGACTTTCAGTACTTTAAATTGTTCGATTGATATATCAGTATAATGCTTAATTTGGATGTGTTAATATTAATTGCAAGATGTTCATAATTTTTCGGATTATATGTTTTGTCTTATACAATTCTTTAAGGTTTTGGTGATTCTGATGGCTATCCTACGGAACAAGGTGTGTTGAAAATCACCATATTATGATAAATATAATAATACATGTACTGGTATATATATAATTAGCTTACGCTGTGTTTGGTGTTCTTGAGCTGTCTTTACATGTAACTTGAAGGTATACAAAGTCGTGTTCTTTTCGTTTTTCACAGGTCTGATTGACGATAGTTTAACGACCTATAACTGGATAAAGACAAATGCAAACCGTTCTCCAATCTATCTTTGGGGACATTCATTAGGATCAGCGTACGTAAAACGAAATAGCGCTTGTTTTTCCTGTTTTTCCTCGCAAGTCGATTTATTCAGAATACAGCACAGTACATCATTGTAACCATTGCTTGATTTACAGGGCTTTAGCGTTATCCTAATGTTTTCTTTTGTTTACAGGGTTGCTATCGGTCTTGCAAAGATTTTAACTGAACGAGGTACCAATATTTTGAATAAAAGGACATATACTTTTTCTTCTTTTTTAATATTTTTGTTGAATTCCACTTATGCACAAAAAGAGGCGTGAGAACGTTTGTAATTGAACAGAAATGTTGAGTTACCTTTTTTGTGAACAATATCTGGCACCCATGAAACAAATGAGAAGATCCGGGTTGGAAACTTGGAAAACCTGGGTTCAATGGGTCGGACCACCACTCAGGGTCTTAAAATAATTGAGGAGAAGGTGCTGCCTTTGCAACAATACCAGCAAATGGTAAGACTTTCGGGTCTTCTCGGAAAACGACCTTAAATCGTAGGCCCTCGGAATCCTTATCGGTTGGGTTTTCCGTTCACCTAAAAGTGATATACTGAATAGTCGAGGGCTGAAAACATAGATACTCAGATAAATATGGCAACATTATCCTGCTTAATCGACTCTAAACTAATTATATTCAAGTTTAGCCTGCGTCGCAGACGGTTGTTTAGGGGAGGGGTTATATTCACAGCGAGGCGGGAAACTCTGATTCCGCGTCCCCAATATAATCCCTCCCCCCAAACAACTGTCTGCTACGCAGGCTAATTCAAGTGTGACGTTTATGTTGCTATTTTCCCGCATGTTCTTTAGATATTCCGATAATGGGACTTATTCTAGAAGCACCGTTTAGTAGTATGAAAGATGCAGCTGCTGGTCACCCACTATCTTTGGTAAGAGGCGACTGTTTCTTTTGTGTTTTTAGTTTCTGAAGAGCACTCTTTTTGAGAGGGAAAGTTTTTTAGTTTTCTTCTTTTATAGCCTTTTAGAATTTTACCAAATTTTCCAGAAATTCTTCAAGAGATCAATGATCTTTTTAAGAGCGATGAACGGTAGGTATAGGCAACCAGACAGACAGAAAGACGCACATACAGAAAGACGCACATACAGAAAGACGCACATACAGAAAGACGCACATACAGAAAGACGCACATACAGAAAGAAACACAGACAGACGCACAGACAGACGGATAGACATACAGACGCACAGACAGACAGACAGACAGACAGACAGACGCACAGACAGACGCACAGACAGACGCACAAACAGACGCACAGACAGACGCACAGACAGACGCACAGACAGACGCACAGACAGACGCACAGACAGACGCACAGACAGACGCACAGACAGACGCACAGACAGACGCACAGACAGACGCACAGACAGACAGACGCACAGACAGACGCACAGACAGACGCACAAACAGACAGACGCACAAACAGACAGACGCACAGACAGACGCACAGACAGACGCACAAACAGACGCACAAACAGACGCACAGACAGACGCACAGACAGACAGACAGACAGACGCATAAACGGACACATAGACGGACATACTATTTATACGGATACATATTTTTTCGGATATACTTTTACGGATTTTACATATTTTTACGGATACATATACAGAGACATAGACGGACAGACTATTTATATGCATGTGTATTTTTGCGTTTTTAATATATTTTATTATGTATATATGGTTGCCGGTGAGATCACGGATTGTTTTTAAGATACTAATAATTACTTTCAAGGCTTTGCATGGCCAGGCGCCTATTTATATTACTGATTTGCTAACTAAATATAAACCTACTCGTACTTTGAGATCATCTGACCAAAATCTGCTACTCGAGCCAAAATCCAAAACGGTGACTCATGGAGACAGAGCATTCTCGGTTGCAGCGCCAAAACTGTGGAATTCATTACCACAGGAAATTAGAAGCTTTGAAATGTTAAGTAATTTTAAGTCTGCAGTTAAGACTTTTCTTTTTTAAAATTAATAGTTATTGTTCATAGTGTTAATATATGTAGTAGGTTTTATCTTATAATGAAACTGTAATTAGTTTTAAAAGTAACTTTAAGAATATATATATTGTTGTAAGAGCATTGAGACTATTGTATAATGCTGCTAATACGTCTTTATTATTATTATTATTATTATGTATATATGCTTTACTGTATAAATACTTTACTTCTGATTTTTAGCATTACCAGTGTTACGTGTGCCATATTAATCCTTCATGACCATGAAGATAAAATAGTTAGCTTCGAGTTTGGAAAGAAGGTAAAAGTATTTTTTGAATTTCTTAGAATTAACGAAAACTTTCTTATACTCAGGGTGCTGACATATGCGTAAGATTTTAGCATTCAAACTTCAGCAGCTTGTCTGTTAACTTTAGCCTTGTCGCTTTAGCCTTGTCTTATAACTTTAACTTTAGCCTTGTCGCTTTAGCCTTGTCTTATAACTTTAACTTTAGCCTTGTCTTATAACTTTAACTTTAGCCTTTGTCTTATAACTTTAACTTTAGCCTTGTCTTATAACTTTAACTTTAGCCTTTGTCTTATAACTTTAACTTTAGCCTTGTCTTATAACTTTAACTTTAGCCTTTGTCTTATAACTTTAACTTTAGCCTTGACGCTTTAGCCTGTCTTATAACTTTAACTTAAGCCTTGTCTTATAACTTTAACTTTAGCCTTTGTCTTATAACTTTAACTTTAGCCTTGACGCTTTAGCCTGTCTTATAACTTTAACTTAAGCCTTGTCTTATAACTTTAACTTTAGCCTTTGTCTTATAACTTTAACTTTAGCCTTGACGCTTTAGCCTGTCTTATAACTTTAACTATTTAACTATTTAAAGTTATATATATTATAACTTTAACTATATATTGAACATATCAATACATTATGTATAAAAGTAGGTCGATCTATCAGTGGTCTAAGGCAGGCTCGTGATTATGTTTCTTTGAATGTACTTAAAATCATATATAATGCTCTAATACAGCCTGTCTTTGACTACTGTGATGTTGTATGGGGTAGCTTAAATAAAGGACTTGCTAGTAATATTCAAAAACTACAAAATCGAGCTGCCCGCATTATTACCTACCAAGGCTACGATGTGAGGTCAGCTGATATATTAAATGATTTAAATTGGTGTAATTTGGTAGCGAGAAGAGAAAAACGTCTCAATATGTTTATGTACGATACAATTAATTGTAACGTGCCTAAATATTTGAGTGATATTTTCTCCAAATGTTCCAAAAGTAACCCGTACAAATCTCGACTTAGAGATAATGAGCTTAATGTGGAAATCACGCATATCCCAAATACTGAATATTATAAGAGATCTTTCTCATATAGAGGTGCTGTACAATGGAACTCTCTGCCTCATGAACTTAAGTCTTCTGAATCGAAAGCGATTTTTAAAAGAAAACTATCATCGCTATTGGACAAATCAGTTGACAATTAACTAATTGGTTTAATTTATAATTTGTATTTAATTTTACTTGTATATAGTAATTATATAGTTGTACGGCTTTCATGGAAAGAAGTTGTAAGACTTATGAAACTACCGTATTTTAAATAAAAGTGAATCAATCAATCAATCAATCAATCAAACTTAAGCCTTGTCTTATAACTTTAACTTTAGCCTTTGTCTTATAACTTTAACTTTAGCCTTGTCTTATAACTTTAACTTTAGCCTTTGTCTTATAACTTTAACTTTAGCCTTGTCGCTTTAGCCTTGTCTTATAACTTGAACTTTAGCCTTGTCTTATAACTATAGTTGTATGCGGCTGCACTAAGAAGTCGAAAAGATCATCAATCTATCGAATTCAAAGAATTTCGTGGATATGGTCATGACGATCTTTTTAACTCCAAGGAGTTGCCGGAAATATTGAGGTAGATCTGGATTCTTGTTTGCGTTAACTTGGCTGTATCTAAAACTAATGAGAATACTTCTCTTTTACATTTAGAACGTTTATGAATCTTCAAACAGCTCAGTAAAACAAATGAATGTTTTATTCCCGTCCAGGTAAAAAGGGACTCGTCGACAATTTGTCTCTGCAAAAGATGTTTTTAGTATTTGAAAGATTTTATCTTGATGCTTGGTGATAGACAAAGCGCATAAAATCCTGGACAGTTATGCGAATATCGTGCAGTATCTTCATTTGAAGTTTTGAACATATATTAAAAAGATGTAATTTTGCGTTCTAATTTAGAAATAAAATAGCATAAAGTACCCCGTGTTTTGCCTGTTTTTATGATAAAGGACTGACCATGGACAGACAGACAGACAGACAGACAGACAGACAGACAGACAGACAGACAGACAGACAGACAGACAGACAGACAGACAGACAGACAGACAGACAGACAGACAGACAGACAGACAGACAGACAGACAGACAGACAGACAGACAGACAGACAGACAGACAGACAGACAGACAGACAGACAGACAGACAGACAGACAGACAGACAGACAGACACACACACACACACACACATAGACACACACACACACATAGACACACACATAGACAGACACACAGACAGACACACAGACAGACAGACACACGGACACACACACGGACACACACACGGACACAGACACACACAGACACAGACAGACAGACACAAAGACACTGTCAAACTGAGAACTGACAGAAACAGCGGACGAGGCTATAACCCGGGTATAGACTCCCTATAGCCCGTTGCCTAGAGACCACTGCAATTTACTTCCGCTTCTGAAGTGTCAAATTATTTTGTTCAGTGCTTTGACGCGCTGCATTGAATTGTTTCGACAGTTTCGATCATCTACCTACGGATTTAATGGCTCCTCATCAAATATTACTGCTGTTTATAATTCTTGCATTCAGGCAGATAATTGCGCTGATGCCACTTCCATTTACCCGAGAACTTCATTTGACAACACCACCAGCGCAAGGTAAGTAATACTGGAGAATATTCTAATAATTTCCCGAAACTATCTCCTATTTTGATTCCACTTTTACGGTGCGTACTCACTAGCGTTTCATTGCGTAGGCATATAATTTCAGCCAAATTAGTTGAAGCTCGGTTTCATATGAAAAGTAAACCACTAAAAAGTTTAAACCTATGCTGTATTGCGTGACTGTTTTGTACAATGTATGGGTGAAAATTCAGAGAATTCCTGAGCAAGGGTCAATTTTGCTTGCACTAGTTTCTGTTGATTCTGTACAATACATTGTACCAAATCTACCTAGACTAGCTGCTTGAGCAGAGCAAGTGGAGGTTCAGGCCGTAAATAAATAAGTTTGACCTATTGTGTATGCCGTATAAGTCAATAGCTCAATTTAGGTTGACCCAAATAAGAATTTAATATGGCTTTACACTCAACATGCCCAGACAAATTTATTTAATACCCCTCTCCCCGGAGGTTGCTGTATCTACAGACTACCCCAATCTGGCTGTTGTTTAACTCTTCATATTAATTGCATCCTAATCCATTGCAGTGATGGGTCCAGCTTGATCTGGTAGGGGGGGGGGGGTACTGAGTGAGAGAAGTGAGATCAGGCATGGGGGGTGGAGTGCCACTGAGGGAGCTATCCCTTACAAAAAAATCCAATAGGAATTATATTCCTATTGGATTTTGGCCCAAATCCTATAGGATCGTATAAGAATTTCTATAGGATTTGAAATTTCCTGTTGGAATTCCTATAGGAAATCCTATAGGAAATTTATTCCTATTAGATTTTGGCCCAATTCCTATAGGAAATGCAATTTTCCTATAGGATTTTTTCGTAACGGTTATACGACAGGTGTCTGGGTACACAGCCCCCGGCTGCAATTGAATTGTCTAACTATTGTACCCCCCTGCACCTTGGCCAAGGCCAGGGGGGTGCACACTCCCCTGCACCCCCTATAAATCCATCACTGATCCATTGTCATATTGCTATGCTACCTTTGGTGTTTTCTGCTTCAGAACACATTCCCAAGCCACAGAGCTCAACAAATTCCCTAAAATTTCTTGCTGCACATCTCATCTAGAATATTCCTTTGCTTTATATAGGTAAAGATGTTGTTATTTTGCAGAACCTGTTGCCAAGGTCAAGCAATGTGACCCTGATGGTTAAACCAACTGGAGTTTACGATAAACAAACTGCTCTAGCTGTTGAGCAGTACAAAAAAGCGAACTTATTAAAAAGGTTGCCAACAAATATTTACATTTTATCTTAGTCCACCATAATTCTTATTTATAACTTTATTTGGGGGAATGACCAGTTCATTGAAAAATCAGGTGGTGGTATTTCTTCCAAGCTTGGGATGTAAGCAGTTGGAGCAACCACAGAGCCTTTGGTATCCACAATTTTCAACTTTGTGATTTTTTGGGGAAACATCTGCACATGCAAAGTTAAAACACAGTACATATATGGGCATTTTTTAGTTTATTAGAGGGACCACAGAGTGTTTTTTTTTAGATTTGGAGGTAACAAAGAGAATGCCAAACGGCAGGCCTGCCGAGAGGCAACCAGAGGCCTGGGGCAAACTAGTCATTAGAGGCCCCCCTGACTATCGGACTAAATTGAGTCTCTTTTTTGCTGGGAATTTATCATTTTTTAAATTCAAAATGATAGCAAAGATAATCTGGTTTAGTGAAACCAATGATTATTATACGTCAGCAAGTAAGAACATTCCACGACATGTTGCAAGGGACAAATAACACTAAAATTGGCCAAATATATTGGATTATTGGAGAGGCTGAACTCACTTGTAGCCAGCCAAGAATCCATGTCAGTGAAGACTGTCATCCTGTTTTTCCCATGACCTTATATGTCATGACATCATTACACTGACCACTCAATATAGGCAACCCCTATGATCCTTTATAAAATAACATGTATGCTACGCAGGCTCTGATTGGTCAATACCCGTGTTTGGATCAGGTCATCCAAACACGGAAATTTCCCGCCAAACATTTCCTTAAGTTTTTCTGCTCGTTCTCTTGTATTATTTTATAAAATAAATACCTAATCGTTTTTCCGTGTTTGGATACTGTTATCCAAACACTTGGGAAGTTGCTCGACTTTCGAAAAGCTAAAAAACACTCACTTAGTGGCTCGTGTTTTTTACGCTTTTCTCCAGTCTCACAACTTCCCGCGTGTTTTGATCACAGTATCCAAACACGGAAACCATTAGGTATTTCTTTAATAGGCTTCTATAGGCAATTGGAACATTGCCCATAGGTGCCTATATAGACCATTTCTGTTAGGGACATGTTGTTATAGTTATGCTATACTTAAATTTCAGTGATCCCTTGGTGTTTGATGAAGTAACTGCCAATCTAGTGTTGGAACAGTTATCCTACGATGGTTACAAAGATGATGGGGAAAAGCCAATAGGATACAAGTTTAAGGTGATTTCTTGGACATCATGTAGGTAAAGATAGTCTGGTAGAGATTATCTTGGTTTATACAGCTCTTCTAGAGCAGGATTCTAGATGTGCCACTACCTGGGCTTGGATGATGCAATATCTTGGATGATGCAATATCTTGGATGATGCAATATCTTGGATGCTGCAATACCGTGGAACACCATGTTACACCATTGAATCCAAGATGGTGGTACCTAATCTAAATCTAAATTTGCCCTAAGCTATTATTTTCGAATTGCAGATAATTATTCCAGTTCACAAGGATCGAAATATTGAAACACTAGGCATACTGTTGAGTGCTGAAAATGAAGTACGTAAATTATTCCTGGTTTATTTAATGTTTACTGAGGTCAATGTAATATAATCAGTGTGACGTCATTTCGTGAACTTACATGAAACATTACCCCTTTGTTAATAATATTTTCACTGTCTTTCTCTTACAGATGTTGTATCAATTTCGAGTGCGAGCGCATGGAGCAGTTGACAAGATCAGTGGTAAAGCCGTCAATCAATTTACAACCAATGGTAACACTCCAACTGGACTAATAGTAAGAGACTGTTTGTAAATTGTAAAATGTAAGCGAGTGCAATAATGTGTGGGATTGTCTATGTATCCAGTGAAGGCCCTTTGTCATGAAATGTAAAGTGAAAAAGGACCTCTGGACACGTTTAGACCTCCTACACACTATTTCAGCAGTCAAGCCTGGAAATAATTATTTTTGCTGTACCTGTCAGAATGACCAGCACAAATGAATTTGTAACGGACATACAAAAGATTGTACATTACGCTAAGTTTGGAGACATTGCGTTAAGCTAAGTTAAGCTAAGTTGTGAGACGTTACGCTGAGTCTGGAGACGTTACGCTAAGTTTGAGACATTACGCTAGGTTTTGAGATGTTACACTTAGTTTTTAGAAGTTACGCTAAGTTGTACCATGATAGGTCCCCAAACTTAGCGCAATGTCTCCAAACTTAGTGGAATGTCTCCAAACTTAGAGTAATGTCTCCAAACTTAGCGCAATGTCTCCAAAGTTAGCGCAATGTCTCCAAAGTTAGCGTAATGTCCCCAAAGTTAGCGTAATGTCTCCAAACTTAGTGGAATGTCTCCAAACTTAGCGCAATGTCTCCAAACTTAGTGGAATGTCTCCAAACTTAGCGTAATGTCTCCAAACTTAGCGGAATGTCTCCAAACTTAGCGGAATGTCTCCAAACTTAGTGGAATGTCTCCAAACTTAGCGGAATGTCTCCAAACTTAGCGCAATGTCTCCAAAGTTAGCGCAATGTCTCCAAAGTTAGCGTAATGTCCCCAAAGTTAGCGTAATGTCTCCAAACTTAGTGGAATGTCTCCAAACTTAGCGCAATGTCTCCAAACTTAGTGGAATGTCTCCAAACTTAGCGTAATGTCTCCAAACTTAGTGGAATGTCTCCAAACTTAGCGCAATGTCTCCAAACTTAGTGGAATGTCTCCAAACTTAGCGTAATGTCTCCAAACTTAGCGCAATGTCTCCAAAGTTAGCGCAATGTCTCCAAAGTTAGCGTAATGTCCCCAAAGTTAGCGTAATGTCTCCAAACTTAGTGGAATATCTCCAAACTTAGCGTAACGTTTCATAACTTAGCGTAATGTCTCCAAAGTTAGCGCAACGTCTCCAAAGTTAGCATAATGTCTCCAAACTTAGCGCAATGTCTCCAAACGTAGCGTAACATCTCTCATCTTAGATTGTACATCACGAAATCTAAACGCAGTCCATTCAACACAAAAATGTTTTACTATCTTCGGACAAGATGAACATTGGACAAAATGACAGACACAATTAATTTAATTGTAACTGTCAAATCTCTAGAAATGGGATATTTGTACCGGACAATGTCCGTGACTGGCCACTAATATCCAGGCTTGTCGGCAGTACACCAACCTTTTAGAGTTTTTGATCTGTATTTATATTTTATTCATATTCACTAGAAATGTGATCTGAACACAAAGGAACCCAATGAAAAGTCTTTTGGACCGTAAGTTGTATATAGCCATTCGCACCAAAACTTAAACATGCAGTTTTAAAAACAGTTTTACCAAACTAGTATATTAAACGTTAAGTTGTTACTGTACTGTAGTACAATGTCAATTCACTGACATTATGCCACTTGACCCCAACAAGTCAGACTCCAACAAGTCAGACTAAGTAACCTTGCTCTGCCGTCCTGGCAACTTTGTGGTTAGGTCGTACAGCAAGTAACTTTAGGGCTTTCGTTTAGTTCTGTTCTAAGTATCCGCCAGTGTCAGACATGGGGCTCCAAAGGGACATTCTAATTCATGAAGGCCCAGGGAGTGAGATCTATACTACTCTTGCAAACAAAATATGAATCTTAAGGCCCTTTTACATAGGCGATTTTTGCTGCTATTTTTCTGACCCTGACGTATGTGATATAGTGGATGACTCACTAAAGTATTGAACGTCATAGATCTGCACAAATGGTTCATATACATTCGTAAGACAATCCATTCGATCGCATGTGTTGAAAAGAGAAAAATCGCAGCAAAAATCACCGGTGTAAACGGGCCTTTAGCAATACAATTTTCAGCATTTGGAGAAATAGTTCATAGGTAGCAAATTCAACTATAATTATTATTTCCCTGGCATTCACGGTATGAATTACTGAAGATGGAATTTTAGCAGCTTTTCATAAAAACAAACGTGCAGAGACAATTTTGCTTGGACATCTGGGAAATGTATTTGCAAGTATTTTATCAGAAGGTTGCATGCGCTTTGATAAACATTAATCTGACTTATAATTCTCGTTG
Source organism: Chrysogorgia sp. JL179-B06 (assembly GCA_035772405.1). Classification (NCBI taxonomy): domain Eukaryota; kingdom Metazoa; phylum Cnidaria; class Anthozoa; order Scleralcyonacea; family Chrysogorgiidae; genus Chrysogorgia; species Chrysogorgia sp. JL179-B06. The sequence goes on from JAYKKM010000519.1 coordinate 1,493,971, forward strand.
TAGAAATTAAATTTGCGTGAATTAAACCTTGTAAAAAATAAACAGTTGACAGACGATTTCTTAGCCAGTAAAACCTGTTTGTTGTTGTGAATGGACATATAAGTTTTTATGAAATGTGTGATTGATGGTGAAAATGCTTTTTTACTAATAGATATCCTGTCATAAGAGCTGTAAAAGGCCTTAAAGGTAAGCAGTACTTTGTCTCTTTGTTTTGCTTTCTATATTTTCCATCCCTTTCTCATTATCTAGCCAACCCCTTATCTATCTTTTTTCAACTATAATATATGTTATATCTATCAGGTCTCAGAGACTCAATGATTGTTGAATTTGTTGGTACTTGTTCAAGCCTATTTAAAAAAATGTTGTGTTTTTTTTGCAGGCAACGCAGGTATTGGAATGAATGCAAACAACACATTTCTGGGTGACTACAGATACGGAATATTAATACACACAGGAGAATGGCCAAACTGGAATCCTTCCATGAATATGCCAAACAGGTATAAACAGAGAAAATTAAGCTTGATATAAGTTGGGATACGTAAGACAACATGGTAGTGTAGCTGCCTCTAGACATTTACGTTTCAAAGTTGCATTTTAAGAATTAAACTAGAAAATCATTAATTGACGTGACACATGAACGATTACCATAAACAATCGCTTGAGGACATTGGTAACAAAAATTAAGTTTGTCTAATATGAACGAACTCGTAAAATGATAGAATAACACCTTTTACAACTTTTCCGTATTTTACTTCGTTTTTGAAAGGGTCTCTGACGTCAGGTGCAGGGTAGAGAATTTTCACTCATTAAAATATTAGTTACATCTTCAAGTTTGTTCCACGAATTTACTTGAAAATATGCATATAATAACTCCTCATGATAATGAACGTAAACTTAGCAGTCACTGAGATATAAGACATTTTTTAATGAGTGAAAATTCTCTACCCTGCACCTGACGTCAGATACCATCTCATTTGCACATATCAAACAAACTGAAATATTTCAAAAACGAAGTAAAATACGGAAAATTTGTACGAGTTCTTTCATATTAAACAAACTTAATTTTTGTTATGTCCTGTAATGTCTCGTAAAAATTCTAGTCATAGTAACAAATTCTATTTTATTTTTCACCGGTCGGTGCCTTGTAGAATCAAATAATTTCGTTTTATTTTATGTTTATAGTTTAGGTTGTTTGCATGTCCATCCAGATGACTTGAAGAAGATTGATTCGATTTTGGTGAACGAGTTACATGTCAAAGTGAATGTCAATACATTCGGCAAGAAACCGTATCCTTATCCCTGCCAAGGCTTGCTGTCCATTGAACAGATTGACGTCTAAGTAACGTTTACTAATTTTCGGGAATATTGCTAATTATAAAATAAAATTTTTAAAATGTGTCTTCTGATTGCCTATAAACCATGTCATTAAATAATAGAATACGTTTGCCACGGTGAACGCGATCGAAACCCGAGTGACGTAATAAAAACGCGAGAGAAGTTGAGGGAGAAGCACGCGAGCCGCCGAGGCGAGGGTTATTACTTCACGAGGGTTTCGATCACGTTATAGAGATCCAAGCAAACATATTCTATTATTTTTGTAAGATAATTCAGGAACAATTGCTTAGACTTTGAATACGGAAATTTTCCCGCTATTTTTTAATTCAAACAAAAGGTTGCTAAAACGTCTTTTTTGTCGCCAGGGAACCCACAGTTTCTGGACTGAGGGTGTCCTGCATAAGAAGTACACCCACAATATTTTAGCAAATTTGAAACAAATTGATAATTGGTGTTGTTGACACGAAGTACATCTTTTTGTTTTTTTATACATAAATACTTTACATAATTGTTATAAGGTGACGCAAATTTGCACCTGCTCACTATGTTTGTGAAGTCAGAAATAAACTTTGTGGAAATAGAAATCAGTAGTTATTGAGAGAAATTATTAAAAATCAGCGAAATATTGTGTGTCTAATTTTACGTTAGAAAATTCGTATTCAAGGATGCGTTTAAGTTTAAAACGCATTTTAAAATGCTTTAAAAAATTGCGCCTCTTCATTGAATGTTACTTAAAGTTTACAAAGAAAAAACGATGATGCGCAGGCCATAAGAACGAAGGCTCAAAGTCAATGTTTTTAGGAAAATGTCGTTGGAAGAGTTGTTGTTTATAGATTGTTAGGCGCATGGATTACCACTTTAAAAAGATTTCCCCCGAACTAAGAGTAGCCTCGAAACCTCCCGTTGGGTCGGGTTCTTTGCTGTTAAAAAGACATTCCATTCATGGCGCTGAACCTCTGAAGAAGAGAGGTGACAAGCTCTCCAGACACGGCAGTCAAAATGAGTTACAAAAGAACGAAGGGTCGAACTCTTGGGCGAATTTGAGACTCTTGGATTCAAAACACAGATCGGCAAGTTTAGCGCAGTTGAAGACAAGTGGACGGACTTTGAGTGCAAGTAATATAGCTGCTTTGTCGGACTCTAACTTGTCTTTACAAGTGGCCTTGCCTCCCCGTAGTTATGATAATCCAGGGTCCCAAAGTAATCTTGCGAAGAACGTCTTTGAGGTTTCTGTGAAGAGGTACTTTGATCAGATGACAGTTGGTTGTGGCAATACAAAGTGCGTAAACAAGTTTTGTGCGTCGAGTTCTTGCTCAAGGAAAGTAAGCTTAAGGATTGCCAGCATTCTTAGCATTGAGTTGACCACACTTGGGAAGGAATATTTCTGTAATAGCAACACTACATGTGTCAAGAAGTGGAATGCCTTGCCTGCAAGAGTATTTAATGATGTAGAAGGAACACCATCATCTTTTTTGTGCAAGTTCTTCAACTGTAGTCCATTCAAATTTTTATTTTCGAACAGGACAACACAAGAGGCAAAGTTTATTGGTAAATGTGAGTCTCTTGGAGATCTAGCAAGTGAATCCAAAGCCAAGTCCGGCAAGTCTGGAAGCCAACATGCATTAGCTCCGAGCCTGAGTGCTTTGAACTGCTGCGACAATGCAAAGGTCGAGGGTTTGCGAACTTACAATCCTAATAGTCTTGGTAAATTAAATGCTTCAAGATCTTCTCATACTATGAAAGATAATATTGAGTTTGGTGAAAAGGATGTTGTTTCAGATAAAGTTCCAAGTACCAATAATGTACACAAGTTGGAAGATGGCATAGAATGTTTAGGTGCCGATAATTTTACCCTTGAAGAATTTGAGGAAGAGTGTGCCTTAGAAATGTCTTCTGGTCACGTCAAAGAGCTTTCGTTGACACATTTGACGTTACCGATGTTAGAGTCGTCTATTGAAAACTACAACAAGTGTCAAGATCCCTCCTTTCTTATTAATACAATCCGAACGGTTTTTACATCCCCAGAGGCACTTAACGAAAGCTTCCAAACGGATCCTCAAGGTCACCAATTGACAAAGGTGGATATTAATGTAGTCAGAAAAGCATACCAACTATTGCTAAGCCTCAAACCAAAGCCATTGTTCATAAATCAATTGCTGAACGCGGCTGAAATCCATCTAAAGACCTTGCAGTCCTGTGACGTGAAATCCTCGCAGGTTTTTCAGCTGGTGGTTATTCTTGAAAATCCCTTGGTTTTAGAAACCCACGACTTACTGCAAACCTTTTGTGGTGTTGTGGCACAGTTGAACCTGAAAGCAAAGGGTGCGTTGTTGAGAATACTGATGCGTTATGACTCTTTCCATTTTCAAAAGATTGTCAAGGTATAGTATTGCTTTATCACAGTACTTTGGTCATCATTTCTTCTCTCGATCTCCTCCTTCGTCATCATATTTTGTTTCCCTGTGGTGACCCTACCTCTTTGGCTAAGGCTAAGTTGATGTACTGTACTCTTTGTTTTAATAGGCAATTCAAAAGCTTCTTGGTTCACAAGTTCACAACAACCAACGTTCCGAGTCGCGCATTGTCGTCATCTGTGTAACGCTTGCACTACTGCATGAAGTTAACATTGAGTCACAAAAGAGAGGTGAACAGTTAGTACCTTTCTCTGATTTCTACAGTGAAGAACTGTCTAAAAAGCTTGACTACAAGAAAGAGTATGAGAAATGGGTTGGTAAAGAAGAAAATATTACAATGTAAGTACAGTGGACTCTCTAAGGCGGACACCTCTCTAAGGTGGACACATAATCTCGGCCGCTTCTACATTATTTACTATCATAAAACTCTCTCTGAGGCGGACACCTCTTTAAGGCAGACAACAAATTTGGCCCCTTAGGTGTCTGCCTTAGAGAGAGTTGACTGTAATGCCATAAGCATGCAGGTTATAGTGAAACAAAGCAAACTTCAATATACTGTGTCAAAAAATATGTGATGATGTTTTGGACGACGAATTAACCTGAAGAACTGGACACAGCGTCAATAGAAATACGCAAGTACTTTTATTTTTGGACATATTGAAGTATTTTTTGACATACTGTATTAAAGTTCTCATATTTCACTTTTTCATAATATATACAGTTCTTTTGAGAACTTAGCAGCTTTCTTGTAGTTATTAACAACAAGTCATTTTTCATTTTTTGTCTCTTATAGCAGCTCTTCAGAAACGTTTTCCAAGGTTTCAATTTTGGAGTTTCCTTTTATCTTAGAACCAGCTTCCAAGGTACAAGACTTGACAACATAACATCATTTTAGCTCATTTATATTTTTAAGCGATGCCTTGATCACTTTACTATAATAATAGTTTAATAAGGCCACACCAATTTTAATTCTTCGAGGCACGGATCCCACCGACCCTGTTTTTGTGAAACCAAAATAAAATAAAATTTGTACCTATTATTTACTTTGTTCAAAAATTTGTATTTTTTTGCTTTTTCAACCTCGTACTTAGGATTTTCAACGGCGAGGCGAGTGAAAAGACTGGATACGAGCTTGTACTTTTTTTTATTTCCATTTTTTCCCCGACCCTAAAATTTAAAAAAAAAATCTGTGCCCCGAAGTATCAAATTGGTGTGGCCTTACTTTATAGTTTGTGGACTTAAAATAGACAAAATAAGCATACTACTGTTGATGCCAGTTGGTATAGTATCTCGACTATAAACACATGTTCCACTTTTTTTGTAAGGTACGCCTAATGCATATTCATGCGCTATGGCAGATGGGGACTGAGTACTGCGATGCCGTTGTTTACCAGGCTAGGGTACAACAAGCCAAGAAAGTCTATGATGCATCTGAGGAGTTTCAAGTAGAAGATAGCGTCAAGTCGGCTATGAGTCCGTTTCTTGTTTTGGAAGTTCGACGTAATCACCTGATTGAAGATACCTTAGTTCAAATAAAACTCAAGGTGAGATGATCTTTCATTCCTTCGCTAAAAAGCAAGCCACCATACGAAACACCATGAGCAATGGTAACACCTTAAAAAATTGCCAGTCACCCTCGCTTGTTATTGATTACAAGTCGTTAATTTTTCAGTAATGGTTTTACAACTTATTTATTTCCTTTAGGAGAATGATTTAAAGAAAGCACTGAAAATCAGATATGTTGGAGGTGGGGAGCAAGGCTTAGATCTTGGTGGACTACAGAAAGAGTTCTTCCATATCATTATCAATGATATACTTCAACCAGGTAAATGTGAGAAATCCATTTCAAAATCAAACCAATAATATTCCACAAACATAATTATAATAATGATACTGTGGTAATGCATGTATCTTTCACCTTTGCAACCCGGCACAGATGTAGTTAATAATTGTCTTATTAACAGACAACAGATGTGTGTCAATGTCTTTACAAATTGTTTAGCTTGAACGTGGCCGAGTCAAAGGTATGTCAAAGGTGCCGCAGCCTGCCACCATATAACCCATGTTTGACCATGGAGCACAGCTAAGATCTAATTAGTGTTGATTTTACTGAGGAAAACCAGAGACCCCGGAGAAAAACCTTCAAAGCACGGGAGAGATCAACTAATAACTCTATTCACACGAGTTCCAAGCTCGCGTATCAACACAAGGTTATTCCCAGATGGTCACCCATCCAAGTACTAACCCCTTCCGACCGGCTTGACTAAACTTAGCGGTTGGGTTTGACTTAGCACCCTAATTAGCACACACCACCCATGCTTTCACAGCGGGCTAGTTGTGCCAGGTGACAAGCTTAGATCCAGATATAGCAGTATCTTGGGCAAATTTGAGACTCTTGGATTCAAAACACAGACGGCAAGTTTAGTGCAGTTGAAGACAAGTGGACAGACTTTGAGAAGCTTGCTTGGGCTCGTTATTGGATGGGATTTTGCATAAAAAAAGAGCATAAGCTCATGTCTGTTTATTTCTTCAGATTATGGCATGTTTACGTACCTGGAAGAAGTCCAAAGAATGTGGATCAATTCAGCGTCATTGCATTCCGATGAGATGTTTGAGTTGATTGGAACGTTACTCGGTATTGCCATCTACAATGGCATTATTCTTGACCTTCACTTTCCTCCCATCATTTACAAGAAACTCCAAGGAGGCAAGACAAACCTAGCTGATCTCAGAGATGTCGATCCCTCATTAGCTAGCAGCTTGCAGTCATTGTTAGATTTTGTCGGCGATGTGGAAGAAACATTTTGTTATACGTTTCAGGTAACGTGTTATTGAGTTTGAAGGTACAGGTTATACCAACATTTCAGTCCTCTACGTTGTCTTGTATGTCAGTTTCAGTCTCCCATGCAACTTGTATCTTCTTTTAGATTTCAGACAGAGTGTTTGGCGAAATTGTCGACATTGACTTGAAAACAAACGGTAAAGACATCCCGGTAACAAACCACAATAGAGAAGAGTTTGTTATGCTGTATGTTGACTATTTACTAAACAACAGCATCGAACGGCAGTTTAATGCTTTCCATCATGGTTTTCAAAAGGTGTGTACTGTATTGGGAAGGAAGGAATGGATGAAGGATGGAAAGCATAATATAGGATACAATTACAGATAATTATATCTTATTGAATGGTTTGGCATATAATACGGCCGGGTATTTTACGAATTGAATTGTTTGTATTTCAGAAATTGAATAAGTTTGTATTTATTTCATTTCCTCGTTTGTTTGTGATACGTTGTCAGACGTTGTTTCTGTTACTATAAACTGTCCATTGCTTTGAGATATTCATCGTCAAAGTCGTCAGAGTTTAACGAAAATAATAAGGCGTCGTTCATGTCTGTACTTACATTTTCAAAATTAAAAAGACAGTTCGCATCCGCCATTTTAGGCTTTGGTTTAAAGCCGCAAAAAAATCCGTATTTTTGTTCTGTTCAGAAGAGGAGAAATACGGATTTTACCATGCAATACGGCCTGGTATTTGTTTTGTTCTCGTGCCCTTATATGGAAGAATTACGTCATTGTCATATAATACATTGATATAAATAAAATATAGAGTCTTGGAATTTGCCACAGTTACCCGAAATTACGGGTGTAGGTTCCATAGTGGATGGATAGATGAGTGATTGGGTGGTATGATGGATGGATGGATGGACGGACGGACGGACGGACGGACGGACGGACGGACGGAGGGATGGATGGTGGACGGACGGACGGACGGACGGACGGACGGACGGACGGACGGATAGATAGATAGATAAATGGATGGTGAATTAGTGGATGGATGGACGGACGGACGGACGGACGGACGGACGGACGGACGGATAGATAAATGGATGGTGAATTAGTGGATGCATGGAATGATGGTGCGTGAATGAAAATAATATTGGGAATTAAATGTTTGTTTATATATATTTGAAAGGTGTGCGACGATACATGTTTGAAGCTGTTCCAAACCGAAGAACTAGAACTCTTAATCTGTGGTAGTCCTCACATCGACTTCTCTGTTATTGAAGAATCAACTACCTACAACAACGGCTTTACTCGCACTCATCCTACCATCGTTTCTTTCTGGGAAATTGTGCACGACATGAGTATGGAAGAGAAGAAAAGTCTGTTGTCTTTTGTTACGGCGAGTGATCGAGTTCCTCTGAAGGGTTTATCAACAGTCGCCTTTCAAATTATGAAACAAGGCCAAGACTCTGACAAACTTCCCACTGCCTTAACTTGCTTTAACCAGCTCATGTTACCGGAGTACAGTTCCAAAGATAAACTGCGAGACCGTCTTCTTTTAGCTGTTCAAAATAGTAAAGGATTTGGCCTCACGTAATAAGTGCACATGTACACACACACACACACACACACACACATACACACATTAATATCAAAATTGAAAGTGTATGGATAAAATATAGACATTTCCCAAATTTGCAACGTTTGCCAACGGCTTCAAGTCAATGTTAACAATGAGGTTATTCATCACGTGTAACCTTGATGCACAACCTTGTCTCCAAAGTCATTTCAAGCGTCGTTCGTGCGCTTTTATTGTGTTCATCGCACACACTGTTCGTTCGCATTCACGTGTTATTCGTGCGTATTTCACGCGTAATTCGTGCACATTTCAAGCGTTGTTCGTGTGTATTTCAAGCGTTATTCATGAACTTCCAAGCCTTGTTCGTGTGAATAGCGGAATGCCAATCCATTCTAGAATTAACATATATCTTCTCAAATTAAGCATTAAGTAAATCAAGAGTTGCTAACCCTAGTCTCAATCCTAATCGTATACAGGGTGTATAAAAAAACGCGACCTTTAGAAATTAACCTATTGTTGTTAAGCACAAGATTTTATGCTCCTGGGAATTTAAAATGGCTTATAATCGTATGAAGGAGCATAACTGCATAACAAATTGTCAAAGTACTAATAATTAGTCATATCAGTTCGAATAAAAATGGTTCAACTGACCACAGAGCAACGAGTTTTTACATTGAGTAAGTACATTGAGTTTCGGTATAATTAAAACAGTAAAAACTCGTTGCTCTGTGGTCAGTTGAACCATTTTTATTCGAACTGATGATATATGACTAATTAGTACTTTGACAATTTGTTATGCAGTTATGCTCCTTCATACGATTAGAAGCTATTTTAAATTCCCAGGAGCATAAAATCTTGTGCTTAACAACAACAGGTTAATTTCTAAAGGTCGCGTTTTTTTTTATACACCCTGTATTTCATCCATTGATGCGAATCCGCGAATGAAAAATTAGCTCGAAATTTGAAAGTTTACTTGAAAAGTTTTCCTTGGGGAGAACATTAAATCAACTATTTATGTAATTTTGGCATTTGAAAGTCAAATTTTCCTGTTTTTCCCATATGTACTGGCGAAGTGATCAGTTAAATATCAACTTGTTGGCCAGGTTCTCAGGCTCTGTAATCGCGTTAATTGTGTGGTAAAAACGACTTTCTTCCTGTTGAAAGTCGTTCACAAAAGATGACTTCTTCTAAGAGACATGGTTTCCGCTATATGTGAGCTCTAAGATAATATTCCAAACTGAACATGTGGAGAGAGATGCGCTTTGCTTGTGAATTTGCATCGCTGTTAAGTTGTTATAGAAGGACAATTCATTTGCAAGGTAATGTCATGTACAAGATTCTAAAGTCTAAAAGTATTAATGCAATCTTTCTTAACGTAATTACAAAGATTATGGTTCTGCAGGACCATAGTTAGTAGAGAGGGATGGTTTGGAAGCTCCATTGTCTTCGATGACGCAATGGTCATGGTATTGTATTGGAGAAAGTGTTTGTTATTGAAGGACTCACAACACGTGACGATGAAGGACTACACTAATTAAATCCGAACGTTATTGACTGCTTCATTATACAGAAAATACAATACGTTCAGTGAAAGTGAACAACAACATAGAACAATGACTTGCGGATCTCCAAACCATCCCTTCTACTACCCAGGCGTCTCAATCCTTGTACGCGCGCTCCTCGCTCGCCCCCTTGCCACGATACGAGGCACCCTAAAATAAAGAAATATTAACCCTAGGACTAGAGTTTTTACTTGAGTAATGGTTCGACTTTTTGTTTCTTTAAACTTTCTGAATCCTCAGAAAACAATTTTGATGCGGCTCTGGCATATAGTCTCTGTCCATTATTCGTCCAGGACACAAAAATAGGTACGCAATGCGTACAGCGTCTACGCTTGAGATGTGAGATTTTATTCGCCATTAAAATGGCCGAGTTAGGGAGAATGAGTCGAGAGAGACTGCTTGACATCAGCCTCCACTCTGGGTACGAGATAGAGCCTCAAGAGGCTCGGCTCTGACGTCATAACCTTACAAAATTATCGATTTACTGACATGTAAAATACAACCTTTCTCAATGAATTTCGCGCGATTACTAATTGTGGTAATAACTTTGAGATCATTTGATAAAATGTTTCTTGTTTCGTCGAAGAACCATTTTAAAGATGGCGGAATTCCTTAAGTTGACGTAACCGAAAAAGATGGCGGCTGTACATTTTACCAGAATCCTTTGCGACCTTAAATCACCTGTAATAACAGTTAAACATTGTTTACCTTGTAAACATGAATTAAATACGTAAAAGCTTCCTTTTTACCAAACTTAATCTTCTTGAAACTCTATCTTCTGCTATTTCTACGAGATTTAATGTTTACTGCGCGCAAGGAATTATGGTTAAATGTACCAGTCGCCATCATTTTTTGGTACCGGCAATAGCGTAGCGTCTAGCTGACTCACAAATGAGCTATTTTTTTTGTTATGGCCGCAAGTGATTATGGGACGTAAAAGCGGACAAACATGGCTACTGACGTCATCTCGACGGAGTGCTATTCAGAGATCATTGGGATTTATTTCAGATTACAAAAATGAGTTTGCAAAGAGAATGAATAATTTGTAGTTCTAAGAGTATTCTCAACGCCGTTCTCGTTCTGTTTACAACTCTGAGCATTTCACGTCTTCACGACGACGTGAACTCGCTGAGGCTGTTCCTTAAAGAGTAAGTGTCAGGGTAGTGCTTTGCGCGCTTGTTTTCTTCATGGCGGCCATTTTATGGGACGCCTATTTCAGTTCACAAACGAATCCGTCGATATTTGATCAATCCTTCTTATAAATTATCCATTTTCAAGTTTTCTAAGAAGTAAACATACCTGAGTGATCAATTATTGTGATATTTTTCGTAAAATTGATCATTTACTATAGTAATCTTCTCGATACATAGAAGCTGCTACGAGCGCTCGCCTCCGAAGCGTGGAAGGCCGGGGTTATGCTGCTGAAACAGCGCGAATAAGTTTGCGAATGGAAGTGTTTGATGAGTGACTAGTAAAGAAATATAATTTGTTTCTTCTGATGTTTTGTTCATTTGAATTTGCAAAGATTCAGGAACTAAAGCCAGCCGGGCCAGCTTATTCGTCAGAAACGGCGTTGCGCGCAGCCCACAGTGGTTCACAAACAAGCGAACCGCAACTGTTCAAATCGTCTTGAACATTAACTTCATAACGCCCCGAAGTCAGGATCGGACTCCAATTTCAACATTTCCAAATAAATCTAGAGTTCACATGCAAATTATAGTTCTAACGATGCGATGCACTGCAATCAATTCGTATGAAAACAGAAACACAAGCGCGCAAAGAACTGGAGCGTTTTGGATGTCATAAAACAAGCTTCAAACATAAATACGGTAGTTAATTTACCATGGCTTCTTTTAAATACTTAAATTCACACTGCTTGTTAAAGTTTTGAGGGTCGAGGTTGCCGTGTCGTAAATCTTAAAATCCCTAATATGGCGGAGAGAGCCGCTCCCCAACATCTTTCCTGAACGTGACGATTTCGAAAAGTAGTACACGCACGACATTTAGGACCTACTTTTTTATTAGAATGGAAATATAAATTAGAAATTACAAAGTTCAGAATACATTTTGACGGTGTATTTGGAGTTCACACATCAGGGGGAATCAGCAGTCAGTTCAGAAATCGCACTGTCATCTTTGTCTGTATTTCTTCCGTGGCCATTACCTGAAGAAAATAGAAATAAATACCACGATATTGAAAATTATTCCTAATTTTTATAGCGAAGATACCAAAATATTATTTTTGCGTTTAATCTCACGTTTGGGGATTTTACGTATTCGTAATATTTGGGTATTCCTGAGCAAAATCATAATATATCTTGTCAGCCGAAAATTTCATCTTCATGGAGTTTTTCGCTGTTAAAGTTATTGGATGTGATGTCACAAGAGGCATTTTTGTAAGCTTTCAAACAAGTTGAACTTTTTATGCGCGATTCCAATTTAAATTAGCAGAACCCTTTGTCAAGGATGTTTGAAACGGATCTTATAAACGGTCGTTTTCCTCTCTTGTTACCATAGATAGTTCAAGTTTCAGAAAAGTGCGTTTTGTTTTACGGATTTTCCTGGCCATTTACCATCTTGCTTTGTCAATGTTAGGTGAGTTATTGTATCATGTTTTTAGTTTAGCTTGAGCAGTTCTGTCTATTCTTCTGATTTTGATGAATAGAGAAGTTTATCAACCGTTTTAAATGTCCCGTGTTAGAACAAAGACAACCACCTTTTTGAATTCTTCAAAATTTATCGTTTCGTCGATGTCCTCGTCTGCATCTTTGATGGTTCGTCCAGCGATCAATTCCAACTGCTCCTTGCCAATATTTATTCCAACCATCATCTCCAAGATCTGCAGAAAATTACATCAAAATTCTTCACATACACAAGGCGCGTCCTATACGTATACTAAGTCTAGCGGGGTGCACGTTTCGCTTCAAATAAAAACATCAAAAAAGCTAAAAATACCAAGGCCATGAAAATATGTTTTTCATATTATATTATATCCCGTTCTTTTGAGAACTTAACAGCTTTCAGCTTTCATATTACCACGTAAGTCCGCTTCTACGGGCAACTAAATTGGCAGATTGGCTATACCAGTCGATAAACTGCTGTACTACAGAGACGCTGTTATGACCTACAAATGTGTAAATAACCTCGCACCCGACTACCTCTGTTACAAGTTGATAAAAAGGTCATCAATCCATAACCGAAGGACCCGTAATTACGACTCTCTGCAGATCCGCAGCTGGCCAACGTTCGTTTGCCTTTTAATAGAGCTGTCAACATATGGAACAATTTAGACAAGGACCTGAAAGATAGCTCTTCATTCAAAACATTTAAGACAGCACTTAAGGAACATTTGCTCGCTAAAGAAAACATTTAATAATGCCTTACTTATAATTAAACTTTGTAGGTTATACCTTTAATAAATCTGCTTTATTAATATTCCCATCGTTGTCGACATCATAGATGCTAAAAATAACTAAAAAAAGATTTCATAAATTTTTTTTCACAAAAACTCCATCAACCTGGCATCAGCTGACTAAGGCCAAACAAACATTTATTTGGTTCCTATAACTACATCCTGAAAAATAGGGTCAATTTTAAAAGGTTTTTAAAGCCTTTGAAAAACAAAAAACCCAAGTCAAATTATGTCAAAATCTTACGATCTGGCCAAAATGTGTCAGTCAGGTGATAGGAACCAAATAATTTTTTATAGGTCTTTTTTATAGGTTTTATAACCAAATAATAGGTCTCAAAGATTTCATTCAAATGTACATACACTTGAGTTTTTCATCAGTGGAGTTTAATGGATTGTCTCCCTTGATATTCAGCTGACGAAAATGGGCTAAAGTTTTCATAAAATCTCTGAAATTACAGCCATCTTGGTCACTACAAAAAATATCATTCATAAATTATTGTTAATTGTATTAAGTTAAAAGTTTGGAAAATGTTGGATTAATTCCATAATGAATTAAATATTCAATTCAGTACTTACTCATTATTACACTCAAAGTAAAATGAATCAATAATTCTTCTATTTAAAGGATTGATGGCCAATTCAGGTATCCTCATAAAGTCTTCTCGACTAAATAAGAAATATGAAGTAAGGAGATATGTTGCATAATTTGTTTTACAACTTGTCTTAGAACTGTGGTTTGGACATATTATCCCCTTGTATTTATTTATCACAACAAGCTTTTCAAAAAGAAGCTTTTCCAGCTAGATACATCTACTTCATAGTATTAGGAATGTGGTGTCAAGATCTACAGTTTGGAAAGAGATATTCTGATGTACTTGCAAAACAAAAGAGATGTCTTGACCAATCAGAGGACTAAATCAGGGGCGGATCAAGCATGCGCGGGCCCCTGGCATATTTGCGGTTGTCTCACTGCCACTGCCCCCCCCTAAAGAAAAGAAAACAAGTCAGAGGGACGCTAGAAAAATCAGGGGAAATTAACCAAAAAATGCACATAGTAATGTAATTTTTGGTTTGGACATTCATTGCATTAGTTGTATTAAAAGGTGGGGCCATGGGGCCCCACTACACATGTTCCACAAGAAGCCAGAAAATGTGGGAAACATGAGACCCTAAATAAACGCGAGGCACAGAAAAGCTGTGGGGCCCCCACAAAAGCGCGAGGCCCCTGGCACTGCCCAAAGTGCCCCCCCCCCTTGATCTGCCACAATTTGTACCCATCATCTTGTTTTGGCCACCATTATGCCTCAGACCCTCACAAACTATTACAGTTATTAATAGCTTACAGTTAATTACAGCTCTTACAGTTAATTCAATGAATCAGCACAACCTACAGATTAGTGAATAATCTGCTAGCAGGTTATTCACTAATCTGTAGGTTGCGCCCGCAATGCAATATTTCCTAACAAGCGGTAGCTTTCCACACAAGCAAAAACAACATGACTGCTCGATTTCCGTCTTCGACTGTAGAAGAAATTGAAAAATTACTTACAATATATAATAAAACAATTATTAGATTTGGTTTTTGTGATATCTGGATAATCAAGGTCTTGGTTCGGCTGATAACATTTGCCTCGACCTTGATTATTCCAGATATCACAAAAACATCATCCAATAATTGTTTATAATTACCTTAATGTTCCAGTTTCTCTGGTGTCCAGATGCAAAAATCTGATATACAATCTATTTATCTGTTTTTCTGAAACTGGTAAATTACATTGTAAAGAAAGGTTACTAGTTATCTTAGGGCGAGATTAAAAGAACTTGAAAACACAAATATATATATATATTCAAACATAGACTAGTGCAATTGTAAACTGAAAATTTTTTTTTTATGATACGTAGCCGGTATATATATCTCCAACTCTTACTCTCCAAGTATTACTTACATCCTGTTTCATTCTTAATCTGGTCGATGTCTTCGTCTCGAAGCATAGTAGAACTATTGAGACCCATTTTAAGCCATACAAAGGACAATATAATAATTAGACTCACAATATTCTAGCCAGCTACCTTTGGGCAAGCGTCTGTAATCATCAACAAATAATTGTCAACAATACGTAATTTTATATTGATAACTGCTGTTAAACTGTTCGTGACTCGCGGGCTCTTGAGTCGTGTTTTAACCTGGGGAACTGGGGATAGCCGATTCTCGGAATTTTTTATTTTCGGTAGTCCGTATTAAGCCCGTTTACAGTGCACAGGCGATTTTGGCTGTTATTTTTCTGACCCTGACGTATGCGATATAGTGGATGACTCACTAAAGTATTGAACGTCATAGATCTGCACAAATGGTCCAATATAATATATTTGAAGTCTTTAGAGATTTCAAATGCGATGGACAACCATTAGCGTTGTCGAATCCGTCCCAGTAGCCGTGATCAGCGTTCATATAAATTTTTATTTCGCTAGGGGGTGACGTTCTGGTAAGATGAATTAACGTAGTAGTGACGTTGTGGTGACGTTGTGGTGACGTTCTGGTGACGTAGTGACGTTATGGCGACTGCGGAGGAGCATAATATATGGCACTGTCTCTGCCAATCGCGCTTCGTTGTCTTTCATCCTGAAGTGTTTGGTTACCAACGTCCAACATCATCACTTTAGCCCATACAGCCAGCAAGCAAGGCCGCACCAGGCTGAGCCAAAGCTTTTCCAAGCTTAAAACTCCACTTTGTAAAACAAGAACTTTCCAAGCCTCATATTTTATCCGCGTAGTCAAATTATGGTACTTTGTCTGCAAATTAGCCAATCCAAGTAGTTTCACCAGTTCTATGTCATTTAAGAACTTTGTAAAACAGATACTATCTAGTGTAGTTGTTTCTACTTTTGATATAGATTGGCCGTTTTGCACCTGGACGGTACGACAATTTTACTGTATATTTTAATCTAAGCGCATGGGACTTTTAGTATCATCAAGTATACAGTTTTGGTAGCTAATCAATGATCAAAACTTAAGATTAAAAGTTTTTATTATGTTCCAGGTCATTCGCGGTAATATTAAATAAATGAAATAATACACTATTGGCGTAAATTTATGGACAACCTTTACCACCAAAAATACTACGGTAGCGAAACCGAAATATTGTGAAACGACTAACAAAATTACAAAAACTAATGACTCCATCAATATATGTGAAATGATTCAAGTCAACTAATAACTAACTACGTTCACAGCTAGTCGATGGAGTCATTTCACAACTAAATATCTATAAAAAGGTTAATGTTTCGTTTTTATTTGTATATTTCTAATTCTACACTGCCTAAGTTCAGTTTAAAGTGCCCATAACCTCAAAATGTGCTATGTCTTGTTTGGAAGAACTTTTAAAATGATAAAGTAACTTCTTTTGAAGATTTTCGTTCTTGGCTTTCTTTTTGAGATATATCAGTTTGTTTGATATGCAAATGTCTGGAATTTCGTCACACATGCATAATGACTTATTGAAGAAATGTGTATATCTCTTTCATTCTCAAACGAAATCCTTTAAAATCAAGAAGTTTGGTGTTGTGGGAGAAACGCACACACGTGTTATTCACACTTTAGTGTTTTTATTTCATGAACGCAAATATATATAACATTCTCTGATAACTCATTATGCATGTGTGACGAAATTCCAGATATTTGCATATCAAACAAACTGATATATCTCACAAAGAAAGCGAAGAAGTGAAAATCTTCAAAAGAAGTTACTTTATCATTTTAAAAGTTCTTCTAAATAAGACAATAAAAAATGTTGAGGTTAGGGGCACTTTAATCAATTCATGAGCTATTTGAATCATTTCACACATGTATTGCTTTAGTCGAATAATTTCACAATATGTTAAATGTTGGTTTCACTCGCGTAGTATTTTAGGTGGCGACAGTCGCGCATAGAAATTGCTTACGTGGATAATTTTTATTTTACAATTTCGGCGCCATTCTTAGTTGAGAGTTAATATATTCAACAACACAAGAACGACTTGTTATATAAAAGTGTCACTGTTATTCTACACCCTGTTGTTGCATGATAACTTCCTTCTTTAATCTTTCTGCCAAGACTTTTCTCAATGCTAATTTCTTCTGCTCCTCTTTGTTAGCTTCATTTGTGGCCACAGGTTTTGCTGCCTCGATGCCCTCGGTCACTCGGTGAGCAACTTGCGACGACATTGGCCTTTTCACTGGCAGTTCATCCTCGAAAATTTGCAGTCGTCTTGCACGCTCTTGCGTCTTCAAATTCGACAGTTTATCTCTTTGCATCCGCATGTACATCGCTCGTTTTTTTATTTCATCATCCATGGGTGTTTTCTCTCGATTCTAAAAACAAAAAAAAAGTTCAGTTTTCTTGCGAATCGCAACTAAAAAACGTTGCATTGGGGTGTAACACTCTATAACTGGTTACGTAGCGAAGCGAACCGTAGTATACGTTCTATGTAAACCATAGACGGATTTTCATATTTTTTACTGGGGTGGTGCCATAAATGTTAGGGGGGTGAGCAGGTGAGGTAACACAAAGCGTCACCAAACCAAGGTGAGGTCTAGACAGTTAGACTCTAGGGGTAGAGCGAGGCTAGAGAGTAGAAAACAAAGTACCCCAGGAAAAATTTGAAAAAATCAAGATTTCTAGCCTTGCAAAAAACTAAGTTTTTTTGAAGTTGTCAAGTCAATGAATTTGGCATTTCCGTTGAGAGAGTTAAAATTAAATGAACCTGTAAAGTGTAAAGTGTAAACCCAACACAAAATACGGGTTTAGTGGTTTACTTTTATAAAATCATTGTGTTGTACTGTTGTTTGAATCCGAGTACAATTTATGGCGCGCTACTCGAATACTAATTCTAAAGACCTTCAAAAGGTTTCTAAGATCAATAATCAAGTTTTCGTCCATTTTTTACTTTATCTTAAATGCAGTCTCAATTCTCAAAGCGTCTCTTGGTTATCAGCTATATTGTGAGGCGAGTACAACATCATTCGATCCCGCATAAAAAGCTAGTAAAAAATCGAAAATATCTATTGGCAATTGAAATTCATAAATTTTACATGTGTTAAACGGCTTAAACCACGGGTTACGTCGAGGGTTACTTAAAACGCGCATGATTTTCATTGACCAAATGACCATAGGGCAAAGGTCGAAGTCTGCCTTGTGCGCATCTTCTTTGCGCATAACAAAAACGTGTCGGAAATTGTCGGAAATCGCTCGGTTTCTATAATCTGCCATTACGAGAGGAGATCGTATCGTTAAGAATTCTTTAATTTTCTCGTTTCTTTACGTTATATTTTGTGTTAAACTTTGTAAAGCAATACTTATTATCAACTTCAAAAGCAAAGGGCCATGCGAAGGATGATCTAAGCTGAGGTAATAGAGTTTTAAAGCTTTATATTGCTCCAATAAACCAGGAGCGATTAGTTTCAGAGTGTTACGTTTATTTTTTATCATCAACACTCTGCACGTTCGAGTGGACTATTTAGTTATTATGCCGAAAATTGGGGGGGTTGAACATTTTTTTTGGAGGGGTGAACAGTTTGTTTGGGGGGGTGAAAACTGATATTTGGGGGGGTGGCACCCCCCTGCACCCCCCAGAAAATCCGTCTATGATGTAAACCGGTGCGCTGTTGCAGGAGGCAATGTTTCTTAAACCTTGCGACACAGCAATGGCGTCACAGCGCGGTGGCAATGTGTGGAAACACCGTGATCAAACGATGCCAAACTCACGAACCTTAGCTTCTGTCGGATTGATCGAAGATGTACCCACTTCAGCCTTGGCACTTGAAATCCAATCGGCTGCTGCCTCAGCTGGTGTCCTCTGCGGACCTTTTAGCGAAGGAAGCTGAGATTCTGTGGAAGCCTGTCGCTTTGAGGGAGGAGATGGTTTAGCCTGGACTGGATCTAGAAAAAAGACACACGATCGCGTTTTAAATTACGAAGGTGGGAAGTGTACTGGATAGAATACTAATTTTCCATTGAAACATTGAAAGCTAAAGCCAGGAGAAATATTGTAACAGTGGAGATCAGAGTAGTAGGAGAAGGATTCAGAGAATTTTCTTATTCAGAGAGTCCTCTTATTCAGAGAATCCTCTTATTCAGAGAATCCTCTTATTCAGAGAATCCTCTCTTATTCAGAGAATCCTCTCTTATTCAGAGAATCCTCTTATTCAGAGAATCCTCTTATTCAGAGAATCCTCTTATTCAGAGAATCCTCTTATTCAGAGAATCCTCTTATTCAGAGAATCCTCTTATTCAGAGAATCCTCTTATTCAGAGAATCCTCTCTTATTCAGAGAATCCTCTCTTATTCAGAGAATCCTCTCTTATTCAGAGAATCCTCTCTTATTCAGAGAATCCTTGGTCATTAACCAAAACATACCAGAAGATGGTGGAGGTTTCTCAACTTCAAGGGATCTAGCTTTTCTGCTGGAGGATGTCTCACTATTTTGCTTTGTAGATAATGATTTAGCTGCGACCGAACCTTTATATGAACAAAACAAACAATTACCAACAGAGAAAGTATAATTCAATTAACCATCTGGTGAACAAAAAGTCGTTATGAAAAACAAAAGTAAAAAACCCGTTTATAAAACAAAACCGGGGCAACCAATAACGCTTTAGGCCCTTTAGGCGTAAACGTTTTGTCTTTAAGACTTCAGACTTGCACGGAGACAGGGATCTCAATGTTGCCTGCAAAGGGCAAGGGGTTGCTATTGCTGAATCTGACTCCGAAAAGATACTAAATTAGAAGGCTTGTTGTAAAATTGTTACTGATTGGGATAGTGTTGCAGATGCTGAAGTTTTAAGTTTGCTGATGGATGCCAGACAAGATATATACAAGATACTGATGTATTTCCTTGTTGAGTGTAGAGTATTTTTAACCAATGTTTGGTTATGAAAAGCATACCAGGTTGTGGTGAAGAACTCTTTGTTTCTTTTTTAGAACCCTTTTTCGTAGCTGTTTTTGGTGATTCCTTGGCTGAAGGTTTTCTTGTGGATTTGACTTCAGCCAGTTTTCCTTCATTCTTTGGTGAGGTGGATTTCTTCGTTTGTTTCTCCGTGTTGCTTGTTTCATCTTTCTTACGTACACTCTCCAATCTTAATGACAACTTCACCATCCTTTCCAATTCGTTCAGTTCCTGCTCTGCCAAATCGTGTAATCTAGTATGGAAGGTTAAAAAATCAAATAACTCAAATGTTTGGTTTGACAAAGACCCTGAAAAAAATTCAGATGTTCGCCAGCTATAATTTTTCCTGGCTGATCACATTAAGATTCCATAGCCAGAGCTCCCTTGCAAAAAACTTCAATAGGAATTCCTATTAGATTTTGGCCCAAATCCTATAGGATCCAATAGGAATTCCTATAGGATTTGAAATTTCCTATTGGAATTCCTATAACAAATTCTATAGGAAATTTATTCCTATTAGATTTTGGCCCAATTCCTACAGGAAATGCAATTTTCCTATAGGATTTTTGAAGCAGAGGAATGTCAATCCAGTCATCACAAGAACGGAAGAACCTGCTCGTAACTTGCTGCAAGTGGGTCAATATTAGATGCCATCCTCCAAAATCGAGACTGGCCTGAGAACGAACTTACAGAAGCTTGTCTTGGCCTCTCTTGATTTTGCACAGAGCCGAAACTAATGCAGTCCTTTTCGGGAGCAAAATTACACGTGTGCGGTAATTTACACGTGTAAATAATTTTGCGTGTGCGAATCGCAGGTGCATTTAAAATTATCAATAATACAATTGTTATGGCACAGAAATATGAACATAACTTTTATATTTCCTACACATCTGAAAAAGAAACTGCCTTGCTTGATATTCATTGTAAGACGTTATCTTTCGCTTTAACATATTAGTTTAGTTATAAAATGTAAAACCTACTACGCTGTGAAAACTGTTACAGTAGCCCACGCTTAAAGACGATATACATTGCATTGCAAGACCTTGCGTTACGTTGTGAGATCTGTCGTTACGTTGTGAGACGTTACGTTGTGAGATCTGTCGTTACGTTGTGAGATCTTGCGGTACGTTGTGAGATCTTGCGTTACGTTGTGAGATCTGTCGTTACGTTGTGAGACAGCTTGCGTTACGTTGTGAGATCTTCCATTACGTTGTGAGACGTTACGTTGTAAGACCTTGCGTTACGTTGTGAGATCTTCCATTACGCTTACCGGTTGTGAGACCTTGCGTTACGTTCATGTGAGATATGTTGTTACGTTGTGACACCTTGCGTTACGTTGTGACACCTTGCGTTACGTTGTGAGATCTTGCGTTACGTTGTGAGGTCTTGCGTTACGTTGTGACACATTGCGTTACGTTGTGAGGTCTTGCGTTACGTTGTGACACATTGCGTTACGTTGTGAGATGTGACATATTATTGAAACTTTCACACATTTTCACAATTGAACATGGCTTTTCACGTGTACGATAAACGGCATAAACAGTTGGGTTCACGCGTGTGCCAACGCGCGTCAACTACGAAAAGGACTGCTAATGCGAGTTCTTATGATGACTAGATATGTACAAAGGTTTTATGTACAAAGTTGCTGATCATTGCAGACATTTCAAGATAATTGCTCCCAGTTATTGATAATAGGGTTGTAAAATATACATCCAATTAAATACTTAAAGTGCCCCTAACCTCAACAATTTTTATTGTTTTATTTGGAAGAACTTTTAAAATGATAAAGTAACTTCTTTTGAAGATTTTCGTTTCTTCGCTTTCTTTTGGAGATATATCAGTTTGTTTGATATGCAAATGTCCGGAATCTACGTCACACATGCATAATGACTTATTGGAGAAATGTGTGTATCTCTTCATTCTCGAACGAAATCCTTTAAAATCGAGAAGTTTGGTGTTGTGGGAGAAACATGCACACATGTTATTCACACTTTAGTGTTTTTATTTGATGAACGCAAAGATATATAACATTCTCTGATTACTCATTATGCATGTGTGACGTAAATTCCGGACATTTGCATATCAAACAGACTGATATATCTCAAAAAGAAAGCGAAGAAACGAGAATCTTCAAAAGAAGTTACTTTATCATTTTAAAAGTTCTTCCAAATAAGACAATAACAAATTTTGAGGTTAGGGGCACTTTAAACATAGATCAATGGTGTTTTATTGTAATTTATTAATACTTAATCTTGTAGCCATGGTCCAAGGTTACCAAAGCCCCATAGCTTGGTAGTCATCTATCTCTACCAATGGAACACACACCTTTCACTTTCTTCCTTTGACAATGCTAATGTTTTTTCCATTCTTTCAATTTCTTTCTTCTTCCCCTTTTCATTCTCGTAATCCTGCCTAGATCGCTCCATGACTTCTTTCAATAATTGCTCTTCATCTATTTGGTGTCTCGGTTTGGATTGTTTTTTTGTACTCTTTTCGTTTTCTGAAATAACAACAATAAATTAAGCATTTTTCATGGAAACAAAATATTATTACACCACTTACAACAGTTGTTATTTGAAATCAAAGCATTTTACCCGAGACAAACACCTTCGGTACGACACCATTGCGTTGCTGAATCATATGTAATGCTTGTAATTCCAGATCTAAATTCTGTTTAACCATTATTTTCTTGAATAATTTAAAATCCTCCCCAGCCCAAACTTGTTCAAAGATGGACTATAAATAAGGAAAATAGTATGTATTATAATAGAGGGGGGCAGGGGCGTAGGAAGCAGGGGGGCCGCGGCCCCCCCAATATTATAAAAGGGGGGGCCGGAATAGCTTTTGGCCCCCCCAAAAATAATTGAATTTGAAAGAAAAATTGCAGCAAAAAAATTAAATTCGAAAGTAGAAATATTTGAAATCGTATATTAATCGAATGTCTGTGTTCGAATAGTATCATGAATGTATGATATTTCCGACAAGTTCGAAAACAACATCTTCCTATTAATGTTCTGTTAAACTGTCATAGAAGTAATTCAAAAAAATAATCAGAATATCTTTGCAAGTTAACCCGAGTATATTACTAAACTAAAGTACTAATATTTCTCTAGTTTACGCAGCCCTACTCTGGTAGGCTTTCTTTTTTAACTAAGCAGAAGGGCGGAAATCGCGGAATGATTGCAGCTAAAAGGTAGCCCCGGTTGGAAAAACCCGTCCTGAATGTCGGACTCGCTGACCATTGCATTAATATGTTGTCAGTGGTTCAATAAATATGTTGTCAGTGGGCCACGCCGCACCTGGTGGTTCCTAGGCATGCTGATGAGCTCTGATATAGATCGAAACAGTCCAAAATATGAAATTTTATAAACTCAGCTGAAAAATCACCGCTCAGAATGCAGGAAATGCCATTTGCGGGAATCTAGATTTCAAAAATTTTCGGGGGCATACCCCCGGACCCTCCCTAGAAAGCCTCGCGCTCGGATTAGTAGTAATCATGACCACCTATTTGGGTACAACGAAAAATTTTCTTTGGCCGGCCCCCCCAAGTTTACAAAGCTTCCTACGCCCCTGGAGGGGGGTGGCTAGATGGAATACTCGCAGTTGAGGTGACCGTGAGGTACTAGGTTTGAGTCATTTTCTGGATGATCCTTTTAGTATTAAGGTTAGTATTAGAAAACCATTAGGAAGGGGGGGGGGGGGTTAGGGTTAGGATCTAAGTTGTTTTGGGGTTAGCAGTTCTATGATGTATTTCATCATACAGGCATGTCCGATTGTATGAAAGCAGTACGATCTCCCATTTCGTTCAACTGGCGATACTAAAAAAGATTGTCCAGAAGACGACTCAGACCTAATACCTCATTGTCACCTCAACTGCGAGTACTCGGACATCTAGTCACAACCATACCACTAACCTAAGAAAGACATTGGGGGACACTTCCATCCAACAAAACAAGGGACAACTTGTCCCCTCCTGTACTCTAAGATCCTGCTATACCACTGCATTTTCCATAAGGCTTGCCTATAATCTAAGACCAGCCTACATTTTTTTCATTTCAACTGTTGTTTACTCATGAGGCCAGTCTCGCAATCAACCTTGGTTAGTTGCAAATATGACCATTGTTGATTCACTTAATAAATTTTAATTAATATTGACAAGTTGGATCAGACTAAGCAACCTTAGACATTCGAACCATGAATAACTTACAGGAAAACATTATGTATCAGTAAAATCCAAGCATGCCCATCCCCCGGGCATATTTTTTATAAAATGCAGGTGGACCCAGGCGAAACATGAACAACAGTAATTTTCAGTGTTTTCTATCAAATTATTATATAAATACTATTTACAACGCAGGTGTTTTTAACCCTTTACCTTCCTAGGTATGTCACTCACACTTGAACAACAACACGTTTTGTAGGCTGTAGCATCATGCTATGGGGAGGTGGCAATTCAATTGCACCTGCCCCCCACTGCCTTAGGGATCCAACAGCCCCAGCAAAGTTTGGCCCCCCAATTCAAATGCCGCATCAAATGCCCGGCAGTGTTTCGGGGGATGGGCACGGTTGGATTTGACTGATACATTACTGACATCCAAGATAGCGCAAGTCCAAACCCATCCCTCTCAGGAGCTGTGAGCCTGTGCAATTGTCGTTGATAATACACAATTTGAAAAATGTGGGCTAGCCACAACAGGTCTACATATAATAACAACCTGACTAACAAAACCAAATGTAGTATTTTACTTTAATATCAATGACGTAGGTAACTCACCCTATCTGGAACCTTGGAGCTATCGTTACTTCCCGCATCACAAGCCGACACAAACTGCTCTTCGGTGATTCCTACGTCTTTCAAATAACTTGTCAATAACTCTTCCACCTAAATTTCCAATGAAAAAATAATTTATTAAATTAATATTGGATTTAATAACATTAAATTAAATTATTTACAATCTTAACTAGTATTAAATATTGTAAAGAACGTGACCGGTACTTACAAGTGCGCCGTATTCTTTGTGGATCTCCGTATAAGTAAGTTCATTTTCATCGGTCGGTTCGAACACTGAAGTAAAGAAAGATAATTTTTCATCATTTTTTACTTACGTAAATCACCGGCTTAGTTTACTCGAAAATAGTGAAATTATGCGATGCTGTGCGCCAGATGTAAACACATCTAACCACTTTTGGTTTCACTCACCAACACAATTCTTTTCGATAAAAGTGACGATCGGCACATTCCATATCGGCGATGTCAGGAAGCCCACGACGCCGTCAAAAACAAACTCCCAGTCCGTCATAGTGAACACAAGAAAGGCTAACAAACGAAAAGAAAAAAGAAAAGCGCCGGCCAGAATAGGTTTATTGTACAACAAACTTGATACTTGACACTTCTTGTGTTTTGTTTAGGTCCCGATGCATTGTGGACTAGCCAGCGTTGTATAGGTTGCTAGGCAATGGAAAGTGCTGGAAGAAATGACTGAGTTGTGTCTGTATTATTTCGAAAAATAATATATTATACGCCTTTTGACTTGACAATGGCCCTTGGAAAGGCTGCGGATATATCGAGTGTGGTTCATAAGTCAATTGAAAGCTTGCAAGAATTAGGTCAGTGCCAGTGATGTAGACACAAGTAAAAATCTTCAACAACAGCTGCAATTTGTTACTCATGTTACTGTCAGAGCGCCAAAACCATTCAACATCCTCCGGGAAATTCTGGGCATTTGACAAATAGCAAACTTTGTTGTTTTGGTTTTGAAATTTAGACAAGTTTACTTATTTAGACAAGAACATTTAGACAAGGAACTTTTAAAATTTAAGTAAATATATGATTTATGCAAGTAAATATATGTAATTTATGCAAGTAATTATATAATTTATGCAAGTAAATATATTTATCCAGAGGCTGGGTGACGTGAATGTATACTGTGTGTATTTTGTAATTTTCTGCTGCTGGATAACTGCGCCAAATGTATTAAAACAACTTTGTCCTGCTAGATAACTGATATCTGGCAAGAAGCTGGCAGCCGGCACAGAAACGAGGCTTGTTGAAAACTTTACAGTACCGCATATATCAGCAATATAATATAATATAATTTGTGATCAAAACTAGATATGACAAAAGAGCACAATTATATTGTTAAAAATCAGAAAATAACAATGTTTTTGTGTTCAAAAGCTTTATAAACTTTTCTGAAAAGGAAAAACCCCTTCAACTTATTTCATGTGCCCTTTGTATAGGAAATCGCTTAGGGCCAGGGAAAATTAAGGTTTAATTTCACGCGTATTTTCCAAGTTTCACAAAATTGCCCATTAGTTGCGAACAATACGGAGGGCAATTTGTGAAACTTTGAAAACACAAGTGAAATTAAACCTTATTTTATGAGGAACCATGTGATTACACCTGTTAATCATATAGAGGGCAAAATTTATACATTACAACTACATTACAATGAACTTTATTGAGTCAAACATTGACTTAAGAGATCAGGGGAACTTGGATTTACAAGTTTAAAACAATATAATAACTTAAGTGTTTTCCACTGGCGTTTTCACCAGTCCGGTTTAGCCTGTGTAGTGGCCCTCGGCTAGTCACATACAAGTAATTTCGCCCAGAATTTAGGAAAAATGCCCTCTTCATTAGCCAATCATATTCGAGTAATTTTGCCCTATATGATTACCATGATGATAATTGTCTCTTGTTCAAGCTGGTTGACTTGCGCACAGACATAGCTTATAGCCATCACTATTTTCCACCACCCCTACACAGACGGAAAGCTATAAAGAATCAAAACATATTATATATGATATAATTTATACCATAGGGTTTTACCTGAAAACCTACTATAAATTAATATGGATTTTATTTCTATTTTTTACTTAGCAACAATTGTAAAAACTAAAAGGGACTTTTTGGCTGAAGAACCATTTGATCATTCAAACATTGAAGTCATTATTCAAGCTTTAAAAGAATTGGTTAGTTTTAAAATTTTCCAACCAGTTTTAATTGCAGATGAGACTATGTATTTTAGTGTGAAAGTTTTGAACTACATGTAGTGTAAATCTTTTTAGGATAATGATAGGATAAAACTTCACGAGGCTTTGGAGTCGGAAACTATCAAAGCTAGTGCTTTGAGACATACACTTCATAGGATGCCTTCAAATATAAAAGATGAAATTCAAGGTAAAAATGATTATCTTAATTATCATGCACATATCATTGGTGTATATAATATGTCATTATTGTCATCATTATTGTCATCATTATTATCATCATCATGTTCATGATTATCATCATCATCATCATGTTCATCATCATGTTCATGATTATCATGATCATGATCATCACCATCATCCATCATCATCATCACCATCATCCATCATCATCATCACCACCATCATCCATCATCATCATCACCATCACCACCATCATCATCACCACCACCACCATCATCATCATCACCACCACCATCATCACCACCATCATCACCACCACCATCATCACCACCACCATCATCACCACCACCACCATCATCACCACCACCACCATCATCATCACCACTACCATCACCACCACCATCATCATCATCATCACCACCACCATCATCATCATCACCACCACCACCATCATCATCACCACCATCATCACCATCATCATCACCACTACCATCATCATCATCACCACTGTCCACTTTCATCATCATCATCATCACCACCATCATCATAATCATCATCACCACCATCATCACCACCACCATCATCATCACCACCATCACCACCATCATCATCACCACCATCATCACCACCATCATCATCATCACCATCATCATCATAATCACCATCACCATCATCACCATCATCATCATCATCACCACCATCATCATCATCATCACCCATCATCATCACCACCATCATCATCATCATATTCATCTTGATCATTGCAGACCAGAAATTTGGTCTATTGCAAAATTCCATACTGTCATTACATATATATATGTTTTACTTGATTTGTTTTATAATTAAGGTGCCATACTATCAGCACGGCATTCAAATGAGTCAGAGATACAAAAGTTACAGGTAAATTTTAAATTTTAGCATTTAATTTGCTATAATATATAGTTTAATTATTTAATAACAAATATATATTTTTATTTGATTTTTCTCAATGTAATATGTGCTTTTAGGAAAACTTGAGAAATATTAACACTGGTATTAATAATTTGGAAGAACAGAGTGAAAAATTACAAAATGAAAATTCTAAATTAGGGTAACTTTTAAATTCTGTATTTTAAGTTGTTGTTTGATATATAGAATGTGTAGTTTGTCATGATTATTAATTAAATATTGTTTTACTGTACTATAATAAATTATGGGCCAACACATATTTATTCAGACATAGTTTGACACTACTCTGTTTGACGCTAAGTTTTTTGAACGTAACTTTTACTGTTCATGACCCAACGTTTCGACACTACAATCTAGTGTCTTCATCAGGGGTGATCGTTGTAAAGTTAGGATCTCTATTTATACCTCACAGAACCGATGATGACGTTATCTATTAACAAGATGCAAATAAGCTTCTGGTAATTAACCACCGTCATCGCGATTCAATGGGGCGTGGGCGCTATTGATATGCCAAGCACCAAAAGGCTGTTTTCTTTTCCAAAAAGGAAAATTCTGCTTTGTCGGAGCACGCGTGCGTAACCAACCATGAGATTGCGTGGAAAAATTCCAAAATTATTACCACTAATCCGCGGTACCATCAGAGACGTTGTCTGGAGGCTTGGCATATCAATAACGCCCACGCCCCATTGAATCGCAATGACGGTGGTTTATTACCAGAAGTTTATTTGCATCTTGTTAATAAATAACGTCATCTTCGGTTCTATGAGGATATAAATAGAGATGCTAACATTACAACGATCACCCCTGAGGAAGACACTAGATTGGAGTGTCGAAACGTTGGGTCATGGACAGTAATTTTTAAAATTAAGTTCAAAAAACCTTTTAAAGCCAGAGTAGCGTCAAACTATGTCTGATTTATCACCTGGTTGCGTTGGGAAATTATTTGTTTATGTATTTATTGATCTAGCAGTCATCCTTTTCTCGTACATTAGACCAGAGAGAGATGTCATGCAGGACAAACATAATGCCATAGTTTCGTTGTTAAATCAACAAATGGCTGATAAAGCAAGGTGAATATTATACATTGAACTATAACATAAAGACTGATTACATGTTATTGTTATATTAATTACATTTATTTATATATGGCATAAGTTACTTCCGGTGAAATCGCTCGCTCTGATTGGCTGAGACGTTCTGACTGCGGTCGTAACTTTCTCGTAATGGTCCGGATTACGGATTGTGACGATAAACTTTTTCCTGCAACAAATAATAACATATTTTTTTAAAAAAAGCCAAAATGTATACAAATTTGTTTCAGTGTTTTAATATCATGAATGAGCCACAATCAGAGGATGAACACTTGGAAAGTGAGTTTTATTATCCTTTCGGTGTGTTCTGTTCAATAGCCCGTGACGCTCACTCTTTGTCACGCTATTGCTGTCCAAAAGTGCCATATAATAAACCTCTTATTAACGTACGTCGTCCGCTTGGTCATTACGGGAAGATGTCAGACCTCGGTCTTTCATGTACGGACCTCACTCTACAGGCTCGGTCTGCACTGTCAAGACCTCGGTCTGATATTTTCTCGTAATGACCGCGCTCTCGGTTAATAAGAGGTTATAGTATAATGTTATTAATGTTTTTTATCCAGTAAACAGATCACTCTAAATGAAACGAGAGACAAATTAAGAGAAACCTATAAAACGGTAAGTACAATTTGACTAACAGTGAGTTTTAGCCTTTAATACATTTCTCTTTAATTGGTCTCTCGCAGACCATTAGTTTCATAACTATAGATTTTTCAAGTGTTTAAAACCAAGCTGATGCTCTAATGCAGCTGATTGTCAACCAATTGATGCAGCTAGTGAACCAATCAAATGATTGAGTGTAAATGTTTGTGGCCTCCGCAAGCGCAGAGTCGATTGGAGCAGAACTTATAAGTCAAGACCAGTTAAAGTTGGTCTAGCTTCCTAGGGTCGCAGATTCCAGAATAGCGCTCCGTCGAGATGTACCGATGTTTGTCCGCTTTTACCCATAATTATTGCGGCCATAACAAAATAAATAGCTCATTTGCAATCATTTGTGAGTCAAATTTGGTTTGTTTGTCCGCTTTTTGAGCTATTAATAGCAGCCAGACTCTACGCTATTCACAACTGGAATGCTTTAAATAAGCATGTATGTATGCAAAATAAGCATGCTGATTGGAATCGTACGATATGGCCATCGGAATCCTACGATTGGATCGGAATCCTACGATATGGCCATCGGAATCTTACGATTGGATCGGAATCCTACGATATGGCCATCCCAGCCAATACGCTTGCGTGGGCCATACGCGTTTTCTGGATCGGTAATTTTTGTGGGAAATTTTCTCAGTTGATTTGAATGAAAATAAAAAAGACCTAGGTATACCTTCATTGAAAAATACTTAGCAATAAATTCAAATGTGCTGGAACATCAGTTTTGCTTTTCCTTAAAGTTGTTCATCCAAAAGCAAGGCAAGCAAATGGCATGCTTAAGGATACGAGCTTGACGATCGTCCATGTATCGTCTGTACATCATTGTAACCTTCGCTCTCCAGTCTCGGTGGCTGAATGGTTAGAGCGTCTCACCGGCAATCAGAAGGTTACAGGTTCGATTCCTGTCCGGGACTCAGAATCATTTTTCTGAGGATACGAGCTTGACGATCGCCCATATATCGTCTATGCTTAACTTTTGTAAAAATGAAGCGGATACATACTATAGCGAAGATGTCTGACCCATGTGTATAAGCATGGAAATGAATGTTCATTCCAAAGTTTTCTACACCATTATTTGTAGGCTAAACAAGCTTATTTTTATTCGATGTTTAGATCATAGAGTTAGAGGATTCCATTGTTCATCTGAAAGAAGACTTAAAACTAGAGAGAGAAGAGGCTGTTGAAGAGAAAGAAAGATTACATAAGGCTGTGGTAGGCCATCGTCTTTCATCAACCGACACTTTCTTAATCCAAGACATATTATACGTTATCCTCTATACAATTCTCCTCTTTGTTTTAGGAAGATACCCAGGTAAAAATTGACGAGCAAAGAACAGCTAACCTTGAAAAGAGAAGGTAGGAGGAAGGTGATGGACAATTGACGTTGAATAGAGAGAACTCAACTAAGTGGCGGCACTACGTGGGAGTGGGCCTCGGTGCGAGAAAAAAATTTGGGCCATCTCCCACAAACTGACGATGTACAGTATGTAGGGGGTCCGGAGATTTTCCACCGGAAAATCTTTGAATTTAGGGTCTCTGAAATGGCATTTCCTGCATTTTGAGAGCACTTTTGAGTAAAATCTAAAGACTACAAATCACTTTTTTTGTAGTGGATCCATTATTTTTAAGAAAATATTATTAATAATAGCACCATTAATAAAGAGAGGCAGTTTGCCGGATGGGCCCCCTCGGCCATTGGGCCCAGGTGCGGCGCACCGTTTGCACACCCGTAGTGCCGCCACTGAACTCAATATAGCAGGATGATAGATCAAATCAATAGTGTTATTTAACTTAAAAGTTTGTTAAAGTAAATGGTTTGAACCTAGGAGTATCATTAGATGTGTGAAGTTGATCATCCAGGTTGTTGTAGTCTTGAGAGAGACTATTGTTGGTGACGTTTCGCGCCGGTAGAAGATTTTCAGACAATTTCAGAACAAAGTTGTGCGGTATACCGGTATTTTTAGTCATTCACGATATTTATAGTTGATACCCGTATGGCGGCATTGGTTCTGACGATATATCGGTATACCGTTGTTACGGTATACCGTAAGATAAACCGGTATCATTTCGTTCTTCAGTTTGTGTTATAGATTTAAAAACGGCAAAACACACGATGTCAAGTGGCAGTAAAAAACAATTTTGCATTAGCTCTCCGAACGTCAAGTTTCTTTCCGTGATCTCCCTTCTTGACGAATTTTTTTAGAGATATAGAGAAATTACAAGAAGAACTTGTAGACAGTGAATCTGCGCTCGAGTCCAAACGCAAGGTATTGTTGTGTCAATGTTTACATGCAACATGTCGAAAAATACTTAAATGAAAATTACTTATACGTGTCCGAATCAGGGTTCGTACGGACCTTGAATTTTCTTGAAACTACTTGAATTTGAAATAAATATTCAAGGACATGAAAATCCTTGAATTTATGAAGAAGTGCTTGAATGTCCTTGAATCTTCGTTTGAATCCTTCGTAATTTAATTTATGATATTTTCTGTAAGAGAGAATTTTGTCAGCATCTTCGCGAGTTCGCTTCCTCAGTATCAGTTCCTCTGTTGGATCCTTTAAAGTGCTTATAAACCCAAAATGGGGTTTTGGTGATTTAGAGCATAAAAAGTTAGTTAATAAGTTCTAGATTAGTTTTTGCGTTAAACTTTTAGTTTCGGAGATATAAGGGCTCAAAGTCACAATTTGTGAAAAAAAGTAGCGCAGGCCGGGAGACTGGATCCGAGGAACGTGTTATGTTTCAATACTTATAAAAATATATTACAATTCGAGTAGACAAGGTAACATCGTAAAGACACATCGTTTGGGCATATTTCAATAAAAACTCTTAAGATAGCTGTCTTCTCCTATACAAAAGTCTAGTTGTTGTTGAAGATGGGTTCCTCGGATCCAGGTCCCTGTGTGTTATTTTGGTGGCGCTACTTTTTTCCAAAAAATGGCACAATTTCCATGTTTGAGCCGTTATATCTCCGAAACTAAAAGTTTAACGCAAAAACTAATCCAGAACTTATTAACTAACTTTTTATGCTCTATCCGAATCACCAAAAACCCATTTTGGGTTTATAAGCACTTATGGCAAGTATAAGTAACAGTTTTTCATTTTTCGTGATATCCCACTGCTTTCCAAAGTTTCTTTTTCCACTCTTTGGTCCTCGAACTCCTTGATTCATGACCTTCATGAAAGTGGCCTTGAAAACTCCTTGCATTTCTCCCTCCGTTTACCTGTACGAACCCTCATGGCAGTACTCTTTAAAGTGCCCCTAACCTCAAAATGTTTTATTGTCTTATTTGGAAGAACTTTTAACATTATAAAGTAACTTCTTTTGAAGATTTTCGTTTCTTCGCTTTCTTTTTGAGATATATCAATTTGTTTGATATGCAAATGTCCGGAATTTACGTCACACATACATAATGACTTATTGGAGAAATGTGTGTATCTCTTTCATTCTCGAACGAAATCCTTTAAAATCGAGAAGTTTGGTGTTGTCGTCGGAGAAACATGCACACATGTTATTCACACTTTAGTGTTTTTATTTCATGAACGCAAAGATATATAACATTCTATGATAACTCATTACGCACGTGTGACGTAAATTCCGGACATTTGCATATCAAACAAACTGAAATATCTCAAAAAGAAAGCGAAGAAACGAAAATCTTCAAAGAAGTTACTTTATCATTTTAAAAGTTCTTCCAAATAAGACAATAAAAAAATTTGAGGTTAGGGGCACTTTAAGTATTTTTCGACATATATAAATTAACTTTGTCTCATTTGAAAGAACTCGTGAAATGGTATAACAAGACCTTTTACAATTTTCCTTTATCTTTTTTGGTTTTCGAAATAATTTGACGAATTAGACAGCGTGCTGTCCGCCATCTTGCAATTATTTTCGATATGCATGTGACGTCATAAGTAGGGTAAAGTGAAATTTTTATCTTGCCAACCTTACGACATTGTGAGCCAGAAACTCGATTATGTTGCACTATTTCCATTTTCAATTGGCCCACAACATTTTTAAAAGCCTTCCGCGGAAATTCGGTCACCTATGGAGTAGTTTCATCAGGTTTACCCTGCTTGTGACGTCACCAATTTCCTAGTTAATTAGGTCAAATATTACAACAAGATGGCAGATTGTAGACTGTCTTTTGTCATAATTATCTGAAATATTTCAAAAACCAAGAAAGATACAGAAAAATTGTAAAAGGTCTTCTTATACCATTTTACGAGTTCTTTCAAATGTGACAAATTTAATTTATATTGCCATATCCCTTTAATATTTCTCTAATTCTTATATCTTTCTTTTATATCTCTTTCTTTTATGTAACTGTCTTATTTATTCTTATCAATGTTTATATGTGCAACCATTTAAAACAATCTAAGAGTATATGCATGGCTCCTGAACGAGTTGTAATATTAAGGCACATTTTATTTTTAAGATTATTCGTCGTTTTGAAACGTCCAAGTCTAAACTGGAAGCCCAGGTGGTTCAGCTAAGTCGACAACTGCAGAAAGAAATTAAAGGAAATTCATTGTTGACTCAAGAAGGGTGAGGATAATATATTTTTGTTCATATAAAAATTATAATATATATGCGTACTGCGTAGTTTGTTTAAAATAATTCCAAGCCTTCAAAAACCAAGTTAGCGTGTTCGTAGGGGTGAAGGAGTAGAAGAAGGAATAAGAGGGGGAAATGAAGGAGAAGCAAAAGGAATGAGAGGAATTGGAGATGAAGGAGGAGCAGAAGGAAGAGAAATAGAGGATGCAGCAGAAGAGGAAGCAGGTGAAGAAGCAGAAGGAAGAGAAATGGAGGATGCAGCAGAGGAGGAAGCAGGTTAAGGAGCAGAAGGAAGAGTAAGCGGGGATGGAGGAGCAGAAATAAGAGGGGGAGATAAAGGAGATAAACGAACGAACATGAATATAAAGATTCGTCTGTGCATGGGGGATTCATATTTAACAATTAGATGTTAAGGAAGGCAAAGCCCGAGTTAACTATTGCCTCATAGAAATTTAGAGTGAATAATCTAATTGTTTTAGTAGAAACAAACTTATGTTCGTTATTTCTTCAAATTTATTTCAAAAAAACGAGACAAAAGCGTTGTTTCTTTGGAAAAACCCGTGCGTCACTTGCCACTGCATATTTGGATTCCGCGTAGACAGTCGGTAGCATCTTTGTAGCTGATTCTGACCCTAATCGTAACCCTAATCGTTATCCTAACCCGGAATTTTCCCCACCCGAATAATAGTACTCCTCTGGTTATATAGATTATAAACCATCATTTGTTGACTTTTCCTGTAAAACTGGATCTCTTTTAGTTTTTTGAAACAATCTTGTCTTCTATTTCTCCAGCATGAAAATTATGAAGATTCATCATGACATGTTGACAAACTTGGGAAAGTTAAAGAACGACCTTGAGCAGGAGTCCAGCACGGTACTAGGATGAGCTGTCAATATTATTAATTTACTTGCGGCGAAAGCAGAAACCAGATCGACTTTTTCTGTGTAATAGACTTCTTTCGTAATGGCTACCATTTTAAATATTCGTTACTATCGCAAGGGAAGTGCTGCCTCGAAATCCAAGGCAGTTGTGATATTGTGCAAAATTGCAAAAATAAGTTGTTGTCTTATTGAAGTCAAAGTCGCAGTGGAGGTAGTACAGGCTCGTACCCATACGGTTATGGTTTAGGTATTATACCAGAGCAGTGGGTTATTCATATATATGGAGCTTACAATGAGCTTGCTGGACCATAGTACTCACACTCTGGGGTATGCTAGACATCTATCTGTGGTAAGACATTCATTATGCACAGCCAGGCACGTTTGAAGATGTCACATGTCTGGCCCAACCTTGTTGACCCCCCTTGTAACCAAATTAGCCTTTCTGACCTTGTTTGTGTGTTTGTAATTTCAAAGCATCTTTGCTTTGTAACGAGGCCAGAAAGGCTAATTTGCGTGCATATAAAATAATATTTAGAAAGGAGTCTATACAGTTACACGAGTGAACATATGACACAGTAAAAATGTTTTTTCTTCTTCACTTGCAGCTGCAAAGTAGTTTGGAAGGCTTAAGAGTGGAAAACAAGAAATTAACGGCACAGAAGGAGAAAGTAAATGAAGGTGGATTTGCAATTAGACTCCATCTATAGTATAACTGGAACTATCTATAACTGGAACGCTGACTGCAGACGTCGTCTCAAAAAATGAAGCCAAAGATGGCCGTTTTGGACGCTAGTTTCAGGCCCTACGCGGCCAAAAAAGTGTCGGAAAAATAATGACGTCAGCTGGATTGGTCAGCTGACGTCAGCTGACGTCAGTTGGTATTCAACTATTCGCTTCATGTAGAATTTATATCAGAAATATTGAATTTGGGGTTATATAGGCAGTTTAAACTGGTAAACTAGTGTTTTAACATTATTTTTAATGTATATAGAGTCAGATGTAGTCACTGAGGAAAGTGAGCAATTGGCCGAGAAAGTTCGTGATTACGAACGGAGGTAAGAGTTTAACGCACGAAGGAGTGGGGGTCCCTCATTGCATCGCCTGGTACCACCTCGCACCCCAAAACAACAAAGGTCCTAACCCTTTGGCAAACGTTTTCTTGAGAAATAAACCACCCCCAAAGCTATAGAATATATCAAAGGAAAGTTAAATTATCTATTTACAACATACGTACAGCTTATCCTGCTTGCGAACGTAGTTCTCTTTAAAAGCGCGGATAATCGAACATGCCAAAATATAATTTTCCTAATACGGATACCATCTTGTAAACAAAAACACGGCTGTCTTCGACGAACGTTTTCTTGAGAAATAATCAACTCCCAAAGCTACAATATATATTAAAACAAAGATAAATTATCTGTTTACAATATGCGTACAGCTTATCCTGCTAGCGAATGTAGTTTTCTTAAAAAGAGCGGATAATCGAACATATCGTAACGTGTTAATAATCCCACATCCAGCGGGCTGGTAATTACGTTATGACATAACTAGCCAGGTCTCACGTGGTACAAAATGACCAATTGGAAATCGCAAATGCCAAATATTAGCTATAAGGAGGAGGCTACGGATGAAGGATATTAATGTAGTTACCATTAATTTTGAATAATGTGAAAGAAAATATTACTTTGTATAGATTAAAACGATTGCGAGATAAATTACAGAATAAGAACGAGGACTGTTCTCGCGTAAAAGAGGAAAATGTTGAACTTGATGAAGAGATAAACCAATTAAAGGAAAGCCACCAGTAAGTATAGTTTAGGTAGTACACGAAGCTTTTAAGATTAGAACACACGAGGGGAAAAATCCCGGGGGCATGCAGGGGGGCATGTTGTGGGGACATTTCCCCTGTTGAGGACACATGAGTGGACATGTCAGAGAAGGAAAATGAAAATAAAATAACGTTCTTTGATTGGTTTATTTTAATTTTGTCGCAGCGACTAGTTGCTGTTTATATGATGGGACATGGGACAAAAGTTTGTCCCCGCTACAAGATTTCGGATGGTGCATACGACGGGATTTGTCCCTGGAACATGTGCCCGCGACACGTCCCCACGATTTGTCGCCTCGTGTGTTCCTACCTTTAGAGTTTTCAATTTGTAAATAAAAATAGTTCAGTTTAATCTGCTTGCTCAGAGGTGAAAGCAAAACAAATTCGCAACTCGAACGTTTTTTGTAACTTGAAGTCGATGGTTTCTCTTATATCTTTCCTATCACAGGGCAATCACCGAGACTTTTAACAAGAGAATTGACGAACTAAAAACGACATTGAAAACTGAAAGAAAAGACAGGTAAAGTTGTGTACGGTCCGATAAGTTTCTGAATTATGGATATATTCTAGTTCTAAGAAAATAAAATAAAACAAAATTAAGTAAAAGTTAGCTACCAAGGCAGCAACTAAGAGGCAACCTCCTCACCACTCCCTCTGCACACAAACTCACACTTGCATCATACGCATTACATCATTACACACTTGCATCATACGCATTACGCTTTACTATGTGGCAGGTTTCATTTATCGCTCTGTATGCAATTGGCTACGTCACAAAAATTATGCATGCTGATTGGCTATTTAGCAAAAACGACGCATACTGATTGGCTGTTTAGCAGAAACAACGCATTGGTTGCTTAGCAAAAATGATGCATGCTGATTGGCTGCTTAGCAAAAATGACGCATGCTGATTGGCTGATTAGCAAAAACGATGCATGCTGATTGGCTGTTTAGCAAAAACAACGCACACTTATTGGTTGCTTATCAAAAACGATGCATGTTGATTGGCTGCTTAGCAAAAACGATGCATGCTGATTGGCTACTTAGCAAAAACGATGCATGCTGATTGGCTACTTAGCAAAAACGATGCATGTTGATTGGCTGCTCAGGAAAAACGATGCATGCTGATTAGTTGCTTAGCAAAAACGATGCATGCTGATTGGCTTAGCAAAGCCGACGCACACTGATTGGCTGCATATAGCCGTGCAAAACGTTTTCCGTAAAAATTCTTCATGGGCCGATTTGAAGACAGACGTTGAACAAGAGTTAGGTACGTCTCCGTCTCGATGATTTTAAGAAAAAATTCTCAAACGGCAAACAATGAAGTCCTGATTAAAATACTCTGTACAAAAGCTTTAGGCAAATACTTTCCCGTACATACTTCATAATCTCTGGTTAATCATAGTCAATCGAGATATGGTCTGGAAACTCAGCTGAAGTCTTTGTTCTATCTTTTTGTTCGTCTTTATGCAATTTTGTGCACGGTCACTGAACCTATTGTATTTTAGTATAATGAAGCAATCATCCAATAGAATCGTTTGGGTTTAATCGCTCAACCGTGTTGTTTAAATATTAATAAACCTAAAACAAAGGATGTGCACGGTGTAAGGTACGGTTCAACATCAAAACGTAGCTCATTATAGTCGCTTTGAAGTTTGCCGAGTTTCCAGACCATATCTCGATTGACTATGGGTTAATATAGTTCGTCAATATGTGATCATTGTATTTAGACAAACACTTCAAGGTAAAAGAGACAGTGTATCAAAAGAATCGAATGAATTTAAGACTGACTATGGTGGCTATATGGGAAACATGTCTGACAGCATACAAGAAGCAAAGGCAGAACATGCGAAATTAACTGAAAAAGTAAGTCCGCGTCGTGTAAGAATTGTTAGCATCTGTATCCCATGTTTTGTGTGAGATAAGTATATTTATATACCACGACCGCGGATGATAAGAATATCTTATCATATTATACCTCAACTATAAATTGTCCAATCAAAGAGCTAGTGTTGCACCAGGTGACCAGTCAATTTAAACTCGAATTCTCCGCGCTGTGGCGGGGTATAATAACTGCACATGATCCGATACCAGTTCCACCCGATTTCTTCATTCTTTTTCTGCATGTAGGGTAATGAACTACAGCAACAGCTTAAAAATGACGAGAGCGAGATTCTTTCGAAACAACAGCGTCTGAAGGACTCAAAACAGGAGTACACAACTGTTCAAAAGCAATTAAGACAGGAGGTTGTTACACTGCAGGTACTGAAATGAGTCATAAAACATGTTGTGCTGCGTCGGTATAGTGTAGAAATACAAATCAAATATCTAAAAAAGTTGGTGTACTACCGAACGAAGGCCCTTCGTCAGAGAGTGAAACGTATAGAGTGATTAAGGGCCTTCTCTGACGAAAGGACTTTGCTCAAAACGTTAGACAACTCAACTTTTTGCTGTTTTTCTATACCTATCATGTGGTTTATGTTTATTTCGTTTCATTTTAGGAATCGCTCACTTCACTGGGAAAATTGATACAGGAAAAAAGAAATGTTTTGAACGAAAAAACCGTACGTTGTGCAGATTACTTTCACCTTGATCATTACAACAAATGTCGTCAAATAAATGTTGATTCGGGGGGGTTAAGATTTCACTACGAGAGTCGTCAGTTTTGGCGCGAATTGCTTACGTCATCTCGT
The DNA here is from genome assembly GCA_035772405.1 of Chrysogorgia sp. JL179-B06. NCBI lineage: Eukaryota > Metazoa > Cnidaria > Anthozoa > Scleralcyonacea > Chrysogorgiidae > Chrysogorgia > Chrysogorgia sp. JL179-B06. The sequence goes on from JAYKKM010000519.1 coordinate 1,533,807, forward strand.
GCTGACGTCATGATGGAGTGGTATCTAAAGCTTTCTATTGTTATGATTTTCAATCATACATTGTCTCTCCTTGGTCTTGTAGCCTATCCACGCAGAACTGGAGCGACATTTCCAAGGGAACTCCGATGACTTTAGCAAATTAAAAAAATCTATTGTTGGTAAGTTCGCTGGGTTTTAAAGTGTTTTTTTCTATATACTAGGTGATCTGGTTGGTTTTGATGATGAAACACTCGGTTATCGCCTCGTGTTTTTTATTTCATTGTAGGCTTGAAGAATAAGAAGGCAACTTTGGAAACATCAGTACAGAGGATATCAAAGGAGGTGGATAAAATGAACGAACCTCAGGTATCCGTCCGTCCGTCCATCAGTCAGTCCGCCATCCGTCCGTCCGTCCGTCCTTCCTAACGTACGTCCGTCCGTCCGTCCGTCCGTCCTTCCTTCCTTCCTACCTTCTGTCTGTCTGTCTGTCTGTTTGTCTGTCTGTCTGTCTGTCTGTCTGTCTGTCTGTCTGTCTGTCTGTCTGTCCTTGCTTGCTTGCTTGCTTGCTTGCCTGCCTGCCTTCCTTCCTTCCTTCCTTCCTTCCTTCCTTCCTTCCTTCCTTCGTTCGTTCGTTCGTTCGTTCGTTCGTTCGTTCCTTCCCCTTCCTTCCTTCCTTCCTTCCTTCCTTCCTTCGCTTCCTACCGTCCGTCCTTCCTTTCTTCTTTCCTAACGTCCGTCCGTCCTTCCTACCGTTCGTCCGTCCGTCAGTCAATCCGTCCGTCCGTCCGTCCGTCTGTCCTTCCTTCCTTCCTTCCTTCCTTCCTTCCTTCCTTCCTTCCTTCCTTCCTTCCTTCCTTCCTTCCTACCTACCTACCTTCCTTCCTTCCTACCTTCCGTCCGTTCATATTTCCGTCCGTCCGTCCGTCCGTCCGTCCGCATCATGCATCCTGCCAAACTTAAACCTTTTCCCTTCTTAGAAACAGCTACAAAGCGAATTGAAAGATAGTCGAGCCGCCACTCTGCGCGAGTTGGTGCAGCAAAACGAAGAAATAAAAGATATTGAGATTCAAATTATGTATGGTGGTCAAAAACTTGGCGTTGTTTTGAAAGAAAATCAACGGTAAATATATTTATTTTATTTCACAGCACCCTTTTCTTTATGTCCCCTTTGCTTTCTGTACCTTGAGTGATGTGTTTTTTTCCCTATATTTTTATTAATTCGATCTATTCGGAGCTAATTCTTGTTCGTTTTTCCTTTCTTCTGCAAACTGGATATTTCAATTTGCGACAACAGTTTTGAAGAGGTAAGGGCTGGGAAAACTCGTTAAGCTAACCATATATACAAACGATAATCGCTATATAGTTGTACTTAAAAATAAGGTTTCTGCTAGAAGAATGAAAAAAATATGTTCGAAGGTAAATATGAAGGTTAGTATGAGGGTTGATATGACAGTTAGGATACCTTTTTGATTTTGGGTTAGACAGTTAGTTTTGAAACCTCATACTAACTCTCTTACTAACCTTCATACTAACCCTCATACTAACCTTCATACTAACCTTCATACTAACCCTCATACTAACCCTCATACTAACCTTCATACTAACCCTCATACTAACCTTCATACTAACCTTCATACTAACCCTCATACTGACCCTCATACTAACCCTCATACTAACCCTCATACTAACCCTCATACTAACCTTCATACTAACCCTCATACTAACCCTCATACTAACCTTCATACTAACCCTCATACTAACCTTCATACTAACCTTCATACTAACCCTCATACTAACCCTCATACTAACCTTCATACAAACCCTCATACTAACCTTCATACTAACCCTCATACTAACCTTCATACTAACCTTCATACTAACCCTCATACTAACCTTCATACTAACCCTCATACTAACCTTCATACTAACCCTCATACTAACCCTCATACTAACCTTCATACTAACCCTCATACTAACCCTCATACTAACCTTCATACTAACCTTCATACTAACCCTCATACTAACCTTCATACTAACCCTCATACTAACCCTCATACTAACCCTCATACTAACCCTCATACTAACCCTCATACTAACCCTCATACTAACCTTCATACTAACCCTCATACTAACCTTCATACTAACCCTCATACTAACCCTCATACTAACCTTCATACTAACCTTCATACTAACCCTCCTACTAACCCTCATACTAACCTTCATACTAACCTTCATACTAACCCTCATACTAACCTTCATACTAACCCTCATACTAACCCTCATACTAACCCTCATACTAACCCTCATACTAACCTTCATACTAACTCTCATACTAACCTTCATACTAACCTTCATACAGTCATACTAACCTTCATACTAACCTTCATACTAACCCTCATACTAACCTTCATACTAACCCTCATACTAACCTTCATACTAACCTTCATACTAAACTAACCTTCATACTAACCTTCATACTAACCTTCATACTAACCTTCATACTAACCCTCATACTAACCCTCATACTAACCCTCATACTAACCCTCATACTAACCCTCATACTAACCTTCATACTGACCTTCATACTGACCTTCATACTAACCCTCATACTAACCCTCATACTAACCCTCATACTAACCTTCATACTAACCTTCATACTAACCCTCATACTAACTCTCATACTAACTCTCATACTAACCCTCATACTAACCCTCATACTAACCCTCATACTAACCTTCATACTAACCTTCATACTGACCTTCATACTGACCTTCATACTGACCTTCATACTAACCCTCATACTAACCCTCATACTAACCTTCATACTAACCTTCATACTAACCTTCATACTAACCTTCATACTAACCCTCATAACCTTCATACTAACCTTCATACTAACCCTCATACTAACCCTCCTACTAACCCTCATACTAACCCTCATACTAACCTTCATACTAACCCTCATACTAACCCTCATACTAACCTTCATACTAACCTTCATACTAACCCTCATACTAACCCTCCTACTAACCTTCATACTAACCTTCATACTAACCTTCATACTAACCCTCATACTAACTCTCATACTAACCTTCATACTAACCTTCATACTGACCTTCATACTGACCTTCATACTGACCTTCATACTGACCCTCATACTGACCTTCATACTGACCTTCATACTAACCTTCATACTGACCTTCATACTGACCTTCATACTGACCCTCATACTGACCTTCATACTGACCTTCATACTGACCTTCATACTGACCCTCATACTAACCCTCATACTGACCTTCATACTGACCTTCATACTAACCCTCATAATTATTTCAAAGTCAAAATCTATTGAACCGTTAATACATTTAAATGTAAAAATAGAAGTAGTATAGTCGATGCAAATACGAATTAAAATACATACTCTAACAGACCATTCTATAAGCATACCAGAATTCGAGCAGGACTCGCCAATGTTGTTTATTCTTTTTTCTTTGATTCTCATTTCAAATCTTTTACGCCGCACAGGCGAACAAGAATCTGTTAGCAGAAATAAAATCCTTGGAAGGACGAAAGGAGACGAGTCAATTTAATAAAGTTAAACTGAAGCAACAACTATCAAGATACCAAGGTTTGTTTGTATTTTGTAATGAAGACATCACAGATGTCTAGCGAGCTTCTCTTTTATGAACTAAAATAGTTTCGTTTCTACAAAACTACAACCACTTTCCTTATACTGACACGAGTATCTTGACTTATTGTTCTTCTTTAAGGCCATCAATGGCATTGTATCTATATAAATCAAGTGATATCCTACCCGAACGTCTTGTTCCCTTAAGGCTTACTAGATCCTCCGCAAATGTCAATGCAATCTCATTCCGTCAACGTAAATGTAGAACAACAACTTTCAATCTCTCATATCTTATTAGAACAACTAGGACTTGGAACTCTCTCGCTGAACACTTAAGGCTAAATCATTTAAACTTTAAACTATTTAAAATAGTCACTATTAGACTATTATAATATTAATGCTCTATTATCCTGTCACAATGTTGACGATCCTCGAACTTGGAAAACTGTCTGCCTAAAGTGCATATGCCTCACTGAACCCATAACTTGCTGTTATTATTTATTATTTTATTTTTGTAAGGGCCCACTGTAATTGGTGTTTAACTGTTGTGGCGACCCTGCCACTGTTAATTTCAAGGAGTTAATTTAACTCCAAATGGAGTTATTCTGTACCTAATTTAGGCTAAATTAGGTACAGAATAACTCCTTTCGGAGTTAAAATTCTTCTATGTATTTTTAAGAGGCGAAGCTAAATAAATAAATAAATTGGGAAAAATTGATTTTCTGTCTTTTTGCAGCCGACCTGCTGAACGCTAGAACTGAAGACTTAAAGTTGGACAAGGTACAGTCCACTCTTACGTTTTCTAAAAACTCGTGCGCTCAAAAATATGATTAATCTGGTATAACTTTATTAGGGAACAATGTAAAACGATATGTTTTAGAACGCATGTGTTTATACCAAATTAACGGTATATTTTTTTGGCCATTTCCTGTACATTTTCTGGGAATCTATCCAAGTGCTCTATCATTCTAGGCGTGCCACTTTTATTATGTATATGAATATGTTTTATGTGTTCATAATTATGTAAATGCATGTGAACATGCCATCCTTCCCATCTCAGGTAGTAACGATAACCGCAAGAGAAGCGTCTTATTTTTAAACTTGGCACCAACATCCTCTTGGTCTTAACGAACGTTTTCCTTTTATTTAATTTCCTACAAGTTTTTTGTTATTTTAGTTTGCGTGGAACTTTTTTATTATTAGCTCATGCACTTTCATTCCTTTTCAAGTTTTTGTTTCTTACCGCTTTACTATCGCATAATCCCCTTGAATATTGGACCTGTCATTTCTTCCCCCCCCCCCCCCCCCCCCCCCCCCCCCCCCCTCAGTCTGTTTGCTGATCGACTGTAAAAATAGCAAATGATTTAACTTTTCGCATCTCATTAATTATTAGTTTGTTTATCTCCCGTGCATTTGATTGGCTACTTTCTACTTGTGACACCCTTTTGGCATATATATATAAGCGCTATTTATTTTATTTCATCTCGTCTTACTCTGATGAAGGGCTCCGCTCGAAACGTCAGTAATTTCGTCACTAAAAATCTTGGCAGTTTACCACCGTTTCACTTTGCTATATATTCTATACAGCTGGCGAAGCCTAATAAATAAATAAATAAATAAAATAACAGTCGGATTGCTCTAAAAATGGTTTTATTGCGTTCAGCGCCAAAGACAGCATATTTTGGTTAATTTTCAGCAAATTTCATTTTTTGCGTCAAATTTGGGAGAAAAACACTTTTTCTCGAAAATGTGTTTTTCTCACTCAAAACAGTGATAACTTTTAAAATAACAGTCCGATTGCTCTAAAAATGGTTTTATTGCGTTCAGCGCCTAAGACAGCATATTTTGTTTAATTTTCAGCAAATTTCATTTTTAACGTAATTGAATATCGATGTTTAGGTTTTCGCTCAACGTGACCTTCAAATTTTGGATGACATTCAAAAACTACAGGATGAGACTAAAGAAAGGGAATCACAGTAAGCAAAAATAATTAATGTTAATATTTAATTAATAATATATTATAATCAGTGTTCGCCAGTAATGAATTAAATTTACTTCGTTACTTTACTTAAGTAAAAAAAATCAGTATTTACTTGTAACGAAGTATATTTTTCAACAAATACTTTTTACTTGTAACGAAGTAAAATTTTTGTAAAATAATTACTTTTTACTTCCTTACTTTTTGTTTTATCGGCAAAGTAAAAAAAGAAATTCAGAACACGGAGTTGCGAAATACTCGGTCGACTCTCCATCCGCTGGAGATCTAGAGTGGAGAAATCGCGTGAAGTTCATTTTGCGTGTGTACGTGTTGGCGTTGAGTTGGCGCTGCCAAACAGCGCCCAGATTAAAGTACAGTACCAGATTATCAATACTTTTACTTTTACTTAAGTAAGTAAGATTTTCAGGCCATATTTTACTTTTACTTAAGTAAGATTTTCAGGCCATACTTTTACTTTTACTTAAGTAATATTTTCAGGCCATATTTTACTTTTACTTAAGTAAGATTTTCAGGCCATACTTTTACTTTTACTTAAGTAATATTTTCAGGCCATATTTTACTTTTACTTAAGTAAGATTTTCAGGCCATACTTTTACTTTTACTTTAGTATAAACTGAGGAGTTACTTTTTACTTTTACTTAAGTACAAAATATCAGTACTTTGCTGAACACTGATTATAATATAATGTATCTCTTGTAATACCATGATTTACTCGGTTTCTTTTGTTCTCGCAGGGAAATTTAATCGCTAAATTCCCCACGTTTATTTGTTTGAAAACTACTCATGCATACAAATTAGGGAAAATTTCTAATTTTTCCTCATTCCTATGATATGCATGAGGGAAATTTAGTAGAACACAAAGGATTTCTTTGTCTTCTAATTTTCCCTCATTCAAATGCACGGGAAATTTAGTAGACAAAAACTCTGTCTCCAACCACGAGCTGGAAGGTTCTCAAAGTTATCCTCGGCGATCATAATATTACAAACTAATACCATGACTTGTCGGGAAATTAGCGATTAAATTGCCCTTCGCCTCGGGAAGATTTGTAAAAGTCCTCGCACTTTCACAAATCTTCCCTCGGCGGCGGGCAATTTAATCGCTAATTTCCCTCAAGTCATGGTATTACTTATAATAATATTGTTTATTGTTATAAGTATTCTCAATACATATAAATTATACTTTCGGCAATCTTTTATTTCTCGCAGAGTCGAAGGGATCCATGTCCAACTTAAAAATCAGCTTGGCTTACTTGCGTTGTTCATCGATGGAGTCGCAAATTTACGACCCACAGGTTTGTGTGTGTGTTTATAAGAACGAGTAGTATACCCTCTCCATCTGAATCTCGGTGGCTCAATGCAGAGCGTCTTGAAATTTACATGAATCCGGATTCAGTTTCATTCCGGATTGAACGTGAATTCAAATCGCGTTTACATAGGAATTCTATCCCATGATCGAAAATCGCGCGAAATCTGAAACTTCAAGATCGCCAGATCAATAACATTATAGCGGGTATGTTTCTTTCAACGATTTCTGCGCTTGCACGTTTCAACATGTGCCTTAAACTGATAATTTGGCGAAGAATAAACATAAAGGAAAGGGGAAAAGCATTACTAGCAATGATAATCGATGCTGTCGCAAGTAAACAAGAAATTTAATTCACCTTTCATTTATAACGTCGTCGACAAAGAGCTATTTATATTGAACAATATGGCGTCTGCACAATCCCTGTCTCTAGCTGCAAATTGTCGTCTATAAATGTTAAAAGCAAGTATGCGTTGTTCGTTTCAGTCTTCTAGGTCGTATTTTTCATTCCGGAATGAAATCTCGCACCGCCTTTACATGACACCGGAATGAAATTTCAATGAAACTCAATCCGGAATGAAACTCAATCCGGAATGAAATTGAATGCGGAATGAGAACCGGAATGAACTCAATCCGGATTGAGCTGCATTCATTCTGGATTCATGTAAACACCTAAAGGGATGAGAACCGGTATGACTTCAATTCGGAATGAAACTCAATCCGGATTCATGTAAACAGCCCCTAACCAGATAAAAAAGTTACAGGTTCGATTCCTATCTGGGGCTCGAGTCAGAAATATTTTCCGAGCATTTGAGCTGATGACGACCGTCCATTCGTCTCACTCTTTGGTCCGGTCATTATTTATGGTCGTGGTGGGGGCCGAAGAGAAATAGATTTGGTGCTGGGGAAAAATTTACCCAACCAAATTAATATCAGAACGTTTAACCATCCCAACCATTTATCAGTAAAGAAAATCTTTTACCCAACCCAAGAAGAAAAAAGTTAGATGAAGCCCAATTCCCAGCATATCGTCGATACAAGTTTTAATAACAAACCCAAATAGATATACAGACAGATCCTACTGTAACTTTCAGATTATTATATCTCCCTATACAGAGCAGAAATCCAAGGAAAACAAGGAATACAATAATAAAATCTAATGTGCAATGATGACTAAGGAGAATTGATGATGAGATTCCAATTTTAAATGATGAACTCTTCATTTTGTATGCAAACAGTCATGAAAATGTTGCCACCTGACCCTTCAGAGAAGTGATTGTTTTTTACCCAACCATTTAGGTCTTCAAAACTGGCCGCCTAATTAATATTCATATGCATATAAATTGGCCATTGGAGCGAAGATAAGATGCTCGACATGAGGTTTCTCCTTTGTTTGAATTATAAATATTGTCTGGTGATCAGGAAAGAGATTTCATGACAGTGCACAGCATGCCTCAAGGCAAATCTACACGATAGGATATTTAGGGTCTGTTTACACGAATCCGGATTGAGTTTCATTCCGATTGAACTCATGCCGGTTCTGTTAAAATCCCTTTAGGTGTTTACATGAATCCGGAATGAGATGCAGTTCAATCCGGATTGACTGAGATCATTCCGGTTATCATTCCGGATTGAGTTTCATTCCGGATTGAGTTTCCGTTGAAATTTCATTCCGGTGTCATGTAAAGGCGGTGCGAGATTTCATTCCAGAATGAAAAATACGACCTTAAAGACTGAAACAAACAACACATGCGTGCTTTTAACATTATAGATGACAATTTTCAGCTAGAAACAGGAATTGCGTCGACGTCATATTGTTCAATATAAATAGCTCTTTGTCGACGACGTTATAAATTAAAGGTGAATTAAATGCTTGTTTACTTGCGACCGCATCGATTATCATTGCTAGTAATGCTTTCCCCCTTTTCTTTATGTTTATTCTTCGCCAAATTATCAGTTTAAGGCACATGTTGAAATGTACAAGCGCAGAAATCGTACAAACATACCCGCTATAATGTTATTGATCGCCATCTTGAAATTTCAGATTTCGCGCGATTTTCGATCATGGGATAGAATTCCTATGTAAACGCGGTTTGAATTCACGTTCAATCCGGAATGAAACTGAATCCTTAGTGCTCATGATTGTCAAGCTCGCGTATGAAACCCTCTCTCCGTGACACATTTCCTGTCAAATGGATCCATCAGGTTGACGATCAGTCCGATAGAAAAATCGTATTGTGTAGATATGCCTTTTAAAAACCTATTTATCTTCTTTTTCTCCCTGCAGAAACTCGAGAACACTCTTCTTGATGGCAACACTTTTATATCTTTAAGCAACACTTGTGTATCTTTTATAAAAGAATCTTGTCCGATATGTTTGTAATAAATATATATTGTAAATATGCATTGCTATGGAGATTTTATAACTTGTATTTATTTATTAATTATCATTATTAAATCTCGCCTAAATTTCTATATATGTGTGGCGTGGAGTGACATCTGTGTGTAATGACTAAATTTGTACGAAAAAATATCCCGCTGTTCTTCATGGCCGACGTTATAAATGAGGTTAGTCATAACCAAGGACAAAGGAACGCGCAAGGCCCGGGGCGAGAGAAGGCTTAAAAGCAACGGTACTCGCTACGCCCTGAGACAGCGGGCACGCAGAGTAGCAGAGCTAATAGAAGGTGGTTTGGGTACGGAGGAAATTTGCCCACCATCCCTCCCAAAAAATAAATAAATAAAATACATAAATGTATAAAATAAAATGAATAAATAAATAAAATAACGATTAGAAATACAATAAATATTCCACCGATAAACTCGGTGTGATAGGTGCAGACCTTTGGTAGACAGGTCAAGGTGGGGGATCGTTACATCATTGGCCTTAGACCTGAATCCAAGTAACTGAGCAACTGCCAGAAAACTGAGCAACATACAGGTCTGCACCTAACCATCCACATGGGTAAGTAGAGTGATTGTAGGTGTTAATTAGATATTTCCTTTAATGAATGGAACCTTTTTATTTCAGGTTAACATCACTGATCTCGAAAGAAAAGACTGCATCGAGCAACAATATTCAGAAAATGAAGCCGGACGTCCGCCATTACTAAGGGACCAACTGAGGATCCTATGAGGTTTTTTGTTGAACTATGTGCTCTTACCATCGACAAAATAAAATAATTTTACTACAAAGAGGACCAGAAGACATTTTTCAAATTACTGGGTAAAACGATTCATGGCCTACCTACAGATTTACTGTGACTTTGGTCCCGTTGGCTCTAATTATCCAGTGAGAGAAGCCTAATATGTGACGTCAAATTAGGTTCAACATTTTATGCATTTAATGTTAACAAAAAACTATATAGGCCAGACACCTAACCTATTTCGCGAGCGTCACAGTTTGATTTGCTTGCAAACTCGGAGCTTCTAATGATCTCTCGTCAATTTACATTATGCAAATATGCAAGCTTTAAAATCAACTCATCAGATACAATAGAAAGCTCAATCCAGTCCTATTTTTGAGATCAGTGATTAACATCCATATCACTGCCTCGTCCCCCCAGCGCAATTACGAGAGCGGGAGCGCGGAAATTTGAGAAGGCGCGCGAGGAACGACGGGAAGGGGAAAAGGGCAAATTAAACGACTGGCAAATCTCTGTAATGGCAGCTTGCAGCTATAGAGACAGGAATTGCACCAAACAATTTCAAACTTTATGACCCGCGAAGGGCTGATTGGACTATGCAACGCGAAATTTGTATGTGTTCTTTCCTATTTGATAAAGTACAAACGTTTCGTTGTTAACATCGCAACATCTTCAGATAATAATTTAATACATACGTACATAAAGTGGGCGGGAGAGATTGAGACCCGCCTCAAATACTTGAGCAGGTAATTCATTTCATGGAAATTAATAGATTATATGGTGGTATAAAGTCTAATGCTTAGTCTGTGCTTCGTCTGGTTTAGGTGTCTCAGACTTGTCAACGTTCCATATAATGACATGATCCTGTAAGTGATCCAGTGTATAGCCATGTTCCTTCATCTCGGTATCTTTCTCTCCATTCTGCTTTCAAACGCTGTTCTCAGCAAGTCATTACCCCCCCGTATTATTATATGGCTTGGCTCGTCAGCGGTCTTAATGCAGCTTTTCTGCAATCTGATTGGTTCCTGAGCGATCTTTACTCAAACCGGTAAAGACAGGTCACACGCAACCGATGAAAACATTTTAAAAATTACGAGAAAATTGAGGAAATGTGAGAAATTTCAAAGAGTCATATAATAAAAAACCTTATTAACCTCGTTTAGTCCCGTCTTTATAACGACAACATTATCCTGCCCTTGGTCTCGCTCCGTCGCTCGGTCTGTACCGACCGCTCGGTCAATAAGTGTCACTAATCAACTCTCGCCTTACGGACACCACCTCGATATTACGGACAAGAGCAAGCGGCCATGTAATGTTCGGTTTATTATTATATTATTAAAATTGATGAAATGGCCAATGATGATTCTAATAATTATCTAAAAATGTTGGTGTACTGCCGAAATAGCGTGTTCACTGGGTCAACCTCGAGGGTCTCATCTCCGCTCGCTGCCCGCCCCTGGGAACGAGGTTGGTAGGAGGTGTAACGTTTCGAGCAAAGCCCCTTCATCAGAGAGTGAAATGTGTAAAGTGATCGTTATAGGTATCTCCCCTAGAAAATCTTTAATTTTTTTTATAGAAACTCCCTAATAAATAGTAGCCAGCCAGCTTATTAGTTCCGATATTGGTTCCTTCTTGATCAAGGATAGTTTACTGTCAATAGTTTTCCTCGAGTGCGGCTTCTCAAAGAATGATTTCCATATTCAATTCTCTTTTAATTAATATCATAGTTTTTATTCTTTGTTTTTATTGAGTTTTAGATGGAAGCAAAGCAAAAATTAAATGCGCGCTTGTGTCTCTGGTTTTCAGGTAAATCTTATATATCATCAAAATACGAATTTCCATGAATTATTTGATTTGGGTCGGTACTTTGAAGTTGCATTATACAGCTTAATTTGCTATCATGAAAATCTTCTGTAGGAAATCACATACATATTACAATGTCCCAAATTTGAACTTAGCGTATCACCAAGGTTATGTTATTTTAGTGACGGTTATCTTTTGTGATACATCTAGTCCACGTTTGGCTATGTTTTCGCTGATACATCGAGTAGGCGGTAACTCATGTGTACATCTGTATGTGTAATCAAGATAATTCGTAATTCCGCCCCTGTTTCCACAATCGCAAAGCAGATGCTTGTGGTCGTGAGTTTGTTTGCTGACGCCACTTAACTATGCATAACGTCATCAGCACGGCTGAATAAGTACCGACTTTTCCCTGAGCGTCGGTAGAAAGCGAACGAGTTGAGAGTTGTCGAAACCGGGAAGCTTCAGTTGATATTAAATCGCTAGAAATATGACAGTCAAGACTGGAGTACGGGTAGAGAACGGAACGGAGACTTATAAACGAAAAAATCAGAGTGATTCAGTGAGATACGGTGATGCGAATGGCACGGCAACAAAGTACGAAGCGACAAAGGAAAAGTGTGCTGAACTGACAGTGACAGTTGACGAAGTTCCTCCGCAGTTCAGAGAGATGTTCATCGTCTCCGGATACCGGCGCCCTTACTCGACAGCCAAGGCGTGCTTTCTCAGCGTATTTCGACCGTGTAATAACGAGTGTATGAATGTGTGGACACATCTCTTGCCTCTGATGTGCTTCATCGTCCACTTCGGGAGAATAATTTCCGGCCTGTCGCTCTCCGATCCATACAATTACCCATTGATATGCTTTGCGTTGAGCATTTGTGGGTTTTGTTGCATGAGTTGCGGAGCACACACGTTCAATTGTATGTCTCCACGTTTACGACATGTCTGCTTCTTCTTCGATTACGCCGCTATCGCCGTGTACTGCTTCGGAGCTTCTCAAGTATTTTTCTACTACGCTCGGCCGGCATACACGGATGTGATGCTGTTCAAGTCCCGGTGGCTTTTCCTCGGCATAAGCGCTACGATTTCACTGGGTGCGAATTTCCTTTGTTGTGCCTCGAGACACCGATGGTTGGCGGTGAAATACATAATCCGAACGATACCATTTGTCGTGGCGTTCCTCTTCATCGTCTCGCCCGTCGTCTGGAGAACCTTCACTTGTGTCGACTCGACGGATTGCAACGAAATATCTTTGCCGTACCACAAGAGGCACGCGTGGTACTACGTGTTCTCTGCTTTGATCAACGTTGCTCGGCTACCTGAACGGCTGACACCGGGAACTTTCGATATTATTGGAAACAGTCACCACTTTTTGCATCTCTTTACTGCTCTTGGAGCAGCCGATGAGTTTACCGCCATTCACAGCGATATGATACAAAGGCGAGGCGTACTATCGACCATCGAGGGACCCACATTTTTGAATTCCGTGGGCCTGATGGTAGTGTTTTCGGTATTGAACATTGGAATTGTTCTGTACTTTGCAAGTAAATTAAAATCGGACAGCGAAGAGGACATCAGTGGCACGGCTGAAAGCTAGTAGTCCTCGATTGATAACAACCGTAGGCTCATATGGAATAAAATATGGAATAAACTAGTTGAAATGATTATAATAGAAATTCGAATTTATGCATTGGAAATAATTGTAAAGTTATACGCGGTCTGTGACAAATCACAGTGTTAACTTAAGATTTAAAAACGATTTTAAAACGAAATTCGCTCGGCGGTTTTGTTGATGTATGTATATATTATAGTTTATCCCGGTACCAGCAAGACTGGTTGAAATGTAATGTTTGGAACTCTTTGTATATCAATAATATGACACTATTGTAAACTGTCAAGCGAGTGAGTGAAGCAATATCGATGGACAGAACGCGATTAAGCTGGAAAATTTTAAGCGATTCAGAAGTTTACTTTGATAATTATCGTTTTTCGGTTTGACCGCAAGTAAATAATTGATTGATATTGGGCCTTGTATTTGCATTGATTAGTTTTACAAAATTTAAAATATTCCTCCCCTAAAGCCAGAGCGTTGCACCTGTGAATTGTGATACATTTCTTCCGTCTTTCTTGATAGTTCTTTCATAATGTATTAAATCAGAATTAGGGCCTGTTTATAAGATCCCGGTACACCGAGACGTCCCGGTAAACCGGGATCTCGACTTGTATATAATTTACTGTTATTTTCGCAGTTGTGTTTATATGGAGACCGGGACATCCCGCTTGACCGGGATCCCAGTTGAAGCAACCGAGATCCCGGTACACCGGGACAGATTTTTTCCATATAAACGCAACATCCCGGTACACCGGGATGAAGTGAATTAAAATTTAAAACGTTGTCTGAACCCGGTAAAATATCCAAAAAGTGACAAAATGAAAAAAACATTCGTTGGGATGCTTTTTATGCGAATAAAATTATTTTTTGTTTCATTGAGAAATTATCAATTATTATCAACATTTTCACGCATACCGGTCACCCGGGACATCCCGGTGTACCGAGATCATATAAACAGGCCCTTTAATATATAAAGATGTGCGCAAGGACAAAATGTTTCAATGTTTATTACCTGGAGATACTTCGGGCATGTGCAGGGCGCTTATATATAAGTCTCTGGCTTTAATACCATCAACCAATCACAGTCAGGTGAGCGCTGATGGTTAAACAACTTAAACGTTACAGTCAAAACAAAGTCAAAGACCTTCCACTTCCGTGGACAAGGCTAATGATGACTCAAAAGGACCTTCCCATCTTGAAGAACTAGTCTAGTCTTACTCCTAACCCTAACCTTAATCCTAATCGTAGCTAAACCTAACCAGTATTGTAACCAAAAATAAAGACCAGACGAAAACAGAAAGGTCATTTTCCGCTTCTGTAGACTAGTTCTGTAGCTGCTACCGAGGCTAAGATCAAATCTCTTCGCTAAAAACCTAAAGAAATGCATAATTCTAGCTTCTCCTCCATAGATTCTAATCCAAAACCAAAGGTACTTCTCCCAAATAGATATCAACAAAACGAATTTAAATCAACAAATGGCAAGTTTTTCGGCATTCATTTCTTTGAAAAGGTCTTTGTATTTCAAGCGAAGTCTTTGTATTTTGACGGAAGGTGTTTGTATTTTGACTGTAATATCCGTTATTTGGTTTTAACTCCCAATAATATTTGAAAATTTGCCCCAACCGCCAACCATAATCGAAATAACCATAATTAAAACTAGCCTTCTTGATCGGCAGGCAAGTATGTGGTTTCTTTTTTCCGAGTCAAACATGCTTCGGTTCCAAGGCTGTTTGCCCGAACTGTTTTGCCCGAAACAAGAGCATGACCAATCCCTTCACACCCTGCAATCCCAGCCAAAACATATTGCTCGTACAGCCTTGTAGGAGCTATTTGACTCGGAAAAGAAGCCACATAAATCATAACCATAATCAAATTCCATCGTTCAAATTCGGAAATGATCCATGGGGGATAACCTTATCGCAAAATCAAACCCTTATCCTGCCAGCTAATCTTCAAGTGATTAGTGGTTTTCAGTCGCGCTCGAGCGGTTGCTAAAAAAATATCGAAAATGAACCAACGGGAAGATCACAGAGAAAAGGTACTCGACTCTGAAGACAAAGCTCTAAATAATTTACAATAATTGCAATTAGTTTCAATTATTAATTACATTTTTATGAGACTACAATTATTTTACATTGTTATTGTTTGGGGGAGAGGTTATGGACAGAAAACGACCCAGCCAGGCTGACCCTGTTGGCTCCTCCCTTACATTACGTTACATTACATTACATTACAGCTATTAAATGCACGCAGGCCCGCACAGAGACTAAAGCCGTGTTTACACTACAAGCCTTGGCCTGGCCTATGCCTGACCTAGGCCAGGATTTTCGTAGTGTAAACACACTTTGGCCTGGCCTAGGCCTGACCTAGGCCAGGAAATCTGGGCTCACATCAATCGTTGGCCTATTATGCCAGTGTAAACACCTTAGGCCTGGCCTAGGCCTTATTGCTATGGTAACATGGGCCGCAGTAGTGATATTCAGCGGCAAACACATAAAAGAATGTTTCCGTTTTCATTCTCAAGTGCTCAACCCACATTATGTCTGTCCACCTGGGGTACGAAGTCTTCCAAAATGAATCAATTGCCTTGAACCAACTCCATACCTTTCTTTCGTTCAGGAAACCATCAATAAAAAGCATTGGTACACTATAATATACCGTTTTAAGCCAGCGACGTTCTTCCATTGAGTGCATATTACGATACATTTACAGTGCAGAATTTATTACGCTTCTTTAGTAAAACACAACAAAATACATGGATCCGCCATTTTGTAAAACGTCATGCTATAGAAAATGTAACCGCTGCAAGGGCTAGGCCAAAGCGAGCCCGTCGCAATAGTGTAAACGCGCCACATTTACCTTGGCCTGGCCAAGGCCAAGCCTAGGCCAGGCCAAGGCTGGTAGTGTAAACACGGCTTAAAGTGGGCCCGGGACCAAATATATAATTGGGGGCCCCCTTGCAAAAATTTCGCATACATTTTACGGATGGTAAGGATATTTCAAGTGAAAATGTTTCAGTTTTACATGTGAAATGACAACGCAAATTTCCGTAAGGACGTAAAAGATATAAATAAGGACAAAATAAATAATCACTAACGCAGAGAAGCAGAAAATACTGTTTGATAACTTCATAATTTCAGCTACAGCCTCTTGGCTACTGTCTACCGATTCTCTACAAAGTAAACGGGGGCCCCTCTTGAGTTGGGGGCCCGTGGCAAATTGCCCCAGTTGCCATCCCCTCTGGGCGCGCCTGAATACACGCATAAATGCATTACGTTGCTAGTTTAGTACTTTAGTACCACAGCGCGCCGCTGAATAGCCACAGGGTTGCATTTGTAAATGCACACCACAGCTATGGTATATAAGTGCCGAGGAGAGAAGTTCCAATGGACACTTCAACCTCAAACAAAACGGAAAAAGTGTAATAATACTGCAAAAAAAATTTATAACCCTGAACAGCTTGAAAAAATATTTAAAATTTATATTCTCAATTATATCATCTTTCTTTCTATCTTTTTACAACGATAAACAAAGCCAAATTTCTCTAAAACTAAAAAGATTAGAAGAAAACTTATACCCATTCTCATATAAGGCGACAAAGAATTTTCAAGAACTTTTGCAACACTTGTTTTGGGGCAAGGTATATAATGTAGAATAACGCTTTTTTATGTTTATTCAAAATACCTACACCTTTCTGGATTAGACTATATATACACCGTTCTGGATTATATAGACTTGTTTTGTATTACGTTGCATTTTTGTATTACATTGCATTTTTGTTTTAGTCGTAACTTGCTAATTTATAAAACAAACAGAAAATGTCTCTGTACTGTAACGCGACACTCTGCAGACTTGGTCATGTAAAACATTCGCCCCAAAAGCAACTAATTCATAATACATCCATGATTATCTCATATAAATATCAAGCATGAACATATTTTCCCCTTATATTTCTAATTTTACAGTTATATGGTCATAGTTATGTGTATTGATGTACAATGGTACAATGATGTATAATGACCTGCCTCCTCCGCAGGCTCTTAGTCGGGAGTGGGCAGCCAGCAATGGTTGATGGGAAGGTGATAAAAAGCAATGGTTGATGGGAAGGCGATAAATGTCTCCCTTTCCCGTCGTTCCTCGCGCGCCTTCCGCTCTCGTAATTTGTACGCGAGCGGGTTATAACTAAATGTTTCGCGCACCAATATACAATACGTTATGTAATATTATTATAATGTACTATAATCATATATATTCCACTATAACACACTATACTATACACTACACTATACGATCTATACTACACTATATACTAGCTATACTACACTATACTACGCTATACTACACTATACTACACTATACTACACTATACTACACTATACTACAGCTATACTACACTATACTACACTATACTGGCTATACTACACTATACTGGCTATACTACACTATACTAGCTATACTACACTATACTAGCTATACTACACTATACTAGCTATACTACACTATACTACCTATACTACACTGTACTACCTATACTACACTATACTACACTATACTACACTATACTACCTATACTACACTATACTACACTATACTAGCTATACTACACTATACTAGCTATACTACACTATACTACACTACTACACTATACTACACTATACTACACTATACTACACTATACTGGCTATACTACACTATACTAGCTATACTACACTATACTAGCTATACTACACTATACTACCTATACTACACTATACTACCTATACTACACTGTACTAGCTATACTACACTATACTACCTATACTACACTATACTAGCTATACTACACTATACTACCTATACTAGCTATACTACACTATACTAGCTATACTACACTATACTACCTATACTAGCTATACTACACTATACTACACTATACTACATTATACTAGCTATACTACACTATACTAGCTATACTACACTATACTACACTGTACTACACTATACTACACTATACTGGCTATACTACACTATACTAGCTATACTACACTATACTACACTATACTACCCTATACTACCTATACTACACTATACTACACTATACTACACTATACTACACTATACTACCTATACTACACTATACTACCTATACTACACTATACTAGCTATACTACACTATACTAGCTATACTACACTATACTACACTATACTACCCTATACTACCTATACTACACTATACTACACTATACTACACTATACTACACTATACTACCTATACTACCTATACTACACTATACTAGCTATACTACACTATACTACCTATACTAGCTATACTACACTATACTACACTATACTACACTATACTACACTACACTATACTACACTATACTGGCTATACTACACTATACTGGCTATACTACACTATACTAGCTATACTACACTATACTAGCTATACTACACTATACTAGCTATACTACACTATACTAGCTATACTACACTATACTACACTATACTACCTATACTACACTATACTACCTATACTACACTATACTACCTATACTACACTATACTAGCTATACTACACTATACTACCTATACTAGCTATACTACACTATACTACACTATACTACACTATACTACACTATACTACACTATACTGGCTATACTACACTATACTGGCTATACTACACTATACTAGCTATACTACACTATACTAGCTATACTACACTATACTAGCTATACTACACTATACTACACTATACTACCTATACTACACTATACTAGCTATACTACACTATACTACCTATACTACATTATACTAGCTATACTACACTATACTAGCTATACTACACTATACTACACTATACTACACTACCTATACTACACTATACTAGCTATACTACACTATACTACCTATACTACATTATACTAGCTATACTACACTATACTAGCTATACTACACTATACTACACTGTACTACACTATACTACACTATACTGGCTATACTACACTATACTAGCTATACTACACTATACTACACTATACTAGCTATACTACACTATACTACACTATACTACCCTATACTACCTATACTACACTATACTACACTATGCTACACTATACTACACTATACTACCTATACTACACTATACTACCTATACTACACTATACTAGCTATACTACACTATACTACCTATACTAGCTATACTACACTATACTACACTATACTACACTATACTACACTATACTACACTATACTGGCTATACTACACTATACTGGCTATACTACACTATACTAGCTATACTACACTATACTAGCTATACTACACTATACTAGCTATACTACACTATACTAGCTATACTACACTATACTAGCTATACTACACTATACTACACTATACTACCTATACTACACTATACTACCTATACTACACTATACTACCTATACTACACTATACTAGCTATACTACACTATACTACCTATACTAGCTATACTACACTATACTACACTATACTACACTATACTACACTATACTACACTATACTGGCTATACTACACTATACTGGCTATACTACACTATACTAGCTATACTACACTATACTAGCTATACTACACTATACTAGCTATACTACACTATACTAGCTATACTACACTATACTAGCTATACTACACTATACTAGCTATACTACACTATACTACACTATACTACCTATACTACACTATACTAGCTATACTACACTATACTACCTATACTACATTATACTAGCTATACTACACTATACTAGCTATACTACACTATACTACACTATACTACACTACCTATACTACACTATACTAGCTATACTACACTATACTACCTATACTACATTATACTAGCTATACTACACTATACTAGCTATACTACACTATACTACACTGTACTACACTATACTACACTATACTACACTGTACTGGCTATACTACACTATACTAGCTATACTACACTATACTACACTATACTACACTATACTACCCTATACTACCTATACTACACTATACTACACTATACTACACTATACTACACTATACTACACTATACTACACTATACTACACTATACTACCTATACTACATTATACTACCTATACTACACTATACTACGCTATACTACGCTATACTACGCTATACTACGCTATACTACGCTATACTACGCTATACTACGCTATACTACACTATACTACACTATACTACACTATACTACACTATACTCAGACACTATACTAGCTATACTACACTATACTACCTATACTACACTATACTACGCTATACTACACTATACTACACTATACTACACTATACTACACTATACTACCTACCTATACTACACTATACTAGCTATACTACACTATACTACACTATACTACACTATACTACACTATACTACAGTCATTGTCAGTTTTTGTACTTTCTGTATTTATGGTGAAGATTCTTATTGATTGGTACATGGATTTTTAATACAATATGTTATATAGTCTGTCTCGAAATTTATAATTCATATTATTACTACTAGTACTTGTTAATTAGTTAATAGCTAAAAGTTTTCGTTCAAAAATATTTCTGATTATATGGACCAGAAAGCAGGAAATATTTGTACTATTATTAAGTTCTTTTTTACAATGTTTCTATTAAATTCAGTGTAAAAGTATAATTTGGGACAAATATTAAAAGAAATATTTAAAAAATGATTTTATAAGCAATCCAAAAGCGCTTTACCTTTGATATATCCTGTTGTTCAGAATAGCAAATTAAAATCAGAAGATCAACCCTACGCGCAACCACGGTGCTTATATATGAAGCGTACAAAATGCGACTGGTTTGACTATACATTTGTATTCTAATAAATGTCCCCACTATCATGGGTATACACTATATAGGTAGTATAGTGTAGTATAGGTAGTATGGTGTAGTATAGTGTAGTATAGTGTAGTATAGTGTAGTATAGTGTAGTATGTGTAGTATAGTGTAGTATAGTGTAGTATAGCTAGTATAGTGTAGTATAGTATAGTATAGTGTAGTATAGCTAGTATAGTGTAGTATAGGTAGTATAGTGTAGTATAGCTAGTATAATGTAGTATAGCTAGTACAGGTAGTATAGTGTAGTATAGCTAGTATAGTGTAGTATAGGTAGTATAGTGTAGTATAGTGTAGTATAGGTAGTATAGTGTAGTATAGCTAGTATAGTGTAGTATAGCTAGTATAGTGTAGTATAGCTAGTATAGTGTAGTATAGCTAGTAGTATAGTGTAGTACAGTGTAGTATAGCTAGTATAGTGTAGTATAGCTAGTATAGTGTAGTATAGCTAGTATAGTGTAGTATAGCCAGTATAGTGTAGTATAGTGTAGTATAGTGTAGTATAGCTAGTATAATGTAGTATAGGTAGTATAGTGTAGTATAGCTAGTATAGTGTAGTATAGTGTAGTATAGGTAGTATAGTGTAGTATAGTGTAGTATAGGTAGTATAGTGTAGTATAGCTAGTATAGTGTAGTATAGCTAGTATAGTGTAGTATAGCTAGTATAGTGTAGTATAGCTAGTATAGTGTAGTATAGCTAGTATAGTGTAGTATAGCCAGTATAGTGTAGTATAGTGTAGTATAGTGTAGTATAGTGTAGTATAGTGTAGTAGTGTAGTATAGTGTAGTATAGTGTAGTATAGCTAGTATAGCTAGTATAGTGTAGTATAGCTAGTATAGTGTAGTATAGTGTAGTATAGGTAGTATAGTGTAGTATAGTGTAGTATAGTGTAGTATAGGTAGTACAGTGTAGTATAGCTAGTATAGTGTAGTATAGCTAGTATAGTGTAGTATAGTGTAGTATAGGTAGTATAGGTAGTACAGTGTAGTATAGGTAGTATAGTGTAGTATAGCTAGTATAGTGTAGTATAGCTAGTATAGTGTAGTATAGCTAGTATAGTGTAGTATAGCTAGTATAGTGTAGTATAGCTAGTATAGTGTAGTATAGCTAGTATAGTGTAGTATAGCCAGTATAGTGTAGTATAGCCAGTGTAGTATAGTGTAGTATAGTGTAGTATAGCTAGTATAGGTAGTATAGTGTAGTATAGCTAGTATAGTGTAGTATAGCTAGTATAGGTAGTATAGTGTAGTATAGCTAGTATAGTGTAGTATAGGTAGTATAGTGTAGTATAGTGTAGTATAGCTAGTACAGTGTAGTATAGGTAGTATAGTGTAGTATAGCTAGTATAGTGTAGTATAGGTAGTATAGTGTAGTATAGCTAGTATAGTGTAGTATAGCTAGTATAGTGTAGTATAGCTAGTATAGTGTAGTATAGCTAGTATAGTGTAGTATAGCTAGTATAGTGTAGTATAGCTAGTATAGTGTAGTATAGCCAGTATAGTGTAGTATAGCCAGTGTAGTATAGTGTAGTAGTGTAGTATAGTGTAGTATAGCTAGTATAGGTAGTATAGTGTAGTATAGCCAGTATAGTGTAGTATAGTGTAGTATAGTGTAGTATAGCTAGTATAATGTAGTATAGGTAGTATAGTGTAGTATAGCTAGTATAGTGTAGTATAGTGTAGTATAGGTAGTATAGTGTAGTATAGTGTAGTATAGGTAGTATAGTGTAGTATAGCTAGTATAGTGTAGTATAGCTAGTATAGTGTAGTATAGCTAGTATAGTGTAGTATAGCTAGTATAGTGTAGTATAGCTAGTATAGTGTAGTATAGCCAGTATAGTGTAGTATAGTGTAGTATAGTGTAGTATAGTGTAGTATAGTGTAGTAGTGTAGTATAGTGTAGTATAGTGTAGTATAGCTAGTATAGCTAGTATAGTGTAGTATAGCTAGTATAGTGTAGTATAGTGTAGTATAGGTAGTATAGTGTAGTATAGTGTAGTATAGTGTAGTATAGGTAGTACAGTGTAGTATAGCTAGTATAGTGTAGTATAGCTAGTATAGTGTAGTATAGTGTAGTATAGGTAGTATAGGTAGTACAGTGTAGTATAGGTAGTATAGTGTAGTATAGCTAGTATAGTGTAGTATAGCTAGTATAGTGTAGTATAGCTAGTATAGTGTAGTATAGCCAGTATAGTGTAGTATAGCCAGTGTAGTATAGTGTAGTATAGTGTAGTATAGCTAGTATAGGTAGTATAGTGTAGTATAGCTAGTATAGTGTAGTATAGCTAGTATAGGTAGTATAGTGTAGTATAGCTAGTATAGTGTAGTATAGGTAGTATAGTGTAGTATAGTGTAGTATAGCTAGTACAGTGTAGTATAGGTAGTATAGTGTAGTATAGCTAGTATAGTGTAGTATAGGTAGTATAGTGTAGTATAGCTAGTATAGTGTAGTATAGCTAGTATAGTGTAGTATAGCTAGTATAGTGTAGTATAGCTAGTATAGTGTAGTATAGCTAGTATAGTGTAGTATAGCTAGTATAGTGTAGTATAGCCAGTATAGTGTAGTATAGTGTAGTATAGTGTAGTAGTGTAGTATAGTGTAGTATAGCTAGTATAGGTAGTATAGTGTAGTATAGCCAGTATAGTGTAGTATAGTGTAGTATAGTGTAGTATAGCTAGTATAATGTAGTATAGGTAGTATAGCGTAGTATAGCTAGTATAGTGTAGTATAGTGTAGTATAGGTAGTATAGTGTAGTATAGTGTAGTATAGGTAGTATAGTGTAGTATAGCTAGTATAGTGTAGTATAGCTAGTATAGTGTAGTATAGCTAGTATAGTGTAGTATAGCTAGTATAGTGTAGTATAGCTAGTAGTATAGTGTAGTATAGTGTAGTATAGTGTAGTATAGTGTAGTATAGTGTAGTATAGTGTAGTATAGTGTAGTATAGTGTAGTATAGGTAGTATAGCTAGTATAGTGTAGTATAGCTAGTATAGTGTAGTATAGTGTAGTATAGGTAGTATAGTGTAGTATAGTGTAGTATAGTGTAGTATAGGTAGTACAGTGTAGTATAGCTAGTATAGTGTAGTATAGCTAGTATAGTGTAGTATAGTGTAGTATAGGTAGTATAGGTAGTACAGTGTAGTATAGGTAGTATAGTGTAGTATAGCTAGTATAGTGTAGTATAGCTAGTATAGTGTAGTATAGCTAGTATAGTGTAGTATAGCTAGTATAGTGTAGTATAGCTAGTATAGTGTAGTATAGCTATAGCTAGTATAGTGTAGTATAGCCAGTATAGTGTAGTATAGCCAGTGTAGTATAGTGTAGTATAGTGTAGTATAGCTAGTATAGGTAGTATAGTGTAGTATAGCTAGTATAGTGTAGTATAGCTAGTATAGGTAGTATAGTGTAGTATAGCTAGTATAGTGTAGTATAGGTAGTATAGTGTAGTATAGTGTAGTATAGCTAGTACAGTGTAGTATAGGTAGTATAGTGTAGTATAGCTAGTATAGTGTAGTATAGGTAGTATAGTGTAGTATAGCTAGTATAGTGTTGTATAGCTAGTATAGTATAGTATAGCTAGTATAGTGTAGTATAGCTAGTATAGTGTAGTATAGCTAGTATAGTGTAGTATAGCTAGTATAGTGTAGTATAGCCAGTATAGTGTAGTATAGCCAGTGTAGTATAGTGTAGTAGTGTAGTATAGTGTAGTATAGCTAGTATAGGTAGTATAGTGTAGTATAGCTAGTATAGTGTAGTATAGCTAGTATAGGTAGTATAGTGTAGTATAGCTAGTATAGTGTAGTATAGGTAGTATAGTGTAGTATAGTGTAGTATAGGTAGTATAGTGTAGTATAGCTAGTACAGTGTAGTATAGGTAGTATAGTGTAGTATAGCTAGTATAGTGTAGTATAGCTAGTATAGTGTAGTATAGCTAGTATAGTGTAGTATAGCCAGTATAGTGTAGTATAGTGTAGTATAGTGTAGTATAGTGTAGTAGTGTAGTATAGTGTAGTATAGTGTAGTATAGCTAGTATAGCTAGTATAGTGTAGTATAGCTAGTATAGTGTAGTATAGTGTAGTATAGGTAGTATAGTGTAGTATAGTGTAGTATAGTGTAGTATAGGTAGTACAGTGTAGTATAGCTAGTATAGTGTAGTATAGCTAGTATAGTGTAGTATAGCTAGTATAGTGTAGTATAGCCAGTATAGTGTAGTATAGCTAGTATAGGTAGTATAGTGTAGTATAGTGTAGTATAGGTAGTATAGTGTAGTATAGCTAGTATAGTGTAGTATAGCTAGTATAGTGTAGTATAGCCAGTATAGTGTAGTATAGTGTAGTATAGTGTATTATAGTGTAGTAGTGTAGTATAGTGTAGTATAGCTAGT
Organism: Chrysogorgia sp. JL179-B06; assembly: GCA_035772405.1. Taxonomy (NCBI): domain Eukaryota; kingdom Metazoa; phylum Cnidaria; class Anthozoa; order Scleralcyonacea; family Chrysogorgiidae; genus Chrysogorgia; species Chrysogorgia sp. JL179-B06. The sequence continues at coordinate 1,559,533 of JAYKKM010000519.1, forward strand.
ATAGCTAGTATAGTGTAGTATAGCTAGTATAGTGTAGTATAGTGTAGTATAGGTAGTATAGTGTAGTATAGTGTAGTATAGTGTAGTATAGGTAGTACAGTGTAGTATAGGTAGTATAGTGTAGTATGAGCTAGTATAGTGTAGTATAGCTAGTATAGTGTAGTATAGCTAGTATAGTGTAGTATAGCCAGTATAGTGTAGTATAGCCAGTATAGTGTAGTATAGTGTAGTATAGTATAGTGTAGTATAGCGTAGTATAGTGTAGTATAGCTAGTATATAGTGTAGTATAGATAGTATAGTGTAGTGTATAGTATAGTGTGTTATAGTGGAATATATATGATTATAGTACATTATAATAATATTACATAACGTATTGTATATTGGTGCGCGAAACATTTAGTTATAACCCGCGAGCGACTGGGGACGAGGCAGGGTAATGACGTGTAATGATGGTTCCTACGGGAATTATTAGGCTGGTGTTCCCGCAACACGTGCGTACCGTAAACATGGCGGTCGTTTTGAACCAAAAAGTTCGATTAAACCATGAAAGTAGAACTCCAATTTTGAAACATGTGTTTTCCAACGCACTTCTAAAGTTCTAAAAGCTTTGGAGTTTACAATGGAGTCGTCAAGCAACGCAAGAGTATCTTGCAGGTTTTCTCTGACAGGATTTTTACAAGAAGCCGCTAGTATATCTGAAGATGAAATGAAAATATTCTCACACCAGGTTAGCAAACTAGCAAAGAAAACATGATAATACCTGATATCAAGAATGTGGTGCTAAATGTGATGTATATTGTATATATATTAAAAATAGTAATGACCAAAGACTGTTTTGTTTTGTATTTGAAAATAGAGTAAGACTCCATCTTACGTCGTGTACTTGATAATATTTTCACTTAATAATATTTTCAAAAACAAATAAAGCCTTTGGATGTTACTATTTTACACTAAAATATTCAAAACAAGGCTCAGAGAAAATTAAATGTTGACTATTTTAAATATTTATATTATGTATTAAATAATACATGTTAATTTGCAACATTTGCATTGTATTGTGTCATTACAGTAGCAGGTTTATTTTACGTGTGGGGCATTTGTCCCCCTTGAAAAATATTTGCCCCCTTGAAAAATATTTGCCCCCTTGAAAAATATTTGCCCCCCCATTGTAAATTGCCAAGGTGCTCAATCTGCCCCCCTCTTGTTATATTTCCTGAAAGAAACCCTGGTCATTAGGCATCAGGGGGTGTTTTGCATGAGGGCCAGCAAGATCGAGTTCAGGCCAGACTAACGTTATGTTGGATGTAGTGTTTTACTTGACTCATACCTAGTTGTTGCCTATCTGTGGATGTGGCAAAGCCAGCAATGGTTCCCATAAACATCATTGCCCCTTGTAGAGATAGAGAGATGACTGTATGATGACTGTAGGTTGTTTACATGCAGCTAGACTGACATTAACACTTCAGCTAGCCTGATTCTAGACCAATGCCTCATGGAAACAAGATATAAGATCAATTTGGGTCCTTATATTGGATGTTCTAAAAGTTGTAAGAATATTGACACGAATATATATTAACATGAATTAAAGGGGCAGCGTCATGACTTGCACATGGACAAGTCTGTTTTTCTTCGAGGGGTCCTTTGACCTTTGGCATGGCATCATGGCCAATCCATGCGTGGTAAGTGAAACAAATGGTGTTGTAGCTCCTCTCGTAGATTGAATCTGATTGGCTAATGGGTTTTCTAGCTTAAAAATACACTGAGCAAACTCATTGTCACTGTAGGAATTACATCCAGGCCGTCAAGCATTTTGCTGATATCCATGACTAGTATATCGTTTCAGTCAAGTAGATCCTTTTATGGGAATTGTTCCATCTTTTCTTGGCTTCTTTACATTTATCCTGTAACTTCTTCTTGTGATTGTAGTTCTCTCCCCTTCCACCATGCGATTTACCGAGTATGGATGCCATTTTGAATCTTAAGCCAAAAGGTCATATTTGGAACTACAGTAACCAAGCCTGATTGTGCATTTATGAGGCTACTGTAGCTCTGTGAAAACAAGTGCTGAAATGGGCAAATACAGGTGGCCCTGGTAATAGAGCCGAGGTCAGGTGGCCCGAGATGTAAACACCTCCTGGACCTTATTCTATCAACTCCCTGGGAATACCTTGTCTTTCTTAGACTTTGAATACATTGGTGTATCTTACTTTTCAATAAATCACCAATATAACCTTGACTTTATATTTTGTTAAAGTGCCTATAACATCTGTGGGGATTCATTTCAACATATTTATAATCTATGGATTATCCTGAGATAAATTGTAATATATCTTGTCAGCTGAAAATTTCATATTCATAGACTTTTTAGCTGTTAAAGTTGACGGAAGTGATGTCATAGCGGGCATCTGTCTACATGAAAACCTCTTTACAGATGCCCGCTATGACGTCATTTCCGTCAACTTTAACAGCAAATTTCATGATGATGAAATTTTCAGCTGACAAGATATATTACAATTTATCTCAGGAGAATCCATAGATTACAAATATGTTAAATTCCCACAGACGTTATATGCACTTTAAATCAGTTCAACAATTCTGATGTATATCACCACATTATTTTGAAGATAAAAATCCATGTTTTCTCTTTCAGTTGTGGAACTATGAAGATAAGCAGAAGCTACTAAACAGACTTGCTGAAATGATGTTGGATTATTCAAAAGGTTTATGCATTGCAAAACATTTCAACTGTGTTCTTTTAGAGGTACTTACGAGAACAAAGGACGCCGTGGAAAGAAACATGGAAGATAGACAACAAAGCCATTTGAAGTTCAGTGTGACCTTGAGTCATTTATTAGAAGGTCATCCATATCTCCTCCCCTTTGTTCTACAATATTTTAAACAACTCGGTCCATTTTTTGGCAGTGGTGCAACTGCAAGATCAGATAAGGAAATCGCAAAGATTATTGAAACTGCTTATCGCTTGCTCAATTTCTTACCAGCGGTTTTTTGTTGTCTATGGAACTGGAGCGCACTTTTTGAACCAATTTATTTATCAAATGCTGAAACAAAGTGGCATATTCTACAAATTTTGGCAATCATTTTAAAACTTGATGATAAAGAAAATTCTGTCTTATTAAAGGATGTTCTTGAAGAGGAAAACTTCAATCCATTATCTGACAACCTCTTTAAGGTTTTAGACAGTGACAGAGTTGAGTGTAGTAGCTCTGAGGATGGAAGAACGAAAGTGATTTTTAGTGAAAGCGATTTGTGTGGCAAGTATGCAATCACAGCTGGCATTTTGCTGCAACGGATTTCATCAGTTTGTGGAATTTCAAATGATTTGGTAGCCGTTCCCTCGATGTTGAAGAATCTTGAGGCTCTTTCGATAGCGTTAGTTTCGCAGAAGGCAATTCTACTGGAAGGAGCTGTGGGCTGCGGAAAGACATCTCTTGTCGAGCATTTAGCTTGTTTGACAGGAAGAGGAAAGACTCCATTTCTACTCAAAGTTCAACTTGGGGATCAGACTGACAGTAAGGTATGGTAAGAGAGAGTTGTTCCAGCAAGGTTTAACAATAGTAAAAGGGCAATTAAGGTTTAAGGTTAGGATCAGCATTAAAGGTTTAAGGTTAGGATCAAAGTTAGGGTTAGGGTTAGTATTACTATAGTATCAGGGCTTGAAATTTGCAGTATCCCGATATCCACAGGATACTAGATTTTTGTTTTGGATACTAGAAATCTTAACTTCAGTATCCCAATGGGATACAATAAAAATTTCTATAGCGCACAGCCACAGAATCTGAAGTAACATATTACAATGTAGCATAACATATTATAATGTAGCGTATCGTCTTATAATGTAGCATAACAACTTATATAGAGCGTGACATCTTAGAATATAGCGTGGCATCTTAGAATGTAGCGTAACGTCTTACAATGTAGTGTGACATCTTACAATGTAGCATAACATCTTGCAATGTAACGCAACGTCTTGCAATGTAGCGTAACGTCTTACAAGTAATGAATGTCCTATAGTGTAGTGTAACGTCCTAGAATGTAACGCAACATAATGTAATGTACATGTAACGTTTTGCAATGTAGCATAATGCAGGTACTGTCACAAACTTTTATAGTTAATTTTAGATATTGCAACTTGAGATCTCTAGTATTCAAAATGGATACTTGGATACTGCCAAAAATTTAAAATTTCAAGCTTGACTATTGGGGTTAGGGTTAGACTAGTTCTTGAAAATGAGAAGGTCCTTTTGAGTCATCTCTTTTAGCCTTCACCCTCGCAATAGACCATGTAAGCACTGTTGACCTGTTTTAATACAACCCAGATATTTTTAAATATTTTATATCGTTTGAATTTCACCTAGGCATTAATCGGCTCCTACTGCTGCTCAGAGGTGCCAGGAGAATTTATTTGGAGGCCAGGCATATTAACCCGTGCTGTAAAAGAAGGCCGCTGGTTGCTATTGGAAGATATTGACTGTGCTCCAATGGATGTGGTCTCTGTACTCATTCCTTTGTTGGAGTCAAGAATATTGTCAATTCCAGGAAAAGGAAATGTCGAGGCCGCACCTGAATTTCAACTCTTTGCAACACAAAGGTACTAAATTACGTTATATGATGTAGTATACAGTACCATGCGTGAAGGTCTTTTTCTCATGTTTCAATTGGTGGAATGCCCATGTATCCATCGTAGATTTATCCACAAACATGGAAACGTTAGACATCTTATATATGTCAGTACATCAATACACAGATATTAGCGGCCGTTCACGAACATTGTCCGGTACAAATATCCCATTTCTACAGATTTGACAGTGCTAAGTTGTGAGACATAACACTAAGTTGTGAGACATTGCGCTAAGTTGTGAGACATTGCGCTAAATTTGGAGACATTACTCTACGTTTGGAGAGATTGCGTTATTAAGTTATGAGACGTTATGCTAAGTTTGGAGACATTGCGCTATGTTATGAGACATTGCGCTAAGTTGTGAGACATTGCGCTAAGTTGTGAGACATCGCGCCAAATTGTGAGACATTGCGCCAAATTGTGAGTCATTGCGCCAAACTGTGAGACATTGCGCTAAGTTTTGAGACATTGCGCTAAGTTTTGAGTCATTGCGCTAAGTTATGAGACATTGCGCTAAGTTTGGAGACATTGCGCTAAGTTGTGAGACATTGCGTTAAGTTGTGAGACATTGCGCTAAGTTATGAGACTGCGCTAAGTTGTGAGACATAGCGCTAAGTTATGAGACATTGCGCTAAGTTATGAGACATTGCGCTAAGTTGTGAGACATTGCGCTAAGTTGTGAGACATTACGCTAAGTTGTGAGACATTACGCTAAGTTGTGAGACATTACGCTAAGTTGTGAGACATTACGCTAAATTGTGAGACATTGCGCTAAATTGTGAGACATTGCGCTAAGTTGTGAGACATTGCGCTAAGTTGTGAGACATTACGCTAAGTTTGGAGACGTTACGCTAAGTTGTGAGACATTACGCTAAGTTTGGAGACGTTACGCTAAGTTGTGAGACATTACGCTAAGTTTGGAGACGTTACGCTAAGTTGTAACATGTACGTTGACAGGTACAATTTTTTGTGTGTTCGGTATAAATTTATTTCTGCTGGTCATTCTGACAGGTACAACGAAAATAATTATTTCCAGCCTTGACACCAACCTTTTAGAGTTTTTCTAGGCAACACAACACTTTTATATTATATTTATTTTATTCGTAGGATTGGATTGCATAAAGGGTTTAATTCCGAGTCTTCAATGTTGGATCATTTGTGGTCTAAAGTGAACATTGAACCTTTGAAAAAAGATGAACTTCAGATGGTAATTGTTGTTCGTAGTTTTCACTTATTAGTTTGCCATGTGTATAGTGTTGCACTTTCTTGAAATTTGGAAAACATTACAAGCTAGAAGCCACTCAGAGACTGCATACCTGCACCAGCGGGTTGCACTAGGCCAATTACTCACCAGACCTACATGTCTATAAACTGGTCTCTCTTGAATGAATAAAATACTTGATTGCATTTGTTCCATTGAGTGCACCGTTTGGCTTTTGTATAAACAATGAAACTAACAAGCTCGTTTTGTGAATTCAGCTTGTTTGTGAATACTATAAGATTTGCATACTATAAGGATAATATAATGAGCGCAATCAAGCGTGTGTTTTTCATTCATTTCTTCGACATGGAGAAGCTTACAGACAGATTTTTATCAATATTTCATCCAATTGTCATCCAAATTTAACCAAAATTTAATGAGTCCTTGGCATATGACCATCCCTTCTACAAATTTTCATGAAAATCTGTTCATTAATTTTTGAGATATCCCGCTTTCAAACAGACAAACAAACAAACAAACAGACAGACAGACAGACAGACAGACAGACAGACAGACAGACAGACAAACAGACAAATGTTTTAAATGTTTTTGTTCAACTTTCTCCTTTAGATTGTCAAAACAAAATTCCCAAATTTGGAATCGCTTGGTGACAAATTTGTCGACGTTTTTTCCATGCTCTCGTCTGATCTCAATTTAATTTCTGAATCCAATACAAGACTCCCAGGTTTGGCACACGACAAGCGCTTATCAACCGTGCGTGACTTTGTGAAATGGTGTCGCAGGGTAAATGCTTTGAGCACAGTTGGTCCCACCCTTCTTACTTCTCATGATGTCTTTCAAGAAGCTCTTGATTGCTTCTGTGCAACGTTTCCAAATCTAGGGGACCGTCGTGCAATGGCCGTTGCTATCGGTGCCAAACTGAACATGAGCGAGACAAAAGTGGATTTTATTTGCAGCAAGTACAAGCCAGTGATACAAATGGCTGTTTTGTCATTTACAGTCGGTCGAATAACCTTGAACCGGCATGAAAATGACAAAACTAGGTTGGTGGATACTCCTTGTCATTTTGCATTCACAAGGCACTCGTTGACTATACTAGAGTCCATTGCTGTGTGTGTTTCACAGAACGAGCCTGTACTCTTGGTTGGCGAAACTGGAACGGGCAAGACCTCAACACTGCAATATCTTGCATCATTGTGTTGTCGTTCACTCACGGTCATCAACATGAGCCAGCAGAGTGATTCCGCTGATTTGATTGGCGGATTTAAACCGATGGAAATGCGGCAATTGGTGGCACCACTCAGGGAGGAGTTTGAGAAGCTTTTTTGCAAGTCTTTTTCAAGAAAACAAAATGCAGGCTTCTTGATGCACGTACAAAAATGTTTTGGTAAAGGAAAATGGGAGTTGTTGTTCAAGTTGATTCAGCACTCTCAGCGGGCTGCTATGGGAAAGCTTTCAAATAGTAAGTTTTTGAAGTACATTTGCACGGACTAGAAATTGCGCGAATGTTTACAGACCTTACTCATTTTCAGTCAGGCTAACTCTGTGACAATATCCCACCAATGATACATCATGTGTACATTATCACACACTTGTGCATAGTTCCACAGAAAAGCTCATTGTAACAGCAGGGTTCGAATTAACATTTCAAAAGTGCATCGTATTGTCGTAAAAACGTTTTGTCAAAAAATGGGAGGGAATGGGGCTAGAACCCCCAGTTATAGGCGTAACATGCGCGAAGAATATGCGTAACATATGCATAACATACACGAAGAATACGCATATCATATACGCAAGGATGATGCGTAACAATAAATATGCAAATAATATGTATATCATATATGCAAGGTACGCGTAACATACTGTACACGAAGAATAGGCATATCATATGCAAGGATATGCGTAATATACACAAATAATACGCATATCATACGCAAGGATGCTGCGTAACAATAACATGCGAAGAATAACATACGCGAAGAATATACGTAACATACGTGTAACATACGCGAAAAATACGCGTACAAAACTTGCATCGCGTTTTTGTGCTTTTTTGCCTCATACTTTAAAAAATGCGAATCGCAAATCGCGATACGTTAATTGTACACTATTTTGTTTTCTCCTGTATTAGCAATAAGTGACACCAATTCAAGTCTTATTTTGTGTTGGAAGAAAATTGGCCAACGTCTACAACGACTGAAGGCTCAGCTGAGACAGGCAGAGAGTTCTCTTGCATTCTCATTTGTCGAGGGTGCCTTGGTGAAAGCAATAAAGCGCGGAGACTGGGTCCTATTAGACGAGATTAATTTAGCGACGCCTGAGACATTGGAGTGTTTGAATGGTATTTTGGAAAGCAAATTGGGTTCTGTGGTCATCTTGGAAAGAGGGTAAGCTGGTGTGGTGTGATAGTGGTGATGTGGTAGTGGTGATGTGGTAGTGGTGTTGTAGTGTTGCAGTGGTGTGGTGCTTGTTGTGGTGGTAGTATAGATGTAGTTTTGGTGTGGTGATGATGGTGGTAGTGTGGTGGTGGTGTAAGGTTGTAGTGTGGTGGTAGTGATGTGGTGGTGGTGTGATGGTGGTAGTGGTGTGATGGTGGTAGTGGTGTGATGGTGGTAGTGGTGTGATAGTGGTGATGTGTTGGTGGTGTGATGGTGTAGTGGTGTGATAGTGGTGATGTGGTAGTGGTGTTGCATTGGTGATGATGGTAGTGGTGTGACAGTGGTGGTTGTTGTGGTAGTGGTGTGTTGTGATGGTGGTGTGGTGATGATAGTGGTGTGGTAGTACTGATGCGGTTTTGGTGTGGTGGTGCTGGTAGTGATGTGGTGGTGCAGTGGTGATGATGGTGGTGGTGTGGTTGTTTTGTTGTGGTGTGCTGGTGGTGTGGTGGTGGTGATGGTAGTACTGGTGTGGTGGTGGTGGTGGTAGTACTAGTGTGGTGGTGGTAGTATTGGTGTGGTGGTGGTAGTACTAGTGTGGTGGTGGTAGTATTGGTGTGGTGGTGGTAGTACTGGTGTGGTGGTGGTAGTATTGGTGTGCTGGTGGTAGTATTGGTGTGGTGGTGATCATGGTGTAGTGGTGATGATCACCTGTATTTTGAGTCACCTGTGTGACTTTCCTTAACAGTGATGCAGAGCCCGTAGTTCGTGACGAGAAGTTCCGTATGTTTGCCTGCATGAATCCCGCCAACGATGTCGGCAAGAAGAACCTCCCCGCTGGAATAAGAAACAGATTCACTGAGATTTTTGTGAATGAACTTCAAGACGTTGGAGACCTGAAAACGTTGGTCGTTGATTATTTAAAAGGACTTTCGCCAACGGCTGCTCTCATCAACGGTATTGTAAGGTTAGTTGAGCCCTGGATTGCGTATACTTTTGCAGACTGATAAGTCAATGATACATTCTGGAGACCAGTGGTCAAATACAATATCTTATTCAATTGTAATTGGTAGATAATAAAGGCAAGTATTTTAAGAGTTTCAAATATTATTAGACAGTTTGCATCTCCCTAGTTTTCGCCACTGGTATACACATTAATATATTGGATATATATGTACTACGTGTACTAATTGGTTCGTGTAAATTAAGCGATGTCTGTACTACTTTCAGGCACTCAGGCTAAACAGTAACAAACACTGTTTTTCCCGGTACTACATGTATTTTGATTGCTTTCCTAAACTTAGCCGCTTTTTTGAATAATTTTTCTAGCTTTTATCTGGAAGTAAGAGATGAAGCTTTTGAAAAACTCACAGATGGCAGTGGACATAGGCCTTATTACAGGTAAGATATGACATTGGCCAGCGTCTCCGATGAGAACTAATTAACTTGAGGGCTCTTTCAACGTTATACACGTTCTGTAAATTTTGATTGTATAAAATCGACTAAAAAAATGATATTACGATACTCGAATTATGGTTGTGACCGAGGAACCTACAAGTACTTATTCCATATCAAATAGTCTAAAAGGTTGGTCAGACCTAGTCTAAAAGGTTGGTCAGACCTAGTCTAAAAGGTTGGTCAGACCTAGTCTAAAAGGTTAGATATCCTCCACACTATTTTGGCAGTACACCAACCTTTAAGAGTATTATATTTGTTTTTCTGTACTGCTTACGCAGCACAACACGTTTATTCGATATCATCTCGTTTAATATGTCAGATCAGGTTTGTCCTGCTACTGGTACTATGTAAACCAGTAATACCTGTTTCATGGTCGGGTTTTCGGCTCCCCACCAGGCTTGGGAGGGTGTGTGGACACCCAGCTGCGACAAAAATAAGAGCTGTCAAAGGGCGGATGAACTCATTAGGAGTCAACGGCCATCCATAAGTTAAGGGAAGTGGATCCTGGCAGAAAATTTCACTTCATTGTCCTGGGGGATCAGGTGCTTGTTAGCATCACTGGCTAGGTGGTGGAGCGATACTTCATCTGGCTTTGAAAGAGGACTCGCGACCATCTGGCCTCGGAAGAGGACTCGCGACCGTCCGAAACGAGATTTTATCGCGTAGTAGGAGGTCGTCGTCGTCGTCGTTGTCGTTTAAAAAGCTACGTTTACACATCGCGATTAATGGGGTCGATTTCGTATCCTGGTCCATGTTATTTAGTGGATTTACTTAAGAGAGCATTGGACATCCGTTCCCGAATGCTCCTTGTTACCACTTCCGTTATTATTATATAACATGCATCAAGAGAAGAAATCTGCATAAATTATAATCGTCATGTATAAACGTTGCTTTAATAATCGGAAACAGGGGGGTGACTTCAATGTTCATAGATGTTTCGAAATGGTACTAAATGTTTTCTTCCTTTTACTTTCTTTTGTGTCCAGCCTGCGTACATTATGTCGAGCTTTGCAATACGCTTCAAGAAATCCCCATGGCAACATTCTTAGATCTGTTTACGAGGTAACGGTCGTTACGGTCCCGCATGTCACTTTAGTGCAATGCACCATGGGAAGTGTATACCTACACGCACTTCACGTGCCTGTAAATGTCAGTGGTTGTTGTTGTGGTGATATAGTGTCAAGAATTGTGCGAGAATGACGAGAAAAAGTCAAAGTTAACCATTATTATACAAACAGCATAATGCTAACCCTAATGCTACCATCCACACACACACACGTGTTTCTGAGTGTCGGACAGGAATCGAACCTGTAACCTTCTGAATTGCCAGACCAATACATCATTGTAACCTTCGCTCTCCATCTGAGTCTTGGTAGCTCAATGGTTAGAGCGTCTCACCGGCAATCAGAAGGTTACAGATTCAATTCCTGTCTGGGACGATCATCCATGTATTGTCGGTTTACATTTATACCAGCCGTAACCATGTTGATAACTCTGTTATTGAATTTTGTTGATAATTAACAATTATTGGATGAGGTGAAGCATGATATCGAGAATTATCAAGGCCGAGGTTTGTGTTATTTGCCGAAGGCTGAGGCTGAGACGGATAACACAAACCGAGGCCTTGATAATTCTCGATATCATGCGAAAACCAAATCAAATAATTGTTTTATTATGCATAAAAAGTGCTAGAGCAACATGTTGGCGAATCGTTACGAAGAACCGCCATTTTCCCATTTTCTTTCGCCGTAAACAAGCTGGCAACAGCAAGTTAGCAGAGCTGGATTAAGGCGGGGATGGATGGGACGGCAGCTACAGGCCCTGGAGAAAAATAGGCTCTTTTGTCACCATACTTAAAAAATAAGGTTTTAGCGAGTAAGCGTACTTTCATAAAAGTCTTGTATCGATTGCAATTGTCAACAGATGTTTACAACACTGATCTGTGAAACATAAAGACAGCTTTATGTATATATTATAACGATCGAAAACGATCTATATAGGCCATAATGTCTCCACCAGACCCAAGCCCAACATATCCTTAATCTACAAGATATTGGAATAATGATGTCATAGCTACACTTTTTGAACCATAATATTGGAACATTGACGTCACATGAAGCTGATGTCACGAATTAGCTGTATGCCAACAGCCAATCAAAATCGAGATAGAGTATAGAGAATGCATAATCAAAATTGATATAATGTAGTGCAAATGAGACGTCACCAAGTTGGTGTGCTGCATGTGAGAAAGCCTAAGATTCTTTCTGTTCTTCACCTTTAGGGGTTTTGTATTAGTTTTCTCACTCAACTAGATCGCTCGTCGCACAAACTATGGCGTACATGGTGGTGTACATGTGAAGAAAAGCTAAGATTCTTTCTGTTCTTCACCTTTAGGGGTTTTGTATCAGTTTTCTCACTCAACTAGATCGCTCGTCACACAAACTTGTTCAAACGAAACTTCAAGAAAAACTTTTGGGTCACGTGAACGCAAATAGCTTGCTCAAGCAACCACTGCCAAAACCAGTGTGCGATAAAGATGAAGACTCTGTGAACTTTGAAGGTTATTGGATTTATCTGGGAAACCTCGAACCTTATCTCCCCCCGGAATATGTGTTTACGTTTTCCGTGAAAGAAAACCTACGAGATCTGGCAAGGATTGTGTCGGGAAGGTTGGTAGAGATTTACCTGCGAGTCCATACTGAGATGAAAAATATGTTCATCCGTGATTTTCCGTGTCATTTTCCCATTACAATTTTCGTTGTATTTTCCAGATATTTTCCGGTGTTGATCCAAGGGGAAACATCGGTTGGTAAGACGAGTTTAATCAACTGGTTGGCGAAAGCCAGCGGCAACCATTGCGTACGTATCAATAACCATGAGCACACTGACATTCAAGAATATTTAGGATGCTATACCTCAGATGAAACAGGGAAACTAGTTTTTAAAGAAGGTAAATTACGATATCATGAATTTGTATCGAAACTACTCTGTATGTCACAAAGCAGACCAGTGATGAGAACCACGGCAGGGTACTGCAGTTCTCTAGATTAAGGACCTTAATGTTGTAGTGGTGTGATAGTGATATGGTGACCCAGATGATAGTGGTCTAGTGGTGGTGTAATGGTTTGATGATGACAACCACAACACCACTACCATCATCACCACTACCACACCATCATCACAACCATAATCACCACCACCATCATCATCACCACCATCATCATCACACCACCATCATCATTACCACCACCATCATCATCACCACCACCATCATCACCACCACCATCATCACCACCATCATCACCATCACCACCATCATCATCATCATCATCATCACCATCATCACCATCATCATCACCACTACGATTATCACCATCATCAACACCACCATCATCACCACCATCATCACCACCACCATCACCACCACCATCATTATCATCATCAACACCACCATCACCACACCATCATCATCACCATCATCACCACTACCACCATCACCATCATCAACACCATCACCATCATCAACACCACCATCACCACACCACCACAACACCACCACCAAAACACCACCAACAACACCACTACCACTAGATTCGCAAGGTGTGTGAGGCCATCTTTGTTCTAATTGTCTTCTCTAGGGATTCTTGTTGATGCAATGCGAAAGGGATATTGGATCATATTAGATGAACTAAACCTTGCTCCAACTGATGTACTAGAGGCTCTCAATAGGGTGTGTTTTAGTAAAAACCATATAAAACCTATCTAATTGTTTATTAATTATTAGTCATCAAACGTTAAACTACAAGAGCCAGTTGTTCAAACCCTGGGTAACTTATCCGGTGAACCGATGTTGTTCAACGGATAAATTTGAAAACTATAAGCAAAGATACGATTCATCCCCCGTTTTGGCCCGTTAGTGACGTGTATATACAGGCTTTAAACAACCGCCCAGCTGGTAATAAACTATGAAAGATGCACTAAAGTTAAATGCCTGTACTACTGTATAAACCGTTCTATATACGTCTTTTTTTCAATTCATCTTTATATTAGCTTTTGGATGACAACCGTGAGTTGTTTATTCCCGAAATTCAAGAAACGGTGAAAGCTCATCCAAAATTCATGCTTTTTGCAACGCAGAACCCTCCAGGGCAGTATGGTGGAAGAAAGGTAAAGTGTGTTGTTGGCGTTATGGTGAGTGGCAGGGCTTGCAAAATCGCCTGCCCGACGTCCCGGGGTAACCAGAATTTTTGTCGGGCAACTAAAATCTCTTAACTTACGTCCCGACGGGCAACCAGAAATTTAGCTGAGGGAAGTCAAGTACAACTGCAGCCTGCTGCTACTGTACTAGCTAACTTATCTCTGCTGTGTGAAAAGATGATTTATCAAATCAGGCTTTTCGCCGTAAATTACTTAATTATTGTTGTGTTTATTTGTCGTCCACACCCACGATGCTTTGGGAACATTGCGTGAGCGCGAGATGAAAAAACATGACCAGGGATGGATTTAGCGGACCTATGTCAGCCGCCTAAGGTGAAAATAGGTCCCACGATTTCCTTGAATTGCGTCCAATGTCTGTGGCGACGTTACGTAATAACGAGAATCAGATTACGTCTTTGAACAGCTCTCCTGCAGGTCCGTGACGTCTTTTGGTGTTTTGTTTTTCGAATGTCAATCATTTTGCCTTATTTCCGTTTGTATCCTTACGTATTATTGGCTGTATTTTTTAACCAGCCTTTATCGCAAGCGCTGATTCGTTTGCCGAATCTCGCCGTATCTTTTGCCTGATCTGCGTTTTTTCGGTTCCTCTGATTGGCTAATGATTTAATAGTCTCTAACACGAGCAACAATTACTATGACGTTTTTGCCTAATCTGCCGAGACTGCTGCAGCCATCTGATTGGTTGGCCCAATGTGTTTCAGGCTACATGTTCTGCGTTATCTGACACTAGTCTATTCGACATGTGTGTTCTACGTTCTACGTAATATTGGTTTTTCAGGGGCCGCGGAACACGGGGGCTAGGGTGGGCTATATCCCCCCCACTTTTTTCGCCGATTATGTTTATTTTTATATGTTTGTGTATTTATCCTAATCTTGGTCGAAACTTCCGAAATCAAAACGACATCACAATTGAGCAGAGAAAATCGCGCGCAAACCGACGCTGGTCCCCCAAGGGTCATCCGTGATAGTCCTCTGATCCGAACTAGTTGGGGCTTAATTAAGTTAAAATTTCGCAATAGCTTGAGCTGGACAGCGTTATTCAGCATTAAAATATGCTCGAGGCTTTTATAATTTATTGCCAAATTGTTGCCGTTCATAATGTATCACCGGTCGTAATGTATCACCGGTCAGAATGTATCACCGGTCGTAATATATCACCGGTCGTAATGTATCACCGGTCCTAATGTATCACCGGTGATACATTACGACCGGTGATACATTATGACCGGTGATACATTATGACCGGTGATACATTATGACCGGTGATACATTATGACCGGTGATACATTATGACCGGTGATACATTATGACCGGTGATACATTATGACCGGTGATACATTACGACCGGTGATACATTACGACCGGTGATACATTACGACCGGTGATACATTACGACCGGTGATACATTACGACCGGTGATACATTAGGACCGGTGATACATTACGACCGGTGATACATTACGACCGGTGATACATTACGACCGGTGATACATTAGGACCGGTGATACATTACGACCGGTGATACATTATGACCGGTGATACATTAGGACCGGTGATACATTAGGACCGGTGATACATTACGACCGGTGATACATTACGACCGGTGATACATTAGGACCGGTGATACATTACGACCGGTGATACATTACGACCGGTGATACATTAGGACCGGTGATACATTAGGACCGGTGATACATTACGACCGGTGATACATTAGGACCGGTGATACATTACGACCGGTGATACATTACGACCGGTGATACATTACGACCGGTGATACATTAGGACCGGTGATACATTAGGACCGGTGATACATTACGACCGGTGATACATTACGACCGGTGATACATTACGACCGGTGATACATTACGACCGGTGATACATTAGGACCGGTGATACATTATGACCGGTGATACATTATGACCGGTGATACATTACGACCGGTGATACATTATGACCGGTGATACATTACGACCGGTGATACATTCTGACCGGTGATACATTACGACCGGTGATACATTAGGACCGGTGATACATTAGGACCGGTGATACATTACGACCGGTGATACATTACGACCGGTGATACATTCTGACCGGTGATACATTACGACCGGTGATACATTACGACCGGTGACACATTATGACCGGTGACACATTATGACCGGTGATACATTACGACCGGTGATACATTACGACCGGTGATACATTACGACCGGTGATACATTAGGACCGGTGATACATTACGACCGGTGATACATTAGGACCGGTGATACATTCGGATGATACATTACGACCGGTGATACATTAGGACCGGTGATACATTGGGATGATACATTACGACCGGTGATACATTAGGACCGGTGATACATTCGGATGATACATTACGACCGGTGATACATTAGGACCGGTGATACATTACGACCGGTGACACATTATGACCGGTGATACATTACGACCGGTGATACATTACGACCGGTGATACATTATGACCGGTGATACATTACGACCGGTGATACATTACGACCGGTGATACATTATGACCGGTGATACATTATCACCGGTCGTAATGTATCACCGGTCGTAATGTATCACCGGTCGTAATGTATCACCGGTCGTAATGTATCACCGGTCATAATGTGTCACCGGTCGTAATGTATCACCGGTCGTAATGTATCACCGGTCGTAATGTATCACCGGTCAGAATGTATCACCGGTCGTAATGTATCACCGGTCGTAATGTATCACCGGTCGTAATGTATCACCGGTCGTAATGTATCACCGGTCGTAATGTATCACCGGTCGTAATGTATCACCGGTCGTAATGTATCACCGGTCGTAATGTATCACCGGTCCTAATGTATCACCGGTCGTAATGTATCACCGGTCGTAATGTATCACCGGTCGTAATGTATCAGCGGTCGTAATGTATCAGCGGTCGTAATGTATCACCGGTCGTAATGTATCACCGGTCCTAATGTATCACCGGTCGTAATGTATCACCGGTCGTAATGTATCACCGGTCGTAATGTATCACCGGTCGTAATGTATCACCGGTCGTAATGTATCACCGGTCCTAATGTATCACCGGTCATAATGTATCACCGGTCATAATGTATCACCGGTCGTAATGTATCACCGGTCGTAATGTATCACCGGTCATAATGTATCACCGGTCATAATGTATCACCGGTCGTAATGTATCACCGGTCGTAATGTATCACCGGTCGTAATGTATCACCGGTCGTAATGTATCACCGGTCCTAATGTATCACCGGTCATAATGTATCACCGGTCATAATGTATCACCGGTCATAATGTATTACCGGTCATAATGTATCACCGGTCGTAATGTATCACCGGTCGCAATGTATCACCGGTCGTAATGTATCACCGGTCGTAATGTATCACCGGTCCTAATGTATCACCGGTCCTAATGTATCACCGGTCGTAATGTATCACCGGTCGTAATGTATCACCGGTCGTAATGTATCACCGGTCGTAATGTATCACCGGTCGTAATGTATCACCGGTCGTAATGTATCACCGGTCGTAATGTATCACCGGTCCTAATGTATCACCGGTCATAATGTATCACCGGTCATAATGTATCACCGGTCATAATGTATCACCGGTCATAATGTATCACCGGTCATAATGTATCACCGGTCATAATGTATCACCGGTCATAATGTATCACCGGTCGTAATGTATCACCGGTCGTAATGTATCACCGGTCCTAATGTATCACCGGTCCTAATGTATCACCGGTCGTAATGTATCACCCGTCATCATGTATCACCGGTCGTAATGTATCACCGGTCGTAATGTATCACCGGTCCTAATGTATCACCGGTCGTAATGTATCACCGGTCATAATGTATCACCGGTCGTAATGTATCACCGGTCGTAATGTATCACCGGTCATAATGTGTCACCGGTCATAATGTGTCACCGGTCATAATGTATCACCGGTCAGAATGTATCACCGGTCGTAATGTATCACCGGTCCTAATGTATCACCGGTCGTAATGTATCACCGGTCGTAATGTATCACCGGTCGTAATGTATCACCGGTCCTAATGTATCACCGGTCCTAATGTATCACCGGTCCTAATGTATCACCGGTCATAATGTATCACCGGTCATAATGTATCACCGGTCCAAATGTATCACCGGTCATAATGTATCACCGGTCGTAATGTATCACCGGTCGTAATGTATCACCGGTCGTAATGTATCACCGGTCGTAATGTATCACCGGTCGTAATGTATCACCCGTCATCATGTATCACCGGTCGTAATGTATCACCGGTCCTAATGTATCACCGGTCGTAATGTATCACCGGTCATAATGTATCACCGGTCGTAATGTATCACCGGTCGTAATGTATCACCGGTCGTAATGTATCACCGGTCCTAATGTATCACCGGTCGTAATGTATCACCGGTCGTAATGTATCACCGGTCCTAATGTATCACCGGTCCTAATGTATCACCGGTCATAATGTATCACCGGTCATAATGTATCACCGGTCATAATGTATCACCGGTCCAAATGTATCACCGGTCCAAATGTATCACCGGTCATAATGTATCACAGGTCGTAATGTATCACCGGTCGTAATGTATCACCGGTCGTAATGTATCACCGGTCGTAATGTATCACCGGTCCTAATGTATCACCGGTCCTAATGTATCACCGGTCCTAATGTATCACCGGTCCTAATGTATCACCGGTCGGAATGTATCACCGGTCGCAATGTATCACCGGTCGTAATGTATCACCGGTCGTAATGTATCACCGGTCGTAATGTATCGCCGGTCATAATGTATCACCGGTCATAATGTATCACCGGTCATAATGTATCACCGGTCATAATGTATCACCGGTCATAATGTATCACCGGTCATAATGTATCACCGGTCGTAATGTATCACCGGTCGTAATGTATCACCGGTCGTAATGTATCACCGGTCGTAATGTATCAGCGGTCGTAATGTATCATCCGTCATCATGTATCACCGGTCGTAATGTATCACCGGTCCTAATGTATCACCGGTCCTAATGTATCACCGGTCGTAATGTATCACCGGTCATAATGTATCACCGGTCGTAATGTATCACCGGTCGTAATGTATCACCGGTCGTAATGTATCACCGGTCCAAATGTATCACCGGTCCAAATGTATCACCGGTCCAAATGTATCACCGGTCGTAATGTATCACCGGTCGTAATGTATCACCGGTCGTAATGTATCACCGGTCCTAATGTATCACCGGTCATAATGTATCACCGGTCATAATGTATCACCGGTCATAATGTATCACCGGTCATAATGTATCACCGGTCATAATGTATCACCGGTCATAATGTATCACCGGTCATAATGTATCACCGGTCATAATGTATCACCGGTCATAATGTATCACCGGTCATAATGTATCACCGGTCGTAATGTATCACCGGTCGTAATGTATCACCGGTCATAATGTGTCACCGGTCGTAATGTGTCACCGGTCGTAATGTATCACCGGTCGTAATGTATCACCGGTCGTAATGTATCACCGGTCATAATGTATCACCGGTCATAATGTATCACCGGTCGTAATGTATCACCGGTCGTAATGTATCACCGGTCGTAATGTATCACCGGTCGTATTGTATCACCGGTCCTAATGTATCACCGTTCATAATGTATCACCCGTCATAATGTATCACCGGTCATAATGTATCACCGGTCATAATGTATCACCGGTCCTAATGTATCACCGGTCGTAATGTATCACCGGTCGTAATGTATCACCGGTCATAATGTATCACCGGTCGTAATGTATCACCGGTCGTAATGTATCACCGGTCCTAATGTATCACCGGTCGTGATGTATCACCGGTCGTAATGTATCACCGGTCATCATGTATCACCGGTCGTAATGTATCACCGGTCGTAATGTATCACCGGTCATAATGTATCACCGGTCATAATGTATCACCGGTCATAATGTAAAACCGGTCATAATGTATCACCGGTCATAATGTATCACCGGTCATAATGTATCACCGGTCCTAATGTATCACCGGTCGTAATGTATCACCGGTCGTAATGTATCACCGGTCATAATGTATCACCGGTCGTAATGTATCACCGGTCGTAATGTATCACCGGTCGTAATGTATCACCGGTCGTAATGTATCACCGGTCATAATGTATCACCGGTCATAATGTATCACCGGTCGTAATGTATCACCGGTCGTAATGTATCACCGGTCGTAATGTATCACCGGTCCTAATGTATCACCGGTCGTAATGTATCACCGGTCATAATGTATCACCGGTCATAATGTATCACCGGTCGTAATGTATCACCGGTCGTAATGTATCACCGGTCGTAATGTATCACCGGTCATAATGTGTCACCGGTCATAATGTGTCACCGGTCATAATGTATCACCGGTCAGAATGTATCACCGGTCGTAATGTATCACCGGTCGTAATGTATCACCGGTCCTAATGTATCACCGGTCGTAATGTATCACCGGTCGTAATGTATCACCGGTCCTAATGTATCACCGGTCATAATGTATCACCGGTCATAATGTATCACCGGTCATAATGTATCACCGGTCCAAATGTATCACCGGTCCAAATGTATCACCGGTCATAATGTATCACCGGTCGTAATGTATCACCGGTCGTAATGTATCACCGGTCGTAATGTATCACCGGTCCTAATGTATCACCGGTCGTAATGTATCACCCGTCATCATGTATCACCGGTCGTAATGTATCACCGGTCCTAATGTATCACCGGTCCTAATGTATCACCGGTCGTAATGTATCACCGGTCATAATGTATCACCGGTCGTAATGTATCACCGGTCCTAATGTATCACCGGTCGTAATGTATCACCGGTCGTAATGTATCACCGGTCGTAATGTATCACCGGTCCTAATGTATCACCGGTCATAATGTATCACCGGTCATAATGTATCACCGGTCATAATGTATCACCGGTCGTAATGTATCACCGGTCATAATGTATCACCGGTCATAATGTATCACCGGTCATAATGTATCACCGGTCATAATGTATCACCGGTCGTAATGTATCACCGGTCGTAATGTATCACCGGTCGTAATGTATCACCGGTCGTAATGTATCACCGGTCCTAATGTATCACCGGTCCTAATGTATCACCGGTCCTAATGTATCACCGGTCCTAATGTATCACCGGTCGGAATGTATCACCGGTCGTAATGTATCACCGGTCGTAATGTATCGCCGGTCATAATGTATCACCGGTCATAATGTATCACCGGTCATAATGTATCACCGGTCATAATGTATCACCGGTCATAATGTATCACCGGTCATAATGTATCACCGGTCGTAATGTATCACCGGTCGTAATGTATCACCGGTCGTAATGTATCACCGGTCGTAATGTATCAGCGGTCGTAATGTATCATCCGTCATCATGTATCACCGGTCGTAATGTATCACCGGTCCTAATGTATCACCGGTCCTAATGTATCACCGGTCGTAATGTATCACCGGTCATAATGTATCACCGGTCGTAATGTATCACCGGTCGTAATGTATCACCGGTCGTAATGTATCACCGGTCCAAATGTATCACCGGTCCAAATGTATCACCGGTCCAAATGTATCACCGGTCGTAATGTATCACCGGTCGTAATGTATCACCGGTCGTAATGTATCACCGGTCCTAATGTATCACCGGTCATAATGTATCACCGGTCATAATGTATCACCGGTCATAATGTATCACCGGTCATAATGTATCACCGGTCATAATGTATCACCGGTCATAATGTATCACCGGTCATAATGTATCACCGGTCATAATGTATCACCGGTCATAATGTATCACCGGTCATAATGTATCACCGGTCGTAATGTATCACCGGTCGTAATGTATCACCGGTCATAATGTGTCACCGGTCGTAATGTGTCACCGGTCGTAATGTATCACCGGTCGTAATGTATCACCGGTCGTAATGTATCACCGGTCATAATGTATCACCGGTCATAATGTATCACCGGTCGTAATGTATCACCGGTCGTAATGTATCACCGGTCGTAATGTATCACCGGTCGTATTGTATCACCGGTCCTAATGTATCACCGTTCATAATGTATCACCCGTCATAATGTATCACCGGTCATAATGTATCACCGGTCATAATGTATCACCGGTCCTAATGTATCACCGGTCGTAATGTATCACCGGTCGTAATGTATCACCGGTCATAATGTATCACCGGTCGTAATGTATCACCGGTCGTAATGTATCACCGGTCCTAATGTATCACCGGTCGTGATGTATCACCGGTCGTAATGTATCACCGGTCATCATGTATCACCGGTCGTAATGTATCACCGGTCGTAATGTATCACCGGTCATAATGTATCACCGGTCATAATGTATCACCGGTCATAATGTAAAACCGGTCATAATGTATCACCGGTCATAATGTATCACCGGTCATAATGTATCACCGGTCCTAATGTATCACCGGTCGTAATGTATCACCGGTCGTAATGTATCACCGGTCATAATGTATCACCGGTCGTAATGTATCACCGGTCGTAATGTATCACCGGTCGTAATGTATCACCGGTCGTAATGTATCACCGGTCATAATGTATCACCGGTCATAATGTATCACCGGTCGTAATGTATCACCGGTCGTAATGTATCACCGGTCGTAATGTATCACCGGTCGTATTGTATCACCGGTCCTAATGTATCACCGTTCATAATGTATCACCCGTCATAATGTATCACCGGTCATAATGTATCACCGGTCATAATGTATCACCGGTGCTAATGTATCACCGGTCGTAATGTATCACCGGTCGTAATGTATCACCGGTCATAATGTATCACCGGTCGTAATGTATCACCGGTCGTAATGTATCACCGGTCCTAATGTATCACCGGTCGTAATGTATCACCGGTCGTAATGTATCACCGGTCATCATGTATCACCGGTCGTAATGTATCACCGGTCGTAATGTATCACCGGTCATAATGTATCACCGGTCATAATGTATCACCGGTCATAATGTAAAACCGGTCATAATGTATCACCGGTCATAATGTATCACCGGTCGTAATGTATCACCGGTCGCAATGTATCACCGGTCGTAATGTATCACCGGTCGTAATGTATCACCGGTCATAATGTATCACCGGTCATAATGTATCACCGGTCGTAATGTATCACCGGTCATAATGTATCACCGGTCCTAATGTATCACCGGTCCTAATGTATCACCGGTCCTAATGTATCACCGGTCGTAATGTATCATCCGAATGTATCACCGGTCCTAATGTATCACCGGTCCTAATGTATCACCGGTCCTAATGTATCACCGGTCGTAATGTATCACCGGTCATAATGTATCACCGGTCATAATGTATCACCGGTCATAATGTATCACCGGTCGTAATGTATCACCGGTCATAATGTATCACCGGTCATAATGTATCACCGGTCATAATGTATCACCGGTCATAATGTATCACCGGTCGTAATGTATCACCGGTCGTAATGTATCACCGGTCGTAATGTATCACCGGTCATAATGTGTCACCGGTCATAATGTATCACCGGTCGTAATGTATCACCGGTCATAATGTATCACCGGTCGTAATGTATCACCGGTCATAATGTGTCACCGGTCATAATGTATCACCGGTCGTAATGTATCACCGGTCATAATGTGTCACCGGTCGTAATGTATCACCGGTCCTAATGTATCACCGGTCCTAATGTATCACCGGTCGTAATGTATCACCGGTCATAATGTATCACCGGTCGTAATGTATCACCGGTCGTAATGTATCACCGGTCGTAATGTATCACCGGTCATAATGTATCACCGGTCATAATGTATCACCGGTCGTAATGTATCACCGGTCATAATGTATCACCGGTCGTAATGTATCACCGGTCCAAATGTATCACCGGTCCAAATGTATCACCGGTCCAAATGTATCACCGGTCCAAATGTATCACCGGTCATAATGTATCACCGGTCGTAATGTATCACCGGTCGTAATGTATCACCGGTCGTAATGTATCACCGGTCGTAATGTATCACCGGTCCTAATGTATCACCGGTCATAATGTATCACCGGTCATAATGTATCACCGGTCATAATGTATCACCGGTCCTAATGTATCACCGGTCATAATGTATCACCGGTCATAATGTATCACCGGTCATAATGTATCACCGGTCCAAATGTATCACAGGTCCAAATGTATCACCGGTCATAATGTATCACCGGTCGTAATGTATCACCGGTCGTAATGTATCACCGATCGTAATGTATCACCGGTCGTAATGTATCAGCGGTCGTAATGTATCATCCGTCATCATGTATCACCGGTCGTAATGTATCACCGGTCCTAATGTATCACCGGTCCTAATGTATCACCGGTCGTAATGTATCACCGGTCATAATGTATCACCGGTCGTAATGTATCACCGGTCGTAATGTATCACCGGTCGTAATGTATCACCGGTCGTAATGTATCACCGGTCATAATGTGTCACCGGTCATAATGTGTCACCGGTCGTAATGTATCACCGGTCGTAATGTATCACCGGTCGTAATGTATCACCGGTCCAAATGTATCACCGGTCGTAATGTATCACCGGTCATAATGTATCACCGGTCGTAATGTATCACCGGTCGTAATGTATCACCGGTCGTAATGTATCACCGGTCGTAATGTATCACCGGTCCTAATGTATCACCGGTCCTAATGTATCACCGGTCCTAATGTATCACCGGTCCTAATGTATCACCGGTCGGAATGTATCACCGGTCGCAATGTATCACCGGTCGTAATGTATCACCGGTCGTAATGTATCACCGGTCGTAATGTATCGCCGGTCATAATGTATCACCGGTCATAATGTATCACCGGTCATAATGTATCACCGGTCATAATGTATCACCGGTCATAATGTATCACCGGTCATAATGTATCACCGGTCGTAATGTATCACCGGTCGTAATGTATCACCGGTCGTAATGTATCACCGGTCGTAATGTATCAGCGGTCGTAATGTATCATCCGTCATCATGTATCACCGGTCGTAATGTATCACCGGTCCTAATGTATCACCGGTCCTAATGTATCACCGGTCGTAATGTATCACCGGTCATAATGTATCACCGGTCGTAATGTATCACCGGTCGTAATGTATCACCGGTCGTAATGTATCACCGGTCCAAATGTATCACCGGTCCAAATGTATCACCGGTCCAAATGTATCACCGGTCGTAATGTATCACCGGTCGTAATGTATCACCGGTCGTAATGTATCACCGGTCCTAATGTATCACCGGTCATAATGTATCACCGGTCATAATGTATCACCGGTCATAATGTATCACCGGTCATAATGTATCCACCGGTCATAATGTATCACCGGTCATAATGTATCACCGGTCATAATGTATCACCGGTCATAATGTATCACCGGTCATAATGTATCACCGGTCATAATGTATCACCGGTCGTAATGTATCACCGGTCGTAATGTATCACCGGTCATAATGTGTCACCGGTCGTAATGTGTCACCGGTCGTAATGTATCACCGGTCGTAATGTATCACCGGTCGTAATGTATCACCGGTCATAATGTATCACCGGTCATAATGTATCACCGGTCGTAATGTATCACCGGTCGTAATGTATCACCGGTCGTAATGTATCACCGGTCGTATTGTATCACCGGTCCTAATGTATCACCGTTCATAATGTATCACCCGTCATAATGTATCACCGGTCATAATGTATCACCGGTCATAATGTATCACCGGTCCTAATGTATCACCGGTCGTAATGTATCACCGGTCGTAATGTATCACCGGTCATAATGTATCACCGGTCGTAATGTATCACCGGTCGTAATGTATCACCGGTCCTAATGTATCACCGGTCGTAATGTATCACCGGTCGTAATGTATCACCGGTCATCATGTATCACCGGTCGTAATGTATCACCGGTCGTAATGTATCACCGGTCATAATGTATCACCGGTCATAATGTATCACCGGTCATAATGTAAAACCGGTCATAATGTATCACCGGTCATAATGTATCACCGGTCGTAATGTATCACCGGTCGCAATGTATCACCGGTCGTAATGTATCACCGGTCGTAATGTATCACCGGTCATAATGTATCACCGGTCATAATGTATCACCGGTCGTAATGTATCACCGGTCATAATGTATCACCGGTCCTAATGTATCACCGGTCCTAATGTATCACCGGTCCTAATGTATCACCGGTCGTAATGTATCATCCGAATGTATCACCGGTCCTAATGTATCACCGGTCCTAATGTATCACCGGTCCTAATGTATCACCGGTCGTAATGTATCACCGGTCATAATGTATCACCGGTCATAATGTATCACCGGTCATAATGTATCACCGGTCGTAATGTATCACCGGTCATAATGTATCACCGGTCATAATGTATCACCGGTCATAATGTATCACCGGTCATAATGTATCACCGGTCATAATGTATCACCGGTCATAATGTATCACCGGTCGTAATGTATCACCGGTCGTAATGTATCACCGGTCGTAATGTATCACCGGTCGTAATGTATCAGCGGTCGTAATGTATCATCCGTCATCATGTATCACCGGTCGTAATGTATCACCGGTCCTAATGTATCACCGGTCCTAATGTATCACCGGTCGTAATGTATCACCGGTCATAATGTATCACCGGTCGTAATGTATCACCGGTCGTAATGTATCACCGGTCGTAATGTATCACCGGTCCAAATGTATCACCGGTCCAAATGTATCACCGGTCCAAATGTATCACCGGTCGTAATGTATCACCGGTCGTAATGTATCACCGGTCGTAATGTATCACCGGTCATAATGTATCACCGGTCATAATGTATCACCGGTCATAATGTATCACCGGTCATAATGTATCACCGGTCATAATGTATCACCGGTCATAATGTATCACCGGTCATAATGTATCACCGGTCATAATGTATCACCGGTCATAATGTATCACCGGTCATAATGTATCACCGGTCATAATGTATCACCGGTCGTAATGTATCACCGGTCGTAATGTATCACCGGTCATAATGTGTCACCGGTCGTAATGTGTCACCGGTCGTAATGTATCACCGGTCGTAATGTATCACCGGTCGTAATGTATCACCGGTCATAATGTATCACCGGTCATAATGTATCACCGGTCGTAATGTATCACCGGTCGTAATGTATCACCGGTCGTAATGTATCACCGGTCGTATTGTATCACCGGTCCTAATGTATCACCGTTCATAATGTATCACCCGTCATAATGTATCACCGGTCATAATGTATCACCGGTCATAATGTATCACCGGTCCTAATGTATCACCGGTCGTAATGTATCACCGGTCGTAATGTATCACCGGTCATAATGTATCACCGGTCGTAATGTATCACCGGTCGTAATGTATCACCGGTCCTAATGTATCACCGGTCGTAATGTATCACCGGTCGTAATGTATCACCGGTCATCATGTATCACCGGTCGTAATGTATCACCGGTCGTAATGTATCACCGGTCATAATGTATCACCGGTCATAATGTATCACCGGTCATAATGTAAAACCGGTCATAATGTATCACCGGTCATAATGTATCACCGGTCGTAATGTATCACCGGTCGCAATGTATCACCGGTCGTAATGTATCACCGGTCGTAATGTATCACCGGTCATAATGTATCACCGGTCATAATGTATCACCGGTCGTAATGTATCACCGGTCATAATGTATCACCGGTCCTAATGTATCACCGGTCCTAATGTATCACCGGTCCTAATGTATCACCGGTCGTAATGTATCATCCGAATGTATCACCGGTCCTAATGTATCACCGGTCCTAATGTATCACCGGTCCTAATGTATCACCGGTCGTAATGTATCACCGGTCATAATGTATCACCGGTCATAATGTATCACCGGTCATAATGTATCACCGGTCGTAATGTATCACCGGTCATAATGTATCACCGGTCATAATGTATCACCGGTCATAATGTATCACCGGTCATAATGTATCACCGGTCGTAATGTATCACCGGTCGTAATGTATCACCGGTCGTAATGTATCACCGGTCATAATGTGTCACCGGTCATAATGTATCACCGGTCGTAATGTATCACCGGTCATAATGTATCACCGGTCGTAATGTATCACCGGTCATAATGTGTCACCGGTCATAATGTATCACCGGTCGTAATGTATCACCGGTCATAATGTGTCACCGGTCGTAATGTATCACCGGTCCTAATGTATCACCGGTCCTAATGTATCACCGGTCGTAATGTATCACCGGTCATAATGTATCACCGGTCGTAATGTATCACCGGTCGTAATGTATCACCGGTCGTAATGTATCACCGGTCATAATGTATCACCGGTCATAATGTATCACCGGTCGTAATGTATCACCGGTCATAATGTATCACCGGTCGTAATGTATCACCGGTCCAAATGTATCACCGGTCCAAATGTATCACCGGTCCAAATGTATCACCGGTCCAAATGTATCACCGGTCATAATGTATCACCGGTCGTAATGTATCACCGGTCGTAATGTATCACCGGTCGTAATGTATCACCGGTCGTAATGTATCACCGGTCCTAATGTATCACCGGTCATAATGTATCACCGGTCATAATATATCACCGGTCATAATGTATCACCGGTCCTAATGTATCACCGGTCATAATGTATCACCGGTCATAATGTATCACCGGTCCAAATGTATCACCGGTCCAAATGTATCACCGGTCATAATGTATCACCGGTCGTAATGTATCACCGGTCGTAATGTATCACCGATCGTAATGTATCACCGGTCGTAATGTATCAGCGGTCGTAATGTATCATCCGTCATCATGTATCACCGGTCGTAATGTATCACCGGTCCTAATGTATCACCGGTCCTAATGTATCACCGGTCGTAATGTATCACCGGTCATAATGTATCACCGGTCGTAATGTATCACCGGTCGTAATGTATCACCGGTCGTAATGTATCACCGGTCGTAATGTATCACCGGTCATAATGTGTCACCGGTCATAATGTGTCACCGGTCGTAATGTATCACCGGTCGTAATGTATCACCGGTCGTAATGTATCACCGGTCAGAATGTATCACCGGTCGTAATGTATCACCGGTCGTAATGTATCACCCGTCCTAATGTATCACCGGTCATAATGTATCACCGGTCGTAATGTATCACCGGTCGTAATGTATCACCAGTCGTAATGTATCACCGGTCCTAATGTATCACCGGTCCTAATGTATCACCGGTCGTAATGTATCACCGGTCATAATGTATCACCGGTCGTAATGTATCACCGGTCGTAATGTATCACCGGTCGTAATGTATCACCGGTCCTAATGTATCACCGGTCGTAATGTATCATCCGTCATCATGTATCACCGGTCCTAATGTATCACCCGTCCTAATGTATCACCGGTCATAATGTATCACCGGTCGTAATGTATCACCGGTCGTAATGTATCACCAGTCGTAATGTATCACCGGTCCTAATGTATCACCGGTCCTAATGTATCACCGGTCGTAATGTATCACCGGTCATAATGTATCACCGGACGTAATGTATCACCGGTCGTAATGTATCACCGGTCGTAATGTATCACCGGTCCTAATGTATCACCGGTCGTAATGTATCATCCGTCATCATGTATCACCGGTCCTAATGTATCACCGGTCCTAATGTATCACCGGTCGTAATGTATCACCAGTCGTAATGTATCACCGGTCATAATGTATCACCGGTCGTAATGTATCACCGGTCGTAATGTATCACCGGTCGTAATGTATCACCGGTCAGAATGTATCACCGGTCGTAATGTATCACCGGTCGTAATGTATCACCCGTCCTAATGTATCACCGGTCATAATGTATCACCGGTCGTAATGTATCACCGGTCGTAATGTATCACCAGTCGTAATGTATCACCGGTCCTAATGTATCACCGGTCCTAATGTATCACCGGTCGTAATGTATCACCGGTCATAATGTATCACCGGTCGTAATGTATCACCGGTCGTAATGTATCACCGGTCGTAATGTATCACCGGTCCTAATGTATCACCGGTCGTAATGTATCATCCGTCATCATGTATCACCGGTCCTAATGTATCACCCGTCCTAATGTATCACCGGTCATAATGTATCACCGGTCGTAATGTATCACCGGTCGTAATGTATCACCAGTCGTAATGTATCACCGGTCCTAATGTATCACCGGTCCTAATGTATCACCGGTCGTAATGTATCACCGGTCATAATGTATCACCGGACGTAATGTATCACCGGTCGTAATGTATCACCGGTCGTAATGTATCACCGGTCCTAATGTATCACCGGTCGTAATGTATCATCCGGTCATCATGTATCACCGGTCCTAATGTATCACCGGTCCTAATGTATCACCGGTCGTAATGTATCACCAGTCGTAATGTATCACCGGTCATAATGTATCACCGGTCGTAATGTATCACCGGTCGTAATGTATCACCGGTCGTAATGTATCACCGGTCGTAATGTATCACCGGTCATAATGTGTCACCGGTCATAATGTATCACCGGTCGTAATGTATCACCGATCGTAATGTATCACCGGTCGTAATGTATCACCGGTCGTAATGTATCACCCGTCATCATGTATCACCGGTCGTAATGTATCACCGGTCCTAATGTATCACCGGTCCTAATGTATCACCGGTCGTAATGTATCACCGGTCATAATGTATCACCGGTCGTAATGTATCACCGGTCGTAATGTATCACCGGTCGTAATGTATCACCGGTCGTAATGTATCACCGGTCCTAATGTATCACCGGTCCTAATGTATCACCGGTCCTAATGTATCACCGGTCGTAATGTATCACCGGTCGTAATGTATCACCGGTCGCAATGTATCACCGGTCGTAATGTATCACCGGTCGTAATGTATCACCGGTCGTAATGTATCGCCGGTCATAATGTATCACCGGTCATAATGTATCACCGGTCATAATGTATCACCGGTCATAATGTATCACCGGTCATAATGTATCACCGTCATAATGTATCACCGGTCGTAATGTATCACCGGTCGTAATGTATCAGCGGGTCGTAATGTATCAGCGGTCGTAATGTATCATCCGTCATCATGTATCACCGGTCGTAATGTATCACCGGTCGTAATGTATCACCGGTCCTAATGTATCACCGGTCGTAATGTATCACCGGTCATAATGTATCACCGGTCATAATGTATCACCGGTCGTAATGTATCACCGGTCGTAATGTATCACCGGTCGTAATGTATCACCGGTCGTAATGTATCACCGGTCATAATGTGTCACCGGTCATAATGTGTCACCGGTCGTAATGTATCACCGGTCGTAATGTATCACCGGTCGTAATGTATCACCGGTCGTAATGTATCACCGGTCAGAATGTATCACCGGTCGTAATGTATCACCGGTCGTAATGTATCACCCGTCCTAATGTATCACCGGTCATAATGTATCACCGGTCGTAATGTATCACCGGTCGTAATGTATCACCAGTCGTAATGTATCACCGGTCCTAATGTATCACCGGTCCTAATGTATCACCGGTCGTAATGTATCACCGGTCATAATGTATCACCGGACGTAATGTATCACCGGTCGTAATGTATCACCGGTCGTAATGTATCACCGGTCCTAATGTATCACCGGTCGTAATGTATCATCCGTCATCATGTATCACCGGTCCTAATGTATCACCGGTCCTAATGTATCACCGGTCGTAATGTATCACCGGTCGTAATGTATCACCGGTCATAATGTATCACCGGTCGTAATGTATCACCGGTCGTAATGTATCACCGGTCGTAATGTATCACCGGTCGTAATGTATCACCGGTCATAATGTGTCACCGGTCATAATGTATCACCGGTCGTAATGTATCATCCGTCATCATGTATCACCGGTCGTAATGTATCACCGGTCCTAATGTATCACCGGTCCTAATGTATCACCGGTCGTAATGTATCACCGGTCATAATGTATCACCGGTCGTAATGTATCACCGGTCCAAATGTATCACCGGTCCAAATGTATCACCGGTCCAAATGTATCACCGGTCCAAATGTATCACCGGTCGTAATGTATCACCGGTCGTAATGTATCACCGGTCGTAATGTATCACCGGTCCTAATGTATCACCGGTCGTAATGTATCACCGGTCATAATGTATCACCGGTCATAATGTATCACCGGTCATAATGTATCACCGGTCATAATGTATCACCGGTCATAATGTATCACCGGTCATAATGTATCACCGGTCATAATGTATCACCGGTCATAATGTATCACCGGTCGTAATGTATCACCGGTCGTAATGTATCACCGGTCGTAATGTATCACCGGTCCTAATGTATCACCGGTCGTAATGTATCACCGGTCGTAATGTATCACCGGTCAGAATGTATCACCGGTCGTAATGTATCACCGGTCATAATGTATCACCGGTCGTAATGTATCACCGGTCGTAATGTATCACCGGTCATAATGTATCACCGTTCATAATGTATCACCGGTCGTAATGTATCACCGGTCGTAATGTATCATCGGTCGTAATGTATCATCGGTCCTAATGTATCACCGGTCGTAATGTATCACCGGTCATAATGTGTCACCGGTCATAATGTGTCACCGGTCATAATGTGTCACCGGTCATAATGTATCACCGGTCGTAATGTATCACCGTTCCTAATGTATCACCGGTCCTAATGTATCACCGGTCCTAATGTATCACCGGTCCTAATGTATCACCGGTCGTAATGTATCACCGGTCGTAATGTATCGCCGGTCGTAATGTATCGCCGGTCATAATGTATCACCGGTCATAATGTATCACCGGTCATAATGTATCACCGGTCATAATGTATCACCGGTCATAATGTATCACCGGTCGTAATGTATCACCGGTCGTAATGTATCACCGGTCGTAATGTATCACCGGTCGTAATGTATCAGCGGTCGTAATGTATCATCCGTCATCATGTATCACCGGTCGTAATGTATCACCGGTCCTAATGTATCACCGGTCCTAATGTATCACCGGTCGTAATGTATCACCGGTCATAATGTATCACCGGTCGTAATGTATCACCGGTCGTAATGTATCACCGGTCGTAATGTATCACCGGTCGTAATGTATCACTGGTCATAATGTGTCACCGGTCATAATGTGTCACCGGTCGTAATGTATCACCGGTCGTAATGTATCACCGGTCGTAATGTATCACCGGTCGTAATGTATCACCGGTCAGAATGTATCACCGGTCGTAATGTATCACCGGTCGTAATGTATCACCCGTCCTAATGTATCACCGGTCATAATGTATCACCGGTCGTAATGTATCACCGGTCGTAATGTATCACCGGTCGTAATGTATCACCGGTCCTAATGTATCACCGGTCCTAATGTATCACCGGTCGTAATGTATCACCGGTCATAATGTATCACCGGTCGTAATGTATCACCGGTCGTAATGTATCACCGGTCGTAATGTATCACCGGTCCTAATGTATCACCGGTCGTAATGTATCATCCGTCATCATGTATCACCGGTCGTAATGTATCACCGGTCGTAATGTATCACCGGTCGTAATGTATCACCCGTCATCATGTATCACCGGTCGTAATGTATCACCGGTCCTAATGTATCACCGGTCCTAATGTATCACCGGTCGTAATGTATCACCGGTCATAATGTATCACCGGTCGTAATGTATCACCGGTCGTAATGTATCACCGGTCGTAATGTATCACCGGTCGTAATGTATCACCGGTCCTAATGTATCACCGGTCCTAATGTATCACCGGTCCTAATGTATCACCGGTCGTAATGTATCACCGGTCGTAATGTATCACCGGTCGCAATGTATCACCGGTCGTAATGTATCACCGGTCGTAATGTATCACCGGTCGTAATGTATCGCCGGTCATAATGTATCACCGGTCATAATGTATCACCGGTCATAATGTATCACCGGTCATAATGTATCACCGGTCATAATGTATCACCGGTCATAATGTATCACCGGTCGTAATGTATCACCGGTCGTAATGTATCAGCGGTCGTAATGTATCAGCGGTCGTAATGTATCATCCGTCATCATGTATCACCGGTCGTAATGTATCACCGGTCGTAATGTATCACCGGTCCTAATGTATCACCGGTCGTAATGTATCACCGGTCATAATGTATCACCGGTCATAATGTATCACCGGTCGTAATGTATCACCGGTCGTAATGTATCACCGGTCGTAATGTATCACCGGTCGTAATGTATCACCGGTCATAATGTGTCACCGGTCATAATGTGTCACCGGTCGTAATGTATCACCGGTCGTAATGTATCACCGGTCGTAATGTATCACCGGTCAGAATGTATCACCGGTCGTAATGTATCACCGGTCGTAATGTATCACCCGTCCTAATGTATCACCGGTCATAATGTATCACCGGTCGTAATGTATCACCGGTCGTAATGTATCACCGGTCGTAATGTATCACCGGTCCTAATGTATCACCGGTCCTAATGTATCACCGGTCGTAATGTATCACCGGTCATAATGTATCACCGGACGTAATGTATCACCGGTCGTAATGTATCACCGGTCGTAATGTATCACCGGTCCTAATGTATCACCGGTCGTAATGTATCATCCGTCATCATGTATCACCGGTCCTAATGTATCACCGGTCCTAATGTATCACCGGTCGTAATGTATCACCGGTCGTAATGTATCACCGGTCATAATGTATCACCGGTCGTAATGTATCACCGGTCGTAATGTATCACCGGTCGTAATGTATCACCGGTCATAATGTATCACCGGTCATAATGTGTCACCGGTCATAATGTATCACCGGTCGTAATGTATCATCCGTCATCATGTATCACCGGTCGTAATGTATCACCGGTCCTAATGTATCACCGGTCGTAATGTATCACCGGTCGTAATGTATCACCGGTCATAATGTGTCACCGGTCATAATGTATCACCGGTCGTAATGTATCATCCGTCATCATGTATCACCGGTCGTAATGTATCACCGGTCCTAATGTATCACCGGTCCTAATGTATCACCGGTCGTAATGTATCACCGGTCATAATGTATCACCGGTCGTAATGTATCACCGGTCCAAATGTATCACCGGTCCAAATGTATCACCGGTCCAAATGTATCACCGGTCCAAATGTATCACCGGTCGTAATGTATCACCGGTCGTAATGTATCACCGGTCGTAATGTATCACCGGTCCTAATGTATCACCGGTCGTAATGTATCACCGGTCATAATGTATCACCGGTCATAATGTATCACCGGTCATAATGTATCACCGGTCATAATGTATCACCGGTCATAATGTATCACCGGTCATAATGTATCACCGGTCATAATGTATCACCGGTCATAATGTATCACCGGTCGTAATGTATCACCGGTCGTAATGTATCACCGGTCGTAATGTATCACCGGTCCTAATGTATCACCGGTCGTAATGTATCACCGGTCGTAATGTATCACCGGTCAGAATGTATCACCGGTCGTAATGTATCACCGGTCATAATGTATCACCGGTCGTAATGTATCACCGGTCGTAATGTATCACCGGTCATAATGTATCACCGTTCATAATGTATCACCGGTCGTAATGTATCACCGGTCGTAATGTATCATCGGTCGTAATGTATCAACGGTCCTAATGTATCACCGGTCGTAATGTATCACCGGTCATAATGTGTCACCGGTCATAATGTGTCACCGGTCATAATGTGTCACCGGTCATAATGTATCACCGGTCGTAATGTATCACCGTTCCTAATGTATCACCGGTCCTAATGTATCACCGGTCCTAATGTATCACCGGTCCTAATGTATCACCGGTCGTAATGTATCACCGGTCGTAATGTATCGCCGGTCGTAATGTATCGCCGGTCATAATGTATCACCGGTCATAATGTATCACCGGTCATAATGTATCACCGGTCATAATGTATCACCGGTCATAATGTATCACCGGTCGTAATGTATCACCGGTCGTAATGTATCACCGGTCGTAATGTATCACCGGTCGTAATGTATCAGCGGTCGTAATGTATCATCCGTCATCATGTATCACCGGTCGTAATGTATCACCGGTCCTAATGTATCACCGGTCCTAATGTATCACCGGTCGTAATGTATCACCGGTCATAATGTATCACCGGTCGTAATGTATCACCGGTCGTAATGTATCACCGGTCGTAATGTATCACCGGTCGTAATGTATCACTGGTCATAATGTGTCACCGGTCATAATGTGTCACCGGTCGTAATGTATCACCGGTCGTAATGTATCACCGGTCGTAATGTATCACCGGTCGTAATGTATCACCGGTCAGAATGTATCACCGGTCGTAATGTATCACCGGTCGTAATGTATCACCCGTCCTAATGTATCACCGGTCATAATGTATCACCGGTCGTAATGTATCACCGGTCGTAATGTATCACCGGTCGTAATGTATCACCGGTCCTAATGTATCACCGGTCCTAATGTATCACCGGTCGTAATGTATCACCGGTCATAATGTATCACCGGTCGTAATGTATCACCGGTCGTAATGTATCACCGGTCGTAATGTATCACCGGTCCTAATGTATCACCGGTCGTAATGTATCATCCGTCATCATGTATCACCGGTCCTAATGTATCACCGGTCCTAATGTATCACCGGTCGTAATGTATCACCGGTCGTAATGTATCACCGGTCATAATGTATCACCGGTCGTAATGTATCACCGGTCGTAATGTATCACCGGTCGTAATGTATCACCGGTCGTAATGTATCACCGGTCATAATGTGTCACCGGTCATAATGTATCACCGGTCGTAATGTATCATCCGTCATCATGTATCACCGGTCGTAATGTATCACCGGTCCTAATGTATCACCGGTCCTAATGTATCACCGGTCGTAATGTATCACCGGTCATAATGTATCACCGGTCGTAATGTATCACCGGTCGTAATGTATCACCGGTCGTAATGTATCACCGGTCGTAATGTATCACCGGTCATAATGTGTCACCGGTCATAATGTGTCACCGGTCGTAATGTATCACCGGTCATAATGTGTCACCGGTCATAATGTATCACCGGTCGTAATGTATCACCGGTCATAATGTATCACCGGTCGTAATGTATCACCGGTCATAATGTGTCACCGGTCATAATGTATCACCGGTCGTAATGTATCACCGGTCATAATGTGTCACCGGTCGTAATGTATCACCGGTCCTAATGTATCACCGGTCCTAATGTATCACCGGTCGTAATGTATCACCGGTCATAATGTATCACCGGTCATAATGTATCACCGGTCGTAATGTATCACCGGTCGTAATGTATCACCGGTCCTAATGTATCACCGGTCATAATGTATCACCGGTCATAATGTATCACCGGTCATAATGTATCACCGGTCATAATGTATCACCGGTCGTAATGTATCACCGGTCGTAATGTATCACCGGTCCAAATGTATCACCGGTCCAAATGTATCACCGGTCCAAATGTATCACCGGTCCAAATGTATCACCGGTCGTAATGTATCACCGGTCGTAATGTATCACCGGTCGTAATGTATCACCGGTCGTAATGTATCACCGGTCCTAATGTATCACCGGTCCTAATGTATCACCGGTCATAATGTATCACCGGTCATAATGTATCACCGGTCATAATGTATCACCGGTCATAATGTATCACCGGTCATAATGTATCACCGGTCATAATGTATCACCGGTCATAATGTATCACCGGTCATAATGTATCACCGGTCGTAATGTATCACCGGTCGTAATGTATCACCGGTCCTAATGTATCACCGGTCATAATGTATCACCGGTCGTAATGTATCACCGGTCAGAATGTATCACCGGTCGTAATGTATCACCGGTCATAATGTATCACCGGTCGTAATGTATCACCGGTCGTAATGTATCACCGGTCATAATGTATGACCGTTCATAATGTATCACCGGTCGTAATGTATCACCGGTCGTAATGTATCATCGGTCGTAATGTATCATCGGTCCTAATGTATCACCAGTCATCATGTATCACCGGTCGTAATGTATCACCGGTCATAATGTGTCACCGGTCATAATGTGTCACCGGTCATAATGTATCACCGGTCCTAATGTATCACCGGTCGTAATGTATCACCGGTCGTAATGTATCACCGGTCGTAATGTATCACCGGTCATAATGTATCACCGGTCATAATGTGTCACCGGTCCTAATGTATCACCGTTCCTAATGTATCACCGGTGGTCATAATGTGTCACCGGTCGTAATGTATCACCGGTCATCATGTATCACCGGTCATAATGTATCACCGGTCGTAATGTATCAC
The DNA here is from genome assembly GCA_035772405.1 of Chrysogorgia sp. JL179-B06. NCBI lineage: Eukaryota > Metazoa > Cnidaria > Anthozoa > Scleralcyonacea > Chrysogorgiidae > Chrysogorgia > Chrysogorgia sp. JL179-B06. The sequence continues at coordinate 1,598,045 of JAYKKM010000519.1, forward strand.
CGGTCGTAATGTATCACCGGTCGTAATGTATCACCGGTCATAATGTATCACCGGTCGTAATGTATCACCGGTCATAATGTATCACCGGTCGTAATGTATCACCGGTCATAATGTATCACCGGTAATAATGTATCACCGGTCATAATGTATCACCGGTCGTAATGTATCACCGGTCGTAATGTATCACCGGTCGTAATGTATCACCGGTCGTAATGTATCACCGGTCATAATGTATCACCGGTCGTAATGTATCACCGGTCCTAATGTATCACCGGTCGTAATGTATCACCGGTCGTAATGTATCACCGGTCATAATGTATCACCGGTCGTAATGTATCACCGGTCGTAATGTATCACCGGTCGTAATGTATCACCGGTCATAATGTATCACCGGTCGTAATGTATCACCGGTCGTAATGTATCACCGGTCGTAATGTATCACCGGTCGTAATGTATCACCCGTCATCATGTATCACCGGTCGTAATGTATCACCGGTCCTAATGTATCACCGGTCCTAATGTATCACCGGTCGTAATGTATCACCGGTCATAATGTATCACCGGTCGTAATGTATCACCGGTCGTAATGTATCACCGGTCGTAATGTATCACCGGTCGTAATGTATCACCGGTCATAATGTATCACCGGTCATAATGTATCACCGGTCATAATGTATCACCGGTCATAATGTATCACCGGTCCAAATGTATCACCGGTCCAAATGTATCACCGGTCATAATGTATCACCGGTCGTAATGTATCACCGGTCGTAATGTATTACCGGTCGTAATGTATCACCGGTCCTAATGTATCACCGGTCGTAATGTATCACCCGTCATCATGTATCACCGGTCGTAATGTATCACCGGTCCTAATGTATCACCGGTCCTAATGTATCACCGGTCGTAATGTATCACCGGTCATAATGTATCACCGGTCGTAATGTATCACCGGTCGTAATGTATCACCGGTCGTGATGTATCACCGGTCATAATGTGTCACCGGTCGTAATGTATCACCGGTCGTAATGTATCACCGGTCGTAATGTATCACCGGTCGTAATGTATCACCGGTCATAATGTGTGACCGGTCATAATGTGTCACCGGTCGTAATGTATCACCGGTCGTAATGTATCACCGGTCGTAATGTATCACCGGTCGTAATGTATCACCGGTCAGAATGTATCACCGGTCGTAATGTATCACCGGTCAGAATGTATCACCGGTCGTAATGTATCACCGGTCGTAATGTATCACCGGTCCTAATGTATCACCGGTCATAATGTATCACCGGTCGTAATGTATCACCGGTCAGAATGTATCACCGGTCGTAATGTATCACCGGTCATAATGTATCACCGGTCGTAATGTATCACCGGTCGTAATGTATCACCGTTCATAATGTATCACCGGTCGTGATGTATCACCGGTCGTAATGTATCATCGGTCGTAATGTATCATCGGTCCTAATGTATCACCAGTCATCATGTATCACCGGTCGTAATGTATCACCGGTCATAATGTGTCACCGGTCATAATGTGTCACCGGTCATAATGTGTCACCGGTCATAATGTATCACCGGTCGTAATGTATCACCGGTCGTAATGTATCACCGTTCCTAATGTATCACCGGTCCTAATGTATCACCGGTGGTCATAATGTGTCACCGGTCGTAATGTATCACCGTTCCTAATGTATCACCGGTCCTAATGTATCACCGGTGGTCATAATGTGTCACCATTCGTAATGTATCACCGGTCATCATGTATCACCGGTCATAATGTATCACCGGTCGTAATGTATCACCGGTCGTAATGTATCACCGGTCGTAATGTATCACCGGTCATAATGTATCACCGGTCGTAATGTATCACCGGTCGTAATGTATCACCGGTCATAATGTATCACCGGTCATAATGTATCACCGGTCGTAATGTATCACCGGTCATAATGTATCACCGGTCATAATGTATCACCGGTAATAATGTATCACCGGTCATAATGTATCACCGGTCGTAATGTATCACCGGTCGTAATGTATCACCGGTCGTAATGTATCACCGGTCATAATGTATCACCGGTCGTAATGTATCACCGGTCATAATGTATCACCGGTCGTAATGTATCACCGGTCGTAATGTATCACCGGTCATAATGTATCACCGGTCGTAATGTATCACCGGTCGTAATGTATCACCGGTCGTAATGTATCACCGGTCATAATGTATCACCGGTCGTAATGTATCACCGGTCGTAATGTATCACCGGTCGTAATGTATCACCGGTCGTAATGTATCACCGGTCATCATGTATCACCGGTCGTAATGTGTCACCGGTCATAATGTATCACCGGTCGTAATGTATCACCGGTCATAATGTATCACCGGTCATAATGTATCACCGGTCATAATGTTCACATACATTGTAGGTGCGAAATAGGTGCAAAATAGATGCGAAATAGGTACGAAATAGGTGATCCTAAAATTGAAAGCTGTTTGAAGCTATTTTAACCCCTAAATTTCAATCCGGACCCCTCTAGGTTGGTTTAGCCCCCTCGCTTCAAAATAGCAGGGAAAGGAGACAGTACAGGAAGAGGAGAATGAGATCTCAGATTCTGGCTTCCCAGCAAGTTGAGGATGTTGGTGGTGGAAGATATTGATTTTTCTTTTCATTCAAATTCAATTCAGACTCCGATTAGATTATGTTATTTTGAATCTTATATATAGGCACATAATGACACTAACGATCACTGTATTTTATGTTTGGGCATCTTATGTAGTTTTAATGTTTTATCACATCAACATGTTAATGATGATAACATGTTTAACACGTCTAACCGGAGATCATGAAGGTTGCGGTTCGATTCCCGTCTGGGGCACAGAAACATTTTCTGAGTTTGCGTTAAAAGCTTGAGTAGCAAACAATTTACCATATGTTAGAATAATATATAGTAGTTTTCAAGCGAGACAAGGTTCCTATAATCCTATATGAATAGTTCTAAGTTTTATGTGGCTTTTAAATATGAATTGAGGTGGGCAATCAGAAATGGCCTAGGGCAACCAAATTTTTGGTGTGGCCTGCCCTAAGGGCATTCACTTTTTTCAAAATTTTGCAAGCCCTGGTGAGTGGTCTAATGATGTGACCAAGTGTTGATATAAAAGGTACTTTTTTGTTCCAATGTCGTTTATGGCAGTTAGAACTGAAGAGCTAAGTCGAGGCCTTTGTGTACTTGATTGGCCATTGTTTATTTGGCTCGGTGAAATCTTTTTGACAGCACTTGGTGATTTTAAGTATAACTCACTGCGACTGTATTTATCTTTTATTTTTCTTAGATTTTGTCTCGCGCGTTCAGAAACAGATTCGTAGAACTCCACTTCGAGGAACTGCCCAGTGCAGAACTTGAAACAATCCTTCATAAACGGTGCAGTCTACCGAAATCTTATTCTAAGAAACTGGTCAATGTTATGTTAGAACTCCAGGTATTGCCGCCAAGCCTTAGCGAGAGCTTACAGCACACAAGACGGCTGCAGTCAGTGCATGCATATCACGTTATGTTTTTCATTGTGTATCGTCAGTGGCGAATTAGATTCTCGGGTTTTTTCTAGGCTCGTCGTCGTGGTTCGAGTGTATTTGCTGGCAAACACGGATTTATAACTTTAAGGGATCTATTTCGATGGGCTGAAAGGTACAGCAAGTCGCCAAATTACGAGGGGGGATTTTTTGACTGGGACCAGCAATTGGCTGAAGACGGTAAGCCTCGTTTCTTCACGTATTATTGTTCTTCTGCCATGGCTTATTGGTTGTTTTCGTAGGACGTCCTTCTTGACATGCCAAACAGACCCTCGTTAAAGTACTACTGCGATGGAAATTGTGTGTTTTGAAAAATTAAATTTGCCACTTGGAATAATCCTATACTATTTAAATGTTCTAAATTCGAAAATATTTTGGAAATTGAATGAAGTGCATGGAAAAATTTTCATGAGACAAAAGACGAAAATGTCCTTCGCCATTGTTAAGTGTCGCTTGATCGGCCCGCAGATTCTAACCAGCGGTCTGCTTTCGTGACGTCATCCAATCAACCTTGTTCTTGTTGCATGTTACATGCTAGCTGAATTTGCTTCGCTTTCTTGACCTTTGTACACTGCAAGACTTATAAATATCATCAAGTGACAGTGATAATATCTACAATATCGAAAACTGTATCTAGAAGTCTCCCTGTTGATTGGATGACGTCATTGACGTCACAACTCGTACTCGACCCATTACTTTCCGAGTACTAGCTGGCGCGACGAGCGCTCAAACGCAAACGTAGAAAGAATTGCAAAAATATAGTACTTCCAATTCGAATTGGGAAAAATCTTTTTGAGTATGCATGTTAAAAAAATTTAGAAGATCCTTCGTCAGATAGTGAAACGTAAATTCGACGTTTCACTCTGTGACAAAGGGCCTTCCGCGCTCAAAACTCTACACCTTCCTAGTAATGCATTTCGTTTTTGACTTTTTTTGAAATTAGGATATTTTCTTCTTGCTGGGCGATGTCGTAACAGTCAGGAATCAACCGTGGTCCAAGACGTCATCGCGAAACATTTGAAAAGAACAATTAATTTGGATAATCTCTTCGGCCATCCTTCAGTAAACAAATTGACTGGCTCCACCAAGCGAATTCTTGATCATGTATTGAATGATTGTCCGCATGGATTTCATCATGTCGTGTTTACCTACAACATGAGGCGTTTGGCTGTTTTAGTTGGACGTGCATTAGAGTTTAATGAACCTGTGTTGCTGGTTGGAGAGACTGGGTATTGTATATATATATATAGCACACTGTGATTGGTCACCTTGCCTGTCTCGATCAGGCTACGGAGACCGGAATGACGTCAGTAACTAATGATAATTGGCATTAAAGGTACACTCCACCATAAAAACAATTGTTGCTTAAATGAAAGTTCTTGTCACCTCACATGAGAATGGATATTAGTTTTCTTCTAATTGTTTTAGTTTTAGAGAAATTTGGCTTTGTTTGACGTGTTTTTGGTAGGCCTCCATTTTTGTTCTGATTGCGGGCGATTGCGGTCGCTCCATTAATTTTTGACATCATTGAGTGATAGAAACACTACACAAAGAAACCCTTCACAATAGCATGACAATAACGTGGTCTTAGTCTATTGTGAAGGATTTCTATTCATTACGCTATTGTGAAGGATTTATTTTCAAAGTATTTTTATCACTCAATAACGTCAAAGATTAATGGGAGCGACCGCATTCGCCCGCAATCAGAGCAAAAATGGCGGCCTTCAATTCAATTTACAAAAAGACTATAAACCAAACCAAATTTCTCTAAAACTAAAAAGATTAGAAGAAAACTAATATCCATTCTCATGTAAGGCGACAAAGAACTTTCATTTAAGAAACATTTGTTTTTGAGGGGTGGAAGAAGATAGATTTTGAAACACGAAGTGGATCCATTTTATAATCAATTGGTTTTGATCATTCCAAATTTGACGAGGATCATTCGGTTTTTTCTTCAGATGTGGCAAGACAACGATTTGTCAACTTTTCACAGCACTTCGACATCAGAAATTGTTTTCTGTTAATTGTCATCTTCACACTGAAACATCGGATTTTTTGGGAGGTTTGCGACCTGTAAGAAAACAAAAAGATGTACAAGAGGTAATGTAAAGATTACACACTAGCTATGATATTCTTTTGGTTTGGAATAGAGCTCTAATTATAACCTTCTGATTGCTGGTGAGACGGACTATACCTTTGTGAACTTGAAGAGTAATTTGAACCAGCTGTTGTGGTCTAGTGGTTACCACACATGTCTACGAGCTGGGAGACCCGCGTTCAAATCCTGGGTCGGACCACCACTCAGGGTCTTCAAATAATTGAGGAGAAGGTGCTGCCTTTGCAACGTCGGAAAACGACCTTAAATCGTAGGCCCTGGGTTTTCCGTTCACCTAAGAGTGATAAACTGAATAGTCAAGCGCTTAAAACATGAGCCTATGGCTCGGATAAATAGGGCAACCTTATAATCGTGATCGACTCTAAATAAATCATGCTCATACTCATAGTAATGGATAATGCCTATTTTCGTAGATCTTGAAGAATTTGAGTATTCCATGTCGAAAAAGACTTAAGTAGGCCTGAATATAATTGTTTGGAGCTCGCCGGACACGATGTCCGGCCACAGAGTAAATCGGCCGGACAAGACCACTTTTCTGTCGGACACGGTTTGTTAATTTTATCCCCGAATCGTTTTAGCATGACACTAAATAATTTTGCCGTTATGTAATGCAGTGTGATAAATGTTGTACATTAATAGCCTTGTCGCCAAACAACGCTGTTAGATCTCACTTTGAATCGCCATCTTTGTGTGATTAACGATCATAAAGCGGTTACAGGTCATGACTGTGTTGACTGCGCATGGAATTCACACAATGCGTGATATGTGTAGTCGATAAATATCAAATTAGCTGGATTGTCATATAAACGCTTAACTTACTGGGAGGCAAAATTTGGTCTATAAGTGGTCGAGTAGGCCGGACATTGATGTCCGGCAGCAGCTCCAAGCTGCCGGTCACAAGACGAATTAACGCCGGACAATGTCCGGTGTCCGGCGGTAATATTCAGGCCTGATACTGTAAGAGTACTACTAATATACTACGTATATTCATGGACGATGTTTCGGACGATGTGTCCTCCTTCTGGTCAGATGACCTGAATATCTCGGTCTTTCCCGCGTTGCTACCCCGTTGCTAGGGTGGAAATGAACTGACCAATCATGTGCGAGATTGGTTGCATCCCTCTTTTTAACATTTAGTGATATTGTTTCATTTGCAGGACCGGGTGGTCAGATTATTTGAATGGTGTGATGGCCCTTTAGTTATAGCCATGCGAGAAGGATCCATGTTCTTAGCCGATGAAATATCCCTTGCTGACGACTCCGTGTTGGAGAGGCTCAACAGCGTTCTGGAACCAGAGAGAACTCTTGTTTTGGCTGAAAAGGGAATTGAAGGAGACACGAAGAGGCAACAAAGCATCGATCAAATCATAGCGATGGACGGTTTTCAACTTTTGGCGACGATGAATCCTGGTGGAGACTATGGTAAAAAGGAGGTATGGTGAATGTTAATTTGGAAACTTGGTGGTAAAGGCCTACTTTTTACCTTATTTTCTGGACTTTTGGTATTGGTTCCCTAATTCGTAATTTATAACTCGCTGTTTTTTTAGCTCTCTCCAGCATTACGAAACAGATTTACAGAAATTTGGTGCACAGCCAACGATGACCCTGCTGACGTGATTGAAATCGTTGAACACAACTTAATGTGTGGAATTGTCTTTAAGCCGCAGACAGACGGTAGGTTCACTGTACTGTATCGCTGTGAGGTTGTCAAGTCGTAAAGTTAAACATTTCAGCTAGTACACCAACCTTTTAGTGTTATCTTATGTGATTTCATCTAAAACAGAGTTAGATTGTGTTTCAGGATCGTCTGGTATTGGGAAAGCTATGATTGAATTTATCGACTGGTTTCAAAATTGTAATTTTGGCAAACGGTAAGCAAGCTGAATGGTCTTGGGAATCGTTAACGGAAAGCAATGAGCTTGGGAATCGTTAACGTATTTTGCAGTGCCATTTTGTTATGTTCTGTTCTGTTTGGTTCTGTTCTGTTCCGTTCTGTCCCGTTCTATTCCCTTCCGTTCTGTTCCGTTCTGTTTCCGTCCGTTCTGTTCCCTTCTATTCCTTTCCGTTCTGTTCCGTTCTATTTCCTTCCGTTATCTTCCGTTCTTTCCGTTCTATTTCCTTCCGTTCTGTTCCGTTCTATTCACTTCCGTTCTGTCCCGTTCTATTTTCTTCCGTTCTGTTCCGTTCTATTCCGTTCTGTCCCTTCTATTCCTTTCCGTTCTATCCCGTTCTATTTCCTTTCGGTTTCTCCCGTTCTGTTAATTTCTGTTCCCTCTTGTTCCTTGCTATTATCTTCTGTTCTCATGTTCTTTTCTGTGTCATGGCATTAGTCAATTGATCCTTCTTTTTGCAGACAAATGGTCACCATTCGCGACTTTCTCTCCTGGGTTCAGTTTATCAACATCTGTTCGTCTCCGCAACAACAACGGAACGTACTTCACCCAGCCTTGTCTTATGTTCATGGCGCATTCCTGGTCCTCCTTGATGCCTTAGGGTTAGGAATGTCCGCTCCTTTTGTCAATGATGAAACAACCAGCCATCCTCGTCAGTTATGTTCTAGTTTCCTGTATCGTCAAATTGAAGATATTCCTGGTGTTCATGACTTCATTGATGAGTTGAAAAACGGAGTGCCAGCAGCGATGGAGACGGAGCATGGGAATGGTGAACTCTTTTCAATTGGTGGTTTTTCAATACGCAGAGGTTATCTTACCACATATTTTTATGTTTAGGTTGTATTGTACGGGTACAGCAATTTCAATCTAAAATACTTTGGGTTGAAATGGTTGAAGTTTACCAAACGTACAATGTTTTTCCAACCATTTTCTATTGAACTAATTCAACCTTATATTGAGATTGAGCCAAGCAGACAGAGAAAGTAGAGAAAACGCACGATGAGGCGTTACAACATGAGGCGTTTGGTTGGACGTACATTGGAATTTAACTCGATGTACAGCGGGGTTTCTTTTCAATATTGACGTCATTTCTTTTCAATTTTGACGTCATTTCTTTTCAATTTTGACGTCATTTCTTTTCAATTTTGACGTCATTTCTTTTCAATTTTGACGTCATTTCTTTTCAATTTTGACGTCATTTCTTTTCAATTTTGACGTCATTTCTTTTCAATTTTGACGTCATTTCTTTTCAATTTTGACGTCATTTCTTTTCAATTTTGACGTCATTTTTCAATTTTGACGTCATTTCTTTTCAATTTTGACGTCATTTCTTTTCAATTTTGACGTCATTTCTTTTCAATTTTGACGTCATTTCTTTTCAATTTTGACGTCAATTTTGACGTCATCACAATTACACATTGAGTGCAAGGAACAAAAGACAAGCACTCAAGTCTCAATTGAAATAAGTCAAGAAAATAAGTCAATAAGTAAAATAATAAGTCAAGAAAAGACAAGCACTCAAGTCTCAATGACGTCAGAGTTGAAAAGAAAACCACTGCTGTTCATCAATCTTGAGCCGTCGAGCAAACTCTAAAATGGCGGTATCCAGAAGCATAGAATACGAGAATGAAAACGTTATTTCTCGGGTATAAGAGCAAATACCGTAAATCTATTATACTTTTTCATTATACTTACTTTTTATTTTAATAAGATTTTTTATTGTAATAAGACTTTGTATTTTACAGTTCCCCTTTAATTCAGCCTTTTCAACCGAGTTTTCAATCTCTCTTTGTTTTCTTTTAAATCAAAGGACCGACACCTTTACCAGCGACTCCGCATCAATATGCTTTGGATGCTCCAACCACTGCTGAAAACGCAGCACGAGTCTTACGAGCAATGCAGCTGTCCAAACCTATCCTGCTTGAGGGCTCACCTGGTGTGGGGAAAACCAGTTTAGTTTCGGCCCTTGCCAAAGTCTCGGGACACAATCTCGTCAGGATGAACCTCTCCGAACAAACTGTATGTTTTAGAATGTCTTTTTTAATAAGGTTGCCCTCTTGCTCGGAGTTCTGTCCAGGGGGGAGAAGTAAGGAAGGGTTGAAGACCAGTCTGTGACCAACAAAGGATGACCCCCAGATAAAAATGCTTTTCATTTTGAAATTTATATATTGACTACGTTTGCACGGTAGGAAAAGTCTCCAGAAGTAATAGTTGGATTTAACAGGTGAATTTAGGGACACTTGGGGATAACTATGGTTATAGTTGACAAAAGTATCCAGATTCATCCCAGAGACCGTCGCCACCTACCTATATGAACAAGTTTTGTTATTGGTTGATTAAAACAATAAAACAATAGAATCAACCACAAAGATACCAATATCCTAACCCTAACCACTTTTGTTCTACGAAGCCAATCACAAAACCTGTTCATTTTAGGTACGTACATGTATTTACCGTACCGTTTACACCAGCCATTTCTTCGGATTCGTGGAGCAGAATACCCCGCCACATACTCAGTCATCTGACTACTCAGTCATCGGACTACTCAGTCATCTGACTACTCAGTCATCTGACTACGGAGTCATCTGGTTACGTAGTCATCTGGCTACGCAGTCATCTGGCTACACAGTCAACTTTCACTATAGTATAGTTATTGATTGAATTAATAACGACTAGCGTCGCGTTACAGATTCAGTTACGAGAGGCTTCCACCCCAACCCCTCTAGATTGAAACCTGCCTCTTGAATGTGTTTTCTGTAACATACAGTTTGTATTTACTCAGGACATAAGTGATCTCTTCGGAGCAGACCTTCCCGTCGAAGGCGGCCAGGGTTGCCGGTTTTCTTGGTGTGATGGACCACTTCTGAAGGCCCTGAAATCCGGTCACTGGATAGTTTTAGATGAGGTAAAAACCTTTATATGAGGATAAAGCTAGAATTAGAACCCATCTGGGTTTCTAGTTGATTTGAATTTACGTTAACTGTGTTGTAACATAATTACATATTGCTTCCGCTGATTTTTTAACTAGTATATATTTGCTAATTTTTAAGTTTAGTGCGACCCACAATAGAAGTGTTCTTTTTAAAATACTACATGATGAGTTTTGAGGAAATATTTTAACTTTTTCAGCTCAATCTGGCTTCTCAGTCGGTTTTAGAAGGTTTGAACGCTTGTTTTGATCACAGAGGAGAGGTTTGTGCTATTTACTAACAATTAATTATAGTAGTCGGCTTCATTTTTATTTAAAGGGATATGGCAATATAAATTAACTTTATCTCATTTGAAAGAACTCGTAAAATGGTATAAGAAGACCTTTTACAATGTTTCTGTATCTTTCTTGGTTTTTGAAATATTTCAGATAATTATGACAAAAGACAGTCTACAATCCGCCATCTTGTTGTAATATTTGACCTAATTAACTGGGAAATTGGTGACGTCACAAGCAGGGTAAACCTGATGAAACTACTCCATAGGTGACCGAATTTCCGCGGAAGGCTTTTTTAAATGTTGTGGGCCAATTGAAAATGGAAATCGAGTTTCTGGCTCATAATTTCGTAAGGTTGGCAAGATAAAAATTTCAGTTTACCCTACTTATGACGTCACATGCATATCGAAAATAATTCCAAGAAGGCGGGCAGCACGCTGTCACAACGCTGTCTGTCGTCAAATTATTTCGAAAACCAAAAAAGATAAGGGAAAATTGTAAAAGGTCTTGTTATACCATTTCACGAGTTCTTTCAAATGAGACAAAGTTAATTTATATTGCCATATCCCTTTAAAATACAAATAATGAGTGAAATATACAACTGTCTAATAAGGTGTATATTATCCAATTCTATAAAACACCCTACTTTTCTGTTTCCAATCTTTCCAAAGAAAGCCTCAAAGGCTTTCAGGATCGCAGTAGAAAAGAGCGGGGAAAAACTGGTTTCAACAGGTTTTTAGAGTCCAAATAACCTGCTGTTCAAATATCGTAGGATATTCATTTTGTACTCGTTTATCGCGCGTTATTTGAACTTAACGAAACGAAGTGGATAATAAATATCCTTATATTAAGAATCTTGAAGTCGTAGTCAAGCTGTAAAGCTCCTTATTTTTGCCTACCTGCGACGTGAGTCGGAGTTACATGAACCAATTATGGGGAAACATATTTCGCAGCATTCTGTCCAAAGATTTATAGTCGACACTCGTAATATACCATAATTTTACCTTCGTTTACTGTACATGTGAACTATTCGCCTTCGTTTTTTGCACAGACCTCCATCACTCTTTAATGTTATTTAATTTTTATAGATTTTCATCCCTGAACTTGGCATGACGTTCAAAGTGCAACACGAAAAAACAAAGTTCTTCGCATGTCAAAATCCTCTGAATCAAGGAGGAGGAAGGAAAGGTCTGCCGAAGTCCTTCTTAAACCGATTCACCCAAGTACGTTATACGGAATATAAGAACTCAGCATACAGTAAACACCCGCTATGAAGAACCTTCCACCTATAAGAACCTCAGGCTGAAATTAGGGATTTTGTGCCCCTCTCAATAAGAACCTGTTTGAGCCTGATATTTGAAATAGGTTCTTATGTCACAAAATCAATTTATAATTCCACTGTAGCAAAGTCCCAAATGAGGATGACACCAACATCTGGTTGCAGTTCCTTATCTTTTATACAATAATGTACAATGCATTTACATGTTGACGTAGATCTCAAAATTCTAGTTGTTAAGGAAGATGTACCTTAATATTGTTATATACTAGTCTTATCATCTACAAAGAAAACTGAAAGTACTGCCTAGTACTTCGTTGTATTAAAAATAGGTACGCTAGGCGTGCATCTACGCTAAATTGTAGAATACCCGTCCACTTTCGCTATTTGTATCTGTTGACAGTTAGTAAAAGGGTCAAATTACGGAAAGTTCATCATATACAATTGCTTCGTTCTATTTTAAAACCCCATTTAATTTCAACAAGTACACACAATATAAACCTTCGACATATTTAAAGGATTTTAGAGCAACCTGGTTTGTATTTCTGCCTTTAAATGCGGTTTCAAAAGTGGACGGGTATTCTGTGATTGCTCCTACATCTATTTGCGCCGACAATCTGTTGTTATTAGTCGTGCCATGGTCGTGCGTTATGCCGTTATCGTCGCCACTTTGATCGGAAGCAGCCGTTTGGATGATCTGTTGTTGTGACTTGTGTTTTTAGGTTTATATAGAACCTTTGTCTAAGGAGGATTTCATCTTTATCACTGAAGCCATGTATCCAGACATCGACAAAGATATTGTAGACAAAATTATTACGTTTAATAGGCAGGTAAGACTGAAAAGATGATCTCATTAATTGACTTGGAGTGAGTCCACACATTGTTATTTTTATTATTTTATTATTATTTTATTTACAGATTTATCAACAGTGTGTCGTTGATGGTAGATGTGGTAGTCGAGGTGGTTCGTGGGAATTTAATTTAAGAGATATTTTTAGATGGTGCGACCTTATGATGAAGCACCAGGTATTAACTTTTAAACTATATACTTCTCGTCGTGTGACGAGGTGGGGTAAGGGTGAAAGGAGGTGGGGTATGGTGAAAGGAGGTGGGGTATGGTGAAAGGAGGTGGGTATGGTGAAAGGAGGTGGGGTATGGTGAAAGGAGGTGGGGTATGGTGAAAGGATGTGGGGTATGGTGAAAGGAGGTGAGGTAAGGGTGAAAGGAGGTGAGGTAAGGGTGAAATGAGGTGGGGTATGGTGAAAGGAGGTGGGGTAAGGATGAAAGGGAGAGGCAGGTAAACAGGCTACAATGGAACGCTCAGGCTTGTCATTAAATGACAACATAAGTAACCATGATAAGAAATACTACAACTTCACCAATCCAAACACGATAATTACAGCACATACGACAACATCAAAACTGCACAATAAACATAGCAATCACAGGAACGATCCAAATATACATTTATATTGCAATTGATATGCAACCATTGCAATTCTCTAGGGTGTTTCTCACTGGGACCCAGTCTCTTTCGTTCATCTTATCTATGCTGGTCGTATGCGAAAAGAAACCGATAGAAAACAGGTATTTATTTAACAGCTAAACTCACGATAGAACACTAATTGTCGTTCGATTTGTGCCGCTCTCAATTCTAATTGGCTGTGAAGCCGCGACATTATCTGACCAAATTCTGTTTTTGGTCTGCTGACGTTCATGACACACGACACGTTGTCTGATACTCTTCTCTGCTAATATAAAACGTGTTGTGCTGCGTAGGCAGTGTAGAAATACAAATAAAATACTCTAAAAGGTTGGTGTACTGCCGAAATAGCGTGTAAGTAGTCTAACGTTGTTTCGAGCGAAGGCCCTTCGTCAGAGAGTGAATGTAACTTTGCTGTCTGAATGTTATAGGTTTGGGATTTATGTTTATCAATCTTTGGACAGAATGCTGCGAAATATGTTTCCCCATTGGTTCATGTAACTCCGACTCACGTGCAGGTAGGTAAACATAAAGAGCTTTACAGCTTGACTAAGAATTCGAGATTCTTCAATTTTCGCGCCATTTCCTTTCGTGACCTCGTCAGTGCTGTCAGCGATAGATCTGCTCCAAGGTCAAAATACTCCTCGGCTTTCTCATTCTCTTTCTCATTGGTCGCTTATTATTCATCTCTATTTCTTCATAAGGTCGGTCGATGTACATTTCCTAAAAGTTGCTCTGACGCACGCCAAGATTGCTCTAAAACTGGACCATTGTTTCTGCTCCACCGTTCGTTAAAACCCTTGGAGAGCCTCTTGACTTGTTTGCAAATGAACTGGATGGCAATACTGGTAAGAAAAAATAATTAAGTAAGAAAAAAATGTTTAGAATTTATTCACGTGGTGTTCCTACAAAAATTCTAAACAATTTTCAGGGTCGCTCGAGGCGGTTGCCGAAACAATTTTCTCTCTCTCTCGTGCACAATGTCTGACTATATCATCTGTGAACATATAACATTTGTTCTTTTAGATTGGACCAAAGTCTTGCGGTAAGACATCGTTGGCACGAATGGCAGCTGAGTTAACTGGTTGTAAACTTGATGTGATGGCGATGAATAGCGCCATTGATACAACGGAACTTCTTGGTGGATATGAACAGGTAACGGGGTGTCTTGAACGATATACGATATTTTAAAAAGTGAGAAAACAAGCGTAAGGATATATTTAATATTTAAAAAGTGTTTCATGGTTTGGTGTTCTCCCAACTTCCCAAGTGTTCCCCCTACTTCTCAAGTGTTCTCCCAACGTTCCAAGTGTTCCCCCAACTTCCCAAGTGTTCCCCAACTTCGCAAGTGTTCCCAAACTTCCCAAATGTTCTCCAATTTCCCAAGTGTTTCCCAACTTCTCAAGTGTTCTCCCAACTTCCAAAGTGTTCTCCCAACTTCTTAAATGTTCTCCCAAGTAATCCCCTAGCTTCCCAAGTGTTCCCCCAATTTCCCAAGTGTTCCCCCAACTTCCCAAGTGTTCCCAACTTTCCAAGTGTTCCCCCAATTTCCCAAGTGTTCCTCCAACTTCCCAAGTGTTCCACCAGCTTCCCAAGTGTTCCACCAGCTTCCCAAGTGTTCCCCCAACTTCCCAAGTGTTCTCCCAACTTCTCAAATTTTCCCACAACTTCCCAAGTGTTCCCCAACTTCCCAAGTGTTCTCTCAAATGCATCCATAACTCGATGGAGCGAATGTATTATTTTTCGCAGGTTGACTTACGGAGACCATGGAATGAACTAAAAGACAAGGCGAAACAAAACGTGCTGAGCATTTCTCGAAAACTGCTCCTTTCTAATAATGTTGGAGACGTACTTCACGATGTCCAACATCTTTTGAAATCCTGGTTTATATTTTGGGAAGAAAACTCCGCAGAAATCAATGGTAAAAATTGCTATGCTACGCTACGTTACGTTACGTTACGTTACGTTACGTTACGTTACGGTACGTTACGTTACGGTACGGTACGGTATGGGTGTTACACGAGGCAGTTTTGTTTGTAACCTGACATCTCGAAACGTCGTAGTGTTTCAAGAAAATTGCAAGAAAAGTTGCAAGAAAATTAAAAAGAAAATTTGCAAGAAACAAGAACAGTTTCAATTAAAATTGAAAAGAAAAGTTGCAAAAAAATTGCAAGGATTCATTTTACTTTATATATTTTTTGAAATAATTTCTTTCTAGAAAACCAAATAGAAGAAACTGGCACTCCTACATTGCTAGACGCAGTGACCAACTTAATACACCTCAGCGATATGGCCATCTTCATTTGTCATAAGTACAACGTTTCAAATGTTGATTTTGGTAAGCTTTCCTTTGACCTGACAAGACGGACATTTAACAATGTAAAAAAATGAACAATTTAATCCCATACAAGAGTATTGCCATCTCCATATGTTAGGGACCTGTGAGACCATTAGGGAACTTTAGGGACCATTAGAGACCTTTAGCAAACTAAAACGGCGACGGTAGTTAAAAACGTCTATAATTTTACCATTCAAAAGAAAGTACTGTCAATTGACTATACGGTATTTGATATCCAAAGCTTGTTTTTTCACCACCAAAACGCTTCAGTATACTAGTAAAACGATTGAAGTGTCTGTTTTGAAGTCAATCTTAAAGGCGCTGTCAAAGCAACTTGTCTCGCAACCGCTTGTTCTGTTGTGTTTCAGTTGCACGAGAGTGGGGTGTTACACCAGCCAACGTTTCGTGCAATATACGTGCAATAACAACCGATTGTAGGCGCAGATCAATGTACGCCTTGCGTACCTATTTTTATAATGAATACCACGATATTAGAGATTATTTATTAACTTAGTGTTAGCTTGGTGTTACCCTCTGTAAATATTTAGTTATATTATTATTTCACTTTTACTCAGCCTCTTCATCTTTTTGGCTGCAATTTTCAACTAAATATCAAGTTGTATCCCACAAACTTATGTATCCAGCACCCGTCTTAATATTCTCTCAGGTCATAAAAGGTGTTGTGCTGCCTAGGCAGTGTAGAAATACAAATCAAATCTAAAAAGGTTGGTGTACTGCCGTAATAGCATGTAAGTAGTCTAACGTTTTGAGCGAAGGCCTTTCGTCAGAGAGTGACTCTCTGACGAAGTGCCTTACGCTCGAAACGTTAGACTACTTACACACTATTTCAGCAGTACACCAACCTTTTTAGATATTTTATTAATATTCTCTCGCTGTTCCAAACAAACAAGCTTTCTGAAGCACTACTACTACTACTACTCCAAAGTCTTTTGTAATTGGTAATTTTGTTATCCACTTGTGGTGCCACCAATACCTCCCTAAAATTCCATATTCTCTTCATCTCATATCTCATTATTAAATGTTTAAAGATAATATCTAAATTTATCCTGTATGTCTTGTCGCGATAGAACAAGTTAAAATGGCCTCAATCGATCTGCATTCACGGCTGTCTCAATGTAATGGAAATCCTCACGTTAGTGGCCAGTTTCATTGGGTTGATGGTCAGCTGGTGCAGGCATTGAAACATGGCTATTGGCTTCTCATTGACAATGTTAATTTTTGTAGGTAAGTAATTATTTATTCATCAAGATACTTTGAGAAATATTCATGGTTTGCCAACACTGAAAATGTTGACTTGAGCAGGATTGGAACTCGCACTTTCAGGATTCCGGTCTGCTGCTCTGCCAGATAAGCTTTAGCTATCGAGTCTACTGGCAACAGTGTGCTTGTTTCATCCAATTTTATATCTCAAATTTTATATTTACAAATATCTCACGTTTAAGGATTTTACATATTCGTAATATTCGAGTCTTCCTGAGCACAATCATAATATATCTTGTCAGCCGAAAATTTCATCTTCGTGGACATTTTTGCTGTTAAAGTTATCGGATGTGATGTCACAGGCATTTTTGTGGCAAGTAACAAAAGAAAACTGGTTTGGAATGTCTCTTGTGACATCACATCCGATAACTTTAATGTCACAAGAAGTATTTTCGGCTGACAAGATATATTATGATTTGGCTCAGGAAGACCCAAATATTACGGATATGTAAAATTCCCAAACGTAAGATAAGTGCACAAGATATTTTCGCGACAACTTCAGGATGCGAGGACGTGCAGTGTTTTGATTCTATTATATAATTTTCCTTTCTTCTTTATGTTACCCTGAGGATGATTCTGTAATAAGACTCTCTGAATAGGATTTTTTATAACATTTCTCTCTAGCCCTTCTGTGTTGGATCGCTTGAATGGCCTATTGGAGCCTGGGGGAGTGTTATCCATAAACGAGAGAGGTGTTGTTGATGGCGAAATTCCTGTTGTTCATCCTCATCCTGATTTTAGGTCGGTAATATTGATTATGATTAGTAACTGATTATGATTAGTAACTGATTATGATTAGGGATGTGCCGATCAAGAAAAATCTAATTTACCGATTTATCGATGGTTACTGATATTTGTCAACAGGAATTCCCAACACTTGAATTTGCCGCAAAACATAACATTGTATATTGTTTGGCTTAAGATAATGTGATCATTAATCATCAGTTATTAACAAGATGGTATTTAAGTTGAAATATGAAAAATGATATACGATTGACAAAAGTCGGAAATAAAAAATGTTTCACCAAACAAGAAATATGACGTGTTAAACATGATGTACCTTTTCAAATTAATTGATTCGACAGTTTCTTTGTGGAATCACTACAACTTAGTGTTTTTCTTAAAAAAGAAAATGAATTTCACAAGCATAGAACCCCGAATAGTATTTATCGGAATAGTATTGATGTGATCGGTCGATAACTGATCAGCCTGAAAGTTGCCGATTATCGGCTTCTACCGATTAATTTCCGATTATCGGCTCATCCTTGCTTATGATTATATGATTACTCTGATTATGATTACCTACTCTGCTTAGCCATTATTGACATGTTATATTTTTATATAATACAGTATTGTTCTTGCGTATTATTCTTATTGTTCTTTAATACAGTATATAAAACATCTGTAAAGATATTGTAAACAGTTTTTTATCTACACAGTTTTTTTATTATTACTTTTTATATGCCAGGTTGATTTTAGCCATGGATCCAAAACACGGCGAAGTATCCAGAGCTATGAGAAACAGAGGGGTTGAAGTATATATGTCTGGAGTGGTATGTATGCGATGGGAACGATGTTCAGAATTTAAAGGAGTTAATTTTACTCTAAAAAGAGTTCTTCTGTATCAAAATTAGGTACACAAGAGCGCTTTTTGGCGTAAAATTAATTAACAGTGAGTTATTAAAGACTTTAGATGTCTTATTCTTCCTAAAATTCAAAGTAAATAAAGTACGTAATTCGATTTATATAAATGAAGAAAATACAGAAATGAATCGTCCCAATAGTTTTTGACTTTGAAAGTGGCGAAAATCAAACCGTCCCGCATTAGAATTCAGCTATTTTAGAAGAGAAAAGATATATTCACTACGCTATTGTTGTCATACGCCGCGTAGTACTAAGAAATACAAGGAATAAAATCGACGTAGAGGTAATCGATTTACCTGAGAAATGCTCTCCCCACTTTGAAACCTTGAGATTTACCCCAAACGTGGGTAATTTGCGCGATAAAAGGTAAAACGCCAATCTATACCTCCCTACTTGGTTGTTTTTTTACCCTGGTCGTACATTATTTTGCAGGATGATGACGCTTTCTGTAATTCTCACGATCTTTGTGGAATCTTGCAAGCAGCGGGTTGCAATGACCCAAGACCTCTGAATGCTTTGGTAAACTTCCACGAAAAATACAAACACTCGTTTGCAGGTACGTATATGGCAGTTGCATATATACTCCCTTCAGTTAGTTTAGTTTATTAGATTTATCACTCTTAGGTGAACGGAATACCCCAACAGACTAGAAGCCCAATTGATAGGGGTTCCGAGGGCCTACGATTTAAGGTCGTTATCCGCAAATACCCGAAAGTCTTACCATTTGCTGGTATTATTGCAAAGGCAGCACTTTCTCCTCAATTATTTTTAAGACCCTGAGTGGTGGTCCGACCCAGGATTTGAACCTGTGTCTCCCAGCTCATAGACATGTGTGGTCCCATGGTTGTTGTCGTTGCGCTAGCTTGGATCTATGTCAGATGATTCGCGGAGGTTTGTGGGGGCTGAAGTGCTCAGTAATCTTTCTACACCACAGAGGGAAATCCAAATATAAAAATGAGAAATAAGAGAACTTAAATATCTCTTTTTCAGAAAAGCTATTTTGTACGAACTGTGAAACTTTGGAACAATTACCGTCTTTGACTCGTCTATTATCGACAGTTACTTCCTTCCGGTCTGCACTCTATTCTCTATATTTTTCTGCCTTGGAATATACCTTCGACCCTGATAATATTTCCACCTGGAAATCCATCTGTCTCAAATGTTCATCTACACGAAAACTGGACTCCTCATCTTTTCGCCAATGTTGCTACTGATGCACTTTTTAACAACATTTATATAATTTTTATATTTTAGATATAGATTTTATCATTTTTATTTTCGGCATTTTACCTTGCTGGGTGTATACCTGTTGTAATCTCGCCTGGTTGTACATTGATTTAATTTTTTTTTTTTATCAACACGCTTTTATCTATACATTTTTTATCTATACACAATAATTAAGGAAGAGTATTTACGGAAGGTATATACTCGGAATGTTGATTATGTCTTATTTTTTATCTGATTTATTTTTCCTAGGATCTCTTTTAAATATAGTACATGCTGGGTCTTTGTTGAACGAGCTGATGCAACGGGGAAAAGACGTGGAAACCTCGTTTGCCATGTCCATTAGTCATGTTTACGGAGAGAATCAAGAAACAAATATTGATAATGTATGTTGTTGCGTCTTGTTTAGAAATTATTTACTTTCGACAAGCGTCTTGGTTACACTGAATGTACAGCTTCCATGTTTTTTTCTGGTTTATTCATTGTTTTGTATTTCTCTCTTCTGCAGTCCATGTACGATTTAAAGGAACATTGTGTGATTGAACCAATGGCACAGACTCAACAGAAACCTCCATCGGCATTTCTTTTCCACAAGGATTCTACTCGTGCCATGATTCAAAGACATGGAATTCCTCTGGTCAAAATGCTGCAAGACACAAGTAGTTCGACGCACGATGTAGAAATATCAATAATGTTGTTCTTGGAATGGTGTAGTCAACATGATTGGCAACGAAGAGTAATATGCTTGCAGCAGTACCAGTTACACCATGCTCAGCAGCATAGTCGTGCAGATCTTAGTGTGCATGCCAATGCTTTGTTCCAAGAACTGCTTCGTAGTCCTGTTTTAAAACAACTCCATTCCATATATGAAATTTTGGACAACAAATATTTAGGTAAGTATTAAAGGGACACTCCGGCCCAAATACAAATGCAGTTCATATGAAAGATCTTACTGACTTTAGTTTATTTCCAAAGTTTCAGCATTCCTATCAATTTAGTTAAGAAGATGTGGCTAGTTGAAGTTGGAGAGTTTGTCCAATTTCGACGCCATTTTGTTTCTCAAATATGACGTCACTGAGTGACGTGATCTCGTATTATGCCTAAGAAGTTCCTCTACTTTCCTGCATGATGAACTAAATAGTTTATTTCGACTAATTTTCGTCCAAAGACCATTCACAATAACTATCACTATGTGATCGCCATCAAAACAACTCCAATGACGTCATATTTTCAAAACCAATATGGCGTCAAAATCCACAAATTTTCAACTTCAACTAGCAATATCTTCTTAACTAAATTGATAGGAATGCTGAAACTTTGGAAATAAACTAAAGTCAGTAAGATCTTTCATATGAACTGCATTTGTATTTGGGCCGGAGTGTCCCTTTAGAGAAATATTTAGGTATTAAATTATTAAAGTATTTTGTTCAGGAAGACCCAATTATTTCGAATATGTAAAATCCCCAAACGTCAGATAGACACTTTACAAAATGTCGTTGTAAAACTGCTTCATGTTGTAGAAAATGGACTCCGACAAACATACCAACCGCTCAACATCAGAGTAAATGGACCAATTTACGAGTATCTTCGTTGCACGATGAGTTCTGACGAAAATATGTCGATTTTATTCATGTCTTTGACAAACAGGTAGATTCTATTCATTAATTATATAATAATATATAAATTAAGGTTAATGACTTAGCAACATCGTTCACACAGCTATCACGTGCTGACGATGGTCAATACACCATTGTGTACACGAGCAAGGAACTGTCGCAAGAGTATTTTTTTTTTTATTTAGCTTCGCCTCTAAAAAATACATAGAAGAAGCAGGGTCACCACAACAGTTAAACACCAATTACAAAAATAAAATAATAATTAATAACAGCAAGTTATGGGTTCAGTGAGGCTTTGCGATGTGTTGCACTTTAGGCAGACAGTTTTCCAAGTTCGTCGTCAACATTGTAACAGGATAATAGAGTGTTATTATAAAAGTCTAATAAATAGTGCATGACTTCTTAAATATTTTAAATGAATTTAGTAATAATTTAGTACAACCTTTGTTCAACCAAGAACAAAGGCACGTTATCCTATAGGACCCAACCCCAGATTCGCCAGTCACTTTAGTCATTCTAGTATTTACTTCCTGGAATAAGCCTACACGGGTTCTCCCGTTTCTGAGGACCCAGACCCTCAGAACTGCACTTCCCGTCACCCATATTTTGCCACACGATTTGCGTAGAATCATTAATGCTTTTTAATTTATATAAAAGTGTTCGTGTGTTACGTACAGTAGGTAGTGTAGAAATACAAATTGAAAACTCTAAAAGGTTGGTGTACTACCTATATCATGTGGAGGAGGTCTAACGATCTGTGTGAAGGCCCTTCGTCAGAGAGTGAGACATGAAGTGACAAAGGACCTTCACTGGAAACGTTGGAGCTCCTACACATTATTTCGACAGTGCACCAGCCAACCTTTTTTCGATTATTTCTTTCTTTTTCGTTTAGGTTGTACTTGTTGTGGCGTCATCTTCAGATAGCAGCAAGGATCTCGTCATACTCTGATTGCATTACCTCAAAAAGAAGTTTGAGCACACCTCTTAATATGTCTGTGGCTGTTTCCAGAGGTAGGACTTTAGTTATAATTTAGGTGAAAGAAATTTGGTTATTTTTAGGGAATATGAAGAAAACGATATGGAGAGAAAGACCTAAAATTTAATAAATAAAATACTATTTCCTATTTCCATATTACCTGTGCATATATATTGGAAACATCTAGTACAATATAGTGCAATATAGTATAATATAGTCCAATATGGTATAATATAGTCCAATATTGTACAATAAAGTACAATACAGTATACTACAGTACACTACATTGTACTACACTACAGTACACTACAATATATTACATTACAATGCAGGAAAATATAGTACAATACAGTACAATATAGTACAATATAGTTCAATACAGTGCAATAGCACATGGTGCAATATAGTGAAATAGTACAATACAGTACGATACTGTACGATATAGTACGATATAGTACAATACAGTACAATATAGTACAATATAGTACAATATAGTACAATATAGTAAACTGGACAATACTGTATAGTACAATATAGTATAATTTTGTACAATATGGTAAATTGGACAATATTGTACAACATACTACAATGTATTGCAGCATAGCCTAGTACAGCACAGTACAGACATGTCTTGCTATACATTATGCCTTCATATATTGTCTCACATGTCCCTTCTTATTCACATTTTTAAGGCTTAATGAAATCCGAAAACCTACCTCACCCGGCCATTGTACATCTCTATCCACTTTGTCGTTTATTTGAAGACTTTATTCGGCATCTAATAGAAAAGAGTAGCATTCTTATTACTGACGATGGTGCTTACAAGGTACACAACTAATCTAGAACTTTATCTATGTGAAAATACCTGTGAAAATACCTCTTTGTACACCTATTGCGTCCCAATTTTGATGTGCTTCTTCAGTTTAAACGTTTATCGTTTTATCAGGTGTGGAAGTCTCTGAAATGCTACAGTCGTTTCTTGGACGTTTGCGAAACTCGACATTCGGGAGACGTCGATTTCCAAGGCTTGTTTGGTTTGCATTGGAAGTTGTTCAAGAAAGAAACGTTTTCGATCGTTTGTGAAACCTTTATCAAGAACAATGAGATGTAAGTAGACAGAAAAGTCACTGTTACTAGAAATACGTACCCGCAATAACCCCTCGCCCGCCTTTTCTACCCAAACCTCCCCCCCCCCCCCTACAGTATCTTTTCGCCATCCATGGGCTGTCGATAACAAATCGCAAAAGGCTTCGGTTTCGTCGTACGTAAATTTTGAACGTTATCTCGGGCAATATTTACTCGATTTCAATTCTGAAAACAGATTTGGAATTACCGAGTCTAAATACATAACATACGTGTCTATTATATTACGAGAACGTGCATATGCTTCGTAAAAACCTGTTTATGTACTTAGAAATTAGTCGGCAATCAGGTGGCCGCTTCGTCGTATATTATTTTGAACGTTATCTCGGTCAATATTTAACCGTTTTCAATTCTGAAAACAGATTTGGAATTACCCAGTCCAATTACATAACATACGTGCCTAATTTGTTACGCGAAAGTGTACACCCTTCGTAAAAACCTGTTTATGTAGTTCGTTAGATCACAAATCGTCAATAGCCAACTGATTAATTAAACCCTTGTTCCTTTGTTTTTAATGGTTTAATAGAAACGTCCCAGAAGAAGTCACGAGTGTGATCAGTTGCCTCGACGAACTGTTCATGGTGAATGACGTCCTACCTGAATGTCACTGGTTGTTAATCAAACAGTTTGATCACCCAACGACATTTTTGTACCAGGAAGTCAGTGATTTGTGGGTGAGTGATACTCGTACTAACGAGACGAGTGTGGAAAAGTTATAGAAAGGAACTTTCTCCCTCTCACACACCTTTATACAACCGAGACTTCGGGCACTTCATGTTGGAAGTATATTAGAATATAGAATTCAGTTTATTGTGAATGTGAAATTACAGTTTTTTTGCGTATGTATCGTTTGGTTAAAGGTGTACTGGAATTAATAGCTACTGCACAACCAAATGCGTTGCAGTAAAGGAAAATATAGTTATTTAGCACCAGTGATATGCATACTTAGCTCTCTAGAATATGATAAGCGTAATTCAAGTTAAAGGTCATTGGCAACAAAAATTAAGTTTGCATGTCTAATATGAAAGAACTCGTAAAATGATAGAGTAACACCTTTTACAACTTTTCCCTATTTTACTTCGTTTTTGAAATATTTCAGTTTGTTTGATATGTAAATGAGATGGTCTCTGACGTCAGATGCAGCGTAGAGAAATTTCACTCATTAAAAAAGTGTTATATCTCAGTGATTGCTAAGTTTACAATGTTCATTATCATGACTCATGAGGAGTTATTATATGCACATTTTCAAGTAAATTTGTGGAACAAACTTGAAGATGGAACTAATATTTTAATGAGTGAAATTCTCTACCCTGCACCTGACGTCAGAGACCATCTCATTTCCATATCAAACAAACTGAAATATTTCAAAAACGGAATAAAATATGGAAAAGTTGTAAAAGGTGTTACTCCATCATTTTACGAGTTCTTTCATATTAGATAAACTTAATTTTTGTGCCAATGTCCTTTAACGAAAGTTATAGTTAAAGAAAGTTATAGTTAAAGACTGTTCATTGTTTGGTTCAATGAAGAGACCTATTTCTCTTCGATATTTGTGAACAGATGTTTTTCCCGCAAAACCAATTACGGCAAATGCGGACCGCAAATTAACCATTCATATTGCGTAATTCCACCGGAAGTAGCGCTAGCTAGATAATAATAATATATAAATCAAATATCTAAAAAGGTTGGTGTACTGCCGAAATAGCATGTAAGTTGTCTTCACTCTCTGATGAAGGCACTTCGCTCGAAACGTTACACAACTTACACGCTATTTCGGCAGTACACCAACCTTTTTAGATATTTGATTTGTATTTCTACACTGCCTACGCAGCACAACGCGTTTTATAATAATAATAATATAAGTTAGACTCTTATGTTTTCTTTGTTTGTAGCATAAAGTGACTCAACTGTTTCTCGACTTGCTTCATGGCAATAACAACACAGCAGCATTACCTCGCCTCAGGATACGTGAACACCAGAAAACCCTTGTGGAGAACCTAGAGCTGTTGATAAAACTGAGAGAAGAAAAAGTGAAAAAGAAAAATGGAGAAGATATTTTAAGTACGTACTAACGCTGCTTTATTATTTATGGCCGGGGTGGGGGCCGAAGAGAAAATGGTTGGGTAACTGAAAATTCTAAGACCTAAATGGTTGGATAAAAAAATCACTTCTCTGAAGGGTTGGGTAGCAAAATGTTCATGATTATTTACATAAAAAAATTAAGAGAATTGGAATCTTGTCTTCCGTTCTCCTTCGTCATCATTGCACATTAGCTTTTGTTATTGTATTCCTCTGCTTGTTTTCCTTGGATTCCTGCTCTGTATAGCGAGATAATAATCTGAAAGTTACAGTAGCATCTGTCTGTACATCTATTTGGGTTTGTTCAGTGGCGGCAGTACGGGTGTGCAAACGGTGCGCCGCACCGGGGCCCATGGGCCTAGGGGGCCCATCAGCCCATCCGGCAAACTGCCTCTTTATTAATGGTTCTATTATTAATATTATTTTCATAAAAATAATGGATATACTACAAAAAAGTGATTTGTGGATCTTTAGATTTTACTCAAAAGTGCTCTCAAAATGCAGGAAATGCCATTGCAGAGACCGTAAATTCAAGAATTTTCCGGCGGAGAACCCTCACGGACCCCCCTACATATGTCGTCACTTTGTGGGAGGGGGGCCCCAAATTTTTTTCTCGCACCAACACCCACGTAGTGCCGCCACTGGGTTTGTTATTAAAACTTGTATCGACGATATACTGGGTATTGGGTTTTATCTAACTTTTTTATTCTTGAGTTGGGTAAAAAAGTTTCTTTAAAGTTTGATGTCTTGCCACCTACACTAAAATATCAAAAATTGTCTGTAGGTGACGTAATTGTTAAAGTGCATATAACGTCTGTGGGATTCAACATATTTGTAATCTATAGATTCTCCTGAGATAAATTGTAATATATCTTGTCAGCTGAAAATTTCATCTTCATAGACTTATTTGCTGTTAAAGTTGACGGAAGTGATGTCATAGCGGGCATCTGTAAAGAGGTTTTCATGTAGACAGATGCCCGCTATGACATCACTTCCGTCAACTTTAACAGCAAAAAAGTGTATGAAGATGAAATTTTCAGTTAACAATTATTGGATGAGGTTTTCGTGACATCCGGATTTATCAAGGTCGAGACTGATAACACTTACCGAGACCTTGATAAATCAGGATATCACGAAAACCGAATTCAATAATTGTTTTTTTATATATTTTAGGAGAAAACATATAGTACAAAAACTTTATTTTTGAACCTCGAAAATTGCTTCGCTCCCTGTAATATTACTCATCGCGGGCGCAACTTGTACATAACTTAGTTATCTGTTATCTGCTAGCAGATAACAGAGTTATCTGTTGGTTGCGTGATTCTTGCGTGATTGCGATATTTAACCGTAAGCTCTTAGCCAAAATGCACGTAGTAACTACAATATATAATAATACAATTTATCTCGGGATAATCCATAGATTACAAATATGTTGAATCCCCCCACAGACGTTATAGGCACTATAGGCACCCGAGTTTATAACTTTTACAAGCTTTTCTTTGCTTTTCTTCTAATTGTATAATAAATTCGGTTTTCGCGTGGTATCTTGTGTTATCAAGCCTCGGTTTGTGTTATCCGCCTTTGGCTTCGGCTTATAACACGAACCTCGGCGTTGATAACACAAGATATCATGCTCTTAACCTCATTCAATAATTGTATATTATTCACGCTTTGAACAAATCAAACTTCATACACTGAATCTTATCCATCGAATCCCGAGGTAAGACGTTATCTAGGAAGAACCACAGACGGTTGGGAGTTTGATCCAGGCCAAGGAGCTTAGAAAGTGTTTCTGAAGATCGAGATTTCGAGTGCATGAAATTATACGTTTTAATTTTACAGGATCTATTGATAAAAGTACAAAAGACATTGTGCTTCAGGTATATCATGGACATGAAACAATGCAGGATATCAGTTCTTCGGATGTGATAAAACAAATGTCAGAGGTCAGAGTACAAGACGAGGGAGAAGAGAATACTGCGTGGACCACCCATGTCACCACTTGTGATGCACTTGAGAGTTTATGTACTTTGTTAGCTGACTGCTCTTTTCAAGAACTCCTGTCTTCGTTAAAGCTTGTTGGTTTACGAAAAAAGTTGAGTTTAAGGTAAGCTGTTAGTGGAGCCACAATCACTTTGTTTTTAGACGCTTGACTTAGTAGTGCGTGTGTCAAATATATGAAATAGACCAGCACTCCGTGATCTTTATTTGTAGGCAGTTTTTTTCAGCTGACGTAGCGACTTCACAACCAATCAAAATTGAGATAAAATTAAATTGAATAGTTAATGTTATTATTGGTGAATGTGAGAGCTTATGGATGTAGTTGAATGGATGTAGTTGAATGAATGTAGTTCAATGATAAATGAGCATGCACACCAAGCCTTGAATAATAATAATAATAATAATTATTATTATTATAATAATAATAATAATAATTTTTTTATTTTTTAATTTTATTTTTATTTTTTAAATAATAATATAATAATAATTAAATAATAATAATAATAATAATAATAATAAAGACGTTTTAGGAGCATTATACAACAATATTACAACAATACATTCAACCACAGAAAATAAACATATGTTATTATCGCTACATTATTTAACTAGAAATTTGTTGTTTTTTAGAATGGACGTGAAGAACATCGACGATTGTAATGAGCAGCTTGAAAGTTATCTCAATTATTGCCAGAAATACGTTAGGCACCTTCCTTTATGTACAGCGTTTGTACGCTATCTTCAATCCAGTGGAAAGGTTGGTTGGCAATACTGCTCACGGTTGAGTTCTCGTATGTCGAAGACTTACTGCCATAATTTTATGATGTTAAATGTTCCTTTAATTTAATTTAGAATGAAGACGACTTTACTAAGCTCCATTCGTCCATGCTTCGCCTCGCTGATTGTTGTACATTGTACGTGCATTCAGGAATGGAATCCATCGACAGTTCCTTGGCTGGAGAAGTTACAGCTAAGAAGTTAAGCGTAAGTTAACTAACTCACTTTGTCTTGATTTTGCCATTTATTACATAAATTGTTTGTAAATTGTTTGAACCTAGGAGTATCATTAGATGTGTGAAGTTGATCGTCCAGGTTGTCGTGAGAAAGACTATTGTTGGTGACTGACGTTTCGACGGCCTCAGCGGTGGTCATCTTCTGAGTCAAGTCACCAACAATACTCTTTCTCAAGACTACAATAACCTGGACGATCAACTTCACACATTTAATTTATTATATAATCTCCCATTTATTACAGCATGTTCTGTTGGACTTATTTAGCTGAAACTTCCTTGGACAAAAGCTTTCTAAAATTTAAAGTACATGCATGTAAACCATCAGCGGGAATTTTTTTTCAATTTTGACGTCATTGGGTGCTAGGAACAAAAGAGAAGCACTCAATGATGTCAAAATTGAAAAGAAAACCACCGCTGTACATCAATTTTGAGCCGTCGAGCAAACTCAAAATGGCGGCGTCCAGAAGCATAAAATACGAAAATGAAAACGTTATTTCTCGAGTACAAGAGCAGATACCGTAAAATTATTAAAGTACCTATCTCACGTTTGGGTATTTTACCGATATCCGTAATATTTGGGTCTTCCTGAGCAAAATCATAATATATATATTATCAGCCGAACATTTCATCTTCATGGAGTTTTTCGCTGTCAAAGTTACCGGATGTGATGTCACAAGAGGCATTCCAAACCAGTTTTCTTTTGTTACTTGCCACAAAAACGCCTCTTGTGACATCACATCCGATAACTTTAACAGCAAACAAGTCCATGAAGATGAAATTTTCGGCTGACAAGATATGTTATTATTTTGCTCAGGAAGACCCAAATATTACGAATATCTAAAATCCCCAAACGTGAGATAGGCACTTTAACATTTCTAAACATTATACTAAAAGGCTGGAATTATACTAAATTTTACTACTACCTCCTTTTTACTACATTTCCCCTTTAATTGTTAATCAGCTTTTGAACAAACGGACCCTCGCTGACAATATCTAGTTATTTGATTCGTAAAATAACATTTCATTTTGTTATTTCTCGTTTTTAGTCTCCCTTGTTCTCGTTGGAGTCCACTTGCTGTCTTTTGCGTCTATTTGAAGTATTACATTTTCCATTCGACGATGAAGAAACGAAAGATGAACTCAACCTTCATACACAACTACAGCTTGGCGACTTGAAAGAGAGGGTCGTTCAGTTTGATAATCTCGCGAGGTTTTTGTGGCTCAACCAAAATTACATTAGAAATATCGAGTTCAGTTTATTGTAAGTGTAGAATGTGAAAGTATGCAGGTTCTTATTTCGTTCTCTTCGACCCTTTCTGATTTTTGTATTTTAATAACATTGTTATTTTTCTCTTTTCTTAACAGTACAAATGACTGGAAATTAATCAAGATTGCTTTCGTACGGTTTCTCTGTTGTGTAACGTCCATTGCTTCACGGGAATTTCCAGATATGAACGAAGTATATAGTTCCTTGCTTGGGATGTCGAAGGTGGACAGCGCAAGTGACGAGTTATGGGAAGTAATCAGTGCTGTTATTAGTGATTTTGTTGAAAGTTACACAAGTCGCTGTGGTGGTGTGGATATTCAGGTTGTGAGAGAATGTTTTAGACGTTTAACTTGTTGTGTAAAAACAAACATAAAGAGTGTACCAGGTACGTTCATTCCATAACTGTATGATCGATCGTTTTGATTTTCTTATTCTGTAATTAACAAAGAAAAAAGCTGTGCTGTGCTATGCTGTACTGCATTGTACTGTGCTGCGCTGTGCTGTATTGCATTGTACCACACTGTACTGTTTCAATCTCATCTACCGGTATTTCACCTGTTTCTCTAGAAATGACAGATTTGAAGCCAAGCTCATTTTCTAAAATAACTCGTGGCCTTTCGTTGGTCTACCTTGGCATTCTTCACACAACCCTCCTTCGACCTGCTGGCGACGTAGACCCTGTAGAAGAAACGAATGCTAAGATTCGTTATCTTAAACAAGAGGTTAGCATATGATATATTAATCCTCTGCATTCCTCCCTCCACTCCTCCTTCCCTCCACTCCTCCTTCCCTCCATTCCTCCACTCCTTCCCTCCATTCTTCCCTCCATTCCTCCACTCCTCCTTCCCTCCACTCCTTCCCTCCCACCCTCCATTCCTCCCACCTTCCATTCCTCCCACTCTCCATTCCTCCCACCCTCCATTCCTCCCACCCTCCATTCCTCCCACCCTCCATTCCTCCATTCCATCCCTACCTCCTCCCAGCCTCACTCCTTCATTATTTGTTTCTTATAGCTTATGGAAACAGAAAACGAGCTAAGGATTCGTTTACAGACGGAAGAAATGTTAACTGGTGTTGGTGTTGATGAAAATGACGAAGATTTCGATCCCGTGTCAATCACTCAAGTCAACCCTAGTCATGTTGGTAACTTAGTACGACTCCGGGCTTCGTTAAGATCAGAGCTCTCAGAAATTGGCGAAGAAACTGCATTCCGGCCTGTTCCATCTAAGGTGAGAGATCAATATTATAGAATCATTAATACTTCATGTTTGTGAACGCCACCCCGATTTTTTGGCTACATAAAAATGTAAATTCTGCAGGATCCCTTTTATTTTGACGTCATTGTGTGTTGGCTTTTGTTTATCACCCGTTAACGGGTTTTTAACAGCAGGTTAACAAACAAAATGTAGTAACTCTTTCATCTGGTGAAGCTCTCGACCGCGTAGCTTTTCATGAATTTATATTGGATTGACACAGGATAGTGTTTGCTAAATTAAAAATTTTCCATAGCTTTTGTTTTTCTTATTTTCCCCATTTTAGTTTCGAAACATCCTTGGTATTCTTGATCATTTTTCTACGAGCATTGGCAACTACTTGGGACTTCTGGTGATTTTGGACAAACTCTGCAAGCTTATCGAGTATCCAGACGAAGAAGTAATCCAAAGTGTGAACACTGTTACCGAAATAAAAGGCTCGCTTGCTAACCTTAAGACGTGGACAAAAAGCGTAAAGACATTTCTTGTGCAGCTGAAGGATTTCGTCGCGTACCAGGATATTTTGGGGCCTTACATGTCTGGTTTGAGCCAGGTGAGCCTTGGTAAACACCGCGTGCATGAACGAGTTGGCGTGTGGCGCGTGCTATTAGGGCGCTGCCACTCACCATTAAGTCAAGGCCCGGTCGGACGGGGTTAGTATACTTGGATGGGTGACCATCTGGGAATAACCTCGTGTTGATTCGCGAGCTTGAACTCGTGCGAGTAGAGTTATTAGTTATTAGTTGATCTCTCCCGTGCTTCGAGGGTTTTCCTTCGGGGTCTTCGGTTTTCCTCCTTCAGTAAAATCAACACTGTGCTCCGTGTTGGTCGTATGGTGGCAGCCTGCGGCGCCTTTGACATACCTTCGACTCGGCCACGTTCGAGCTCAAAAATTGTTAGTTCTGAAAATGTCTGCATGACAGAGGTTCATTTGGGGTTATAGGCAATTGTTTAGTTAATGTGCCCTAACCTCAAAATGTTTTATTGTCTTATTTGGAAGAACTTTTAAAATGATCAAGTAACTTCTTTTTAAGATTTTCGTTTCTTCACTTTCTTTTGGAGATATATCAGTTTGTTTGATATGCAAATGTCCGAAATTTACGTCACACATGCTTAATGACTTATTGGAGAAATGTGTGTATCTCTTTCATTCTCGAACGAAATCCTTTGAAATCGAGAAGTTTGGTGTTGTGGGAGAAACACGCACACGTGTTATTCACACTTTAGTGTTTTTATTTGATGAACGCAAAGATATATAACATTCTCTGATAACTCATTATGCATGTGTGACGTAAATTCCGGACATTTGCATATCAAACAAACCAACTGATATATCTCAAAAAGAAAGCGAAGAAACGAGAATCTTCAAAAGAAGTTACTTTATCATTTTAAAAGTTCTTCCAAATAAGACAATAAAAATTTTTGAGGTTAGGGGCACTTTAATGTTTTGCTGCCTATACCACTATCAACTTTATACGTCTTAGATAATACAAGGAATGGCGTTTGTAACCACTGGTGCCCAAAGAGCGTTGAAATGGAAAGCCTTTTATCTGAAAAAACAACAACGGAAATTTGTGGAGGTAAATAGAAGATCCCCAAACGCTATTCATTTATTGTCTATTGAAAAAAATGATATAAATTAGCCTTAAAAGGTTGTAGTTCTGATTCGTGATTCTCTTTTTCTGTCTTTTGATATAGGCATCACTACCCTATGAAATCATTAAATATTTATTACCATTCTCAACTTCTTTTGATTCCTCATTTTTGAGAAGTGAGCATCTATTAAGCGAAAAGGTCTCCAATGGTATCCAAGGTTCGTTAAATATTGTTTTTAGTCTTAAACTATGTGTTTTGCGTTTGAAAAAGTATCATTTACACGGCGCGTTGATACGAAAACTGACGAAAACGACCTCAATTGACGAAAATGTTGAAAACGATATCTGATAATCGTTTTCGCTATTGAAAATGTTTTCAACTGTGTCGTTTTGCCTTTTGAACTCATGTGAACAGGTCAAAACCTGCTAAAAATTCAAGATGTCGACTCCTAAAAAATAGCCTAAATATATAGCGTATCATCTGCGTACATCATCAACTCCGTATATATGTTTGATCCCAGTCTTTCACTATTTTGTAACGTTAAACTACATCAAAAGGCCATCTTTAATATTCAATATCGCGAAAAGTACGGAAAATTGTTTAGATAATGAGCTTTGATTTTATTCAAAGATATGAGATCGAGGTTTTTCACTTCGTAGACACTTTGAGTGTGTAGTATAACTAAAAGTATGAATTGTTTTTAGTTCTTTGTGAGATGAGTGAAGGGGTCAGAGACGACATCTCTGGAATTAGTGGCAGACTGAAATCAAGGTAAGAAGTAACCTTGTGCCAACTGCCAGGCAGGGTCATCTCTATGGCCGAATGTTCTTTTGTTTATTGATTATGAATTATTACCTTTAATAATTTAATACTACAAATGTAGTTCGTATGAAAGATCTTGCCGACTTTAGTTTATTCCCAAAGTTTCAGCATTCCAATTTACTGTAGTTAAGAAGACATGGCTAGTTGAAGTTGAAAATTTGAGGATTTTGAGTGGTTCTTTATCGGCAGTGGAGTTGTTTTGATGGTGATCATATAGTGATAGCTGTTGTGAGTGCTCTTTGGACGAAAATTAGTCGAAATAAACTATTTAGTTCCCCATGCAGGAAAGTAGAGGAGCTTCTTAGGCATAATACAAGATCGAATCATTCAGTGACGTCATATTTGAGAAAAACAAATATGGCGTCGAAATTGGACAAACTCTCCAACTTCAACTAGCCATATCTTCTTAACTAAATTGATAGGAATGCTGAAACTTTGGAAATAAACTAAAGTCAGTAAGATCTTGCATATGAACGACATTTGTATTTTGGCTGCAGTATCCCTTTAATGAACATGGGATTATAATGATATTCTATTGTAACGAATTTCACCAACTTACAAATTTCTATCGATTTGTTATTTCAATTTAGAGTTCGAAAACTGGCATTGACGCTTTTACAAGAAAGCGCCCGTCATTCTTGTTTCACGAAACCGAGAGACATCACTTTGTTGAAGGCCTCTGTCAACTGCTACCTCGCATTGTGGCTTCAATATGAAGAAGAAAGGAAACTGGCGATGCAGGAAGAAGAAAGTTTTTACAAATTTAAGACGAAGGTCTACGATCTCGACGAGCCCGAAGAAGAGAAAGACGAAAAAGAAATAGCAGACTTTTTCACGAACTTTGACGGAGAGTACAACGACGTTGACTTCGAGTCTCGATATGAACCAGAGTCGGATGCAAGGAGGAAGAAGAAACGCCAAAATGACGATAAAAAGCAGAGTTCGTTCGATCAGTTTAAGATTCCGGACACTGATATCAACCATCTTTGTAAGGTTCATAATTTCCTCGTGTCATCTTTACCAAGTGCTGCCCGCGTTCTCACAACCCTCAACCTGCAGGCTTCTCCCGAGGAAAAGGGAGTTATGGTGGACGAGGTTAAGGTGTTTGTGGAAGGGTTCAATGTGGTGAGGGATTTGGTTTACGTTGGGAGTCTGTCAGGTATGTTCATCGTCGAGTAAAGCTATTATTCTTATGTATACGAGTGAGGATTGAACCCGCGATTCTGGATCTCTATAGACCAGCGGTCTAACTGACGAGCTACAGAAGTCGTTGCCGTGAGCTTAGCCACGAGTTCAGTATCTATAGTAAAGGAAAGTAAAGGACATTGGCGACAAAAAATAACTACCTATCAAAGTGCGTGACTTCAATAAACGGAATATCGAGTTTGAGGTTGTAAAAATGCTCGTAAAAGCGATTAATTACACTGTCAAAGTGACGTCACCAACTTCCCAGATAATTAGGCAGAGTATTACAACAAGATGGCGGATGACAAGATTGTCTTTGGTCAAAATTAGTTCTGTTGTTTTGTATAAGAGTAGTTTTTACTTGGATTACCTTCGTAAGCCTGTTTGTTAATCAGAGAGTCAAAAATTGGAAATTGAGATTTTTGATGCCAATGTCGTTTAATGTGGGTAACGCCGGTGAAGCAATAGGGTATATTAAAGATAATCAGTTGAAGGAAAAATTATGTAAAATTTCAAGTGTTAAAATAAATACTTTCGAAAGTATGTTACTCGATTGTCCCCCAAACTGCATGTTGCGGCAAAATTAGAAATTCTCGCAGAGAGGTATCGATAATCCTGCAAAATGACGTATATCCGGTAGGTTAACCATGTTTGATCTCTGCGCAATTAAAACTTAAAGTGCTTATAAACCGAAAATGGGTTTTTGGTGATTCGGATAGAGCATAAAAAGTTAGTTAATAAGTTCTGGATTAGTTTTTGCGTTAAACTTTTAGTTTCGGAGATATAACGGCTCAAACATGCAAATTGTGCCATTTTTTGGAAAAAAGTAGCGCCACCAAAATAACACACAGGGACCTGGATCCGAGGAACCCATCTTCAACAACAACTAGGCTTTTGTATAGGAGAAGACAGCTATCTTAAGAGTTTTTATTGAAAAATGCCCAAACGATGTGTCTTTACGATGATACCTTGTCTACTCGAATTGTAATATATTTTTATAAGTATTGAAACATAACACGTTCCTCGGATCCAGTCTCCCGACCTGCGCTACTTTTTTCACAAATTGTGACTTTGAGCCCTTATATCTTCGAAACTAAAAGTTTAACGCAAAAACTAATCTAGAACTTATCAACTAACTTTTTATGCTCTATCCGAATCACCAAAAACCCATTTTGGGTTTATAAGCATCAACGCAAAGCTCAAATCATAAATCGTATTTATAAAGCAACCTTGAAATTTCTTGTTATTTTACAGATGCAGATCTAGTCGAGAATACAACGCATAACCATCTATTCATGAGTTCACTTTTAGCTACTTCTCTATCTTCATATGATACAATTTCAGAGGTACATATAGAACTGTTGGTAAAAAGCGTATATATATATATATGTTAACTTATTATAGCTTTAATAAGAAAAAGTATGAAAGCGTCTAAGTTCTCAAAAGAACTGGATATAATATATGAAATACAGAAATAAGAGAACTTCAATGTGTCGACAAATACTTAAGTAAGGTACTTACAGTATACGTATCTTCATGGACGACGTTTCGGACGATGTGTCCTTCTTCAGGTCAGATGAAGAAGGACACAAAGTACTCTTACTTAAAGTGCAACTGACCCCAAAAATGATAATGCTATGTTTGAAAGAGCACTTAAAATGATGAAGAATGGCTTTAACAATTCTTTGATATCTATTTTCGTTCTCGATCTATTCAGTTATATGTGATATGTTAATGAGGCACGTGATGACGTCAAAGCAGGCAAACAACATTGTGGCAATTCTAAAATTCGTGTATATCTTCAAAGTTATCCAATAAAATTACTTGAAACTTTGCACGTGGATGCATACTACCAAACTAAAGAACATGGTTCAAGTTATGTTATCACCATAGTAACAGATTAGCTTTCATACCTCTTAGTTTCTAAAACAAGATAATTTGTTTTCTCTCATGTGCAGAACATGTTGAAATTGGCAGTTCTCAATATATTTTTCAATAGCTTTTCCAATGCAAAAGTTTGAAATCGAAAACGGTGCTTGCAATGGAAGAAAATGAAGAATTCTGTATGGTAACGGAGAGGTTTGGAAGCTAATCTGTTACTATGGTTACAACACAACATGAACCATGTTCTTTAGTTTGGTAGTATGCATTCATGTGCAAAGCATCAAGTAATTTCATTGGATAACTTTGAAGATATGCACGAATTTTAGAATTGCCACAATGTTGTTTGCCTGCTTTAACGTCATCACGTGCCTCATTAACATATCACATATAACTGAATAGATCGAAAACGAAAATAGGTATCGAAGAATTGTTAAAGCCATTCTTCATTATTTTAAGTGCTGTTTCAAATATAGCATTATCATTTTTGGGGTCATGTGCACTTTAAGTATTTTTCGACACATTGAAGCTTATCAGCTTTATTAAGTATGATTTAATATAACAGTGATTCAAGCCATTTATAAATCAGGACAATGCTGTACCGATTTACAACTACGAATTTATTTTGTTTTTTTCTTCGTGAATTTTTAATGATATATAGTTTAAATAATATAGCTGATACTGAACGATTTCACCCGTCAGCTGTTAAAGAGAGACCAATTGAATATGTTCAAAATAAGCATGGTTTCGCTAATTGAGCGTCGTGCTCTATCTTTATTCAAACACGTTCTCCTACTTTTAAATCCACCACAGGAAGAAACTGATAAATATTACAAGACTTTATTTTCAAGCAGGTACGTCCATAGCTTTAGTATTTGGCATTGCTCGGCCCTTCAAGGGCATTGTTAACAAAAAATAACTACTTTTATATCGAAGTATATGAGTTAGCTTGAGTCGGAATTTTGTAGTTTGGCGCTTTGGAAATGCTAGTAACACATTTTGAAAGTTTGCTTTGTGTTGCCAATGTCCCTTAGATAATATTGTTTTGTTTCAGGCGTCAACACTACGATATATATCATGATTGTAATCCGAAGGAGATTTCACAAGTTTTGCCCGTGCTATCACGGTTTTTATCCAGACTCCAACAGCTACTGCAAGAATGGCCCGAACATCCTACCCTTATTCAGGTAAATCCCCATGATGCATTTCTCGCGTTAAATCTAGATCTTCGCACCACAGCCCAACACACCACACTGCGAAGGGAACTCTGGCAAGCCAAACAAAAAATCGTACTTAAAGGGAGTCTAAGGGACACTCTACCCCCAAAACAAGTGTTGCTAAAATGAAAGTTTTTTGTCGCCTTGACATGAGAATGGGTATTAGTTTTCTTCTAATCGTTTTGGTTTTAGAAAAATTTGGTTTTGTTTATCGTATTTTTGGTAAATTGAAGGCCGCCATTTTTTTTCTGATTGCGGGCGAATTTGGTCGCTCCATTAATTTTTGACGTCATTGAGTGATAGAAACACTTTGAAAAGAAATCCTTCACAATAGCGTGAATAGACTAAGACCACGTTATTGTATATAGAAATCGTGGAATAAAGAAGGAATACTGGTAAAATTATTACATTATTTGCAGAAACGGATTTTCATATTTATTACTAGGGGGTGCCAGAAATTTTAGGGGGTGAGCTGGTGAGGTAACACAAGGCGTCACCAAACGTTGTGCTTCAGGGCTCAGCCCCCAGTGAGGTCCAGGGGTGGAGCCGCTGGTGGGAGGCTAGAAAGCAAAGCACCCCCCGGAAAAGGTTTCTAGAGTATACAGAAGGCATTCGAAGCAAAAAACTAAGGTTTTTGAAGTTGTCAAGTCAATGAATTTGGCAGGTCCTTTGAGAGAGTTAAATGACCCTGTAAACCCGAAATAGGGTTCTATCAAATCACTGTGTTAAATATGTTTAGAGGGGTGAACGTTTCGTTTGGGGGGGGGGGGGGGGTGAAAAACAAATATTTGGAGGGGTAGCACCCCTGCACCCCCCAGAAAATCCGTCTATGATTATTTGTGTGTTAATGTGCCAGTCTTTAACTTAATAATATTGTCAAGTTTTAGAATATTAAATATTTGATAATATAGAAATTATAGGATGAAAAAATATGATCAATGATTACTAATTGCAATTATTACTAATTACTAAGTGTATGTGGTCTTAAAGTGCCCCTTACCTCAACATTTTTTATTGACTTATTTGGAAGAACTTTTAAAATGATAAAGTAACTTCTTTTGAAGATTTTCACTTCTTCGCTTTCTTTTCGAGATATATCAGTTTGTTTGATATGCAAATATCTGGAATTTCGTCACACATGCATAATCATAATGAGTTATCAGAGAATGTTATATATCTTTGCGTTCATGAAATAAAAACACTAAAGTGTGAATAACACGTGTGTGCGTTTCTCCCACAACACCAAACTTCTTGATTTTAAAGGATTTCGTTCGAGATTGAAAGAGATATACACATTTCTCCAATAAGTCATTATACATGTGTGACGAAATTCCAGACATTTGCATATCAAACAAACTTATATATCTCAAAAAGAAAGCAAAGAAACGAAAATCTTCAAAAGAAGTTACTTTATCATTTTAAAAGTTCGTCCAAACAAGACAATAAAACATTTTGAGGTTAGGGGCACTTTAAGGTGATGATGACTTTCTTCTTAGTTGACGAAAACTATTGATCGGATTGTCTCTTTCCCGGTGACAAGCCCTGTGATGAAAATCCTCAATGGATTAGAACTCTTGCTGAAGCAAGCTCAGGTATATTCTCATATTTTGGTTAACCTCCAACCATTTGCGAGCAAATTAATAAGCCAGTTAGTAATGTCGACTGCGCATCAAAATGACGTGTTCTGCGTCGGAATAAACCACAATAGACATTTGCATTTCTATTTAAACTTGCAAATTCGTTATACTGAATTCCCCAGCCTGATGTTATGAATTGAAATAAGTTTTATCCCGACGCAGAATGCGTCATTTTGACGCGCAGTCGACATTACGAACTGGCTTATTATATCAAAGTTCGCGATGGTTTACCGAGCAATGTGTTGTCCTGTTCTCTAATGTAATTGTTGAACATGAGCTGTGAAAGGGCAACTCTTGTCTCTGTTGAGTGTTTTATGCTGTTTTCTTGCAACATTTTGAAGGAATGGGAAGCTAATGCCAGCAGACATGTTTCGATTAGAACTCACTTGGATGAAGTCGCGCATCTGATTGTCCGTTGGAGAAAACTGGAACTCAGGCAAGTTTTACTGTTTGATATATTGTGACAACACATGTGACACTTTCCGTAACCTTCACTCTGCAATCGTTGGACCATCTCATGCCGGGGGTGTCGCCAAGAGGGGGGACTGGGAGGACAATCCCCCCCCCCACTTTTCTTAAAGACCAATTTTGAAATTCTTCTAAATCCAGCGAGAAACGCTTAGGGGTAGAGCTGGAGGGGTTGATGGGTACTTTGGGTTAGTTTACGGGCATGTTTGGGATTAAAGTTTGTGACTTAGTTTTAGGGTTAGCACTACCAGAAACAACCATTAAATTAAGTGGAGCACTTCTGCTGGAAACCAAGCTATTCTGCCTGGTTTCCAAACGATTTTGCCGAGTTGTCGCGATGTCTGCGATGATGTCATCATTTTGCCCCCCTCCCCCCACCCGACGCCACTCATCTCCTGACTTATCAGTAGGTTATAGGTTCGATTCCTATCATACGTTTTCTTAGCTTTATCGAACCTTGCTGTTCTTTTTTCAGTTGCTGGTCTTCCCTGCTTCAAGTGTGCGAGGAGAAAGCAAAGGAAAAGGCCAATGATTGGTGGTTTCACGTGTATCACGTGATTCAGCAATACGTCGCGCGTGAAAACACCAGTAGCTGTTCTGACGTCACAGAATTAGTGCATACCATGCAACAATTCATGGAGTCTTCTTCGCTTGGTGAATTTTCGGCACGATTGAAAATCCTTTTTTCATTTTACTGTCAATTGATGATCGATCAAAGTCTAGGAAATAACTCAGGTGATTTTTTCAACTTTTCTTTTCTTTTTAAATTTTCTTTTAATGTGAATCTCCTCCTCCTGTTATATTGACAGGAGGAGTAGATTCACATAATTGATTCACTATAAAAAATGGATACCATCTGTAAATCAGACCTCTCACGATATCTCAAGATCAAGTTCTTTCGCGCAATAGTAGAAAGCGTACTTCTGTATGGAAGTGAAACCTGGACAATGACAAAGTCGCTTGAGCAGCAAATCGACGGATGCTACACCCGGCTACTAAGGGCAGCACTCAACATCAGCTGGAGGCAACACATGACGAATGCTGAGCTTTATGGTACAATACCACCCTTATCAACGACATTACGTGAGCGCAGACTACGATTTAGCTGGCACTGTTGGAGAAGTAAAGATGAAGTCATATCAGAGTTACTTTTCTGGCATACCAGCGCAT
This sequence comes from Chrysogorgia sp. JL179-B06, assembly GCA_035772405.1. Taxonomy (NCBI): domain Eukaryota; kingdom Metazoa; phylum Cnidaria; class Anthozoa; order Scleralcyonacea; family Chrysogorgiidae; genus Chrysogorgia; species Chrysogorgia sp. JL179-B06. Next base: position 1,639,400 of record JAYKKM010000519.1, read on the forward strand.
TGCAGACGTTCTCGTGGAAGACCAGCTACAACCTACATTGACAAACTTGAAAGTGATACTGGACTCGGGAGAAATTAAATAGCGAAAGCTATGGAGAATTGAAAGGTCTGGAATAATCTCAGCTGTACTGTCCGAGCTCGCTCGACCTAGATGATGAGATGATGAGATTCACATTATAGTATTATTTGAGTTCGCAATTCAAAGTAACTTACATGCCCGCACGTACGCGGTCAATACTACTGTATAATGATATTAACAATAGGTAGTACTTTTGTTTTTTCTAGATGTTGTCAAGTTGGTACTCTGGAATGTGCATTGTTATTACAAACAGTTTCAACCTCACATAGCGACCTTACTACAGAAAGCTAAGACACCACTTGAAAAGGATCTCAAAGTTAGTGATCGCTTTTTACTTAAAGGGTGTTCCCCTTTCCGAAGGTCAAAGAGATACTGGTGAAGAGTTCGGGCCGCAAGGAGTTATGGGGCTGATTTTGGGGACGCGTCTCACTCAAACGAACTGGGTATAATATGAAAAAGAGAAGTAACTTCAATGTGTCGGGAAAAAATACTGCAAAAATCCAAGTAGAACGAATCACTTTAATATAATCACTCGAGAACTTTTAATAGATTTGTTGTGAAATATCTGGACGCCCCAAAATTAGTCCCATAACTCCTTGCGGCCCGAACTCTTCACCAGTCTCTCTGTGAACTTCGAAAAGGGAATTGGTGACAAAAAATTACTTTCTATATATGTATCGAAGTATATCGTCAATGTTCGTTTTTAGTTACCCGCAATATTTTAATGTCATTGTTGCCGTAGGATTTCATCAAAATTGCGAAGTGGAAAGACGTCAGCTTTTGGGCAATGAAGCTCGCTGCTACAAAATCTCACTATACCTTACTTAAGCTGATGAAGAAATATCAGGTAACTAGAAATACGTATCTGCAACAACCCCTCGTCCGGGCGAAGTAATGATATGCTTTTTTTGAAAGTCGCATTTTTACAACTGGTCCCGTAGTTGGGTCTTAAAAATATGAATTGTAACACTCACCACTTTCCTAAACAACTTCTACTTTGAAATAAAATCAATCAACTTCTACCTTTTTATAAAGAGTTTTTTTTTGTAGAAAAAATAGAATTACTTGTACCAGTTGAATTTTAGTTCGGAACCTTCGTGATCTCCAGTTAGACGCTCTAACCATTGAGCTACCAGGATGATTTATGATATATATATTTTTTATGAGTATGATTTATTTTTTTTGAGTCGATCACGCAGGATAAGGTTGCCCTATTTATCCGAGCCAGAGGCTCATGTTCCAAGCGTTCGACTATTCAGTTTATCACTCTTAGGTGAACGGAAAACCCAACTGATTAGGGATTCCGAGGGCCTACGATTTAAGGTCGTTTTCCGAGAAGACCCGAAAGTCTTACCATTTGCTGGTGTTGTTGCAAAGGCAGCACCTTCTCCTCAATTATTTTAAGACCCTGAGTGGTGGTCCGACCCAGGATATGAACCCGGGTCTCCCAGCTCATAGACATGTGTGGTAACCACTGAGATGACAGAGTGAAGGCTACGTTGTGTACTAGTTCGTACGTGCGACATACGTACTTAGCGTGCTAAATCAGCAGTCTCGATATGTCTATATAGCAAACAATTTACTATATTAAAATAACCAAGCTGCAAGTCACATTTAATATATAGTTAGTAATCTTGTTCCATCGACTACATATCTATATGTATATATAGATATGTAGTCGATGGAACAAGATTACTTATAGATTTAAGATTAAAGACGTATGTCTTTTTGTCTGATCTAAAGGTGGCATTATCTGAACCGGTGGATAAAGTTCTCATTTCTGTCAATCAAATCTTGTCCTCTGAAGAAGCTGAAGAGGCTGAACCGTGGAAGAACAAAGAATTAGGTGCTTACCTGGCGCCAATTAATCTGAAGGTACCGACCGTATTTGAGGCAAACACGCGTGTGACTTTTGATATTTCATAGACTAATATTTAGCTAGTTATTTATTGGACGAGGTTGAGCAAAATATCGTGATTTCTCAGTGGCGAGCAGAGAATGTCAATAATCCAACAACCTCCATGTACGTTTCAGAATACGTTAGCGGGTAATGTCGTTGAAGAAAGTGAAGAAGAGTGTCGCTCTTTTGTTGATGCGACATCATGTCAGATGTTTTTGAAGATGCGAAAACTCACCCAGAAGGCCTTGGATGCCTTAAAATATGAACTCATGGCTGGATCCTTGAATGAGTTCACAGGTAAGAGTGCTTGCAATTTGATTGGCTCACGAGTCTTTTTGCGCAATTTGATTGGCTCACGAGTCTTTTTGCGCAATTTGATTGGCTCAAGAGTGCTTTTGCGCAATTTGATTGGCTCACGAGTCTTTTTGCGCAATTTGATTGGCTCACGAGTCTTTTTGCGCAATTTGATTTGCTTACGAGTCCTTTTAAGATAAGAAAGATAAGAAGCTTTATTTTAGCAGGGTAGCCCATTCAGCAACTTGGCTGATATTCAGAGGGGCCCTGCATATTCATATTCATTTTGCGCAATTTGATTGCCTCACGAGTCTTTTTGCGCAATTTGATTGGCTCACGTACAGTCAATGAAGTGCAAGAGGTGTATATTTTTATTTAATAAATCCCAGCTTGTCCTTGTTCGTATTTTTGCAGGTCAAATCATTCGTACAACACATTTTCTTCAGAAATTAGAAGTTGGTGATAAGGTTTGTTAAAGTTTTGTTTATCATTTCTGTAAAAAGTAGAGTGCTGCGTAGGCAGTGTTTTGGATATAGTAAAGGGAAAATGTTAGTAAAAGGAGCTGTTAGGAACGAAATACTGACGTTTTAAGCGGAACCCTTCATCAGACATATATTCTCTCTATTACATCTAGACTGGGAAGAAAAGAACAGAATTTGTTAAAAATATCCAAGTTCGCAAGAAAAGAGCCTTGGCTGAACTGTTTAAAGGCTTGCGTAAACTAGGTTAGTGTACCAATTGCGATTTATTTTCAATTTCAGTAGGATTTATTCGGAATTTAGTCTAATTTTTACTTATGTGGCTATGTTTATTTTTTCTTGAAGGTTTATCGTACAGAAAGGGTATGACACTTTGTCAACAACAGTCTCTTAAAGATCCAATGCTAGTGGATTGTTGTGATATAACATCGAGAATACAAAATGGTGACAAGCTAATTAATAACATGTACGGTGACATATATTTAGCCTTAGGACCTTAGGAATAGTTTGTGGACTATAGGGATACTTTGTGAACCATAGGGATAGTTTGTGGACCATATGGATAGTTTGTGGACTATAGGGATAATTTGTGGACCCTAGGGAAGCTTGTCGACCATAGGGATAGATTGTGGACCATAGGGTTAGTTTGTGGACCATGGGGATAGTTTGTGGACCATAGGGTTAGTGTGTGGACCATAGGGATACTTTGTGGACCATAGGGATAGTTTGTGGACAATAGGGATACTTTGTGAACCATAGGGATAGTTTGTGGACCATATGGTTAGTTTTTTGACCATAGGGATAGTTTGTGGACCATAGGGATAATTTGAGGACCATAGGGAAGCTTGTCGACCATAGGGGTAGATTGTGGACCATAGGGTTATAGTTTGTGGACCATAGGGATAATTTGTGGACCATAGGATACTTTGTGGACCATAGGATACTTTGTGGACCATAGGGATACTTTGTGGACCTTTTAGGACGTTATAAATAGTTTGTGGACCTTAGGATAGTTTGTGAGCATTAGCATTAAGCTCGTGAAAATAAGCTGAAAGTTTGCAGATGAAATTTATTGTTTTTCTTTAATATTAAGTGAGTGTACTTATAGTCGTCGGTGCTGTACTTATAGTCGGTGCTGTACTTATAGTCGGTGCTGTACTTATAGTCGGTGCTGTACTTATAGTCGGTGCTGTACTTATAGTCGGTGCTGTACTTATAGTCGGTGCTGTACTTATAGTCGGTGCTGTACTTTGGTTTTCTGGAAAAAGATCGCAACGATGTTTCATTTCAGTAGCACTTTAAGAATGTATTTTCTGCCCAATCAGATTTATTCTTTTATCTTGTGACCTTTATTCTTTTATTTAGTGATCGTGCAGTTGCGCCAAGTACTCTTGCTCTCTTCAACAACAGTGTGGAATACTATCAGAAAAGTGTCGCTCGTTACGCTGTTTTGAACAATGTTCTTCCATCTCCATCAAAGGTACAATATCTACAATAACGTTTCGTCGTTGTTGTTGTTGTTGTTGTTGTTGTTGTTGTTGTTGTTGTTGTTGTTGTTGTTGTTGTTGTTGTTGTTGATGTTAATGTTTTCGTTATATCCTCATTATTTTAGCCCGTTCTTTATCATTTTCAGGAACTTACCGTTGGTGATATTAATCGAATTAAAGGCCTTTCTGAAGATCTGCGCTCTGTAACTCAAATACAAAGACACGAGTTGTCAACTGTTGGAAAACTGTTTTCAGAATTGCGGTAGGTTTAATCATCGTACGTCTAGTAACACACAGTGCCTATCTAAAACCATTACGGTGATGAGAGCGCACTGTATAAATATTAATATTATGACATTAGTCATTATTAAGCGCAGTGTCCGGTCGTAAAGATGATAGTCAATATGTCCGAGCACCTTAGTTCAAAAAAAACCTCGTTGATTTCATGGGTTTATTTTTGTAGAATAATGTACATACAACTGGGGGAAATTGCTACTACTCCAGTATTATCAGACCAACATTGTGTTCTTCCTCCACAAAAGGATATTGCCAAGTGGACAGTAAGTACGATAATTTGAAGTCACGGGTGATATGCGAGTCTTCATCAAACTTAAAATTTTCCCAAAATGTTTCTGCGCCCCAGATGGATTCCCTAACCTTCTGAGTTCTGATAGTTGCTGAGACGCTTTAATAATCGAGTTTCGTATACAATTGAAAATAGAAACATAATAGTATTTAAAATTGTTGTTGTTGTTGTTGGTGGTGGTGGTGGTGGTGGTGGTGGTGTTGGTGTTGGTGGTGGTGGTGGTGGTGGTGCTGCTGTTGGTGTTGGTGCTGGTGTTGTTGTTGTTTTATGTTGTTAACCGTTCATATTATGAGAAGTTAGATGTTGTTCACTTTAACGTGCTCCGTAGTCGGTAACCTCGATTTCTTTTCTCCAGGTAACTTTAGACGACTTGCTGGACACCAGCATCCAGGCTTCGAATAATTTAATGCTATTACTGAAAACTTGTCCCAAATCAACAATCGATAAACATCTTTCTCCAGCGCCTCAACGCTTATCCCAACTTTCTAAAAGTTGCCAAACAGATGCCGCCTTTATTCAAGCAAGAAATGATCTCAGTGTAAGTTAATTATTCCAAAATATACGTCGAGTTACACGATATAATGGCCATTGCTATGATGTAATTGTTCTTTACGATTGCCACAACATGTATATATCACAAGAGTTTTGTTGTATGAAGCCTGGTTGTCAAAATCTATATATTCACATGTAAATATACGTCTAATCAAATTGTGAAAAATATGAAATTATAACCAATGAAAAACAAGAGATTATTTCGAGAGCCAATCAGGAAAAAGCGCGCGAAAAGGTTTGCTAAGGAGAAAAAATATGACTTCAATGTTTTAGAGCAATTTTAAAAAGTAAAGTTAAATCAGTCAATATTCTTTTTGGAAGTTTTAAATTTTCAGACTTTGTGTGCGAGTTAACGGCTGGCTTTCTCGTGTAGGTGTTTTGTAAAGAACTATCGAATATCAAGTCGACAGTGTATCTGCAAACCTTGACTCTGTATTCTCTTGGAATTGAAAATAACTCGGAAGACTCAGGAAGGTTTCTTTCAACATGGTACGTTTTATATATCGCGAGTGCTACTGAGTAACTATTTACTAGAAATACGTACGCAGCCTAAAAGGTTGGTGTACTGCCGAATTACTGTGTAGCATGTCTAACGAGTGAAACATAATATAAAACGTTTTATTCTGTGACGAAGGGCTTTCGCTTGAAACGTTACACCTCTTACACACTATTTCAGCAGTACACGAACCTTAGAGTTTTTTTATTTATCTTGCCTAGACAATTTGGATAAGTTTAAGTTGCTTTGTTGATACGTTATTTATTTATTTATTTATTTATTTAACTTGCCACATGTACAAGTAACTTTAAGGTTATGGTGACGTAGAATAACAAAGAAGCACAGATTTAAAAACAGACAGTGTCATAGTGATACAAAAGAATAACAACAAAGAGAAAGGAGTACATGTGGCGGGACCAGGGAATTTATGAGTTCGAGTTACGTTCGAGTTCGAGTTCGAGTTTGAGTTGGTTCGAGTTTTCGGCCGGGGGTTAGGATTAGGAAACACTGAATACGGGGGAAGACACTTAAGGCGGGGGGTTAGGGTTAGGATTGGTGTTGTGTTGGGGATAGCTTCTATTTTGACCATTATCATCAAAATAACACGAATTATCATCAAAATAATGATGTTCTAGTAATGTCTGAAACCGCTGGGTCGACAGTTTGTTGGTTTAACCAGTAACTCTAAGTCAACTCGAGGTTAACTCGAAATTAACTCGAACTCGAACTCATGGATTACAAGATCCCACATGTGGCAGGGATACCGCAACAGCTTACGCCAATTACTGCCGGCCCCAGACGAGTAGGGAAAAGGTTTATGAGCTAAAAGGAGGGAAATAGGATTATCGAATAGCTAATTATGTCCGTGGGGATATCCAGTCAATCCTCGGGCAGTGTTACACTTTGTGCAGATCGATTTCCATGTGATGGGGTCATCAGGATCGTAACACTTCTCCATTGCTGCATGATAGTATTTTATAGGAGACTGTTTTTAAATTAGTGTACTTCGTCCGAAACGTCGTCTATGGAAATGCGTTAAGTATTTTTCGACATCGAAGTTCTTTTATTTCTCTTTTTAATGCTATATCCAATCTTTTTCTACCAGGGCTCATTATGAATGTTTGAAATCCTCTTTCGATAATCTTGCTGCAATTTCAAAAAACTTGGATGACATTATTGAACTCAATCCAAGGTAAAAGTTGTGTCATGTTATCGGGTCGCCATTCTTCTCTGGATGTTGAAGAAAAATGGAAAATCGTCACACTGATTTCCTCATTCCTCTTTGTTCTATAGAGACGATGGTTTAGGGCAACTAGCATTTCTCTTGAAAGAAAAACTAGTGAAAACTTGTGGCGATTTCATCTCATGGGAAATAAACGTTTTGGATATGCCAGTAAACAGCAGTTTGAAAGGTAATGAAATGCCGTAGTATTAGAGCTTAACTTTTGCAATTGGTTGCACTGTGATCCCCCCTTGTGGTAGCTCTGGCCCTATACCGCTTCACGCTCTCTAGATGTGCGCATAACCGCTGTTTATCCCACAAGCGGTTGTCACTGGCAATCGTTTGTGTATAATTAGTTCTCATGCCCATATCTAGATTGTACCAAGCTACACTGATGAGCTGTGGAACAGCGAAACACGTGTCTGTAGATATTGTACTATTACGCTCCTTCACTTCGGTGTTGTTGAGCACTCTGTGAAGTTGGTGTCGGTGTCCTTTAGCGATAATGCAATGCCCACTACCCTTGTGGTAGTTTGAGCACTCTGGCCCTATAATAATAATAATAATAATAATAATAATAATAATTATATATATATATATATATATATATATATATATATATATATATATATATATATATATATATATATATATATATATATATATATATATATATATATATATATATATATATATATATATATATATATATATATATATATATATATATATATATATATATATATATAGTAGTTGCGCTGATGAGTAATGTAAGTAACAATAGCATAGCTTCGGAGCCAATCAAATTCCAAACGACTTGCTTCCGATCAAAGTGGCGACGATAACGCATGTACGCCTTGCGTACCTATTTTTTTGCACTTACCAAATTTTCAATTTACTTCACATTAGAGTAAATGGTTTGAACCTAGGAGTATCATTAGATATGTGAAGTTGATCATCCAGGTTGTCGTAGTCTTGAGAAAGACTATTGTTGGTGACTGACGTTTCAACAGCCTCAGCGGCGGTCATCTTCAGAGTCAAGTAAAGCGTGTTTGTCAGGTTTGCCTATATATACGTCTGGTTCATTACGTCATAGTTTGTTTGTGTCATAATTAGTGTGAGAAACAAACATGACGTAATGAATCAGACGTACCTGACAAACACGCTTTACTTGACTCTGAAGATGACCGCCGCTGAGGCCGTCAAAACGTCAGTCACCAACAACAGTCTTTCTCAAGACTACAACAACATGAACGATCAACTTCACACATTCCTTCACATTGAAACTACAGTGAAAATAATTGAAAATTACTACTGTATAGTGCTAAATCCTTATTCCTTTCCGCAGTATTTCGTTTTTTAATCTTTTAGGTTTACCTTACCAATTACGTTCAAAAGTGGCATCGACTAAAGAAGGTATACTTCTATGCTTTCAAAAGTGGTTCAAACGAAGAGAAAGCAAAACAAATAAAGATGAGAAGTTCCTTACTACGCAAGGTAAATAAATATCATCTTTCATCAATATCGCAGACGAGACGTAGAAATTAAAACTTAAAACATTAAAACTAAAGTTTTGTTGAACCAAGATTTAGAATAGTTGGTTTCCTCAACCGTCCACTGATCTCGAAAGAAGACTGGATCGAGCAACTATTGTTCAGAAAATGAAGCCGGAAGTGTAAATAAAAAATAAAAAGTTGTAAATATGTATTTTCTCTTGAATATTAGCCTTACTCCTCTCAGTTCAGGTTTTTAGCTCCTGTGCGTTAAAGAAACAACAAGTTTCATCTGCTCCCCGCGTACACGTATCAGCTAAGGATTTCTGAATGAGGCGCTATAATGTTTCACTTTTACCATTTTTAGAGGACGATAATTGTGATACTTTTGAAGATAAGTATCTGGTAAAGAGCCTCGATGGGGAATTATCGCTAGATTTCGCACAATTAAGCCTACAAGAAAGAACCAAAGACGTTTCATCTGTTGTGGTGCTGTTGAGAGAAAACATTGACCAGCATTACAAAGAAAAAAACACAGTCGCTTTAGAGATGTGTTGTAAAACAATCATCGACTTAGTTCCCTTCCTATCCCAGTATGTACATTTGGTGGAATATTACTTCACGCAACTTTTAATCTGTCATAGAAACTCTTGTAAACTCCATTCGGTACTACTCGGGATATTCTCGGAGCTTGTACAAAAAGGTTTTTGTCTTCCACCTGGCGAAGAGGAACTTGGTGGAGAAGGAACGACGAGTTTTGAGGATGCCGAAGACTGTGGTATCGGCGAAGGCGAAGGTCGGAAAGACGTTAGCGACAAGATTGAGGACGAAGAGCAGGTGATTTTTTACTATTTTTTCTCTTCGTTTTTGGTATAATTGTTTATATAATATAACATTAAAGTCTTTTTATTTTGAGCTAAAAGTATTCACAATCACGTTTATCTTTGATATAGATGTTGCGTCTTGTTTTTATTTGGAAAGTCGATTATTATCGTATACCAGAATGCTTTGAGGGCCGTCTTTGTGGTCCATGCCGAGAAGTGCCTATAACGTCTGTGGGGATTTAACGTATTTGTAATACCGTCATAGCGGATATCTGTAAAGAGGTTTTCATATAGACAGATGCCAGCTATGACATCACTTCCGTCAACTTTAACATCAAAAAAGTCTACGATGATGAAATTTTCATCTGACAAGATATATTACAATTTATCTCAGGAGAATCCATAGATTACAAATATGTTAAATCCCCACAGACGTTATAGGCACTATAAACATTCTGTCGTCGTCGTCGTCGTCGTCGTCGTCGTCGTCGTCGTCGTCGTCGTCGTCAACTGAATCCATAGTGCAAATGGCTTAGTGAAACATCAAATTACGATGCCAGTCTATACCACTCTATTACAGGTTGTGTTCTGGAATTGTGTGAAGGGACTCGAAATCGTAAGTGTTGTTTATTGTTAATTCTGTTTCCATAGTTACTTGAAGCGAAACCTGAAAATAAACCGGAAGAGGAAGAAGAAGAGACAAACGACGAGTTTCCCGAGGAGGAAGAACACGGAATCGAAATGACGGATGACTTCGAAGGTGATAGTCGTGATGTGGATAAAGATGATGATGAAGAGGATGACGAGGAAAGCGGTGCGGAAGATGATGACATCGATCAACAAATGGGAGATGTTGAAGGGGACCAGGAGAAATTGGATGAGAGATTGTGGGGAGATTCTGAAGGAGAAGAGGAGAACGAGGTAAAGGGAACCTAGGTCGAACGTTTTTGTTTCCGCTTGCGGAAGTGGGGGACATTGCCATTGAGGGTTTGGGACAGAGTATTGTAACATCATAGCTCTATCTACAGCGATAACGGACTGTGTTCTTTGTTGAATTAAGTATTGAGCACACTCTATCCTTTAACCAACACAGCTATATATATTTTGTTTTATGATAACCCTTGATTATCTAGGATGATTATAACCAAAACGAACGCGGCGAAGGAGAATGTGCGGAAGACCAGAGTGATCTGGTGGCAAAGGAAGACAATCAAGGTAGGAACTCTGATCAGTCTCTCGAGCGCTGTCGACCTTTATACACCTGGTCAATTTCCAAAGTTGTAGCATCCATAGGTAATGTGAGTCGTTGTTTTCATAGGAACTGCCAAAGAAGGCAATAAAAATCCAAATAACGAAACCGAAGATGCAGAGGAGGGTGAAGATGAAACGATTCATGAACTTCCCGAAGATGAAACCGACCAAGGCAATCTGGACGACGAGAACGAGTTAGATCGTGCCGTGAACGAAAATGAGTCGACCTTTGATCCTGGCAAGCCAGAAGATATGGATTTGTCTGAGGATCTTGACTTAGACGCTGGAAGCGACCAAGAAGGTATATATTAAATAATGGTCTGAGTAGTATGCCGCCCACTGCTGCACTGTCAATCTGTTGAAATATATAGTGCTGCCAAAATTATTTTATTTTGTTCAAATCTGAACAGTGGTGCTTTATGCATTTCAATAACTTTTTTATTTCGAAATCCCACGTTTAAAGGACATGTATTGGCAACAAAAATTAAGTTTGTCTAATATGAAAGAACTCGTAAAATGACAGAGTAACACCTTTTACAACTTTTCCGTATTTTACTTCGTTTTTGAGATATTTCAGTTTGTTTGATATGTAAATGAGATGGTCTCTGATGTCAGGTACAGGGTAGAGAATTTTCACGCATTAAAATATTAGTTCCATCTTCAAGTTTGTTCCACATATTAACTCCTCGTGATAATGAACGTTGTAAACTTAGCAATCACTGACATGTAAGACATTTTTTAATGAGTGAAAATTCTCTACCGACGTTAGAGAGCATCTCATTTACATATCAAACAAACTGAAATATCTCAAAAACGAAGTAAAATACGGAAAAGTTGTAAAAGGTGTTACTCTATCATTTTACGAGTTCTTTCATATTAGATAAACTTAATTTTTGTTGCCGATGTCCTTTAAGAAGTTAACTTAATTTTGTTTATTTATTATTTATTTATTTATTTGGTTTACATTATAAATCGTAGGCACTACTATCAATTGGGCTTCTAGCCTGTTGGGTCGTTCACCTAAAAGTGATATAAACATAATAAAACTAAAATAAAACTAAGCTATGCCTCATAGTCTCAGTACAGCAAACATTATTCGTATTAAATCTGAAGAACTGACCAACACAGAGTTTTGTTTCTACTTCTGAAAATTAGATTTGTCTACTCTTAGTTTCTATGAGGAAATTTAGTGTTTCAACATTCGTCGTTGGTGTGAATAATAGTTTGAATGCTAAACGTATTTTGTGTCACCGCTTTGTAGAAAGTTTTGGAAGTGAAGGAGAACAGAATAAAGCTGATTTTGAGGAAGAATCTACAGAAATGAATGATGAAGGTGAGGATGGCTATATCTGTGTAGATTTTGTGAATTATTATATATAAAATACTGGTTGAAGGTCGCTGTTTGAAAGCTTCAGTGCAGCAGACATTTCCCTCAGTGCAATTGACCAGGTACAGGTCTTATCCACGTCAAATACAGAGAGCAAAGGCGCTGAGTAATGGCTGGAAAGGAAACTCTTAAATATAGTTACACTGGAGAAACTACTAGGTGGAGCTACTTTACAAACACTGTTCCACAACTTTGCAATGCGTTTAAAGTAAGAGGCATGATACATACTAGTTTTACAAGATGGGGTTTTTAGCATGAGAGTAGGATTAAGACTAAGTCATGTTCGGTCGTGAGTAACAAAAGAAACGTAGTTGTGCACATTTAAATCAGAAATACCATAAAGACATGTCCCATTTGTTTAAAGCCTGGGTAAACTATCGTAGGACACTACGAACACGAGTTCGTAGTTTTATACCGTTTATTTATTGTTTTGTTTTTCATATTTCAGAAGATATTCATGAAGAAACAAAAAGTGAAGTTGGTGGTGGACAGGAAGAAGAAAACGTTGAAGATGAAAGTGGCGAAATTGACAGGAATAACGAGGAAGAACCTGTAAAGGTATTCGTGTGTGATTTGCTTCAATTTTATGTTGAGGAGGGAAGACCTATTGAGCCGTGTCCTCGATAATTATAGGAAACTGTGGTAAAGAAAAACAAATAATATTTAAATCAAAGGCCTTCAAGTGTTTTGTCTAGAAATGTTATAATAATTTGACGAAATATGAGCTCGAGAAATAACGTTTTCATTCTCGTATTTTATGCTTCTGGGCGCCGCCATTTCACTCAAAGTTGATGTACAGGTTTTCTTTTAAACTTTGACGTCATTGAAAAGAAACCACCGCTGTCTGAGCCGTCGAACAAACTCTAAAATGGCGGCACCCAGAAGGTTTAGACTAAAAGGGATGACTCAAAAGGACCTTTCTGTTTTTGTTTGGTCTTTAATTTTGGTTAGGTTAGGGTTAGCTACAGCTACGATTAGGATTAGGAGCAAGGTTAGGATCAAGGTTAGGGTTAGGGTTAGGGTTAGGATCAAGGTTAGGGTTAGGGTTAGGGTTAGGATCAAGGTTAGGGTTAGGATCAAGGTTAGGGTTAGGGGTTAGGGTTAGGATTGAGATTAGGATTGAGATTAGGGTTAGACTAGTTCTTGAAAATGAGAAGGTCCTTTTGAGTTATCCCTTTTAGCCTTCACTTCTCCAGAAACATAAATACGAGAATAAAAACGTTATTTCTCGAGTACAAGAGCAGATATCGTAAAACTATTAACATTTCTAAACATTATACTTAAAGGCCTTTTATTTAAAAGTAATTTATTTTTGGGGTACAGTTCCCCTTTAACCAAGTGTTTTCCAAAATATTTTGAAATGCTTAGAATGAGGAGGAAGACGATGAGGCTGGTGAAAACAGTTGGAGAACAGATTCAGAAACAAAGGTAATTAACGATAGATTTCTCTGAAATGGATGTCGGAGTCGAGTCTCCCTATTTCGTTTTCTATCGGAGAACTAAAAATCTGTTGTTGAAGTGAAAATTGGATGAAGATAATGACCATACCGTATAACGATAGATCAGGGGTGGTGGAACTGGCGGAGGGGGCAATGGGGTTGCAACCTCCAATCACGCTACCCCGTCTTGTTTTGCGTTACAAACTTTCTGATCAAAAACCTAATTAGATTCTTTAAAAATTCTCTAAATTTACGGCAATATTCTAGCATTGTCAGTCTTTTAGAAATATCAGAAAAAACAATTCATATAAATTACCACATGAGCTTGGGGTACTGTGGATTTGTCAGCAGATATGACGTAAAGTGACGAGGTGAACGAAAACATCCTACAAACGAACATCTCGGTCGATAATATAGCGCTCTGCTACGCAGACGCAAAAATGGCAGGCGAGTCTCGAGAACTATATAGTATCACGATATCACTTAGACGTATTTTTAAGCGTTGCCCCTTTGTTCGATTTCTCTTATCATGCAGATGCAGTTCTATATTGGCCAGCCGACGATACGAGTTTGATCCAAGTACATGTATATTAATGCTCTGTGTGTGTTGTCATGGGTGTTATTATTAGGGGGAGAATGCTGAAGCAACGGAAGACAGTGGTGCTCGAGAACAGTCGGTTGAAGCCGAAATGGATGGTCAGAATAATGCAGAAATGGATGGTAAGAGTAATGCAGAAACACCAGCACAAGGAGAAGAAGATGGTTTTGGTAATTCTATCTCGCAAGAAAGTCGTCATGACGGAGATGCTGATACAAGCACGCACACGAGATCCAGTCAGGCTTTGGATAAGGTAATATTTCCTTCTTTCCTCTCCATTCTATCCCTGTTCTTCCTCTTCCCTTCCTTCCTAGCTTCCTCCCTTCCTTCCTTCCTAGCTTCTTTGCCTCTTCCTTCCTTCCTTCTTTCCTTCCTAGCTTCCTTCCCTCCTTCCCTCCTTCCTTCTTTCCTTCCCTCCTTCCTTTCCTTCCCTCCTTCCTTTCCTTTTTTCCCTCCGTCCGTCCTTCCTTCCTTCCTAGCTTCCTTCCGTCCTTTCTTCCCTTGCTTGCTTCTTAGCTTTCTTCCTTTCTTCCATCTTCTATTCTACCATCCTGCCTATGTATTACTACTAAAATCTATCTTTCCTTTAACAGACTTCATATCGTAAACAACTAAACAAATCAAGGTCTGACCGAAGCCTTGGCTCTTCAGAAGGGCATGTCCACAAGAGACCAAAAATTATTGACTCATCAGAAAGTCTCAGTGACCAAAAACAGGTACAAAACCCTATATTTAATGACATAGAAATTGTGTAAACGAAAATCATTCGGAAAAAGTCTTCTTTGCCAACTAAATTATTTTCCTTGTCCGGGATTTCGTTTGGGTGACGTAACTTCTTGAAATTTATTGAGTCAAAAAAATTATGAAACCCTGTCAGGACTCCTAGAATCCCTCCCAATACATCTTCAATTCCTTTTCAATCCTTTTCAATCCCTCTCAACCCTCTTTAATCCTTCTCAATCCTCTTCCACCCCCTCAATCCTCCTCAATCCTCTTCAATCCCTCAATCCTCTTCAATCCCCTCAATCCTCTTCAATCCCCTAAATCCTCTTCAATCCCTCTCAGTCCTCTTCAATCCTCCCAATACCTCTTCAATCCTCCCAATACCTCTTCAATTCCTCTTCAATCCCTCTCAATTCCTCTTCAATCCCCCTCAATTCTCTTCAATCCCTCTCAATTCCTCTTCAATCCCTCCCAATCTCTTCAATCCCTCCCAATACTTCTTCAATCCTTCTCAATTCCTCTTCATTCCTCTTCAATCCCTCTCAATCCATCTTCAATCCCTCTCAATCCATCTTCGATCCCTCTCAATCTCTCTCGCGAAATCCACCGCGGATTGAGGAACATTCTTTTCATATCTATTTGCGTTTAGAGCGAAGGAAGCAATATGTCAGATTTGGTTGAGCATTTAAAAAACGACAGTGAAGTACACGACACTCAAGTTTACGACGCTGCAACAGTGGAGCAAGAAAAAGAACAACAATGTTCTGGTGTGAACGAGCACACTGAGACTACCAATGAAAACGAAGTGGAGCATATGGATGAGGACTGGGCACTACCTCACGAAGACAGTAGCCGTGTTGATGAAATCAAAGTAAGAAATAGACCATTTTTTAAAGGGGAACTGTACCCAAAAATTAATTACTCTTAAATAAAAGGCCTTTAAGTATAATGTTTGGAAATGTTAATAGATTTACGGTATCTGCTCTTGTATTCGAGAAATAACATTTTCGTTCTCGTATTTTATGCTTCTGGACGCCGCCATTTTGTGTAATTCTGGAGTTTGCTCGACGGCTCAACTCGATGTTCAGCGGGCATTTATTTTCAATTTTGACGTCATTGAGTGCAGAAAACAAAAAGACAAGTACTCGATGACTCCTCAATGACGTCAACATTGAAATGAAAACTACCGCTGTACATCAACTTTGGTTGATGTTTAGTTCAAAGCACCACTAGAGTGGTTCTCTAGCAAGGACTTATTATCCATCCAGGCTTCGTATAACCAGTCCCAGATGTTTTATTTACATGTGAATTTTACAAATTCACTTCAAATGAAACTTGGGGGCATGTTTATGATCATGCTATCTTTTGGAAACAGCCCGTATAAAAATGTATGTATAGTATGTGCCATGTTCAAATTAGCAACACATTTATAAAATAATTTAAAATAACTATCAATTTCTTTGTGTCTCTGTGTGCTTTTCACGCATTTTCACGCATTGCTTCTTAAGTCTACATGTTCTATCCTTGATAAGCCTTGATAGCGGTAGTCACATGTACGCATTGTGTACCTATTTTTCTAATATATTGTTGTGCCTTAGGAAGACGAGATTGGTCGTGATTCGAGACCTCTGTCCACCAAGTTGGCGAATGAAGAACAGACAGATCAGGAATTACCGAGCAAAGAAACTGAGAGGTCGTGCTTGGACGTAAAGGAATGGGAACAAATAAACAGCTCTGTTCATGTAGGACAAATGATGTTTATGACGGATGATGATGATGTAGGTTGACCGCACATTTTTGGATTTTCTCTATTCTCTACAGCAGAAAATTGCAAAATGATCATGTTATTTAAAAAGTGCCCATAACCTCAAAATGTTTTATTGTCTTGTTTGGAAGAACTTTTAAAATGATAAAGTAACTTCTTTTGAAGATTTTCGTTTCTTTGCTTTCTTTTTGAGATATATCAGTTTGTTTGATATACAATGTCTGGAATTTCGTCACACATGCATAATGAGTTATTGGAGAAATGTGTGTATCTCTTTCATTCTCGAACGAAATCCTTTAAAATCAAGAAGTTTGGTGTTGTGGGAGAAACGCACACACGTGTTATTCACACTTTAGTGTTTTTATTTGATGAACGCAAAGATATATATAACATTCTCTGATAACTCATTATGCATGTATGACGAAATTCCAGATATTTGCATATCAAACAAACTGATATATTTCAAAAAGAAAGCGAAGAAATGAAAATCTTCAAAAGAAGTTACTTTATCATTTTAAAAGTTCTTCCAAATAAGACAATAAAAAATGTTGAGGTTAGGGGCACTTTAAATAAATGAATATATACAGACACTCCTTTTACTCCTGATTGTTTAAGGTGGCTCGATAGTCTAAATCATGAGAAATTTCATTTTTCCCAGTAAAACGTTTTGTAATGCAGATTGCATAGCTCTAGCAGTGGTCTTGATTATTGAAACGTTTCACACTTGTAGCATTTATATATCTAGAGAAATTGTGTTTATGATAAGCGGTAGATTTTATGAAAATTAGTTTTCTGGATTTATTGGAAACACGATTTTTCCACTCAGGTAAACGTTGAGGGTATAAAACTTTTCAGTAAACAAGACCACCACTAGAGCTATGCAATGAACCACGATGAAGCTCAGATCTACATTGCAAACATTTTTATTTGACAAAGCCGATCCACTCACGCTTCTCGGTATGGTTTGTCAGCAACACTTAGAACCTTGCCTATTTTTAGGCTGCTTTATTGGACCCTGAGAAATTCCGTCGTGAACTTGAGGAACAGCTGTATACATGGCAGGAACTGGATAAGGGGACAGTAGAGGAACTGAGAGGTGCACAGGATGCATGGCATAAATACGAAGTGTTGACGTCATCGCTTTCACAACAACTGTGTGAGCAACTAAGAATGGTGCTGGAACCGTCGATTGCAAACAAACTCAAGTAAGACGCATCGCCATCGGATATAAATTGGTTTTCCGATGGGAAGTCGAGGTGATTATCGGTGAATATTTACCTAGCCGGCAAAGCGGCGAGGTAAATATATATATGTTATTTACCGGCTGGGAGGTCCGTACTGGAAAAATATTTTCCCGAAGTCTCAGAAGCGGCCCGAGACCGAATACGGACCGACCAAAACGGTAAATAACGTGTTTATTTTTTTCGAGCAAAGTAAAAAAAATTGCAATTTTTTGGCGCGAAAAGTTGCGAGAGGTCCGTACTGGTGTGATACGGACCTCGTACTCAGCCAATCAAAAGGCTCTATTTTAGTTACGGACCTCAAAAAAAATAAATTACGATAATCACCGAGATTGAGGTGATTAATTGTTTTAGTATAATTTCAGGCTTGAACTGAATATCCAATTGAGAAGTTTAAAGTAAGAATTGAACTGTGTTAGATTTCATTTGTAAATCGAATGCTCGATGTTTTCTTCACGCTTGACAGCTTTCAAGAACACACTAACGATCAAAACGAACGAAAAAACCCAAATAATATATACACCGAGAGGGGACTGGAACGAATAAACTCAGGCTGGTCATAAAAAGCACTTCTCAAGTATGATTTCTAGTGATGTGATGGTCACCCGCGCTATGCGGTGGCTATCGTCTCAGAGTTACTGGCCAATCAGAGCTCGTTTAAGCCCAGAAATTATATTAACGTAATCATTTCTGGCAATAAATACTGAATATTTCATTATTCTTGATTTTGTCAGAGGGGACTACCGAACTGGTAAGAGATTAAACATGCGAAAGGTGATCCCGTACATCGCAAGCCAGTTTCGTAAAGATAAGATTTGGTTGAGAAGAACTAAACGAAGCAAACGTCAATATCAAATCTTTCTAGCCGTCGACGATTCATCCAGCATGGCTGACAATCGCTCGAAACAGGTTTGCACGACTATATATTTGGCTCGATTTCAGCCACCGTGTGAGCCCGCGTTGTAGTAGGGTATCGTGTACGGGTGTAGAGGTGACCCTACCACGATGGCTGGATTCGAGCCAAAACGCCCCTAGACTTTCTGTATGTTTTTAATAAAACACATGTATGTTGAAACTTTTGTTCTTGCTTTTAGCTGGCGTTTGAATCGTTGGCTGTCATAACTAATGCGTTGACAAAACTTGAAGCTGGCGACATTGCCATATGCAGGTAATTAACATTGTTTATAGCCAGTCAGCTGGCGATCTGACCGTGCTAGCAGTTCCGTCTTTTTAATCACGCGGTCAGATCACCTAGCCGTTGTACAGTTCCGAAATCAAGACTATTAATTTAACTTTCTTTCTGTTTTTCCATTTTTATCTACTTTAGTTTTGGTGAAAAGGTTCAGTTGCTCCATCCGTTTCACGAGACATTCACAGACCAGTCAGGAGCGAATATTTTGAGACAGTTTACGTTTAAACAAAAGAAAACGAAAGTTGCCCAAGTAAGACGACACCCAGGGGCAGCGTGGCTCGAGCTCAGAGAAGGGCCTAGGAAATGATATAGTAAATTTCACCCCTATTATTACACAAAATTCTCACATCAGTTTCTGCAATTCCTTTCTAGATGGTAGATTCCTGTACAAGTATCATGATCTCTGCAAGGTCACGTGTTCGCCATGTGTTGGATACGTCACAACTACTCCTGATCGTTTCGGATGGTCGAGGCATTTTTCTTGAAGGTGTAGAGGTCGGTAAATTCTTGTTTCTTTGACGTTTAGTGCACTCCGTCGCGTATTATCCCCATTTATTCTCTTTACGCCCTTGTTTCCCTCTTTATCCTTTTCTTTCCCTCTTTATCCCCTTATTCATCCCTATTTATCCATTGTTTCCCTCTCTATCCCCTTATTTCCTCTTTATCCCCTCACTTCCCTATTTATCCCCTTATTTCCCTATTTATCCCCTTATTTCCCTATTTATCCCATTATTTCCCTATTTATTCCATTATTTCCCTATTTATTCCATTATTTCCCTATTTATACGTTCTTTCGCTCTTTATCCCCTTCTTTCCCTCTTTATTTCCTTCGTTAACACTGTCACTACCCAAAAAAGAGACAACTGGAGATGAGTCAGTTGCTGATGAAGACTTTAGTCAAGACGTACCCTACGTTACGTACCAGAGGAGGCCCACCTCATTCCTGCACGTAATATGTATTAAAGCATGTCCTCCATTTATCTTGCAGACAGTACAACGGGTCGTTCGAAGAGCCAAAGAAGCTGGAATATTTCTTGTTTTTGTCATCCTGGATAACCCAGCGAATAAAGACTCCGTTCTCGATATTAAAGTGCCGGTATTTCATCCTGGCCAGCTTCCAGAAATCAAGTCGTACATTAAACAATTTCCATTCCCATTCTATATCATTCTTCGCGACATTACTGCGTTACCGGAAACCCTGAGCGATTCTCTGCGACAGTGGTTTGAATTGGTGACGAACATGACAAAGTGAATGACCAGTTGTCGTACAACAAAATAAAAAGATGTATTAATGCCACTATTCAATATAGTATATATAGTATCATATTTTTCAGGCTGATGAACAGGCTGACTAAAATCTACTTGAATTTGTACTTGAGTAATTGATTTTTGCACTTCATCATCACTATAGTTTTGTTACACCGTATATTATAACGCTGCCTCAAATAGAACTCCTTGGAGAAGCCAGCACTTCCCTTGCGATAGTAACTTCTAGTTTTATTGTTTTGTTGTGATTAACCAATCACAAAACGTGTTCTTATAAGAATGTAGCGACACGAAACATAGAGATCGTGCAGAGCAGAACAGTGTGCAAAGTCATTGGACCATGCAGTTGGTAGTAACGAAGTAAATTTACTTCGTTACTTTACTTAGTAAAAAAAATCAGTATTTACTTGTAACGAAGTATATTTTTCAACAAATACTTTTTAATTGTAACGAAGTAAACTTTTTGTAAAATAATTACTTTTTTACTTCGTTGCTTTTTGTTTTATCGGCAAGGTAAAAAAAGTAATTCGGAACGCGGAGTCGCGAAATACTCGGTCCACTCTATCCATCTGCTGTTGATCTAGAGTGGAGAAATCGCGTGAAGTTCATTTTGCGTGTGTACGTGATTGGGAACTGTTGAGTTGGCGCTGCCAAACAGCGCCCAGATTAAAGTACAGTACCAGATTATCAATTGTCATGTTGGTTAGTGGTTCGAGAATATATAGTTTGTTTCAGAAGTACTTTTCTGGATATTTTTACTTTTACTTAAGCAAAATTTTCCGGCCATACTTTTACTTTTACTTAAGTAAGATTTTCAGGCCATACTTTTACTTTTACAAGTAAGATTTTAAGGCCATACTTTTACTTTTTTACTTTTACTTAAGTACAAAATATCAGTACTTTGCTGAACACTGACGACAGGACACTTGGCTTCGTCTTTTGCCTCTTTGAACTATTCATATGTCGTTTTTGCAGTTAAATTTACACCCTTGCCTTCAGCGATCCCATTAATTGGGACCTTCTGGTTCCATAGTTCCCACAGTACACCAACCTTAACTTTTTGACGATATTCGACCATTTTTAACTTTTCGAAATAAGCTTAAAATATGAAAATATAGCCTAAATAATGCCTTAGATATTAATATGACAAGAAACTAGCGTAAATTTAGTCTTTTTTTAACATGCAAAAAATGGCCAAAAAGGACATTGGGATTTGCGCTATTGCGGTATCGGCCTATTTTTTAGGCGGTATTGCAGTGAAAAAACTTGTAGTTTGCGGTGTTGCGGTGAACTCAAATCCTGCGGTGTGCGGGATTTTTGGGCTGCGGTATTGCGGGGAAAATATCTAAAATGGCGGTATTATGGTGTTGTCAACTTCTGCGGTGTGCGGGATTTCCGATTTATAGCCTACTGTACGGCCATATTTCATTTCAAAAGCCGTATTGCTGGTATGTAACTTGACTGTATGTACCTTGACCTTCGAGTTTTTCAACCAACTTCTACAAGATAGCTACGGTAAGGATATTTTTGTCTTCACATCTAAACTATCGACTTTAGTCACTTTACAACTGCGTTTTTCATATCCTAAAGCCTGTTTTACAGTCATGCGTTTTATATGCGTATATATTCGCACGTAAAAGAGCAGAAACTAGCGTAAATTTAGTCATTTTTTGACATCCAAAAATTTGGCAAAAATGGCCAAATTTGGACAAAAAGTAAAGGGGTTAACCTTAACGTTTTGACGATTTTGGACCATTTTTAACTTGTCAAACTAAGCTTAAAATATGAAAACATAGCCTAAATAATGCCTTAGGTATTAATATAAGCAGAAACTAGCGTAAATTTAGTCATTTTTTGACATCCAAAAATTTGGCAAAAATGGCCAAATTTGGACAAAAAGTAAAGGGGTTAACCTTAACTTTTTGACGATTTTCGACCATTTTTAACTTGGCAAAATAAGCTTAAAATATGAAAATAATGCCTTAGGTATTAATATAAGCAGAAACTAGCGTAAATTTAGTCATTTTTTGACATCCAAAAATTTTGCAAAAATGGCCAAATTTGGACAAAAAGTAAAGCGGTTAACTTTTTGACGATTTTCGACCATTTTTAACTTGTCAAACTAAGCTTAAAATATGAAAATATAGCCTAAATAATGCCTTAGGTATTAATATAAGCAGAAACTAGCGTAAATTTAGTCATTTTTGGACATCGAAAAATTTGGCAAAATGGCCAAATTTGTACAAAAAGTAAAGGGGTTAACCTTAACTTTTTGACGATTTTCGACCATTTTTAACTTGTCAAAATAAGCTTAAAATATGAAAATATAGCCTAAATAATGCCTTAGGTATTAATCTAAACAAAAACTAGCCTAAATTTAGTCATTTTTGGACATCGAAAAATTTGGCAAAAATGGCCAAATTTGTACAAAAAGTAAAGGGGTTAACCTTAACTTTTTGACGATTTTCGACCATTTTTAACTTGTCAAAATAAGCTTAAAATATGAAAATATAGCCTAAATAATGCCTTAGGTATTAATATGAGCAGAAACTAGCGTAAATTTAGTCATTTTTGGACATCGAAAAATTTGGCAAAATGGCCAAATTTGTACAAAAAGTAAAGGGGTTAACCTTAACTTTTTGACGATTTTCGACCATTTTTAACTTGTCAAAATAAGCTTAAAATATGAAAATATAGCCTAAATAATGCCTTAGGTATTAATATGAGCAGAAACTAGCGTAAATTTAGTCATTTTTTGACATCCAAAAATTTGGCAAAAATGGCCAAATTTGGACAAAAAGTAAAGGGGTTAACCTTAACTTTTTGACGATTTTCGACCATTTTTAACTTGTCAAAATAAGCTTAAAATATGACAATATAGCGTAAATAATGCGTTAGGTATTAATCTAAGGAGAAACTAGCGTAAATTTAGTCATTTTTTTGACATCGAAAAATTTTGCAAAAATGGCCAAATTTGGACAAAAAGTAAAGGGGTTAACCTTAACTTTTTGACGATTTTGGACCATTTTTAACTTGTCAAAATATGCTTAAAATATGAAAATATAGCCTAAATAATGCCTTAGGTATTAATCTAAGGAGAAACTAGCGTAAATTTAGTCATTTTTTGACATCCAAAAATTTGCCAAATTTGGACAAAAAGTAAAGGGGTTAACCTTAACTTTTTGACGATTTTCGACCATTTTTAACTTGTCAAACTAAGCTTAAAATATGAAAATATAGCCTAAATAATGCCTTAGGTATTAATCTAAGGAGAAACTAGCGTAAATTTAGTCATTTTTTGACATCCAAAAATTTGCCAAAAATGGCCAAATTTGGACAAAAAGTAAAGGGGTTAACCTTAACTTTTTGACGATTTTCGACCATTTTTAACTTGTCAAAATAAGCTTAAAATATGAAAATATAGCCTAAATAATGCCTTAGGTATTAATATAAGGAGAAACTAGCGTAAATTTAGTCATTTTTTTGACATCCAAAAATTTGCCAAAAATGGCCAAATTTGGACAAAAAGTAAAGGGGTTAACCTTAACTTTTTGACGATTTTGGACCATTTTTAACTTGTCAAAATATGCTTAAAATATGAAAATATAGCCTAAATAATGCCTTAGGTATTAATCTAAGATAAACTAGCGTAAATTTAGTCATTTTTGACATCCCAAAATTTGCCAAATTTGGACAAAAAGTAAAGGGGTTAACACCTTAACTTTTTGACGATTTTCGACCATTTTTAACTTGTCAAACTAAGCTTAAAATATGAAAATATAGCCTAAATAATGCCTTAGGTATTAATCTAAGGAGAAACTAGCGTAAATTTAGTCATTTTTTGACATCCAAAAATTTGGCAAAAATGGCCAAATTTGGACAAAAAGTAAAGGGGTTAACCTTAACTTTTTGACGATTTTCGACCATTTTTAACTTGTCAAAATAAGCTTAAAATATGACAATATAGCGTAAATAATGCCTTAGGTATTAATCTAAGGAGAAACTAGCGTAAATTTAGTCATTTTTTTGACATCGAAAAATTTTGCAAAAATGGCCAAATTTGGACAAAAAGTAAAGGGGTTAACCTTAACTTTTTGACGATTTTGGACCATTTTTAACTTGTCAAAATATGCTTAAAATATGAAAATATAGCCTAAATAATGCCTTAGGTATTAATCTAAGGAGAAACTAGCGTAAATTTAGTCATTTTTTGACATCCAAAAATTTGCCAAATTTGGACAAAAAGTAAAGGGGTTAACACCTTAACTTTTTGACGATTTTCGACCATTTTTAACTTGTCAAACTAAGCTTAAAATATGAAAATATAGCCTAAATAATGCCTTAGGTATTAATCTAAGGAGAAACTAGCGTAAATTTAGTCATTTTTTGACATCCAAAAATTTGCCAAAAATGGCCAAATTTGGACAAAAAGTAAAGGGGTTAACCTTAACTTTTTGACGATTTTCGACCATTTTTAACTTGTCAAAATAAGCTTAAAATATGAAAATATAGCCTAAATAATGCCTTAGGTATTAATATAAGCAGAAACTAGCGTAAATTTAGTCATTTTTTGACATCCAAAAATTTGGCAAAAATGGCCAAATTTGGACAAAAAGTAAAGGGGTTAACCTTAACTTTTTGACGATTTTCCACCATTTTTAACTTGTCAAAATAAGCTTAAAATATGAAAATATAGCCTAAATAATGCCTTAGGTATTAATCTAAGCAAAACCTAGCGTAAATTTAGTCATTTTTTGACATCAAAAAATTTGGCAAAAATGGCCAAATTTGGACAAAAAGTAAAGGGGTTAACCTTAACTTTTTGACGATTTTCGACCATTTTTAACTTGTCAAAATAAGCTTAAAATATGAAAATATAGCCTAAATAATGCCTTAGGTATTAATCTAAACAGAAACTAGCCTAAATTTAGTCATTTTTGGACATCCAAAAATTTGGCAAAAATGGCCAAATTTGTACAAAAAGTAAAGGGGTTAACCTTAACTTTTTGACGATTTTCGACCATTTTTAACTTGTCAAAATAAGCTTAAAATATGAAAATATAGCCTAAATAATGCCTTAGGTATTAATATGAGCAGAAACTAGCGTAAATTTAGTCATTTTTTGACATCCAAAAATTTGGCAAAAATGGCCAAATTTGGACAAAAAGTAAAGGGGTTAACCTTAACTTTTTGACGATTTTCGACCATTTTTAACTTGTCAAAATAAGCTTAAAAATATGAAAATATAGCGTAAATAATGCCTTAGGTTATTAATTATAAGGAATAAAACTAGCGTATGAATGTTAGTCATCGTTTTTGACATCCAAAAAGTTGCTCAAAAATGGCCAAAATTTGGCACAAACAAGTAGAGGTTAAACCTTAACTTTTTGACGATTTTCGAACCATTTTTAAATTGTCAAAATAAGCTTATAACATATGAAAAATATAGCTTAAATCTAAATAATGCCTTAGGGTTATTAATATAAGCAGAAAACTAGCGTAAAATTTAGTCATTTTTTGACATCCAAAAATTTGGCAAAATATGGCCACAACTTTGGACAAAAAGTAAAGGGGTTTTAACCTTAACTTTATTTTGACGATTTTTCGCGACCATTTTTAACTTGTCCAAAATAAGCTTACAAATAATGAAAAATATAGCCGTCAAATAATGCCTTAGGTATTAATTTAAGCAGAAAATAGCGTAAATTTAGTCATTATTTGACATCCAAAAATTTTGGGCAAAAAATGGACCAAATTTGGACAAAAAGAAAAGGGGTTAACCTTCAACTTTTTGACGATTTTGGACCCATTTTTGAACTTATGTCCAAAATAAGCTTAACAAATATGAAAATATAGCCTAAATAATGGCCTATAGGTATTTAATATAAGCCGAAACTAGCGTACATTTAGTCATTTTTTGGACATCCAAAAATTTGGCCAAAAATAGGCCCTAAATTTGGACAAAAAGTAAAGGGGTCTAACCTTAACTTTTTTGACGATTTTTCGACCATTTTTAACTGTGTCAAAATAAAGCTTAAAATATGAAAATATTAGCCTAAATAATGCCTTAGGTATTAATCTAAGCAGAAACTAGCGTAAATTTAGTCATTTTTTGACATCCCAAAATTTGGCAAAACAATGGCCAAATTTTTGTAACAAAAAGTAAAGGGGTTAACCTTAACTTTTTTGGTCGATTTTTCGACCATTTTTAACTTGTCAAAATAAGCTTAAAATATGAAAATATAGCCTAAATCATTCCTTAGGTATTAATCTAAGCAGAAACTAGCGTCAAATTTAGTCATTTTTTGACCATCCAAAAATTTGGCAAAAATTGCCAAATGTGGACAAAAAGTAAAGGGGTTAACCTTAAACTTTTTGACGATTTTTCGACCATGTTTTTTAACTTGTCCAAATACAGCTTAAAATATGAAAATATAGCCTAAATAATGCTTTAGGTATTAATCTAAGCAGAAAACACTAGCGTAAATTTCATTCATTTTTTGACCATCCAAAAATTTTGGCAAAAATGGCCAAATTTGGACCAAAAAGTAAAGGGGTTAACCTTAACTTTTTGACGATTTTCGACCCTTTTTAACTTGTCAAAATAAAGCTTAAATATATGAAAATATAGCCTAAAATAATGCCTTAGGTATTAATATAAGCAGAAACTAGCGTAAATTTAGTCATTTTTTGACATCCAAAAAGTTTGGCAAAAATGGCTCCAAATTGTACACAAAAAGTCAACGGGTTGACCCTTAACGTTTTTGACACGATTTTGGGACCATTTTTAAATCCCTTGTCAATCATAACGACTTAAAATATGAAAATATAGCCTAAATAAATGCCTCTTTAGGTAATTTAATCTAAAGCAGAAAACTAGCGTAAATTTAGTCAGTTGTTTTGACATCCAATAAATTTGGCAACAAATGGCCAAATTTGGACAAAAAGTAAAGGGGTTACAACCTTAAACTTTTTGACCGATTTTCGACCATTTTTAACTTGTCAAAATAAGCTTAAATATATGACAATGATAGCCTAAATAATTGCCTTAGATTAATCAAAGGAGAAACTAGCGTAAATATAGGCAGTTTTTTGGACATCGAAAAATGTTTGCAAAGTTGGAACAAAAAGTAAAGGGTTAACACCTTAACTTTTTGGACGATTTTTCGACCAGTTTTAACTTTCAAAATAAGCTTAAAATATGAAAATATTAGCCTAAATAATGCCTTAGGTATGGAATATAAGCAGAAAACTAGCCGTAAAATTTAGTCATTGTTTTGACATCCAAAACAAATTTGGCAAAAATGGCCACAATGTTGGACACAAAAAGTAAAGGGGTTAACCTTTAACTTTTTGACGATTTTCGAAATGGACCAGTTTTAACCCCATTGTCAAAAATAAAGCTTAAAAATATGAAAATATAGCCTAAATAATGCCTTAGGTATTAATCTAAGAAGAAACTAGCGTAAATAATTAGGTCATTTTTTTGACATCCAAAAAATTTGGACAAAAATGGCCAAATTTGGACAAAAAGTTTAAAGGGGTTACACCTTAACTTTGTTGGACGATTTTTCGACCATTTTTTTGCAAACTTGTCAAAAATAAGCTTAAAAATATGAAAATATAGCCTAAATAATGCCTTAGTAATTAATATAAGCTAGAAACTAGCGTAAATTTAGTTCATTTTTTGACATCCAAAAATTTGGCAAAAATGCCAAAATTTGGACAAAACAGTAAACGGTTAACCTTAACTTTTTGACGATTTTCGACACATTTTTAACTTGTCAAAATAAAGCTTTAAAATCTGAAAATATAGCCTAAATAATGCCTTAGGTATTAATCTAAGCTAGAAACTAAGCGTAAATTTAGTCATTTTTTGACATCCTAAAAATATTGCCAAAAATGGGCAAATTTGGACAAAAAGTAAAGGGGTAACCTTAAACTTTTTGACGATTTTCGACCATTTTTAACTTGTCAAAAAATAAGCTTAAAATATGAAAATATAGCCTAAATAATGCCTTAGGTAATAATCTATGAGCAAGAAACTAGCGGTTAAATTTAGTCATTTTTTGACAATCCAAAAATTTGCCAAAACAATGGCCACAATTTGGACCAAAAAGTTAAAGGGGTTAAACCTTAAACTTTTTGAACGATTTTCGAAGAACCATTTTTTAACATTGGCAAAATAAGCCTTTAAAATATGGAAAATATAGCCTAAATAAAGCCTTAGGTAATTAAGCTAAGCAGAAGACTAGCGTAATTTTAGTCATTTTTTGGACATCGAAAAATTTGGCCCACCAAAAATGGCCAAATTTGGCCAAAAAGTAAAGGGGTTAACCTTAACATTTTGACGATTTTCGGACCATTTTTTAACTTGTCAAAATAAGCTTAAAATATGAAAATATAGCCTAAATAAATGCCCTTAGGGTATTAACTATGAGCAGAGGTAACCTAGCTGTAAATTTAGTCATTTATTGACATCACAAAAAATTTGAGCAAAAATGGCCAAATGGTGGACAAACAAGTAAAGGCGGTTAACCTTACACTTTATTGACGATTTTCGACCATTTTTTAACTTGTCAAAATAAGCTTAAAATATGAAAATATAGCCTAAATAATGCCTTAGGGTATTAATATGAGCAGAAACTAGCGTAAATTTAGTCATTTTTATAACATCCAAAAAATTTCGCAAACAAATGGCCAAATTTGGTACAACAAGTAAAGGGGTTAACCCTTATAACTTTTTGACGATTTTCGAGACCCATTTTTTAAACCTTGTCAAAATAAGCTTCACAATATGAAAATATAGCCTAAATAATGCCATTAGGTATTAATCTAAGAAGAAACTAGCGTAAATTTAGTCATTACTTTTGACATCCAAAAATTTGGCAAAAATGGGCCAAAAGTTGGGGACAAAAAGTAAAGGGGTTAACCTTAAAACTTTTTGGCGATTTTGGACCATTTTTTAAACTTGTCAAAATAAGCTTAAAATGATGAAAATATAGCCTAAATAATGCCTTAGGTATTAATATAAGCAGAAAACCATAGCGAAAATTTAGGTATTTTTTGACATCCAATAAAGTTGGCACAAAGGGCCAAATTTGGACAAAAAGGAAAGGGGTTAACCTTAACTTTTTGACGATTTTCGACCATCTTTTAAACTTGTCAAAATAAGCTTAAAATATGAAAAATATAGCCTAAATAATGCCTTAGGTATTACATATAAGCAGAAACTAGCGTAAATTATTAGTCATTTTTGTGACATCCAAAAATTTGGCAAAAAAATGGCCAAATTTGGGCCACAAAACAAAGTAAAGGGGTTAACCTTAACTTTTTGACGATTTTCGACCATTTTTAACTTGTCAAAATACGCTTAAAATATGAAAATATAGCCTAAATAAATGCGCTTAGGTATTAAAGTCTGAGCAGAAACTAGCGTAAAATTTAGTCATTGTTTGACATCCAAAAATTTGGCAAAAAAATGGCCAAATTTGGACAAAAAGTAAAAGGGGTTAACCTTAACTTTTTTGACGATTTTCGAACCATTTTTCAACGTGTCAAAATAAGCCTTAAAATATGAAAATATAGCCTAAATAATGCCTTAGGTATTAATCTAAGCAGAAAACTAGCGTAAATTAAGTCATTTCTTTGACATCCAAAAACTTTTTGGCAAAAATGGGCCAAATTTTTTTTGGACAACAAAGTCAAAGGGGTTAACCTTAACTTTTTGACGATTTTCGACCATTTTTAACTTGTCAAAATAAGCTTAAAATATGAACAATAAGCCTAAATAATCTGCCTTAGGTATTAATAAAAGCAGCAACTAGCGTAAATTTAGTGCCATTTTTTTGACACTCCAATAAATTTCGCAAAAATGGCCAAATTTGGGACAAAAAGTCCACGGGGTTCCCCTTAACTTTTTGACGATTTTCGACCCATTTTTTAACTTGTCAAAATAAGCTTAAAATAAGAAAATATAGCCTTAAATAATTGCCTTAGGTATTAATCCTAAGAAAGAAACACTTAGCGTAAAGTTTTAGTCATTTTTTTGACAATCACAAGAAAAGTTGTGCCCAAGTACCAAATGGCCAAATTGTGGACAAAAAGTAATAACGGGGTTAAAACCTTAACTTTTTGACCGATTTTCGACCCATTTTGAATAAACGTTTGGTCCACAACCTAAGCTTTAAAAAATATGTAAATATAGCCTAAAGAATGCCTTAGGTATGAATCTAAGCAGAAGAACTACGCTGGAAATTTAGTCGATTTTTTGACATCCAACAAATTTGGCAAAAAATGGCCAAATTTGGACAAAAAGTAAAGGGGTTAACCACTTAACTTTTTTGTACGATTTTCGGAAAACCATTTTTAACTTGTCAAAATAAGCTTAAAATATGAAAATATAGCCTAAATAATGCCTTAGGTATTAATCATAAGCAGAAACTAGCGTTAAATTTAGGTCATTTTTTGACATCCAAAAATTTTGCGGCGAAAAATGGCCAAATTAGGACAAAAAGTAAAAGGGTTAACCTAAAACTTTTAGACCCGGATTTTCCCACCATTTTATACACATTAGTCAAAATAATGCTTAAAAATATGAAAATATAGCCTAAATAATGCCCTTAGGTATTAATAGGAGCAGATACCTAAGCGTAAATTTAGTCCCAGTTTTTGACATCCAAAAATTTGGCAACAAAGTGGCCAATTTGGGACAAAAAGTAAAGGGGTTAACCTTAACAGTTTGACGATTTTCGACCATTTTTTTGTAACTTGTCCAAAATAAGCTTATAAATATGAAAATATAGCCTTAAATAATGCCTTAGGTATTAATATGAGCAGAAACTAGCGTAAATTTAGTCATTTTTTTTGGGCCCTATCCATAAAATTTGGCAAAAATGGCCCAAATTTGGAACAACAACGTAAAGGGGGTTAACCTTAACTTTTTGACGATTGTTCGACCCTTTTTAACAATTGCCAAAATAAGCTTAAAATATCAACCTATAGCCGTAAAATAATCGCCTTAGGTATTAATCTAAGCAGAATACTAAGCGTACAATTTAGTTCATTATTTATTGACATCAAAAAAATTTCGCAAAAATGGCCAAATTTGGACAAAAAGATAAAGGGGTTAACCTTCAACTTTTTGACGATTTTCGACCATTTTTTTTTAACTTGATCAAAATAAGCTGACAAAATATGAAACAATATAGCCCTAAAATCAATGCCTTAGGTATTAATCTAAGGAGAAACTAGCGTTAAATTTAGGTCAGTTTTTTGACATCCAAAAATTTGGGCAAAACATGGCCAAATTAGGACAAAAAGTAAAGTTTTTTAGGGGTTAACTACCTTAAACTTTTTGACGATTTTCGAACCATTTTAACTGGTCAAACTCAGCTTAAAATTATGAAAATATAGCCCTAAAATAATGCCTTAGGTATTAATCTAAGGAGAAAACTAGCGTAAATTTAGTCATTTTTTGGACATCCAAAAATTTGGCACAAAATGGCCTCAATTTGGACAACAAAGTAAAAGGGGTTAACCTTAACTTTTTGACGATTTTCGACCATTTTAACCTTGTCAAAATAAGCTTAAAATATGAACATAAGTAGCCTAAAAGGATAATGCCTTAGGTATTAATATAAGGCAGAAACTAGCGTAAATTTAGTTCAGTTTTTTGACATTCCAAAATGTTGGCCAAAACAAAAAATGGCCAAATATTTGGCACAAAAAGTAAAGGGGTTAACCATAACTTTTTGACGATTTTTGGATCCATTTTTTTCAACTTGTCAAAATAAGCTTACATAAACTATGAAAATATAGCCTAAATAATGCCTCTAGGTATTAATATGAAGGAAAACTAGCGTAAATTTAGTCATGTTTGATCATCCAAAAATTTGCCAAAAAAGTGGCCAAATTTGGACAAAAAGTAAACAGGGGTTAACACCTTAACTTTTTGACTATTTTCGACCTATTTTTAAAACTTGTCAAACTCAGCTTAAAATTATTGAAAAATATAGCCTAAATAATGCCTTAGGTATTAATCTAAGCAGACAGAAGAAACTAGCGTAAATTTAGTCATTTTTTGACATCCAAACATTTGGCCAACAAAATGGCCAAATTTGGACAAAACACAAGTCTAAACGGGTTAAACCTTAACTTTTTGACGATTGTTCGGAACCAATTTTTTAACTTGTCAAAATAAGCTTAAAATATAAAAATATAGCCTAAATAATGCCTTAGGTTATTAATATAAGGAGAAACTAGCGTTTAAATTTTAAGTCAGTTTTTGTGACATCCAAAAATTTGGCCAAAAAATGGCCAAATTGGACTAAAAAGTAAAGGGGTTTAACCTTAACTTTTTGACGATTTTCGACCATTTTTAACTTGTCAAAATACGCTTAAAATATGAAAATATAGCCTAAAGAATGCCTTAGGTATTAATATAAGCAGACGAAACTAGCGTCAAATTTAGTCAGTTTTTTGACATCCAAAAGTTTGGCAAAAATGGCCAAATTTGGACCAAATAAGTCAAGGGGTTAACACCTTAACTTTTTTGACGATTTTCGACCATTTTGTTAATCTAGACCTTGTCAAAATAAGCTTAAAACTATGACAAATATTATGCCTAAATAATGCCTTAGGGTATTACATCTAAGCAGAAAACTAGCGTAAATTTAGTCATTTTTTGACCATCCAAAAAATTTGGGCAAAAATGGCCAAAATTTGGACACAAAAAGTACCGGGGTTAACCTTACCTTTTTTGACCGATTTACCACCATTTTTTAACTGTCACAAATAAGCTTAAAATATCGAAAATATAGCCTAAATAATTGCACTTAAGGTATTTATTCTCAAGAAAGAAAACTAGCGTAAATTTAGTCATTTTTTTTGTCACAATCCAAAAATTTGGCTAAAAATGGCCAAATTTGGACACAAAAGTAAAGGGGTTAACCTTAACTTTTGGAGACGATTTTTTGGACCATTTTTAACTTGTCAAAATAAGCATAAAATATGAAAATATAGCCTAAAATAATGCCTTAGGGTATTAATCTAAGCAAAAACTCAGCGTTAAATTTAGTTCATTTTTTGACATCCAAATCTTTGGCAAAAATGGCCAAATTTGGGACAACAAAGTAACGGGGTTCAACACCTTAACTTATTTGACGATTTTCGACCATTTTTAACTTGTTCAAAAAAAAGCGTTAAAATATGAAAATATAGCCTAAATACTGCCCTTAGGTATTAACTCGTAACAAGAAACTAGCGTAAATTTAGTTTATTCCATGTTTTTGTCATCAAACAAAATTTGGCAAAAAGGGCCACCAACTATGTGACAAAAAAAGTAAAGGGGTTAACCTTAACTTTTTGGACCGATTTTCGAACCAATTTTAACTTGTCAAAATAAGCTTTAAAATATATGAAAAATATAGCCTAAATAATGCCTTAGGTAATTCAATATAAGCAGAAAACTAGCGGTAAATTTAGTCATTTTTTGACATCCAAAAATTTGGCAAAAATGGCCCAAATTTGGGACAAAAAGTAAAGGGGTTAACCTTCAACTTATTGACGATTTTCCACCATTTTTAACTTGTCAAAATAAAGCTTCAAAATATGAAAATAGAGCCTAAATAATGCCCTTAGGTATTAATCTAAGCAAAACCTAGCGTAAAATTTTAGGTCATTTTTTGACCATCAAAAAATTTGGCAAAAATGGCCAAATATGGACACAACAACAAGTAAAAAAAAGGGGTGGGGTTAACCGTAAACTTTTTTTGACGATTTTCTTTTTCTTTTTTTTTTGACCATTTTTTAACCCCTTTGGGTCAAAATAAGCAAACGTTAAAAATATGAAAAATATAGCCTAAATAATGCCTTTAGTGTTATTAATCTAAACAGAAACTAGGCGTAACATTTAGTCATAATTTTTGACATCCACAAAATTTTGGCACAAATGGCCAAATTTGGACAAAAAGTCAAAGGGGTTAACCTTAACTTTTTGACGATTTTTTCGAACCCTTTTTAACTTGTTCAAAATAAGCTCAAATATGAAAATATAGCCTAAATAATGCCCTAAGGTATTAATATGAGCAGAAACTAGCGTAAATTTAGTCATTTTTTTGACATCCAACAAAAGTTTGGCAAAAATGGCCAAATTTGGGACAAAAAGTCAAGGGGTTAACCTTAACTTTTTGGACGATTTTACGACCATTTTGTAAGCTTGTCCAAAAATACAGCTTTAAAATATCGAAAATATAGGCCTAAATAATAGCCTTAGGTCTTAATCTAAGAGAAAAACTATAAGCGTAAATTTAGTCATTTTTTGACATCCAAAAATTTTGGCAAAAATGGCCAAATTTGGACACACAAAAGTACAAGGGGGTTAACCTTAAACTTTTTGACGATGTATCGGACACCAATTTTTAACGTTGTATCAAAAAATAAGGCTTAAAATATGAAAAATTATAGCCTAAATAATGCCTTAGGTATTAATATCAAGCAGCAGAAAACTAGCGTACTTTTAGTCATTTTTTTGACATCCAAAAATTTGGCAAAAATGGTCCAAATTTGGACAAAAAAGTCAAGGGGTTAACCTTAACTTTTTGACGATTTTCCGACCACTTTTTTAACTTGTCAAAAATCACAGCTTCAAAATTATGAAAATATAGCCTAAATAATGCCTTCTTAGGTATTAATCTAGAGGAGGAAACGAAAATAGCGTAAATTTAGTCATTTTTTGACATCCAAAAATTTGGAAAAAATGGCCCAATTTGGACAAAAAGTATAAGGGGTTAACCTTAACTTTTTGACAGATTGTTGGGCCATTTTTATAACTTGTCAAAATAAGCTTAACATATGAAACATATGAGCCTAAATTAATTCCTTAGGTATTAATATTGCAGAAAACTAGCGTAAATTTTAGTCATTTTTTGACATCCAAAACCAAAAGTTTGGCAAAAATTGGCCAATTTGGGACAAAAAGTAAAAGGGGTTAACCTTAAACTATTATTGACGATTTTCGACCCATTTTTAACTTGACAAAATAAGCTTAAAATCATGAAAATATAGCCTAAAAGATGCCTTAGGTATTAATATGAACAGAAACTAGCGTAACATTTAGTCATTTTTCTGGCCATTCCAACAAATTTTGGCAAAAAAACTGGGCCAAATTTGTACAAAAAGTAAAGGGGTTAACCTTAACTTTTATGACGATTTTCGAACCATTTTTAACTTGTCAAAATAAGCTTAAAATATGAAAATATAGCCTAAATAATGCCTTAGGTATTAATCTAAGGAAGAACTAGCGTAAATTTAGAGTCATTTTTTGACATCCAAAAATTTGCCAGAAAAAATGTGCCAAATTTGGACAAAAAGTAAAGGGGTTTAACCTTAACTTTTTGACGATTTTCCCCCCGACCAATTTTTACACTTGTCAAAATAAGCTTAAAATATGAACAATATAGCCTACATAATGCCTTAGGTATTAATCTAAAGAAGAATACTAGCGTTCAAATATTTTAGTCATTTTTTGACATCCTACAAATTTGGCCAAAAAATGGCCAAATTTGGACAAACAATGTAAAGGGCGTTAACCTTAAACTTTGTTGACGATTTTCGACCATTTTTAACCTTTGTCAAAATAAGTTTAAAATATGAAAATATAGCCTAAATAATGCCTTAGGTATTAATTATAAGCAAAAAACTAGCGTAAAATTTAGTCATTTTTTTGACAAATCCAAAATATTTGGCAAAATGGCCAAATTTGGACAAACAAGTAAAGGGGGTTAACCGCTTAACTTTTTGAACGATTTTTCGACCATTGTTTAACCTGTCAAAATAAGCTTAAAATATGAAAATTATAGCCTAAATAATGCCTTAGGAATTAATTCTCCGCAACAAAAACTTAGCCCTAAAGTTTAGTTCATTTTTTTTACAGTCGTCAAAAAAATTTGGCCAAAAATGGTCCAAACTTTGGACAAAAAGTAAAGGGTTTCACCTTAAACTTTTTTGACGATTTTGTCGACCATTTTTAAACTTGTCAAAATAAGCTTAAAATATGAAAAATATAGCCTAAATTAATGCCTTAGGGTATTAATATAAGCAGGAAAACTAGCGTAAATTGTAGTCATTTTTT
This sequence comes from Chrysogorgia sp. JL179-B06, assembly GCA_035772405.1. Classification (NCBI taxonomy): domain Eukaryota; kingdom Metazoa; phylum Cnidaria; class Anthozoa; order Scleralcyonacea; family Chrysogorgiidae; genus Chrysogorgia; species Chrysogorgia sp. JL179-B06. The sequence continues at coordinate 1,675,805 of JAYKKM010000519.1, forward strand.
GAACATCCCAAAAAATTTGGCAAAAATGGCCAAATTTGGGACAAAAAGTAAAGGGTGTTAACCTTAACTTTTTGACGATTTTACGAACCATTTTTTTAACTTGTCAAAATAAAGCTTAAAAATATTGAAACTATAGCCTAAATAATGCCTTAGGTATTACTTTAAGGAGAAAACCTCGCGTAAATTTAGTCATTTGTTTTGACATCCAAAAAATTTTGGCCAAAAATGGCCAAATTTGGACCAAAAAGTAAAGGGGTTGAACCTTAACTTTCTTGACGATTTTTCGACCATTTTTAACTTGTCAATAATAAGCTTAGAAATAAGAAAATATAGCCTAAGATAATGCCTTAGGTATTAATATAAGCAGAAAACTAGCGTTAAATTTAGGTCCATTTTATTGACGATCCAAAAATATGGCAAAAAATGGCCAAATTTGGCACAAAAAGTAAAGGGGTTAACCTTAACATTTTTGACGAATTTATCGAACCATTTTTAACCTTGTCAAAAATAAGCTTAAAATATGAAAAAATATAGCCTGAAATAATGCCTTAGGATAGTAATCTAAGGCAGAAAACTAGCGCTAAATTTAGGTCATTTTTGTTGGACATCCACAAATAATTTGGCAAAAAATGGCCAAATTTGGACAAAAAGTAAACGGGTTAACCTTTAACTTTTTGACGATTTTCGACCAATTTTTAACTTGTCAAAATTAAGCTTAAAATATAGAAAATATAGCCTAAATAATGCCTTAGGTATTAATATAAGCAGAAACTTGAGCGTAAATTTAAGTGCATTTTTTTGGACATCACAAAAACATCTTTGGCAAAAATGGCCAAATTTGGACAAAAAGTACAAGGGGTTAAGCTTAACTTTTTGACGATTTTCGAACCATTTTTAACTTTGTCAAAATAAGCTTAAAATAATGAAAATATCAGCCTAAATAATGCCGTTAGGTATTAATATAAGGCAGCAACTAGCGTAAATTCTAGTTCATTTTTTGGACATCCAAAAATTTGGCAAAAATGGCCCCATTTGGACAAAAAGTTAAACGGCGGGTTAACCTTAACTTTTTGAACGATTTTCGACGCATTTTTTTAACTTGTCCAATAATAAGCTGTAAAATATGAAAAGATAGCCTAAATAATGCCTTTAGGTATTAAATAAAAACAGAACCTAAGCCGTTAAATTTAGTCATTTGTTTGACATCCAAAAATTTGGCCAAAAATGGCCAAATTTGGACAAAAAGTAAAGGGTGGTTATAACCTTAACATTTTGACGATTTTTCGACCATTTTTAAACTTGTCAAAATAAGCTTTAAAATATGAAAATATACCCTAAATAATGCCTTAGGTATTAATATAAACAGAAACTAGCGTAAATTTAGTCATTTTTTTTACATTCCGAAACAATTTGGAAAAAATGGCCAAATTTGGACAAAAAGTAAAGGGGGGTTAACCTTAACATTTTGAACGATTTTCGAACCATTTTTAACTTGTCAAAATAAGCTTAAAATATGACACCTATAGCCTAAATTAATGCCTTAGCTAATTAATAGGAGCAGAAAACTAGCGTAAATGTTAGTCATTTTTTTGACATCCAAAAATTTGGGCAAAAATGGCCAAATTTGGGACCACACAAAGTGTAGTACAAGGGGTTAACCTTAACTTTTTTGACAGATTTTTTCGACTCAATTTATAACTTGTTCAAAATAAGCTTAAATATAGGAAGAATATAGCCTAAATAATGCCTTAGGTATTAATATGAGCAAAAACTAGCGTAAATTTAGTCCGAGATTTTTGGACATCGAAAAATTTGGCAAAAATGGCCAAAATTTGGACAAAAAGTAAAGGGGTTTAACAACCTTCAACTTTTTGACGATTTTCGACCATTTTAACCTTGTCAAAATAAGCTTAAAATTATGAAAATATAGCCTAAATAATGCCTTAGGTATTAATATCAGCCGGAAACTAGCGTAAATTTAGTCATCTTTTGACATCCAAAAATTTTGGCAAACAATGGCCAAATTTGGGACAAAAAGTAAAGGGGTTAACCTTTAACCTTTTTGACGATATTTTGGACCATTTTTAAACTTGTCAAAATACAGCTTAAAAATATGACAAATATAGCCTAAATAATGCCTTCGGTATTAATAGACGCAGGAAATACTAGCGTACAATTTAGTCATTTTTTGACATCCAAAAAATTTGGCAAAAATGGCCAAATTTTGGACAAAAAGTAAAGGGGTTAACCTTAACTTTGTGACGATTTTTCGACCATTTTTAACTTGGTCTAAATAAGCTTAAAATATGATAATATAGCCTAATTAATGCCGTAGGTATTGAATATAAGCAGAAACTAGCGTAAATTTAGTCATTTTTTGACATACCAAAATTTCGGCAACAAATGGCCAAATCTTGGACAAAAAGTAAAGGTGGTTAAACCTTAACTTTTTGAGCGATTTTCTGACCCATTTTTAACTCTGTCAAAATAAAGCTTAAAAAAATATTGAAAATATAGCCTAAAATACATGCCTTAGGTATTAATATGAGCCAGAAACTAGCGTAAATTTAGTCAATTTTTTGAACATCCAAAAATTTGGCAAAAATGGCCCCCATTTGGACAAAAAGTTAAAGGGGTTAACCTTAACTTTTTGACGCTTTTTCGGACCATTTTTAACTTGTCAAAATAAGCTTAAAATATGAAAATAGAGCCTAAATAATGCCTTAGGTATTAATCTAAGGCAGACAGAAAACACTAGCGTTAAATTTAGTCAAAATTTTTTGACATCCAAAAAGTTGTGGCCAAAAATTTGGCCAAATTGTTGGACAAAAAGTAAAGGGGTTAACCTTAACTTTTTGAACGCAATTTGGACCATTTATTTTAACTTGTCAAAATAAGCTTAATTAAAAACTATGAAAATATAGCCTAAAATAATGCCTGTTGGTATTAATATAAGCAGCAAACTGAGCGTAAATTTAGTCATTGTTTTTGAACATCCAAATAATTTGGCAAAAAATGGCCAAATTGTGGACAAAAAGTGTAAAAGGGGTTACACCTTAACTTTTATTGAAACGATTTTCGACCATTTTTAACATTGTCAAAAATAAGCTTAAAACTTATGAAAATATAGCCTAAATAATGCCTTAGGTGATTAATCTAAGCAAAAACCTGTAAGCGTAAATTTAGTCATTTTTTGCACATCACAAAAATTGGCCAAACCAAAATGGCCAAATTTGGACACAAAACGTAAAGGGGTTCACCTTAACTTTTTGACGATTTTCGACCCATTTGTTAAACTTGTCAAAATAAAGACTTAAAATATGGAAAAATATAGCCTAAATAATACTTTTGCCTATTAGGTATTAATCTAACAAGAAAACTAGCGTAAATTTAGTCATTTTTTGACATCCAAAATTTTGGCAAAAATGGCCCAACATTTGGACACAAAAGTTTTAAAGGTGGTTAATAACACCTTACACTTTTTGACGATTTTCGAACCATTTTTAACTTGTCAAAAGAAGCTTAAAATTATGAAAATATAGCCTAAATAATGCCTTAGGTATTAATCTAAGCAGAAAAACTAGCGTAAATTTAGTCGTTTTTTGACATCCAAAAATGTGGAAAAAAAATGGCCAAATTTTGGACAAAAAGTCACAGGGTGATAACCTTAACCTTTTTGACAGATTTTCCAACACATTGTTTAACTTGTACAAAATAAGCTTAAAATATGAAAATATAGCCTAAATAAGGCCTTTAGGTAATTAATATGAGCAGAAACTAAGCCTAAATTTAGTCATTTTTTGACATCCAAAAATTGTGGCAAAAATGGCCAAATTTGGACAAAAAGTCTAAAGGGGAGATAAACCTTTAACTTTTTGACGATTTTCGACCATTTTTAACTTTCTGTCTAAAAATAGCTTAACAATATGAAAATATAGCCTAAATAATGGCCACTTAGGTAATAATATGAGCAGAAACTAGCGGTAAATTTAGTCATTTTTTTGACAAGCATCCAAAAAATTGGCAAAAATGGCCAAATTTGGGACAAAAAGTAAAGGGGTTAACTCTTAACTTTTTTGACGATTTTTCGACCATTTTTAACTCCTTTGTCAAAATAAGCTTAAAATAATGACAAATATAGCCTAAATAATGCCTTAGGTACTAATCTAAGGCAGAAACTAGCGTAAATTTAGTCATTTTTTTGACATCCAAAAATTTGGGCCAAAAATGGCCAAATTTGGACACAAAAGTAAAGGGTGTTAACCTTAACCTTAGTTTGGACGATTTTCCGACCATTTTTAACTTGTCAAAATAAAGCCTTAAAATATGAAAATATCAGTCCTAAATAATGCCTTAGGTAGTAATATAAGCAGAAACTAGCGTAAAATTTAGTCATTTTTTTTGGACATCCAAAAAATTTGGCAAAAATGGCCACAATTTGGACAAAAACATAAAGGGGTTAACCTTAACTTTTTGACGATTTTCGACCACTATTTAACATTGTCAAAATAAGCTTAAAATAAGAAAATATAGCCTAAATAGATGCCTTAGGTAGTAATACTAAGCAGAAAACTAGCCGTAAATTTAGTCCTTTTATGACATCCAAAAATTTGGCAAAAATGGCCAAATTTGGACAAAAAGTTAAAGGGGTAACCCACCTTAACTTTTTGAAAACCGATTTTCGACCATTTTTAACTTGTCCAAAATAAGCTTTTAAAAATATGAAAATATTAGACCTAAATAAGGCCTTATAGGTATTAATCTAAACAAAAACTAGCCGTAAATTTAGTCCCCCCCCCCCCCCCCCCCCCCCCCATGTTTTTGACATCGAAAAATTTGGCAAAAATGGCCCAAATTTGGACAAAAAAGTAAAGGGGTTAGACCTTTAAACTTTTTGACGATTCTTTCGACCATTTTTAAATCTTGTCAAAATAAGCTTTAAAATATGAAAATATAGCCTAAATAAGGGCCTTAGGTATTCATATGATCAGAAACTAGCGTAAAATTTAAGTCCTATTTTTGACATCCAAAATTATTTGGCAAAAATGGCCAAATTTGTACCAAAAAGTAAAAGGGGTTAACCTTAACTTTTTGACGATTTTCGAACCATTTTTTAACATTGTCAACAATAAGCTTAAAATATGAAAATATAGCCTAAATAATGCGCTTAAGGTATTAATATGAGGCAGAACCTAGCGTTAAATTTAGGTCCATTTTTTGACATCCAAAAAATTTGGCAAAAAATGGCCAAATTTTGGGACCAAAAAGTAAAGGGGTTAACCTTAACTTTTTGACGATTTTCGGACCATTTTATAACTTGTCAACAATAAGCTTAAAGATATGAAAATATGAGCGATAAATAATGCCTTAGGTATTAATCTAAGGAGAAACTAGCGTAAATTTAGTCATTTTTTTGACATGCAAAAAAAATTGTTGCAAAAAATGGCCCAAATTTGGACAAAAAGTAAAGGGGTTTCAACCTTAACTTTTTTGACGGCATGTTTCGACCATTTTTAACTTGTCAAAATAAGACTTAAAATATGACAATATAGCCTAAATAATGCCTTAGGCTATTAATAAGAAGGAGTAAACTAGCTGTAATCATTTAGTCAGTTTGTTTGGAACATCCAAAAATTTGGCAAAAATGGCCAAATTTGGAACCAAAAAGTTAAAGGGGTTAACAAACCTTAACTTTTTGACGATTTTCGACCATTTTTATCTTTGTCAAAATAAGCTTTAAAATATGAAAAATATAGCTAAATAATGCCTTAGGTATTAATCTAAAGCAGGAAACTAGCGTAAATTTAGTCATTGTTTGACATCCAAAAATTTGGCAAAAATTGGCCAAAATTTGGACAAAACAGTAAAGAGGGGGTTAACCTTTAACATTTTTGACGATTTTGGACCATTTTTAGACTTGTCAAAATAAGCTTAAAAATATGAAAATATATAGCCTAAATAATGCCTTAGCTATTAATCTCGGCAGAAACTAGCGTAAATATAGTCATTTTTTGTGACATCCAAAAATTTGGCAAATAATGGCCAAATTTGGACAAAAAGTAAAGGGGTTAACCCTAACTTTTTGACGATTTTCGACCATTTTTTTAATTAACTTGTCAAAATATGCTTAAAATATGAAAAATATAGCCTAAAATAAGGCCTGTAGGTATTCAATCTAAGAAGAAAACTAGCGTAAAAAATTTAGTCATTTTTTGGACATCCAACAATTTGGCAAAAAGTGTGCCAAATGTGGGACAAACAAGTAAAGGGGTTAACATCTTAACTTTTTGACGATTTTCGAACCATTTTGTAACTTGTCAAAATAAGCTTAAAATATGAAAAAATATAGCCTAAATAATGCCTTAGGTATTAATCCCTATAAAGCAAGACAACTAGCGTTAAAATTTAGTCATTTTTTGACATCCAACAAATTTGCCAAAAATGGCCCAAATTTGGACGAAAAAGGAAAAGGGGTTACACCTTAACTTTTTGACGATTTTTGCGACCATTTTTTTAACTTGTCAAAATAAGCTTAAAATATGACAAATAATAGCCTAAATAAAGCCTTAGAAGGTATTAATCTAAGCAGACACTAGCGTAAATACATTAGTTCATTTTTTTTGACATCCAAAAATTTGGCAAAAATGGCCAAATTTGGACAAAAAGTACAGGGGGTCAAAACTTTTTGCCGCTTTCGACCATTTCATAACTTGTCAAACTAAGGCTTAACAGTGGGAAAATATCGCCTAAATCATGCCTTAGGTAGTAATCTAAGGAGAAACTAGCGTAAACTTAGTCATTTACTTGACATCCAAAAATTTGGCACAAATGGCCAAATTTGGACACAAAAGTAAAGGGGTTAACCTTAACTTTTTGACGATTTTCGAACCATTTTTAACTTGTCAAAGATAGCTTAAAATATGAAAATAATAGCCTAAATAAGGCCTTAGGTTATTAATCTACACGGAGAAACCTAGCGTCGTAAATTTAGTCATTTTTATTGACATCCAAAAACTTTGGAAAACAAAAATGGCCCAAATGTGTTGGACAAAAAGTTGAAAATGGCGTTGGTTAACACCTTAAACTTTTGTGGACGATTTTCGACCATTTTTAACTTGTCAAAATAAGGCTTAAACATATGAAAAATATAGCCTAAATAATGCCTTAGGTTATTAGATTTAAGGCAGAAACTAGGCGTAATTTTAGTCATTTTTGACATCCAAAAATTTTGGCAAAAATGGCCCAAATTTTGGACAAAAAAGTAAAGGGGGTTAAAACCTTAACTTGTTTGGACGATTTTCGACCATTTTTTTAACTTGTCATCAAAATAAGCTTAAAATGTGAAAAGATAGCCCTAAAATAATGCCTTAGGGGGGTTATTAATCTGAAGCCAGAAGACCTAGCGGTAAAGTTTAGACATTTTTTGACATCCACAAAATTTGGCAAAAAATGGCCAAATTTGGAAACCAAAAAGTAAAGGGGTTAACCTTAACTTTTTGACGATTTTCGACCATTTTTAACTTGTCCCAAAATAAGCTTAAAATATGAAAATATAGCCTAAATAATGCCTTAGGTAGGAAATATGAGCAGAAACTAGCGTAACATTGGTCATGTTCTTTGACATCCAAAAATTTGGCAAAAATGGCCACAATTTGGACAAAAAGTAAAGGGGTTACACCTTAACTTTTTGGGAACGATTTTCGACCAGTTCTTTAACTTGTCAAAAAATAAGCTTTTAAAATAGGAAAAAATAATATGCCTAAATAATGCCTTAGGTATTAATCTAAGAAGATAACTAGCGATTAAATTTAGTCATCTTTTTGACATCCAAAAATTTGGGCAGAAAAATGGCCAAATTTGGACGCAAAAAGTAAACGAGTTAACCTTAACCTTTTTGGGCGATTTTGTCGACCATTTTTAACTTGTCCAAACTAAGCTATAAAATATGAAAATATAGCCTAAATAATGCTCTATTAGGTATTTAAAATAAGCAGAAAACTAGCGTGTGAAATGGTTTAGTTCAGGTGTTTGACATCCAAAATATTTGGGCAAAAAAATGGCCAAATTTGGACAAAAAGTTAAAGGGGTTAACCTGTAACTTTTTGTTGACGATTTTCAGACCATATTTTTAACTTGTCAAAATAAGCTTAAAAGATGAAAATATAGCCCTAAATAATGCCCTTATGTAGTAATATAAGCCGAGAAACTAGCGTAAATTTAGTCATTTTTTTGATGCGTCCAAAAAAATTTGGCAAAAATGGACAAATTTGGACAAAAAGTAAAACGAGTTAACCTTAACTTTTTGACGATTTTCGACCATTTTTAACTTGTCAAAATAAGCTTAATATATGATAATATAGCCTAAAATAATGCCTTAGGTATTAATATAAGCAGAAACTACTAGCGTAAATTTAGTCATTTTTTGACATCCAAACATTTTGGGCAAAAAATGGCCCAAAAATGGAACAAAAAGTAACCAGGGTTGTTAACCTTAACTTTTTTGGACTGATTTTGGCCTGTCTCATTTATCCCGACCCGTACCTGAGGCCGCTCTTCCGAGAAACCATTTTTTAACTTGTCAAAATAAGCTTAAAATATGAAAATATAGCCTAAATAATGCTCGTAGGTATTAATATAAGCAGGAAACTAGCGTTAAATTTAGTCATTTTTAGACATCCAAAAATTTGGCAATAATGGCCAAATTTGGACAAAAAGTAAAGGGGTTAACCTTAACTTTTTTGGACGATTTTAGACCATTTCTTAACTTGTCAAAATAAGCTTTAAAATGATGAAAATATAGCCTAAATAATGCCTGATAGGTATTATACTCTATAAGCAGAAACTAGGACGTATAACATGTAGTCATTTTTTGACATCCAAAAATTTGGCAAAAATGGCCCAAATTTGGACAAAAAGTAAACGAGTTAACCTTCAACTTTTTGACGTATTTTCGACCATTTTTTAACTAGTCAAAATAAGCTTAAAATTATGAAAAATATAGCCTAAATCATGCCTTAGGGTATTTTAATATAAGCAGACACTAGCGTAAATTTAGTCATTTTCCTTGGACATCCAAAAATTGGGCAAAAATGGCCAAATTATGGCACAAAAAGTAACGGAGGTTAACCTTAACTTTTTGAGACGATTTTTCGACCATTTTTAACTTGGTCAACAATAAGCTTAAAATATGACAAATATAGCCTAAAATAATGCCTTAGGTATTAATATGAGCAGAAACTAGCGGTCAAAATTTAGTCATTTTTGACATCCATAAAATTTGGCAAAAATGGCCAAAGTTTGGACCAAAAGAGTTTAAAGGGGTTAACCTTAAACTTTTTTGGACGATGTTTCGAACCATTTTTAACGTGTCAAAATAAAGCTTAAAATATGAAAATATAGCCTAAATAATGGCCCTTAGGTAGTTAATATAAGCAGAAACTAGCGTAAATTTAGTCATTTTTTTGAACACTTCCAAAAATTTTGCAAAAATGGGCCCAAATTTGGACAAAAAGTAATAGGGGTTAACCTTCAACTTTTTGGACGATTTTCGGGACCATTTTTTAACTTGTCAAAATAAGCTTAAAATATGAAAAATATAGCCCTAAATAATGCCCTTAGGTATTCAATATAATGCAGCAAACTAGCCGTAAATTTAGTCATTTTTTTGACATCCAAAAATTTGGCACAAAAAAGTGGCCACATTTGGGACAAAAAGGTAACAGGGGTTAACCTTAACTTTTTGAACGAGTTTTTTTCGACCATTTTTAACTTCTGTCAAAATAAGCTTAAAAATATGAAAATATAGCCTAAATAATGCCTTAGGTTATTAATCTAAGGCAGAAACTAGCGTAAATTTAGTCATTTTTTGACATCCAAAAAATTTGTGGAACAAAAATGGCCAAATTTGGGGACAAAAAGTAAAAGGGGTGATAACCTTAAACTTTTTGACGATTTTGGAACCCATTTTTTAACTTGTGGGCACAAATAAGCTTAAAATGATGAAACATTATAGCCTTAAATAAATGCCTTTAGGTATTCATATAAGCAGACAACTAGCCCGTAAATTTAGTCATTTTTTGACATCCAAAAAAATGTGTGGCAAAAATGGCCCAATATTTGGACAAAAAGTAAAGGGGTTAAGCTTAACTTTTTGACGATTTTCGACCCATTTTTAACTTGTCAATATAAGCTTAAAATATGAAAATATAGCCTAAATAATGCCTCTAGGTATTAATCTAAGCAGAAAACTAGCGTAAATTTAGTCATTTTTGGACATCTAAAAATTTGGCCAAAAATGGCCAAATTTGGACAAAAAGTAAAGGGGTTAGCCTTAACTTTTTGAACGATTTTTCGAACATTTTTAACTTGTCAAAATAAAGCTTAAAATATGAAATGGAAGATAGCCTAAATAAGCGCCTTAGGTATGAATATAAGCTGAAAACTAGCGTAAAATTTAGTCATTTTTTGGACATCCAAAAAATGTGCCAAAATGGCCATATTTGGACAAAAAGTAAAAGGGGTTTATACTTAACTGTTTGAACGAGTTTTTCGACCATTTTTAAACATGGCAAAATAAGCTTAAAATAATAAAATAAAGCCTAAATAATTGCCTTAGGTTATTAATCTAAACAGAAGACCCGCGTAAATTTTAGATCTTTTTTGGACAGCGAAAAATGTTCGTGCCAAAAATGGCCAAAGTTGTACAAAAAGTAAAGGGGTTTAACCTTAACTTTTTGACGATTTTCGGAAACCATTTTTAACGTGTCAAAATAAGCTTAAAATATGAAAATATAGCCTAAATATTGCCTTAGGTATTAATAAGAGCAGAAAACTAGCGTAAATTTTAGTCATTGTTTGACATCCAAAAATGTTGGCAAAAATGGCCAAATTTGGACAAAAAGTAAAGGGGTTAACCTTAACTTTTTGACGATTTTCGACCATTTTTTAACGTTGTCATAAATAAGCTTAAAATATGAAAATATAGCGTGTATAATGCCTTAGTGGTAATGAATATGAAGCAGAAACGAGCGTAAATTTAGTCATTTTTTGGACATCGAAAAATTTGGCAAAAAATGGCCAAATTTGTAACAAAAAGTAAAGGGGTTAACACCTTCAACTTTTTTGAGACGATTTTCGACCATTTTTAACCTTGGCAAACATAAGCATAAAATATGAAAAAATAGCCTAAAAAATTGCCTTAGGATATTAATCGTAGGAGAAACTATAAGCGTAAATTTAGTCCAGCTTTTGACACCCAAAAATTTGGCAAAAATGGCCAAATTTGGACAAAAAGTAAAGGGGTTAACCTTAACTTTTTGGCGAGTTTGGGACCATGTTTAACGTGTCCAAACTAAGCTGTATAATATGAATATATAGCCTCAATAATGCCTTAGGTATTTAATAGAAGCAGAAACTAGCGTACAATTTAGTTATGTTTTTGACAATCCAAAAATTTTGGCAACAAATGGCCAAATTTGGACTAAAAGTAAGGAGGGGTTAACCTTAACTTTTTGACGATTTTCGACCATTTTTAACTTGTCAAAAGAAGCTTAAAATATGAAATTATAGCCGAAATAATGGCTTAGGTATTAATATAAGCAGAAACAAGCGTAAATTTAGGTCATATTTTTGACATCCAAAAATTGGCCAAAAACTGCCCAAATTTGGGACAAAAAGTAAAGGGGTTAACCTTAACTTTTTGACGGATTTCGACCAGTTTTAACTTGTCAAAATAAGCTTAAAATATGAAAATATAGCCGAAATAATGCCTTAAGGTATTAATATGAGCAGTAAACTAGCCGAAATTTAGTCCATTTTTATGACTTCCAAAAATTTGGGCAAATATGGCCAAATTTGGACAAAAAGTAAAGGGGTTAACCTTAACTTTTTTGACGATTTTCGACCATTTTAACTTGTCAAAATAAGCTTAAAATATGAAAATAGAGCCTAAATAATGCCGTTAGGTATGTAATCAGAAGCAGACAACTCGCGTAAATTTAGTCATTTTTTGACATCCAATAATTTGGCAAAAATGGCCAAATTTTAGGACAAAAAGTATAGGGTTTAACCTTAACTTTTTGACGATTTTGGACCATTTTTACCTTGTCAAAATAAGCTTAAAATATGAAAATATAGCCTAACTAATGCCTTAGGTAGTAATATAAGCAGACAAACTAGCGTAAATTTAGTCATTTTTTGACATCCCAAAAATTTGGGCAAAAAATGGCCAAATTTGGACCACAACAAGTAAAGGGGTTAACCTTAACATTTTGACGATTTTCGACCATTTTTAACTTGTCAAAATAAGCTTAAAAATATGAAAATATAGCCTAAAAAAGGCCTTAGGTATTAATCTAAGCAGTAACAAGCGTAAATTTAGTCATTTTTAGACATCGAAATAGTTTGCCAAAAATGGCCAAATATTGGACATAAAAAGTAAAGGGGTTAACCTAAACTTTATTGACGATTTTTCCACCATTTTATAACTCTGTCAAAATAAGCTTACAAATATGAAAATATAGTCCTAAATAATGCCTTAGGTATTAATATGAGCAGAAACTAGCCTAAATTTAGTCTTTTTTTTGACATCCAAAAATTTGGCACAAATGGCCAAATTTGGACAAAAAGTAAAAGGGTTAACCTTAACTTGTTGACGATTTTTCGACCCATTTTTTAACTTGTCAAAATAAGCTATAAAATATGAAAATAATAGCCTAAATAATGCCTTAGGTATTAATATGAGCAGAAAATAGCGTAAATTTAGTCATTTTTTGACATCCAAAAATTTGGCAAAAATGTGGCCAAATTTGGACAAAAAGTCAAGGGGTTAACCTTAACTTTTTGACGATTTTTGGACCATTTTTAAACAAATGTCAAAATAAGCTTGAAAATATGAAAATATAGCCTAATTAATGCCCTTAGGAATTAATCTAAGCAGAAACTAGTCCGTAAATTTAGTCATTTTTTTGAACATCCAAAAATTTGGCAAAAAATGGCCAAATTTGGACAAAAAGTAAAGGGGTTAACCTTAACAGTTTTGACGATTTTCGACCAGTTCTTAACTTGGCAAAATAAGCTTAAAAATATGAAAATAATGCCTTAGGGTAGTAATATAAGCAGAAACTAGCGTAAATTGAGTCATTTTTTGACATCCAAAAATTTTGGCAAAAACTGGCCAAATTTTGGACAAAAAGTAAAGCGGTTTAAACTTTTTGACGTACATTTTTCGGAAGACCATTTTTAAACTTGTCAAACTAAGCTTAAAATATGAAAATATAGCCTAAATAATGCCTTAGGTAGTAATATAAGCAGAAACTTAGCGTAAATTAAGTCTTTTTTGGGACATCAAAAAATTGGGCAAAAATGGCCAAATTTTGTACAAAAAGGAAAAGGGAACCCACCTAAACCTTTTTGACGATTTTTCGTACCATTTTTAACTTGTCAAAATAAGCTTAAAATATGAAAATATAGCCTAAATAATGGCCTTAGGGAGTAATCTAAACAAAAACTAGGGGCCCCCCGCCGAATTTAGTTCATTTTTTGGACAGCGAAAAATGTTGGCAAAAATGGCCAAATCTTGTACAAAAAGTACAGGGGTTAACCTTAACTTTTTGACGATTTTCCGACCAGGTTTAACTTGTCAAAATAAGCTTAAAATATGAAAATATAGCCCTCAATAAGGCCTTAGGTATTAATATGAAGCAGAAACTAGCGTTAAATTTAGTCATTTTTGGACATCGAAAAATTTGGCAAAAATTGCCAAATTTGTACAAAAAGTATAGGGGTTAAACCTTACCTTTTTGACGATTTTCGACGACCATTTTTAACTTGTCAAAATAAGCTTAAAATATGAAAATATAGCCTTAAAATAATGCCTTAGGATATTAATATGAGCAGAAACTCAGCGTAAATTTAGTCGTTTTTGACATCCAAAAATATGGCAAATTTGGCCAAATTTGGACCAAAGTAAAGGGGTTTAACCTTAAACTTTTCTGACGATTTTCGACCATTTTTAACTTGTCAAAATAAGCTTAAAATATGACAATAGAGCGTAAATAATGCCTTAGGTATTAATATCTAAGGAGAAAACTAGCGTAAATTTAGTCAGTTTTTTTTACAGCGAAAAATTTTGCAAAAAAGGCCAAATTTGGACAAAAAGGAAAAGGGGTGAACCGTAACTATTTGACGATTTTTGGACCATTTTTAACCTTGTCAAAATATGCTTAAAATATGGAAATATAGCCTAAATAATGCCTTAGGTAGTTAATCTCAGGAGAAACTAGCGGTGAATTGTAGTCAGTTTTTTGACAGCCCCAAAGATTTGCCAAAAATGGCCAAATTTGGACAAAAAAGTAAAAGGGTTAACACCTTAACTTTTTGACGATGTTTCGACCATTTTTAACTTGTCAAACTAAGCTTATAATATTGAAAATATAGCCTAAAATAATGCCGTAGGTATTAATCCTAAGCAGAAACTAGCGTAAATTTAGTCATTTTTTGACATAACCAAAAATGTCGGCAACAAATGGCCAACATTTGGACAAAAAGTAAAGGGGTTAACCTTTAACTTTGTGACAGATTTTCGACCATTTTTTATTAACTTGTCCAAATAAGCTTAAAAAAATATGGACATATTGCGTAAATAATGCCTGAGGTATTAATCTAAGGAGAAACTAGCGTAAATTTAGTCATTTTTTTGACATCGAAAAATTGTGCAAAAATGGCCAAAGTTGGACAAAAAGTAAAGGGGTTAACCTTAACTTTTTGAACGAATTTTGGACCATTTTTAACTTGTCAAAAATATGCTTAAAATATGAAAATATAGCCCTAAATAAGGCCTTAGGTATTAATCTAAGGAGAAACTCGCGGGGAAATTTAGTCATTTTTTGACATCCAAAAATTTGGCCAAATTTTGGACAAAAAGTAAAGGGGGTTAAAACCATTAACTTTTTGACCGATTTTCGACCATTTTTAACTTGTCAAGACGAAGCTTAAAATATGAAAATATTAGCCTAAATAATGCCTTAGGTTATAATCTAAGGAGAAACTAGCGTAAATTTAGTCCTTTTGTTTGACAGCCAAAAAATTTGGCAAAAATGGCCAAATTTGGACAAAAAGTAAAGGGGTTAACCTTAACTTTTTGACGAATTTTCGACCATGTTTTATAACTTGTCAAAATAAGCTTAAAATATGACAATATTAGCGTAAAATAATGCGTTAGGTATTAATCTAAGGAGAAAACTAGCGTAAATTTAGTCATTTTTTGTTGACACCAATCGAAAAATTGTTGCAAAAATGGGCCAAATTTGGACAAAAAGTACAGGGGTTAACCTTAACTTTTTGACGATGTTGGGACCATTTTTTAACTTGTCAAAAATATGCTTAAAATATGAAAAATATAGCCTAAATAATGCCTTAGGTATTAATCTAAGGAGAAACTAGCGTAAATTTAGTCATTTTGTTGACATTCCAAAAAATTTGCCAAAATGGCCAAATTTGGACAAAAAAGTAAAGGGGTTAACACCTTAACTTTTTGGACGATTTTCGACCATTTTAACCTGGTCAATCAATAAGCTTAAAAATATGAAATATAGCCTACAATAATGCCTTAAGGGGTATTAATCTAAGGGAGAAACGTAGCGTAAATTTAGTCATTTTTTGACAGCCAAAAATTTGCCAAAAAAGGCCAAAGTGGACAAAAAGTAAAGGGGTTAACCTTAACTTTTTGACGATTTTCGAACCATTTTTAACTTGTCACAATAAGCTTAAAAATATGAAAATATAGCCCTAAACTAATGCCTTAGGTATTTCATATGAGCAGAAACTAAGCGTAAATTTAGTCATTTTTTGGACATCCAAAAAATTGGCATAAAGGGCCAAATTTGGACAAAAAGTAAAGGGTTTAACCTTAACTTTTTGACGATTTTTCGAGAGGAACCATTTTTAACTTGTCAATATAAGCTTAAAATATGAAAATATAGCCTTAATAATGCCTTAGGTATTAATATGAGCAGAAACTAGCGAAAATTTAGTCATTTTTGGACATAGGCGAAAATTTGGGCAAAATGGCCAAATTGGTACAAAAAGTAAAGGGGTTAACACCTTACCTTTATTGAACGATTTTCGACCATTTTTAACTTGTTCAAAATAAGCCTGTAAAATATGAAAATATTGCCTAAATAATTGCCTTAGGTATTAATCTAAGAAGAAACTAGCGTAAATTTAGTCATCTTTTGGACATCCAAAAATTTGGCAAAAATGGCCCAAATTGGACAAACAAAAAGTAAAGGGGTTAACCCTTCAACTTTTTGACGATTTTGGACCATTTTTTAAACTTGTCCAACTAAAGCTTAAACTATGAAAATATAGCCTAAATAATGCCTTAGGTATTAATATAAAGCAGAAACTAGCGAAAAATTTTAGTTTATTTTTTTGACATCCACAAATTTGGTGGCAAAAATGGCCAAATTTGGACAAAACGTAAAGGGGTTTAGCACCTTTAACTTTTTTGACGATTTTCGGACCATTTTTAACTTGGTCAAAATAAGCTTAAAATATGGAAAAAAAATTAAAAAAAAAAAAAAATATAGCCTAAATAACTGCCTGAGGTAGGTAATATGAACAGAAACTTAAACGTATATTTAGTCATTTTTTGACATCCTAAAATTTTGGCAAAAATCCCAACTTTTGGACAAAAAGTAAAGGGGTTACACCGTAACTTTTGAACGATTTTCGACCAGTTTTATACTTGTCAAAATATACTTAAAATATGAAACTATAGCCTAAAAAAAAATAATGCCTTAGGTATTAATATGAGCAGAAACTAGCCGAAATTTAGTCATTTTTTTGACATCCAAAAATTTGGCAAATATGGCCAAATTTGGACTAAAAAGTAAAAGGGTTAACCTTAACTTTTTGAAACGATTTTCGAACCATTTTTAACGTTGTCAAAATAAGCTTAAAATATGAAAATATAGCCCCTAAATAATGCCTTAGGTAGAATCTAAGGCAGAAACTAGCGTAAAATTAGTCAGTTTTTGACATCCAAAAATTTGGCAAAAATTGGCCAAATTTGGACAAAAAGTAAAGGGGGTAACCTTAACCTTTTGACGATTTTGGACCATTTTTTTAACTTGTCAAAATAAGCTTAAAATATGAAAATATAACCTAAAGAGAGGCCTTAGGTATTAAATAGAAGCAGAAACTAGCGGTAAATTTAGTCATTTTTTGACAATCCAAAAAGTTGTGGCAAAAATGGCCAAATTTGGACAAAAAGTAAAGGGGTTAAACCTTAAACTTTTTGACGATTTTCGAACCATTATTAACTTGTCAAAATAAGCTTAAAAGAGGAAAATATAGCCTAAATAATGCCTTAAGGTATTAATCTAAGGAGAAACTAGCGTAAATTTAGATCATTTTTTGACATCCGAAAATTTGCCAAAAATGGCCAAATTGTGGACATAAAGTAAAGTGGGTTGAACCTTAACTTTTTGACGATTTTGGCACCATTTTTAACTTGTCAAAATACGCTTAAAATATGAACAATATAGCCTAAATAATGCCTTAGGTATGAATCTAAGCAGAAACTAGCGTAAATTTAGTCCTTTTTTGACATCCAAAAATGTGCCAAAAATGGCCAAATTTGGGACAAAAAGTAAAGGGGTTAACACCTTAACTTTTTGACCGATTTTCGTTCGACCATTTTTAACTTGTCAAAATAAGTTTTTTTTAGCTTAAAATATGAAAATATAGCCTAAATAATGCCTTAGGTATTAATATGAGCAGAAACAAGCCCGAAAATTTAGATCTTTTTTTGACATCCAAAAATTTGGCTAAAATGGCCAAATTTGGACAAAAAGTAAAGGGGTTAACCTTAACTTTTTGACGATTTTGGACCCTTATAACTTGTCAAAATAAAGCTTAAAATATGAAAATATAGCCTAAATAATGCCTTAGGGTATTAATCTAAGCAGAAAAAACTAGCGTAAATTTAAGTCAGGTTTTTGACAACCAAAAATTTGGCAAAAATGGCCAAATTTGGGACACAAAAGTAAAAGGGGTTAACCTTAACTTTTTTGACGATTTTGGACCAATTTAACTTGTCAAAATAAGCCTTAAAATATGAAAATATAGCCTAAATAATGCCTTAGGGTAGAAATTATAAGCAGAAACTACGGTATATTTAGTCATTTTTTGACATCCAAAAATTTGCAAAAAATGGCCAAATTTGGACAAAACTTAAAGGGGTTAACCTTACCTTTTTGACGATTTTCCGAGAACCATTTTTAACGCTTGTCAAAATAAGCTTCAAAATATGAAAATATAGCCTAAATAATGCCTTATTATATTAATCTAAGCAGAAACTAGCGTAATATTAGTCATTTTTTGACAGCCGAAAAATCTGCCAAAAATGGCCAAATTTGGACAAAAAGTAAAGGGGTTAACCTTAATCTTTGTGACGATTTTGGACCATTTTTACCTTGTCAAAATAAGCATTAAAATATGAAATTATAGCCTAAATACATGCCTTAGGTAGTAATAGCTAAGCAGAAACTATATCGTAAATTTAGTCCTTTTTTTGACATCCAAAAATTTGGCAAAAATGGCCAAATTTGGACAAAAAGTAAAGGGGTTTAACACCTTAACTTTTTGACAGATTTTCGACCCATTTTTAACTTGTCAAAATAAGCCTTAAAATATGAAAATAATAGCCTAAATAATGCCTTAGGTATTAATCTAAGCAGAAACTAAGCGGAAATTTAAGTCCTTTTTTGACATCCAAAAAGTTGGGGCAAAAATGGCCAAATTTGGACAAAAAGGGAAGGGGTTAACCTTAACTTTTTCGAAACGATTTTCCACCATTTTTAACTTGTCAAAATAAGCGTATAATATGAAAATATAGCCTAAATAATGCCTTAGGTATTAATATGAGCAGAAACTAGCCTAAATTTAGTCATTTTTTGACATCCAAAAATTTGGCAAAAATGGCCAAATTTGGACAAAAAGGTAAAGGGGTTAACCTTACACTTTTTGAACCGATTTCTCGAACCATTGTTTTAACTTGTCCAAAATAAGCTTAAAATATGAAAATATAAGCCTAAATAATGCCTTAGGTATTTAATATGAGCAGAAACTAGCGTAAAATTTAGTCATTTTTTGGACATCCAAAAATTTTGGCAAAAATGGCCAAATTTGGACAAAAAGTAAAGGGGTTAACCTTAACTTTTTTGACGATTTTGGACCAAGTTTATAAACATTGTCAAAATAAGCTTAAAATATGAAAAGATAGCCTAAATAATGCCTGAGGTATTAATCTAAGCAGAAAATAGCGTAAATTTGAGTCATGTTTGTTGACAATCCAAAAATTTGGCAAAATTGGCCAAATTTGG